>JARHVA010000317.1:5415000-6037500 GCA_037957365.1 Torreya grandis | reverse complement strand
GTGGTTATCCTAAGGGCAGTATGTGGAATATCAGCAAGGTAAGGTTGCATATTCACTTTAAGAGTTTGATACATTTACTTGATAGACCAAAAAGGTAATTATAAGTCAATATCCCTTTTTTTAATGGATGGATTGTGCAAGTGCATAGTAGGCATGACATTTAATTTGATAATAATTGATAAAATTTATCAGCTCGGTTATTTCAATTCTAGAATTTATCCATTGGTTTTTTGTAGTGTTTAAACATTTTGTAAAAAGAGTGATACTATCTAATTTTGATGTACCACTATTCTTGATTATTATTAGTCACTAGGATAGATCCTCTTTAAGGAGGGGAAGATGTTATAACCCTACCATTTGGCACATTTCTATAATTGTTAGATAAAATACAATAGCATGTTTCGTTGGGTTCTAATTGGTATTTTTATTGATTAATTTAGATGTTATCATGATTTTAGATATGATGTTCTTGTACTTTATTATTAGTTATGATTCAAATCATTATTTATAGAGATGATTATGCTGATTTAATTCTAGTATGCTTTTAGTCTATTTAGTTCATAATTTATTATTATTTATATTTTGAGTCATGCAAATACTACTGATTTATTATTTTGGTGGATGCAGGAACATGGAAAATGAGATAGGATCAATGGGTGTTTTGTCAATAGATTAAAAACAATAATGAGGTTAACATGTAGTCAGGTGTGATGCTAATAGGTGAAATAATTGAAACAAGGATTCTTGAGCCATTATTCAATTGAGTCTATTTCTCATCATTATTAGTCAACTCTATAACTAATTTTTTGGTATTTTTTGTCATTCGTCTTTGGTTATGATGTCCTTTTTAATTTAATGGTAATGGGCTACTATCTTGCATTATTATAATTTGGTAATGTGTCTCTTTGAGGTTAATGGATCATCCCCACTCTTGATCTTTGTTTGGTTGTGTTTATTATCATTTTGTCTTTGTACTCTCAATTATCTTATTCACCAACCCATTCCCATGTCTTTGCCTTTCTAGATGTCATACTCACTATAGCCTAAATTTTAGATTCACTCTATATTACTAGTTTTAGTAATAAAAACCTTAAAATCTAAACAACATCAAATAGAGGTGATGAAAGAAATAATCAAATTTCCATGTGAATTACCATCATTTTACCTCTTTTTATCTCCTCTCCAATATTTCCAAATAGATTCTTTGACGTAAAATAGATGGGTGTTGGATTGCTTAACTTATGCTTTATAATGACTTCCAATGGTTTTTTAGGCTTGATAATGGCTTTGAAAAAGGTTATATGAATTCAAGGGATATGGTTGTGGATGCAAGATGGCAAGAAGGCTTCAATTTCTCATGTTTCTAGTTCATTTCCATGGAGGAAGTTAGCTTAGTTATATAGGAAATAGAGGTAATAATCAATGGCTCAAATTTAATTTTGAGCCATTGAGATCAATGGCCAGGATATTTCCTAGGAATTTTAAATTCCTTGTAAATCTCTAAAATGGAGAATTCTAGAGGAAAAGGGGATAAAATGGAGGAGATTTATAGAATTCTTCAATTATAGAAATCTCTATTAGGATTTAGGGGTGTAGGAATAGCTAGTTAGTAGGGTAGTAGATGGGTAGGTAGAATAAATTATATTTTTAAATTAGCAAGTGGCTTAATGAGTAGGTTAGTAGGTAAATAAGTTTAACTAGTAGATTAATTAAGGGGATTAATTAGTTTGTGGGGTAAGATAAGTTTTGTGGGATGTAGAAAATAAGGAATGGGATATTAGTTAATTAGCTAGGCAATTTAGTTTTAGGTTAAATTAGCAAAATTGGTGTAATTAACAAGGTGAGCATATTTTATTGCATAAATTTTCCCCTCTATGAAAGGTAATTAAGAGTGGATAGGAGGAAGGGAGTAATGGTATTTCAAAGAAGAACCATAATCGTATGTGGAATCAATGTTAGATGGTATTAATAGATATGATGCCCACTCGAGGGAGCATGCAAGGAGAACCAACTTGGATGGTCACTCAAACAGAAGTCCTAAAGGTGGGATGAGATAAGGATGATAAAATGGGGTTGGGATTCCCCAAGTAATGGTGTATATATGATTAAGATACCCCATGTTTAAAGATAATGGTATAAAGTGGCTCAGTTGTGAAGGGTTCTAGACAAAAGACCAATGTTTTAAAAGGAATTAAATTGATAAGACCAAATTCTAGAGAAGGAGATGTGGTCTAAGAAATAAAAATATGAGATGGAGTCAAGCTAGTGATAAGTCCCATAGTAAAGACATACCAGGGATGGCTTGAAGATTGATAATGGAGATAAAATTTGTTTATTAATGATTGGGATCCATTTTATGTAAGATATATAGATTATAATGATGCATGATTATCAAGTGATTAGTCTAGTGATGGGATCGGTATGAGGGGTTAATAGTGGATAAGTTATCCCTAAGCACAAAATCATGACTAGGTGATACCTACATAGTCTTAAGTGACCTCAAGTTGATGTAGTTTTGACTCAAGATTAGGGTGGACCATGCCCCATGTTTTATGAATGGTAGTGAATGACTGATTGGAGAGATTGGATGGGATTTAGGTGTGGAAAAGTTGTTAGAAAAGGATTTCTAGGGGTTAATGTGAGGGTAAAAGAGGGGGGTCAAATAGGACAAAATAGTAAAAAGAGATTCATTTGAACTTTTGACCTTAGTGAAAATTTGACTCAGAGCTAAAAACATGGATTGGATTCCCTGAGCTTCCCATCGTGATGAGAGAATTCGATAATTCCATAGACCCATAGAGGTTGGACCATCAGTGAGTAATGAACCCTTATCTGGTGTTTTCTATCAATTTTTTATTGAAATTTTAGTTTTTTGGCATGAAGTTAGGTCATCAACACCACAGGTGAAATACCATGATTAAGGGAAATGCCCTAAGTCATGATATAGTAGTCATGACTTGCATTTTTGTATAGGTAATGGTGGGATTATAATACCACAAGACTAAAGCTATGGTATTACAATGTCACAAGGATAAATATATGTTTTTGTGATATTGTAAGTGTAAACTTATTTTTTGCAAGACTGTGAAGGACATAATTATGGTTTTGCATAATTGTGTAGTTATGAAAAACCATAAGATGCTAGTGGAAGTTATGTCAATACTGTAGGTTAGGGAAAACCCACAAGTTATGGCTTTTCCAATGTTTAAAAAATGGCTAAGGGATAGGGTAAGGTATTAGCTAGTTAGATGATGTTAGATGAGTTAGGATGTTTAAGGGTTAATTCAATGAAATCAGTGAGGATGAGTGAGGATAGGTAAGGTGGGATGGGGAATAGGCTAAGGGGTTTGGGTGGGATTATAAATAGTTAGGGTGTTAGATGTAGGTAGCTAATGAGTGTTAGGAATAGTTAATATGAATTTAGTTAAGTAGGATTAATGTAATTAGGGGAGTTTAGTGATGGAGTTAGTTGATTAGGATTAAGAATTTTCTAGGGTTAGTTAGTGAGTGAGGTTAAGATTGGTAAGTTAGGATGGGTTAGGGTGGGGTTTATAGTGAGATTATGATGGATTAGGTTTAAGAGGGATGAGGGTAATTTAGGTGAAACCTAAGGGTAGGAGGTGGAAAAATTGAATATGATTAGTTTAGGTTTATGAATATGGATATTAGGGTTAAATTTGTTCAATTAAGAATAGGTGAAAGGTTGGGAAGGGAACTTAGGTTATAGATAGGGGAGTAAATTTGTGATGAAAGTAGCAATAGGTTTATGGTGATTGGTGTAGGAGGACTTAAGTGTGATGTCTATGCAACTACAATGACCTGAGGTGCTACATGAGATGCACTTTTTTATTGATTTGGATTATAGAGTGTTATAGATGATAAGGATACATTACATTGACATGATGTCAATGGTATAGATGGACCACGTTTTGATCACTGCACTGGTGGAGTTATGGAACTCAGAGATGAGTACCTTTCACTTTGTTATAGGAAAGAATGGTGACTCTAGAGGACATCTATTGAATTCTCTATCTATCAATGCTAGTAGATAAGATTTACTGGAGATCTCAAACACTTAATGTGACATTATAGAGACTAGCAAGAGGATTGTGCATGGGTGTATGTGAAAAATGCATGGATATTGATAGATGCCTCAGAGAGGGCAATATTAATTAGCTAACCTTGGTAGTTATGTCTTTTATTACCACCATACTCTTGTTAGATAAGAGTGGGCAGTGGTTTCACTTGGGCCTGGGGGATGCAGTAACATATATGGTACAAGACTTAGGGTTTTTACATGGGGTATAGTGGTATTTGCCCATTTATTCCAAGAGATAACATTGGGGTCATATAGGGAAGCAACAAACCTAGGTCCATATTTATTATTACAGATCTAGAGCTAAGAGTACATTACAATCCATTAGACTTTGGTCACTTTATCATCAAGGGAGACTCATCATCCTATGGTGTTTTGATGTTATATCTTATTAGTTGTACATAAGGGCCATGATGGGGAGATGTGGTTTTATCAATAGGCATTTGATAGCTTACGATCAAAGCATATCACATGGATGCCCTATATGGGATTATAGTTTGGATGGGATGATGAGGCAATGGTGACTTAGTATATGCTTATTGAGTATTATTTGATGGGTCATAAATATTTTGTTGTAGAGAAATACATACCTAATCATGTGTAGAGGTGGTTCAGATTCATATAAGACATGCTAGGAGAAGAACACCCTTTTTCTAGGAGTGGTCAGGAAAGGGCACTATGGGGTAGCCTAGTAGATAGAGCCCTAAAATGTGTATATTATGATATCATTACCCTAGTCCTATGGGAATTTAAAACTTTGATTCCTGATCTAGGAGAGATAATAGCCTATATAGCATGGTGGGCTTAGAGGATTCTAGTGAGATTGCTTCAATGTAGGGTGGTGGTTTGAAGAAGAGTAATGAGGAGTGTATTACATTCATAGGTAAGGATACACATGAGGAGGATATAGGTACCAACATAGGATGGATAGGATGGTTAGGGGGATATAGATGCCATGGATGTAGATGGAAGTGTTGGTGATCAAGTAGCAATTATAGGGTAGGTTGGAGGGAATGCTGCCCAGAATGGGGTAATAAAACATAGGTTGATACACAAGTTGGGGGTAGTGGTAGTGGCATGGATCCATATCAGTAGCCTCTAATTGAGGATAATATATCTTTACTATCATGTCTATATAAATAGATATAGGTTTGACATACAAAGATAACTAGGATCACTAAAGAGATATCAATTATAGGCCTAGATAGTGTAGAGATATGGGTGGTTGGCCCAAGTTTAGGTACAAGTGACTAGATTATAGGGTTAGATCATAGCATTATAGGCTTAGATAGTCATGATTCAGGGCTGGATACATAGCTAGGATGCATATATTATAGGGTATCAAGAATAGATTACCCAGATGTAGGCATGAATTTGGGTTTTTATAGGAGAGGTAGAGGTAGTTGAGAAGAGGCCTAGACTGGGGGTAGTAGAACATAAGTTGATACAAAAGATGGGGGTAGTGGTAGTATCATGGGTCCATATTAGTATCCTCTAATTAAGGAGGAGAGATCTTTATTATTGCATCTGTAGACAGAGATACAAGTTTGACATATAGAGATAGCTAGGATCACTAGAGAGAGATTAGTTATAGGCACAACTTAGGCCCAAATAGTGTAGAGAGATGGGTAGTTGGCCTAGGCACAAGTGACTATATTATAGGGTCAAATCATAGCATTTCAAGCTTAGATAGTCATACTTTAAGCCTAGATACATAGCTGAGATGCATAGATTATAGGGTATCATGGATAGGTTACCTAGATGTCAGCATGGATTTAGGTTTTGATAAGAGAGGTAGAGGTGGCTAAAAAGGCCAAAAAGGATGTTAATACAATAATGAAAGAGGGTGAGATGGTTAGGTTCATGTGAAACATTATGATATTGACATGAAATACCTAGTATTATAGGACTTTGTATGAGGTGGCCATACCACCAGGATAACATGTAGCTTATTTCATATCCATCTCATCACATTCAAGCCATCAGCCCCTAAGAGTACCACCAGGAGCACAGTCATGAATTTGTGAGACATGATATGCATAGATGATTCTTTGTATTTTATTGCATTGTTACCCATGGGGCCCCTATATTGTATACATATTCTTTTGACATAGACTCCATGTGGACTCTTGATATATATATATATATATATATATATATATATATATATATGATGATGATGATGATGATATTTTAGATATGATGTGATGTGGTATGTGTTTTGTGATATAGATTATGTGATTATTAGTTTTAATTAGATGATAGACTTAATGATCATATGATTAGATGGAGTTGATTAGATATATGTTATTGTATTTATATGATGATGGGATATATTGGTATGATTTTATGATGGAGATGTATGTGTTGTATTTGTTTAGGCTTTAGATGATTGAGATAAATGAGATATTATTATGATCTAATGGATTTAGATATATACATTATTTGATGTGATGGATGTAATTTAGATGCAATGTTTATTAATTTATATGTTGATGTTTACAAAATGTTGTGATTATTATGAGATCATGGTAGATGATGTGTTATATAGGTTTATTAATATGGTAGATATGGAATTAATTTGATATGATATGCAAATGGTTAACTAGATGACATATTATGTGATGAGATCTTATGAGATAGTGTTTGATTTAAAGATGCATGGGTATATAATGTAAATCAATGTGTTAAATAAGGATTAATCTATTTTTTAATTACTATCTCACAACTTGGGTTTGGGTAGTAATCCTCCTATACCAAGGAGGTAGGATAGGGATGGGGTGGGGGATAACTAGGTTTAAATAGGATTGTGATAGGTTAGATGGTATAAGTGATCAGATTGAGGGGAATGGAATGGGTGGCAAAGTTGAGATCCATTAATAATGTATACAATCCATTTTAATATTACACTGACTAAAAATTATGTGCCAATGACATAAAATAATTAAAAGGTACATTTAATCAGGGTGTGTAGGGAACTCTATTTTGAAGTGATTTTGCCCAAAATAGGTTCAGGAATAACTTAGACCATCCTTGTTCCCATAATAGTCATTATAGATAAAACATATACATCATGATAACTAGATTAAAATAAAAAAGACAATCTAAGTAATATGTAGATATCTATATTAATCAATCAATCACTCATATTCCAAAACATGCACACATTGAGATACACACAAAATAAACAAAAGATAAAAGAGACTAAAATTAAGGATAACAAAAAAGGTATACACAAGTTAATAAGGAGATTATTATAAGGTGATTATGTAAAATGGTCTTAATTAGGAGGAGTTATGTACATGGGGTATATTATGCCCAATAGTATTGGATTAAGACAAGGATCCAATCAAATTCATAAGCACCTATAGATGGGGTTTAAAATGATCAATCAAGATTTGATGTCATAATGTATGCAAAACCCTAGAATAAAAAACCATTTTTGACCCTTAAATAATGATAATGTTAGTGAGAAGGTGTGAATCATGGTTTGAGAGGCAACAAGAGATAAATGGGATATGATTATCTTGGGGCTAAGAGGAGACACATGTGTCAATGAGGATGGGATTGGGTGGAAGATAAATATGATGATATGATAGGATTAGGGGTATATATACATGGATACAAATATCAATAAAGAGAATCTAGACTAATCCTCAACAAACATCCCTATCACATGACAAGCAATGACTTCTTTCTCATTTAAAAAAATCTATATCTTGTTGTTGTATAAGAACCTATAATGGATGTCCACTTTTAAGACTAGGAATAGGGCTAGGAAAATGGATCAGAATGGGAGGAAGAGGATGGGATGGAAAAAGGACATGCCCCCAAGAGTGGGGACCAATATATGGAGGTAAAGTAGAGTTTTTCAAGTATATAAATGTTTTAAATGCATTATATTCATTAAGTCATCAAGATCTTCACCATCTAATGTAGCTAACTTGTATGCTCCAGATCCAAATTTAGCATTTATGATATAGGGCCCAAATCAATTGGCTTCAAATTTGCCTTTCTTATCCCTATCTACATTGGTATTTATTTTATTTTATTTTAGGACTATACCACTGACCTCAAACTCTCTAGATTAGATCTTCTTATGATATTGGCCTTTTAATCTATTATGAAATGCCCATAAGTGATTGAGAGCCCTTTGATGTTTTTCATCTAGAAGCTCCAATTATTGTATCCTTTCTTTTAAAAAATTATGATTAGTGATAATACCCTACAATGAGATATGCGAGGAGAGGAGGTCCATTTTTATAGGCAATATATCTTCTATTACATATACCAAAGCATATGAAGTGGGCCCAGTGGGTATTAGGACGCTTGTTTGATAAGACCAAAGTTTAGGATATAATTATAGGTACTAATTCCTTCTTGCATCATTAACTATTTTATTTAGAATCTTGATAAGAGTTTTATTTTTTGATTCATCTTGTCCATTCCCATGGGGGTAATAAGGAGAAGAAAAATGCTACTTGATGTGGTACCACTGGTATAAGGCCTCAACTTCTTGATTTTTGAAGGACTTTCCATTATCGGAGATGATGTTGGAAGGAATGACAAAATGGCAAATGATCTAATTGAGGATGAATTTATAAATATAGAGACCTATAGTATAGGAAAGTGGCATTGATTATACCCATTTGGTGAAATACTATGTAGCAATGATAATGAATTTGTGTCCATAAAAAAATGTAGGATTTATCTTGCCTATCAAATCAAGTCCCCATATAGATAATGGCCATAGACTCATTATGGGTTTTAGTTTTAATGTTGGTGTATGGATAATATTACCATGTTTTTTACAAGCTACACATTTTTACACATACTGGTAGGCATCTTGTTCCATGATAGACCAATAGTATCCAGTTTAGAGCAATTTCTTAACTAGGGCCATTCCACTGACATGGATACAAAAAATACCATTGTAGACCTCCTTGATCATGATAAAATCCTCTTTCAAGGTCAAACATCTTAATAAAGTCCCATCATAATCTCTCTAATAGAGCATGCTTCCAAGGATTGTGTAACTAGAGGTATGAGGGATGAAGTCCTTGTACTGATGGGGATTGAGTTTTGGTGGTAAAATTTTATCATGGAGGTAATTATAAATATCATGATACTAGGGGAGATTGGGATTAGTAATAATACAACTTTATAGAGGATCTTATTGAGGTCAACATCCCCCATTTCTTAAAAATAAGGACCCTTATTTAAATTTTTTAAATTATGTTATAAATTAGGCATTCAAATTGATTAAAGTGCATTATTATCATGTTTTGATTTGCTGACATTGACATGATAACACATGAGTTTTATTTGATCTTATCTAATGTTTCTAACATTTAGCCCATGTGTTTTCATCTTGTAGGATCAATGGATCTTCATTATAATGAATAAATGTTCATGGGGTTTACTCTTCAATGTGAAATTAGCCCTTAGTTAGTTAACTAATATGGTCCCATTCGATTCATTATGTTAATATTTGGTGCTTAATTGATTAATTAAATCCAAGTTTAAATAAAATTCAAAACCTTAGTCTAAATTACTTTAGCCTAAGTCCTTATTAAAATGGATTCATATTTTTTATGGGTCACTTTATTCCATCCTAGTCTTAGTTTAATTTTGGCCTAAGTTTTGATCGAGTTTATTAATTAATTAAAACTTTAATTTAAGATTTATGCTAAATCATTATATGTACTAAGCACTCATTCTTTGGTTTTACTTTTCATAAAGATGAATTGAATATAGGGCGGTCAAGTGTTGAAACCTCACTCGATCAAATCAAGGATCAATAACATGTGGATGATCATCCAAAGTCAATAAGTCAAATTCCCTTAGATCAATATCGATGGTGCGCATATTTTTATGTAAAAAAATTGATTGATGATCCATGTTGAAGACTAGGGTCAATAAGTCATCAAAGATTGATGGTGTGCATTTAATCATGTAGATGGAGATCTAACGATAATCATGATGTCAATAAGTCAAAATAACTTGAGATTGAATGTGATGGTGCCATGTGTCATAATCATGGTGAATTGGCAATAGATCAATAGCCTATATTTGTGTGTATGTTTAGTAAATCAATGGTACATGTTTGATCATGTAGATAAAATATCAATGGCATGCATTCAACTATGTAGACAAAGATTAATAGTGTGAATCGAGTCAATAAGTCAAAAAGCATTGATTTCATGCAAGTTTTACATGTGGCATAAGTGTGTTAACTAAATGGAGACTGACAGTAGGGTACATAGAAGGCACACAAGGATATCAAGTGTCACAATCTAAGAAGCTCATATCAAAGATCAATAGCCAACATTAAAAGTCAAGGTTAGGAAACTCCTAAGGGGATCGATGGAGTGAATTTGTTCAAGTTTCTAGGGGGCATGAGATGAATACATGTGTCCAAAGTAATAATGGTCATGTTTTAAAATTAAATAAACAACATGGTAAGGAAATGTCACATAGGTAGATAGGTTAGATTGAAAGATTTTTTGGACCCAAACATGCAAAGGTATAAATATGAGATCAAAATATAATTTGGGTTACCAAAGCAAATACTTCAAATTTGTATGCCACCATTAAAGCTTAGTTAAACCCCCAAAATACCTAATATGTATAAAAAATCCCTAGAATTATTCATGTATTCACTATTTCAAGCTAGAAAAGAGAGAGCTTGATAATAAAAGTTGTTTAAAGAGTCTAACTAGATAGCCAAAAGTGTTAAATTTTCATTCACAAGTGGACAATTTAATCAGAATCATAGCAATGACAACCTATGGACATACTTCAAAACAAGTGGTTGAATTATACTTGTCATCAAACTTTGAGTGTAGAGTATTTATAGATACAAATTTTATGATTTTTTCACTAAATATAGGGGACAATAATTACTCAAGCTTATTATAGACCATATAGAACCAATGAATTTTAACCAAGGAAGAGGAGAAGCTACTTCTAGTAAAGAGACTATATGATGACATCATGGTAATTTAGTTGATAGGACTCCATTATGTTAACACCAAGATAAAGGTATTGCACTACATTGATGTCCTTAGTCTTATTTTTAAACATGATAAAATTGACAAGGGTATGCTTATCTATGAACCTAGTTTGAGAAAATAAGCATACATATCTCTTGTTGCCCTCGAATCCTATTATAAACTACCTAGGCCCCAAATAGACCTTGCCTCCATTAATGCATGGGCCTAGAAACATACCATGGATGAAATCCTAGTGAAATGGTTAGAGTCTAGTGATAAATTCAATGTATATCCTTACAAGAAAATCCATATAAGCCAATTCAAACTAGGAGTCAAAATGGTTATGACCATGTTGAAAAAATTATATGGATTTGCACATACTACACACATGGAACCTATATGGGTGCCTATTGTGCATTTCATTATTAAGGAAATGGTAGTACCTCCTTTATGTGAAATCATTAGCATTTACTTGAGCAAGTAGATCTTTGGTATTAAAACAAAGAAGGTAAATGAGTTATTCATGATGTCATATTTGTTAGATGCCCTATGTGCCACAACTAAAATCCCCAACCAAAGAGAGTGATCCCATAATGACACCCAAATTGTGTCCCAATATTACTCAAAATTATATATTTATAAATATAGAGACCTATTACTGCTCAAATTTTCACCCTTTGGAAGAGGGTTATTTAGGCCCTTTCCAAATTGAGAATAACTATGGGAATGACGCCAAGTTATGGGTATCCTATAATGGGCTCAGACCTGTAGGATTTTTAACAAGGCTAGCTCCTCTATTACATCATTTTAGCTCATTCCCACTACTAAAACCTACTAATGACCAAATAAAATGGATAAAGAGAAAGAGATATAAACATGAAAGGGAAACCTAAGATAATAGTAGTGATGCACCTAAATTATGGGTTTGATCCATCTTAATTGACACTTAGAACACTAATGGAACAAGTAAAAGTCCAGATCTAGGATCCCAAATATCTATCATACATCAATGTTTCATTAAGAGGTTCACCAAATGATCTAAGCTAAGGGAAATGAAGGAGAGGTCTAAAGTAATACACTAACCAGTTACAGTATCCACATGTGGTCTTTAATCAAGAGATATAGAACACTAAACATGACTTGCATAACCAGATGAACTAGTAACTCAGTGAGATCATAATTTAATGAGGGAGAAACTTCTACCACATATGTAAATCTAACATGTATACACTATACCAAAATAATTAAATCTAAAACTATAGTCTTCTATTCATTTTAAGAGGTTACAAGCTCCATCTTAGCAGATTTTGGTCATGCCCAAGAGAGAGAGTAGAAAAAATATAGAAAGGATCCATTTTTTGGCTCAAAATCTTCTATGTATAACAAAAAAGAGAAAGACAGATGGGAATAATGCATTGGAGATTGGAGGAAATTCCTTGAGGTCAAGAAGTGAGGTGGAAGCACTTGATTACTTTTTATTTGTGTGGCTTGATCAACAAATGGATCTCCTATTATCCCAATAATCCCAAATCTCCTCTCATTGGCTGAGTGCCCTACTATAGAGAAGGGTTTATTCCATGATGACTAAATCTATTTGAGTAGAATAAAATGCTATTAATTGCCTCTCCAAGTAATAGCTCACCATCTTGAGACCCTAATTCCACTTGACATATTTATTAGGATCAAGTCCTTGAATCTTGATACTGACAATCATGCCATGCCTTGGGTGGTAGAGCACATATTTTGTTGATGATGGATACCCTTGCATTTATCACATATTCATTACATTTCCATATTTAGATCATAGGTCCCACCTATAGATGGAAAACCAATCTAAGGTCATTGGTTTTCCCCATAGTTTTCCATATTAAAATAGACCCATTGACCATATAACACCTTACGCTCTCCATAGGGTCTAAAAGACCCACTTTATCCTTGTAGGAGCTAAGAGTTCATTGGACATAAATAATTATTTATAAATGGAAAACTAGTCATGAAAAAGAACCCTACATGCTACAACTTATCAAACCAGATATCAATATTTATCTCCAAAGGTGGTCACTTATGTTCCTCATACTTGACTGCATCTTACTGACTACTCCATGGAATTTGAATGAGCTTTAATGGCATAAAGAAGACCCTATAAAACCTTTCTTTCCATGGTCAAAAATGGATTTTCAACCTTCATCAAAAACATTGGGCTTGCCTTTGCTCTAATTAGTTATCAAAAATTGACTACACTCAATGACACTTTGACTCAACTCACTTTATTGGATTTTCTAGGTATGAACAAAAGCAATCCTTTAGTTCTATCTTTGAATTTTCAACCTTGTCCAATCTTATGCCACATGTCAAATGCACATTAATTCTCAAGATCTTTCTATTAGTCTATCAGTTCACGTGCTTACACCATGTGGTGGCCTCTCAAACTCTCTAAATGTTTGACCTATCTTGTACCATTGGATCAAGATGTGTGATCGAGTGAGGACCATTGATATTTTTGAGATCCACTACTTGAAATCTAATGGATAGTTTATGATCTTAAATTTGATGGTCTATAGGAAATCATATGACATTCATATGATCATCATTGACATTCATGTGATCATCAAAGTTAAGCTCAATAGGATTTATTTTGTTTGAGATTAAACTTGACATTATCATGAATCTCTTATTGCATATGTCTAACTTTAGAAGCTTCTAAATCAAACTAAAAAGCTCGTACAAGCCAAAAAACTTTTGAGAATGTTCTTATCATGTAGATCTATAATTGTGCTTGATCTATTGGTCACGTGAGGCTTCTGAACAAAGATATTAAATGCAAAATTTTGTTGGTCCTCTCATTTCTTCATGACATCCTGGCAACAGTCAAGCTCATTTGGTTAAGTATGGAAAACTTAGCAAATTTTGATTGAAGAGCCAACTTTGATCATGTATAACTTCATTTGTGCTTCAGTGGAGGATCTATAACTTGGTGCATAGTAACTAGGGACCAAGATGAACAAACCCATGTAACCATTTTCCCCAAAAACTACCACATATATGATATATGGCCTTTTTAAGATGTTCACTTCACTCTGTTTGTACTTCTTTGAAAATGGCTAAGTATGGAAAAACATTATAATTTGGTTGAGAGGCCAACTTTGGATCTCCATACCTTTTGATGTGATTTGATGGAGGACCTAAGACTTGATGCATATAAACTTGGCATAAATGTGAAAAAACCCATATAACCAATTTTCCCTGACTCATCCACACATGGTAATGGTGATACCATTAAGGTGCTTACTTAGAAATTATACCACCAAACTCAAGATGTCTAGATGAACCCAATGAAGAACTAAATGAATCCCTACACTTCCATACTCATTCCAAGCACACTTGGCATTCTAAAGGGTCTTTAAATCCTATCCATCTACTCATCCATTATCAACCCAATCCATATGGGTACAAGCTTGGTATGTGGGACAAAATTGGCTAATAAGACCATATCCCATTCATTTGTGACTATGTATATCCTACTTTGGGCTAAGCCATCAATGGTCTCCCCATAATGATAATAACTCCTTTAATCAATAATTCCATTGCGACAATGGGAGACATCTATATATACCCTGATTGCATGATTATTAGAATAGATGGAATCTAAATTGCCCCCTTAAATTGCTATTACACATACCAGATAAGTTGGTAGAACAAGAAGTACCATACCAACTATTTAATGGAATAGATGGGGTCTTCAAGACTAAGAGGAAAAGAATTCTCCATGGTTTTCCCATAACTATTGGCAAAACCATTTTCAAACAATGGGACCATATTAAAGTGGTTTCAAAACATAGGATTTCTTTCAATTTGTAGATAGATGACAATAAATAGTGAGATCCCAATGGTAGGGTAAAGGAGAACTTTAAGAGCAAAGTCATTCTAGTTGTACCTTATGAACATGAACTTGGAGCATATAAATTTTTGTACACTAAGGAATCCACCTATCATGAAGTTACTAGAAGAATAAAGGAACATAATATAAAGCCTAAATCTAGTTTGTTGAGAGATCAGAAGATGGAAGATAGATGATAGATTGAACATAGACAATATTATCTGGTATATGTTGTCCCTTCTAGGCTTCCCCTAGTTGACATATACATAGAGCATAGGCTTGAATAAAGGAGACCAAGAGAATTTTCTTCAAGATCCTCAGTCCTTGAGTCTTCTAGAATAACATAATAAGATTTGCCTCAACAAGAAGAGATTCACATGATAGCTTTGGATCCATAGGAATCTCTTGAAGATGCATTGAGAATGATCTCTATGACCTATGAAATAAACATAGATGCAGAGGCATAAAATATTGAGGAAGGCAAATAGGAAAAGGAAAAAGAGGAGTCTTTGGACTTAATGATCATTGATCCTCCCAAGAATAAGGATACGACTATAATTATTCAAAAGATAGAGAAATCAAAAATGGCCATCATTCTAGGTAGTTCTCAGGTACCACCACCTTAGAAGGACATCAACCTATTCAATGAAGAGATCCCAATCTATGGACCAAATATACCTGAATGGTTCATATATGAACCAAGGATGGATAAGCTTCCTACTACCTATCACTAATTAGCTATAGTGAAGACCATAGATATCCCTCAATAATAGGAGTTAAAGCCTTGGATAATAGCAATGCAAATTGAATAAGAAAGGAGACTTGATATACTCCAACTCAATCAATATTCCAGTTATAAGTAGAGGTTCTAATTAAGCATATGGCCTAGTCTTCAATGGTAGTCAGGTATGATCCAATTACTACAGGCCTGCAAAGAGTAACTGAAATAGTTGTCTTAGAAGAAGGTCAAGAAGTTATACACCAAAGGGTTGAGCCTTTGGTTCACCTAACCCAAAAGAGGGAATAGAGACCAAGGGAAAACCACATGTTTGAATAATATGTTTTGTAGCTAGCTCAATCCCAATTAGAAAGGCTACAAGCTACAAAAAGGACTAAAACAAGAGAACAAAATTATGGAAGAACAATCTATTCTATCATTACCAATAGATATTGTTAACAACTTTGAAACAACTATCTATAATACATTTAATTATTTGAAGGTAATAAGGTCCAAATTGGACATGGTGAGTAAATAACATGCCATGGCTCTGAAGCAAGTCAATAAGTGGCAAGGCTTAGACAAGAAAATAAAGGCACCGATCAAGATACTAATGGAAAAACAAATCCTTGAACTTAAAATGGTCAGCCCATCACACTTAAATATGGCCATGATAATCATGATGGAGAAAATTAGGGACATAAATAAGTGGTCAAAAAGAATTGAAGATCTCTTAGGAGACTTCAAATAATTAGAGGGCAAGATTATATAGATATTACAAGGTTTGATTAAGGATCCAACCATCTCTAGTCAAATAGTCCTAATAACTAATGAAAAATTATAGTAGAGAGCTACTGAGTTCATCCAGTAGGTTAGGAGTAGAAGCAAGAGCAACACAGGGGTTGACAACAATCATATCTTGAACTTGATCTTGATAGCAAATGAAAATATTGGTAATGCTAGGAGAATCAAAAAAGACATGGATAGAATAAATGAAATATTTAGAGATTTAGTAGGGAAAATAGAGGATTTAGTAGGGCAAATGAACAAGTTGAGTGATGAATAGTATGATAAATCCATGAAGATTTTGGAACAAAAGCAAAAGGTTGTAGCTGCAGGGCTCTCAAAGTCAACAAGGTTGACGTAGAATATTTTTTTATATCAAAACAATGTAAATCATTTTAAAAAAATATACTATTTTATAAAAGCATGTGCAACATGTAACACACATGGATTATAGGTTAGTCACATAAAAGTGTTATTGGTATTAGAATATTTGTAAGAGGACATCTATCTTTGACACTTGTTTGATTCCCATTTGATAATGACTAATCAAAATACCTAATAAGTTATTCTTCCAACCTATAAAAGGGGATATTGTCATTGGAAAAGGGAAGGAAGTTTTCAGAGAAAAATTATTTTTTAAATTTTGGAGAAAATAATATAAGTAGGAGAATTCAATGAAGATTGTCTCATTCTATCTATTTGTTTATTATCATGGCTACTTCCTTAAGTCTTAATTCTATTGTTTAGATTTCAATAACTTTCATGAATTCTAGATATGGATGTATTAATGCATAATTATTAATTTGAGATTTATGCTAGGTTAACTAAAAGTTATTAGATTCATTTCAATATCATTGCTTTTTTGGAAGATGTACAAATGCAATTTTCTTGTTTAAGTAAATATTTAAAGTGAATCTGATCTCTAATTTACATGTTTCTAAATATCCTTAGACATTTGCCTAATATATGATATGATTTGTCCTATTTATTAATTTCATGTCATATGGTGGTTTGAAGATGCATATCTTTGATGAAATTAGATATTTGTCAATATGTTTGAAATAAGGAGCAGAAATATCTCTCTTTTTGCCTTACCCTACCTATTTTCTCATTTTTTGATCAAATCACTATAGTTTACTTTCTCACTATTAATATTCATGCTAGATTAGAGTTTTAGACTTTAGATTTTGATCATTATTCATTATATTTAGCTAAAATTACATTCATCTTCACAAAAATTTAAGACCAAGGTTGTTCCCAACAACCACTTGCATAATCATTTTCTGAAATAGTCAAATAGCTTAGCCACTACTCCACCACAAATCTTAGGAAGATCATAACTAACAACTCATGCAAAATATTATATGAATATTGAAATGACAAGTGTTTTTAACACTATAATAACCCCATGATACATTTACATGCATTAACAGGTGGGATAATTGGCCCTAAAAGGAGGGTTTGAGTTAAAGATTTGTGAATCTAGAGTATTTTGAGTTGATTTTAGTGAATTTTGTTCAAAGATCTATTGATCCTTTGCAGATTTGTGTTTTTATTAGCTTAAATTTGTAAATATAATTGATGTTCATGGTTTTAGACTACTATTTAGGCTTATTTAGCTAAAGATATTTATTCTTTAAAAAAAATTTGTGAAATTGTTGTAAACATTTCTTAAGCTTTGTGAATCTAACATGTTCATGGTTACTGATAGTAATTTTGTTTAAAGATCACTGATATTCACAAGTTTAGATGTATATTTAAGCTAATAAAATTAAATATAGTCATTCTTTGAAATATTTTTATGAATTTGTGCAAAGTTTTCTTAAGCTTAGAAATCTAAATGTACAAATCTACTTATTTGTAAGAATTAAACCTTTATTTGCAAAAATCTAAAGATCATTTGTATTTTCAAAGATAAAGTTTCTAAAATGTATTTTAAACAAGATTTGGATTTTACAAGCTGGAACTACCACAAATAAGAACTAGGTCAAGGTCTAAGACAAGGCTACCTCTTCATTCCTTGGAAATTCATAGGAAAATAAGAGCGGATAAAGGTAAACATAGAGTTTCTAAAGCTTAACCTACTTCACCTATTTTTGTTGTTGTATTCAATCCTCATCAAGGAATGGCTTAGTTAGCTAGATATTCTATCAATGTGCCTCGTCAAGTACATGAATTATCAATAAATTTAGATAAATATTTACCTTCATTTAGTCCTACAAGCATTGTTACTGTTGAATAACACATCAAGTCTTTTAAGGCTACCTTAAGATTGTTAAATGCTTTTCATGAAGATGTTACCTGTAGGTTATTTCATTTTACCTTTAGAGATGTAGCATATGATTTGTTTCTTAATCTTCCTAAAAATTACATTGTCAACTAGAATGATTTCAATAATTATTTTATTGATCAATTTGGAAAGATCATCAGTCCATTTTTTCTATACCAATAGTTCACTACAGTGAAGAGAGATTCAAATGAAACCATTAGAATTTTCAATGCTATATTTCAAAATATTTTTAGCATAACTATAGCTTCCTATAAGCCTATTGAATATTTAGCTTTATATATTTATAAGGATGTTTTAGATCTAATGACTTTTGTATTTCTAAAAATACCTATTGGAGTTATAGATACATTAGCTTTGGCCTATGTTGAAGCCATGAAAATTAATGATCAAATGCAACCCCAAGGTCAATTATCATATGTTATTCCTAATATCAATCTTAATATGTATGTATTTAATATCATCCCAAATGTTAATCAAAACATGTATGTTTTGAATCAAACTCCAATCTTAAACCAGTTGCCTTTGAGTTATGTTCATCCTTGTCAGAACCTAGGATTGGTAAATAACTCTAAAAGTGAATCCCATCCATAAAATCAATCAGCTATGGTGATAATAGCTATTAACAGTACTCAAGTCCACAAGTTGAAGGCACATAAGAATGAAAATGACTCCACATTGAAAATGGTTCAAAAATTGAGCACTAATTTTCTTTAGTTACAAAAATAGGTAGGTAACATTGGGGAGAATTCCAATAGAAAATATTTTTATCAAAATTTTAATAGACCTATGAATAAGTTTCACAATAGAAATAATAACTATAATAATGAGTCATTTATAGCTAAGAACATACCTAAAATAAACATTTGTGATGTAGTTTTAAATAATTATTATAGGGTGCATAACACTACAAAACATGGCAAATTAGACTGTATAGAATTTTGTAACACTTTTGAAGTATTTCAAGATGAATTGGATACATTTGAAGTCCTGTCTAACAAAGATAATGCTACAAGGTCATCTGGCTCTTTAGAGACATTTAAATCTTTTGAAACAACTCTTATGGTGGAAACCTTTAATTTTTCATTTTAAGATGAAAATGAACCTAAAGATACTCTAGAGGAGATTCATTATTTTCAAGAGTATCTAAAAAAGACTTATCCATTGAGTAATAGAGAACAAAATTAACCAATGACAAGTTCTAGTCCACCAAACAATAGCAATATTCCTTATAATCCCAAAGCAGACAACAATCTAAAACTTCCAAAGGGAAGTAACACTAAAAATAATGTTGATTCATCTAGATCTTCTAATAGGAATGGGTAAAACTTAGTAGAGTATATGAATAAAATTAAAGCTAATATCACATTTCATGAATTGACTTAGCTAACTAAATAGAGAGACTTATTGCTAGACTCTTTAACTAAAAAACCTAGTAAATTCATAGAAATCTACAAATGCAAATGTAGTAATGTATAAGAATAAAATAGATGTTGCACCTTTTTTGCTAACATTTAGAGTTTTTGGTAAAAAAATTTCATAACTATCTATTAGATTCAGGTGCCTCTACAAATATTATGCCAGTAGGTATTTATGAAAATATTGGTTTAACTCCTTTTAAGATTGATAAAGTAGTGACTTAATTAGACAACTCTAAAGTTAAAGTGATTAGTGAATTGTTAAATGTGCATATACAGCTTGCTTCAGAACCAAGAGTGAAAAATTGTATTTATATTCAAGTTATTGACATTCCAAATACTTATGGGATGTTTCTTAGTAGATATTGGTCCAAATATTTGATTGGATACATGTCAACTGAGTGCTCTCACATGTGGCTACCATAGAGGGGAGTTCTTAATCAAATTTGGATTGAAAAGGAACCAAAGATGAAGCATATAATAAATGAATATAATTTATCTAATGAAGGGTCAATGTGGTTAATTATGATTTAGGGATTTACACCCTTGACACTCCTAAAGTATATAATTATAAGGACTCTCATGATATGCCTAGACTTTGGAAATTATATGTTGATTATGTTAGATGAAAATCTAGGTCTGGAGTAGGAGTAGTTTTAATCAATACCATTGGGAAAGAATATAAAGTTTCTTACAAACTTCAATTTCATTATACCAATAATTTGGTAGAGTATAAAGCATTGATCTTAGGATTATAATTTTCTATTAAACATAAGGTTAAATAAGTACTAGTATATGGTGATTATAAACTATTAGTCAATCATGTTAGAAGCAAGTATCAATGCAAATTGTCTTATCTAAAGAATTAAAAGTTTAGAACATGGAACTTGATTGACTATTTTGATGCTTTCAATATCATTTCAATCCCTAGAGAAAGAAACCAATTTGCTGATGAACTAGCTCTAGCTTCAACTAACCTAATTCCAAATCAAGGTTCCAAACTAGGAAGGCTTAACATTGAATTGGTCCTATGTCCCTCTATACCTAATAATATTAATCATATGCAAGTGTTTAGTGATGACTAGTAGATCATCAAAATCATGAACAACTCAAGAGTGTTTGAGACTTAAATTATTGATGAGGTCAATGAGAAATTTCTTGATGATGATATAATTCATGACATAATAATACAACTGAATGATAACAAGATTCCTTGAGGCATTATTTCCTTGAAAAGACTATTTGACAAAGATATGCTATCTAAAACTACTAAAGTTTCCAAAGTAAATGGGAAAGATTAAGATGCAGTTGACCTAGGAACTCAAGGTCAACCTCAACTAGTAAACCTTGGTACCTCATGTACAAACATAGAATCTATAAATGATAGGGACCTACTAACCAGGTACAAGGATGTTATTGCATGGTCCCATAAAGACTTTAATATCTTTGATCCTCAAGTTATCACCCATACCATTCCCCTGAAAGAAGCCTGTAAACCATTCAAGTAGAAGCAAGACCATTCAATATTGTTTTAGAACCATTAATTTATAAAGAAGTCAAGAAACTATTAGATGCAAAAATAGTTTTTCCAATTAGACATTCTACCTAGTTAGCTAATCTAGTACCAGTTAGAAATAAAAATTGAGAGATTAGATTATGCATAGATTTTAGGAACTTCAACAAATATTCTAAAAAAGATAATTATCCTTTTCCATCCCTTGACCACATGATTCAAAATATTATTGGTTATACCATGATGTCTTTCCTAGATGGTTTTCAGGTTACAATTAGGTACTTGTTAACAAGGAAGATAGAATGAAGATGACATTCACAATAAAGTGGGGCACTTTTGCTTACAATAGGATGCATTTTGGACTCATAACTATAGGAGATACCTTTCAAAGAGCTATGGACCATGCCTTTCAAGGTCTCATAATTAAATGTATCATTATATATATGGATGATCTGACTTTGTTTTCTAATAATAAGGAAGATCACATAATGTATTTACAACAAGTATTTAAATGTTATTGAAGGTATGGAATTTTCCTTAACCCTAAGAAAAAAATATTTTTGTGTAACTAAAGGGAAATTTATAGGACATGTGATAAGTAGATATGGGATTTCTATAGATCCAGATAGAATCAATGCTATATCTAAAATAAGACTCCAAAATAGTAGAAAAGAGCAAAAGTCTTTCTTTAAGAAGATCAATTTTGTAAGGAAATCCATGTACGATTTTGTAGAGATTGTGAAACCACTCAATGACATGCTAAAGAGGGATACAAAGGTTTAATTGAATGAATAAATGATGAAAGCCTTCAAGTATATCAATGAAGCAATAGGACAAGCACATGTGCTAATAAGTCCTAACTTTACAAAAGATTTTTATCGTTATTATTTTGCTTTTGAACATACTATAGCAGATGTATTAACTCAAAATATTGATAGATTTGATCATCCACATGAATTTATGAGTATAAACTTCAAAAATGTTAAATTAAATTATTCCCTAATTAATAAAAAAACATTTGCTTTGGTTAAAGTAGTCAAAAAGTTTAGACACTATATACTTAGGAATAAAGTGTATGTTATATTTCCATACCCTTCTACCAAACTCATGCTAAGTCAATGTCAATTAGGAGAAAGAAGAGGGAAGTGGGTATCCATATAACATGAATATGATCTTGAAATGAAAACTGCTAGATTGGTGAGGTGTCAAGGATTAATTCAATTGATTGCTAACATTAATCCTAGATTGAGCATCATACAGGTTAACTAACAATAGTTTCAACCAATTGACTAGTATGATGCAATCATTCATTTACTCATCAATGGTTCTTATCCCACATGACTGAGTAAAGAACAAAGAAGATATTTGAGGCTTAAAATAACTCACTTCTTGATCAATAATGGGATACTTTATAGGAATAACTATGAAGGAGTGTATTTGAGATGTGTTTCAAAGGAAGAATTAGCTAAAATCTCAAGTACCTTTCATGAGAAACTTGGGAGTGGACACCCCTATGAGAAAACAATAGCTTATAAAATCCCAATGGTATGATATTATTGGCCAACCATTTTAAAATATGCTCACAAGCATGTCAAGGAATGTCATCAATGCCAAATATTCAATACAAAGGAACCTAAAGCAATTATGCCCTTGAGGCTAGTTTTACTTGACAAACCATATGCTCAATGGATTTTGGACTTTGTCAGGGTTATCAACCCTAATTATTTAATTGGGAATAAATATGTTCTTAATACCATAGATTATTGTACAAGATGGATAGAGGTAGTAGGAATAACACAATGTAGGACTAAAGATGTTATCAAATTCTTAGAAAAGAGCATTTTCACCAAGTTTGGGATGTTAGTATCATTAGTTTATGATAATGTATCAGTGTTTACATCTATAGATAAAAGTGGGCCTATGATAATAAAATATCTCTTAATTTTTCATCTAATCATTATCCTCAGGGTAGTGGATTATTGGAGTCTACAAATAAGAATATGATGAAATCTATTAAGAGGTCTTTAGCTCAAAAACCAAGAACATGGAATATATTGTTTAAGTATGCTCTATGGGAAGATATAACTAAAGTGAAACAAGCTCTAAAAGTATCACCATTTATCTTGGTATATGGACAAGAACCAATCTTTCCAATTACTCTCAAATTTTCAACTTACAAGTTTATACAAGAGTATATGGAAGGAGATCAATAATATGCCAATTCCAAGTTGCTTGATATCATCCAAATGGAGGATTATAGAGAAGATGCATTTGATAATTTTAGAAGACGTCAAACCACTATCAAGATATGGTTTGACAAATGGTCAAATATCAAGGTATTCAGATAAGGAGACCTAGTTCTCCTATGGGACAAAGCATCTGAGCCAAAGGGAAACATGGGAAATTCACTCCTTTGTGGATTGGCCCTTACCAAATTATTGAGATAGGTCTTCAAGATAAAAATCCATCTAAATGCTTAAAATAACTTCATAAACCAAGAATGTGGATATGACTCTTAAACATTGGTTGATCATGGATTTTGGAAATTTTGAGCTTAATGTTATATTTCTGAGAAACTAATGAAGATTAATAAATAGACTAATTGTTCCTTAAAAATATCAAAATTTATTTTGATCTAAGTATGATTTCAATAAGTATTTCATATGTTTGAGTAAAATTTTGAATTATTTAAACAAATTCATGTTAGCACTTAAAGAACATTATTGCCTAGGATGAAGTCTATGACCAAGGATGATTGTCTTGAAAATCAAACATTTGATAAAAATATTAAACACTTGGCTATTTCTAGTTACCAACCTTTGTTGGAAATCTAAATACAATTGAAAAATACAAAAAATAAAAGCCTTATTTAAAATCTAAAAGTTTTTTGAGCAAAGGTGATTCTAATAACCTCCATCAGGGCTATGGATGCCTAATTGGCAGTGGAACAAGGCCTAGAGTGGATCCAAAGGTATCTCTTTTAGGGTTATAAATCCTTGGTAAGTAGAAAAGAAATACCCAATCCTTCCCCTTTTATAAATCATGATTCATGAGGAATATCTACATATGTTACAAGTCTATGTTAATGATTAAGGTCATTAAATCTAAAATTTGTTCTTTGAATCCCAATGGAAATTAGTAAATGAATCAAAGCACACACACAACATGACTGAGTTTTAATATTTGATCTTAATTATACATTTTTAATACTTGTTTCAATTATGAATTGATCTTAATAATGGTACTTGATCATGTGGAATGATTAGTTTGGTTGTTATTTTGAACCAAAAGTTTCAAAATTCTAACATTTTGCAATGTTTCCCCTAGAAGTTACCATTTATTGAAGTCAACATCCCCCATTTATAAAAAATGAGGAACCTTGTTCAAATTTTGCAAATTATGATATAAATTAGGCATTCAAATTGATCAAAGTACAATATTGAGTATCATGTTTTGATTTAGCTTACATTAACATGCTAACACATAAGCTTTATTTGATCTTGTCTAATGTTGATAACATTTGGCCCATGTGTTTTCATCTTGTAAGATCAATAGATCTTCATTAGAATGAACAAATGTTCATGGGGTTTATGATTTAATGTTAAATTGACCCTTAATCATTTAACTAATATGGTCCCATTCGAGTCATTATGTTAACATTTGGTCCTTAATTGATTACTTGAATCCAGGTTTAAATAACGCTCAAAACCTTAGTCAAAATTACTTTAGCCTAAGCCCTTATTAAAATGGATTCATATTTTTGATGGGTCACTTTATTCCATCCTAGTCTTAGTTTAATTTTAGCCTAAGTTTTGATCAAGTTTATTAATTTATTAAAAATTTAATCTAATATTTATGCTAAGTCATTATATGTCCCAAACACTCATTCTTTGATTTTATTATTTGTAGGTACGAATTGAACATAGGGCAGCCAAGTGTTGAAACCTCATTTGATCAGATCAAGGATTAACAACATGTGGTCACCCACCTAAAGTCAATAAGTCAAAGTTCCTCGTATCAAGATCAAAAGTGCATATTCTTACATATAAATTTTGACTAATGATCTACATTGAATATTGGGGTCAATAAGTCATCAAAGATTGGCAGTGCATGTTCAATCATGCAGATGAAGATCTAATAATGAGAAAAAAATTAATAAGTCAAAGGATCATAATATTGAACTTGATGGTACCATGTGTCACAATCATGGTGAATTGTCAATAGATCAATGGCTTACATTTGATCATATCTTTAATAGATCAATGATGCACATTTGATCACGTAGATCAAATATCAATAGTGTGCATTTAACTATGTAGACAAAGATCAATGGTGTGACTCAATTCAATAATTAAATAAGTCCAAATTTGATAAAAGGATGCCACATGGTATAATATTTTTAACTGAATGAAAACTAGCAATAGTGTACACAAAAGGCATGAAAGGTTGTCAAGTGCGATAATCTCATAAGCTCATATCAAAGATCAATGGCCAACATTAGAAGTCAAGGCCAAAAGACTCCTGAGGGGATTAATGAAGTGAATTTGATCAAGTTTCTAGGGGTCACAAGATAAATACACGTGTTTTAATTGACAATGACCATGTTTTAAAAATAAATAAATAGCATGGTAAGGAGATGCCATATAGGTAGATACGTTATATCAAAATATTGTGTGGACCCAAGCATGTGAAGATATAAATATGAGATCAAAATATAATTTGGGTTACCAAAGTAAATACTTCAAATTTTTAAGCCACTATTAAATCTTAGGTAAACCCCCAAAATCCATAAGACATATGAAAAATACCTATAATTATTCATGCATTTATTATTTCAATCCATAAGAGAGAGATCCCGATAATCAAAGTTGTTCAAATATTATAACTAGATAGCCAAAAGTATTAAATTGTCATTCACAAGTGTAAAATTTAATTAGAATCATAGAAATGGAAACCTACAGACATACTTCAAAGCAAGTGGTTGAATTATACTTATCATCAGACTCTGAGGGTAGAATATTTAAAGATACAGAGTTCATGGTTTCTTCACTAAATATAGGAGACAATAATTACTTGAGCTTATTCTGAACCATAGAGAACCAAGGAATTTTAACCAAGTAAGAGGAAAGGTTACTTCCAATAAATAGATTATATGATGATATCATGTCAATTTAGTTGATAGGATGCCATTATGATGCTACCAAGCTAGAGGTATTACACTGCATTGATATCCTTAGTCCTATTTTTAAACATGCTAAAATTGACAAAGGTATGCTTATCCATGAACCTATTTTGGGAAAAATAGCATACATATCTCTTGTTTCCTTCAAATCCTATTATAAACTACATAGACCCAAAATATACATCACCTCTATTAATGCATGGGCCTAGAAACATACCATGGAGGAAATCTTAGTGAAATGGTTAGAAGTTGGTGATAAAGTCATTGTAGATCTTAACAAGAAAATCCCTGTGAGCCAATTCAGACCAAAATTTAGAATGGTTATGACCATGTTAAAAAAATTATATGGATTTATACATACTACATTTTAGTGCCCAAAATTACACTAAAGCAATTAGGCCCTTATCAGGTATAAATTCTTAAGTCCAGCCCAGATCAAATATAGATGCTTAAGTCCTTAGCCCAATTTCTATCTTCAAATGTTCACTAAAAGGTCAAGTCCATGTTAAATTATCTAAGTGATTAATTTGGACTTTACTTAGTGTGTCATAGCCTTATTTGTTTCACACATTTTTTCCATAGTGAAAGGTCTATAGGTCCATTTGTTTTAGACTTTTTGTCTATAGCATAAAGTTTGAAGGGTACTTTTCCTTGGGGAATTTTGTTTGCACAAAAAGCTTGATGAAGGTCATTTTATTCAACAAAAGTGTAAAGTCCAATTTCTTCAACAAAAGTGTAAGAATCAATTTCTTCAGCCAAAGTGTTTACAAATATCTCAAAGACCTATTTGTTTTGGAAATTTTATCCCTAGCAAAAATTCTAAAGGCTTATTTCCATTGGATATTTTGTCTGATACAAAATTTTTGAAAGAATTTTATTTCTTCAAGAAAAGTGTAAAGTCTAATTGTTCCATAGAAAGGTCAAAGGCTTATTTGTTTTACACTTTTTGTCAATGGCAAAAATTCCATAGGTCCATTTCCTTTGGGCATTTTCCCTACATAAAAATTTTGAAGGGAACTTGCCCTTTTGGCATTATGCCCATGTAAAAATCTTGATGAAAGTCATTTTTTTGTAAAGAAAGTGTTATGTTCAATTCCTTCAAAAAAATGTAGAGCTTAGGTTCTTCAGGGAAATTGTTACAAATACAATGTTTGAAACAATTGTCCTGACGAAGACAAAAGTGCCAAAGACCAAATTCCTATGGGAGAAGTGTCTAAGAGAATTCAATATTTTAGGAAAACTGTCTCAGACAAAGTGTCTGAAATAATTTTCTTGATAAACAAAAAGCCCACAATAATTGATGCTGAGGGCTAAAGAATGAATGCAAATAGGAATGCTATGGGTAAAATGTTTGAAACAATTCTTCTGAAGACCAAAAGTTTGAATGAAAACAAGTTACTACAGAGTAGAAAGCTTGATGATAAAATTCCAAATGAAAATAGGATGCCTAAAGACAAAAGGCCCATAAATAGAAACCCTGATAAAAAAAATCTTGTGGAATAATTTTCCCTATGAAATTGTTACCAAGATAAAAATATTGTAAATAAAGGGCCTACAAACCAAAAAATCTTGATGAACAAAGTCCCCAAATAAATTTCTAAATTTTAGGTATGATGGTCTTATGGACATCTTTTGATAGGCACATAAACATCAATTTTAAGGCACATAAAGTAGCCATTGGGGTTCAAATGCTCTAAGACAATCATACGAGCATCAATTTCAGGCCCTATGAAGTAGTCATTTGAGTTCAAATAGAGGCATATCCAAAAGTACACATTAACATGGAGTAGTATCATTTGATCATGCATGATCAAAGTTAGATCATTAAAGTAACCTAGGATAAGCATAGGTGTGACAAGTGTCAAACTCATGGGGCATGATTAAAAGGAACAAATCATTCTAAATCTCATGGATTATAATCTAAAAATGCACATTTGATCAAATGAAAAGATCTAACAGTGTGTGAGTATTGTTGAAAAGTCATAGGCTAAAGATTGAACACATTATTAGAGATTAATTGTGTGTGTTCAAGTTTACACAATCCAAATTATGACAATATTAAGTCAAGACTTTTTAAAAAATCCTAGAATGAACGTGGGACCACCACTTGGCAAGAGCCACTTGACAAGAACACATTATCCTGATAGGACTAATAAATAAGGATGCAAAAAACCATATGTTATCCAAGTGGCATGATCACATGGGGTCTTAATGGAGATCTGATGGCTCAAAATTGAAGTTGATGCTGAGTGGATGTTGAGAGCCCACAGAGCTACCAGGTGGTACACTAACGTTCATCATGTCCTAGGGGTAGCAATCATGTTTTAGATTAATAAACAAAGTGACATGATGATGCCACATTAGCATATATGTCATTTGAAGAATGGGACCCTATGCAATCTAGTTTGTAGAGATTTGACCAATGGTAGCAAGTTTATTGGGCTAAATAACAAATGATGCATGGTGATTTTGTAGGAAATCTAAAGATGGCAAATCAATTACAACTTTTTGGCATTACTACTATAATTTTGACATGTTAGTATGAAGGGGTTTATGCTTGCATAGGTCTAAATTTTTCCCAAAAAGAATAAAAGTTTAAAATTAATACATTTTTGCATTAGAAAATATGAGGGAAGCCCTAAAATGAAAAATAAAAAAAAATAAGTTGGAGTCAAAAGTAAAAGTTGAAAATAACCTAAATCTTTTGCATTTTTCATTATTGCACTTATTCAAGATCCTATATGGGAGAGATATTATAAGTATAAAAATACAAGGTGGGCCAATCCAAAGAAGATCTCTTAAGTATCCATGGATCTAAAATATTCCCATGCCATCATTACAAGATTAGGTTATTCCATGGCATGCATAAAGGGAAGTAGAGCTATCTAGGAGGTTCTAGCTATCCAAGCAAGTGGTCTAAGACATCTTCAGATGGTTACAAATAAATACAAATGTTAAGATTATTTTAATCCCTCCATATCATGGTCAAGAGCATCTTTAGTAGTTTCATATGATGACAAATGGTCTAATCAGCATCCATCACAAAT
Source organism: Torreya grandis (assembly GCA_037957365.1). NCBI lineage: Eukaryota > Viridiplantae > Streptophyta > Pinopsida > Cupressales > Taxaceae > Torreya > Torreya grandis. The sequence goes on along the minus strand of JARHVA010000317.1, from coordinate 6,007,581 downwards.
TACCACGTTTTAATTCATGTTCATTGGTATTTCCAGTCAAGAAATCAAATCGTTTATAGAAAAATCTTCATCATTCCCTATAGAGGTAGTTAGAATAATGATTTTTATTGAAAATGGATGAAGATCTCAGGTGTGGAAAAGGGCATATTCTAGCTGGAAGCATCTTGGCAGACCTAAAAGTTTGTTTTGCAAGTTTGAAAGTTGTGACCCATAGTTCTAGATATGAAAATTTATAAATAGGGGTTTTGTCCTTTGTTCTAAGGTTGTTGTTCTTTGTTTTAGGTGTTTGTTTTATCTAATTCTTAGTTCTACAAGAGTTTTTAGGATCAATTATTGTGTGTATATTTTATCTCCCTTGCTAAGGTGGTTGCAACTGCACAGCCATTAGTGAGATTTGAGAGCATCTTTATATCTTCCTTGTCAAAAGAGAAATCTCACCATGTTTATCCCCATGGTATACTTTTTAAGTGTTGATGTTTGTAATATTTATTTTGAAGTTAATGTAAATGCTTGTGGTTCTTTTTTATTTCTTGTTGATGAAGTGCAGTAATCTATTTTATAAATATTGTTGACTAGATATATAGTTTTATGTTCATTACTAGATTTATTTTGAGCATGGATCTAGGTTATAAAACCCTTTCTATATTATTTTAGAACATGTTTTTGAAAAACTTATTAGGCACCCTAGGTTTATAGATTTGATAGGAAATAATATTTTGAAATTTTAGTTTCAGTGTATGTTATATTATTTCAAGGACCATTTGGTATTTCCCACTAACTTGTATTTGAGTTTTTCTACATCTAGGCTAAGGAATGATGTCATGAATCTTGAAAAATACAATACTAATTGAAAGCCACTAGCGTGCCACCTTCCCTTTCTATATAATCATCTAATTGTTATACCCTATCCTACCCTACAAATAATATGCCTTGTTACATATTATGAGTATTATTTGCCCTGCAAATGCATAAGATCTTGATTACCTAACACGTATTTGCATTTTGTGCTTTGAATACTAGTGCTGAAATTTTCCATTTGACCTATATTTTGAATAGTATTTAGAATGAAAGTTTTGGTCATATACATATCTATCTTTAGTAGCTTGAATGTGACCTAGTGCATTCATTCAATCCTTGTGACAACCCTTTTTGGGTGGAGTCTGCAAGTTTGGTTTTGTCCTGGTCACATTTGTGCCTCTTTGTGCCAATTATCCCCATGGAGGTTGAATTGCATAATATCTCCATGTGAGAAAGCTACCCATTAGGTCCTCTCACCTTGATTTAGGCAGAGCTAGAAGTAGTAGGGAGTTGACCATACCCTTTGTCAGTGCCTCTCAGTCATTTTCTCAATCTGGTCCATTCTTGATGCCCAACCCTTACCTTGCTATAACAACATATTAGCAAGTTTTCATCATTTCTTGCCATTTTATTTAAGTGTGCAAGGCTAGACTAAAGAGGTATACAACTAGGAACCAACACTCAACTAGCACCATTTTTGGGGATAAAAGACATTCATGGTACTTTTGTTGCTAGGGAATCTTGTAGAGAGTTGTCTTTTTTTATAAAAATATCTCTGCCCCTTTGTGCTATTGTGATTTGACTATCTTGGTTGTCAACATTACAGCACTCGACTGAGGACATGCCTAGAATGTTTTAAGGCTTGATAATTGAATTATATTATGTTTATGACAAAAGGATGTAAGGTTTCATCTTGGAAGGTGTTTTTCCCTTTTTCATCATTATTCTAAATATTTTAGTGTCTTTGCTCTTTATCTCATCATTAACTTTATAAAAGCATATTTTTAGTGTGTATCACATTCAATTCATTAATTGTTATGTTCTAGAATTTTAGTTCTAGTGGTGAATCCAATTTTTATCACCTAGTTTCAAGGAAGACTAGTGCCTATTCTGAATATTTTTTTGTTAAATTTCAACTTTGAGTATTTTCTTGTTTTTAAAGCTAGAAAGATTGAGATCATCCTTCAAAGGTGACTCTTCTAAGCAACTTGTCCCACCCCTAAGTTTGCATCAAAGATGAAGGAGACAAGTTTGGAGGCCGGTTTAAGAGCCTAGTGCATTTGCAAAAGATTACTTAAACTATCAAGATTCTAATAATCTTGAACATTTTGTTGAGATCCCTATTGTTGAAGAATATCATAGCTCTCTTAGTGATTCTAAAACTTATAGTCTAGTTTATTATCTAGCTCCTTCTCAACCAACTAAATCCCCTGCTAGGTGTGAACCATAAATTCCACCTCATTCTCCCCCTCACATCCCTCTACCAACTATTCTTGAATGTCCCATTGAACCAATCATGAGGTGTACGGATCCAAATGAGAATGAGTGTCATGTATTCCATGTTACCATATTTAGGCCTATCAATTTGGATGAAATGAGAGGCTATCCTAATGAAGCCCCAAATGAAGTTAGGAAATGCATCCCAAAGTTTCAAGGGAACAATGCAGTGAGTGGTGATCAACACTTGAGAACTTGTCAAAATATCATTGAAGATTATGAGGTTGGGTATGAGGATGTGTGCATTAAGTTATTTTTTCATGCACTAGAAAAAGATGCTCATGAGTGATTTAACTCTCTTCCCCTTAGAGGAATCAATTCATGGGAAGAGATGAGGGATGTATTTAGAATTTACTATGGTGAAAGAGTTGATCCAAGGCTCCTTTTGGCTAAGTTTAAAAACATTAAGAATAACCCCAATGAGTGTGTTCAGGACTTTAATACATGATTCAATAAAACTATGATGTGGCTACCCAAAAACATTAGGCCTAATGATAAAGCATGCTTGTTAAAGTATTATGATGCTTTTGATAAGAAGGTTATGTACTACTTGATGGATAAGGCTCTCACTAACCTATGATTAGAATTCAATATGTCCATCCAAATTGAGAACAACATAAAGGATGTGAGAAAGCCCATGAACAAGTAGGTGAATGTAAAACTAGTCAATCTATAAAAATAATAGTCTACTAATATAGCTAGCCTTGAAGAGAATATTAAAAATTTGGCCTTTGTTATCAAATAAATGTCATATAAGTTGGATAGAGCTGAAAAGGGGGTCCCTCATGTGTCTACCAGTCAATAGAGGGATCCAAATCTGAATCAAGCACAAGGAATGTCTACTTTCCACCATCGAGATAATGATAAAGGGAAGAGGCTTGAACATGATGAGATAACAAATAGAAATCAGAATAGAGGGGCTAGAAAAGAAGTGTTTAATCTTTTAAATGCCAAGATGAATGTTGTAGATTGTGACATTGATATTGATTGGTGTGACAAGTACTTCCTTCCAAATCCCCAATGTGATATAGTTGAACCAATTGATGAATATGTGGATGAATTTGAGTCTACATCATTTGATGGTGAGATTTTAATGTTCAATTATCAAATACCCTGAAGTGAAATGATATCTTCCATAGAATTGTTGAGTGTTACTACTATTAATCAATTTTGGAGTGTGATTGAGAAGGTGAGTGTCCCAACTCTTGAATTTTCTAGTGATGTTAATATGGCACAATCATATGAAATACCCATTAATGATTTTGATTTCTTATGATCCATGATGATTAAGAAATATAATGAGGGGATTATGTCAATTGAGGATAGGTAGCTATTAATTAATGAAATAATTGTCCAAGAAAAGGAATATCATTTGAGAAGCAAATAGCAAGGTGTTACTCCTCAAGACACTACCCCTACAAATATAAAGGTAGGAGATGTTAATAAGGAAGCTAAAAATATTACATCAATCCATAATGTTTCCAAAATAGCACCCATTTCCCAAGTTGTTAAGCCTGGAGGTGTTCCTGCTAAGAATAAAGTGCCTTTGCTATCTAGTATCCTTAAGGGTGTAAATGAGATTAGATAAAATCTACCTTTGAAGGTTGCTATTAAAAATGCAAATTTATCCCAACCTGCTCCCCTTCAAACCTTAAGTGATTGTATTCTAGCTAAAGGTGTTATTAACCTTCCACCAAACACTCCTCTTCCTCAGTATAACATATGTGATATGACCCAAGTGTTTATTCAATTGAAAATCACTATGACACTTACTGAGTTAATGAAAATACCTAAACATAGGAAGAGGGCATTTGAATATTTGGAATTTGGCAAGAAGTTAGCTATGAATAAATTTTATTTACCACAAACACCCTCAAAAAGTGATGAAGAATCAAAAGAGGTTATTGAACCTGCTTCAGAAGTCTATTTGGGGACTACATTGGTAGAAAGTTAGCTTAATGTGGATCCATTTTATATAACTCTATTTATAAATGGCCTAATGGTTCACAATTATATGTTTGATTCTGGTGATTCTTGCAATGTGATGCCCTTGGGTGTCCTAAATGAGCTTAGGGTGAAGATTACATTAACCTTTGTCAATTTTTATGCCATGGACTCATAAGAGGTTCTATTTGTTGGACAAGTCAAGGAATTAGTTATACAATTGGCAGTTTATCCTAGTATTATATCTAAATATGGACATGGTAATTGTAGACTACCCACCCAAGTGGGGGATGTTGTTGTCATGAAAGTGGGCTACTAGCATGGGTGGAAGTGTACAGATGGACTTATCTTATGCAACCATTCCATTAGAGGTTAAGATGGTTAATATTTATAGAGAACCAAAGATGTTTCATGTAATTACAAATCCAAAATGTGCTCTGAATGAGGTATTGTACATTGATGCTGACTTGGGGAACTTGATTGGTAATGTTGATACTAGTGAATAGCTTTTTGTTCTTGATGTTGAACTTGACAAAGCAAGTGTAGTTTAGGAGATGTGTTTTGATGGGGCTTGCTCCAATCTTGGAAATGGAGTTGGGGTTGTTTCTTATGCCCCCAATGGTAAGGGTTTCATGTTTTATTTTCAACTATCCTTTGAGTGCAAAAATAATATTGTTGATTATGAAGTACTCTTGTTTGGCTTGTAGATTTCCCATGAATATGGAATTAAAAATTTTATTGTCAAGGGTGATTCTAAGCTGGTGGTAATGCAAATATGTAATGTTTATGTTACCAAGAATAAAAGGTTGTAATAATATAGGAATGTTGTTTTGGATTTACTTAAATTCTTTGATTCATTCAATCTTTGTTATTATAATAGATGTTTCAATGAAGAGGCTGATAGACTTTTAGGGTTAGGTGCTCAGTTTGATATTTCAAATATGAGCCTTCATTATCAGTACCAAGTGGAGGTGCCTGTTTGACCTTTAATCCAAGACAATGTTCATCATTGGTAGGTGTTTGATGATGATGAGTAGATTAAGAGGTTTCTCAATTATGAAACTGAATTCCGAGATAATCTCATAGACTTGGAATCTATGGTTTAGGTTTGTAATGGGAAAGAAACCTTGTTTGGGAAGGACATCATTTAGTTAAAGACAAACATGTTCCCTAGAGGACTGATAATTTTAAAAACATCTTTTGATGGAGCTAATAGAATCAAATCAAGAGATTCATTTATCTTAAAAGATGTGATTGAGTTTGATTTGGGTTCTAATGAGAATCCAAGAAAGGTTTTTCCAAGAAAGGTTTGGCTAGGTACTCACCTAAGTGCAGCTGAGAAGAAATTTTACATGTAGCTACTTAAAAAGTACCAAGACTATTTATCATGGTCATATTCTAAATTGAAATCATATCGAGAATATTTGTTCTAGCATGTCATTCCATTGTATCCTAATAGCAAACCTTTTAGACAAAAATAGAGACGTATTAACCCCATCTTAGCCACCAAGATGTGGGATGAATTAAATAAGCTAAGGGATGGTGGTATCATTCATTCCATCAGGTATTCATCATAGGTTGCCAATTTAGTCCCTATAAGAAATAAAAATGGCAACATCCACTTATGTGTGGATTTTAGAAATATGAAAAAAGATTCTTTAAATGAAAATTATCCCCTATCTAATATGGATAGCTTATTGTAAAGTGTTACTAGATCAGAAATATTATCCACATTAGATGATTTAATAAGATATAACTAGGTTTTGGTAAAGGAATTTGAGAGACCCAATACCATCTTCACAACACCTTGGGGCATGTATGTATATATCAGGATGCCTTTTAGGTTGATGAATGATGGTGTAATGTTCTAATGAGATATGGAAATCACTTTTATAGGGATAATTAACTAGTTTAGAGTTGTGTATCAAGATGACATTACTATTTACTCCAATACTAGAGAAGAACATTTAGAGCATCTAGATTAGATGCAGGCAGTTCAGAATTTTGCTTAATCCTAAGAAATGCCACTTTAGAGTATAAAAGCCCAAGTTCTTGGGACATATAATGTCTAAGTATGGTGTCATGATTGACCTTAAAAGGGTAGAATCCATTGAAAAAGTGTCTATCCCACAATCTAAGAAGGGAATTCAGTCCTTCTTTGGGAAAATTAACTTTGTGAGGAAGTTTATGTCCAATTTTGTAGAGATTACTCTACCTATTACTTCTATGTTTAAAAAGAGCCAAATCATCAAGTGGGAATAATAGGTTTTGCAAGCTTTAAATGAAATCAAAGGAGCTCTAAAATCTACCCCTATTTTATCTAGCCCTGATTACACCAAGGCTTTTTAGATATTCTCTTTTGTATCATATAATATTGTTTCTATTATCCTATTGTAAAAGAATGAAGAAGGTCATAAGCAACCAATAGCTTTCTTTAACAAAGATATACGAGGTGCTAAACTGAACTACAACATTATGGAGAAGTAATATTTCTCTCTCTTGAAAGTTGTCAAGACATTCAAGCCTTATATTATAAGTTCAAAGATTATTTCCTATGTCTTGTATACCATGGGGAAGGACATTTTACTTAGAATAAATTATCTAGCAAGATATGTAGATGGGTCAACTAATTACAAGAGTATGACATGGATATTTAGACCACCAAGTTTTTACGAGGGGTGGCTCTAGCCAAGCTCATGGCTGAGATAAATTTGTAAGTGGTTGAGGTAAACATTTCTATTTTAAATATTGATGATTCTTTAAGTTAATTTAACATGTATTCATGGTATAAGGAAATTTTTTACTACTTATAAAATGTAACTTGTCCCTCTAAATTGGACAAGAATCAAAGGAGAAATCTTAGGCTTGTCTCCAAAAAGTATCTATCAACTAATAATGGACTTTCATGGAAGAACCTGGATGGGTTTCTCTTAAGATTCATGCTAGAAGAATAAATTACTGACCTAATTGAAGACTTTCATAGTGGAGTGTGTGGTGGTCATTTTGTGCCTAAGGTTACATCTCATAAAATCTTAAGAACTAGTTATTGGTAGCCATTATCATTCAAGGATGTTGTTCAGATAGTTAGACAGTGTGAAAAGTGTCATCACTTTGCTGGAAGGATGAAAGCTTCAGGCTCTCTTCCCTTATAGCCTATGATGATTGAAGGCCCATTTAGATAATGGGGAATGGATTTTATTGGAGAAATTGTTGATTCATCAAGAATTGGACATAGATGGATACTAGTTATAATTGACTACTTCACAAAATGGGTTGAAGTGGTCCCTATAAAGAAAACAACACACTAAGTGGTTATGGACTTTTTGTTGAGTCAAGTTATTTATAGATTTGGTGTGCCTGTCAAAATTATTGTTGAAAATGATATGAGATTCAAATCCAAACCTTTAATGGCATTGTGTAAAGAGTATGGTATTGAATTGACCTATGATTTTAATTATAAACCTTAGGGGAATGGGCAAGCAGAATCCTATAACAACAACTTGCTCAAAATCATTAGATGAACTTTGGAAGCAAACAAGAAGAAGTGGGGTGAATAGCTAAAGTTTGCCTTATGGGATTATAGGATTATGCCTAAGAGAGATACAAGAAAAATCCATTTTGAGCTTGTTTATGGAGATCAATTAGTTCTACCTATGAATTTATAATTACCCACCTATCAACTCATGCAACAACTAGAGGATGATGAGCAGATCAACCACTATGAAAGCAAGATGAACCAAATTATTGATCTTGATGAGATTCAAATACAAGCTCATGAAAGACATTAAGTTTAAGGAAAAACTAAAGAAGATATTTGATAGGAAAGTCACTCCAAGGAATTTCCAAGTAGATGATTTGGTTCTACTTTGGGACAACAAGTATGAAGAGAAAGGGAAACATGGAAAATTTAATGCCTTATGGATGGGTCCCTATTCCATTGACTATCAGATTGGGGAACACACTTTCTTCTTAAGAGACCTAGATGGTGAAATACTAGAGTTTCTAGTCAATGGTAGACATTTGAAGCATTTCCTAAATTGAGTCTATCTACAACTATGTATATATTATATAGTGTTTTGTTTTTTTGTTGTTTTATTAATTTGTTTCCCCTTGCTTTGAGCCTTGTTTTTAAAGTTTCCATTTATGTTCTTATTTTGTGTTCATTCTCAGATGCTCCTGATATTTTTTATCAAGCTTCCTTTTTTTGTTGATCCTTCATGAGTATTGCTCATAAATTATTAAGTCTTGACTCTAGGGCCTAATGAATTGGCACCTCATCTAATGTTTTAGGGTTCTTTACACCCATGGGGGGTATGCATCCTCAAGTGAGAGATAATGTTAGTGACCAAAATCTCACTAAAGTAATTAGGCCCTTGTCAATTATAAATTCCTAAGTCTAGCTCAAGTTGAGTATAGATGCCTAAGTCCTTAGCCCAATTTTTGTCTTCAAATGTTCATTGAAAGGTCAAGTCCATGTTAAATTGGCTAAGTGATTAATTTAAACTTTAATTAGTGTGAAATAGCCTTATTTTTTTTGGACCTTTTGTCCATGGAAAAAGTTCCATAAGTCTATTTATTTCAAATATTTTATCCATGGAAAAAAATTTGAAGGGTATTTTTCCTTCGAGCATTTTGCTCACACAATAAGCCTCATGAAGGTCATTTTCTTTGGCAAAAGTGTAAAGTCCAATTTCTTAGGCAAAAGTGTAAGACTCAATTTCTTCAACCAAAGTGTTTTCAAAAATCTTAAAGACTTATTTATTTTAGACATTTTATCCATAGTAAAAATATCAAAGGCTTATTTTTGTTAGACATTTTATTCACTACAAAAAGTTTGAAAGAATTGCATTTCTTCAAGAAAAGTGTAAAGTCCAATTATTCTATAGAAACTCTAAGCGATTATTTGTTTCAAACTTTTTTTATAAAGAAATTGTAGGTCCATTTCCTTTGAGAATTTTTCCCATGCAAAAAATCTAAAGGGTACTTGCCCTTCGGGCATTTTGCCTACGTAAAAAGCCTAACAAAAGTCATTTATTTCAGAAAGAAAGTGTTAAGTTTAATTCTTTCGAAAAAATGCAAAGCTCAGTTTCTTTAGGGAAATTTTTGTGGATAAAATGTCTGAAACAATTGTCTCAATAAAGATAAAAGTGCTGAAGACTGAATTATTGTAGGAGAAGTCTCTGAGAGAATTCAATATTTGAGGAAAATTATCTCAAGCAAAATGTCTAAAACAATTGTCTCAATTAAAAAAATCCCACAATAATTGATGCTGAGGACCAAAAGCTAACTAAAAATAAGAATGCCATGAACAAAATGTTCAAAACAATTCTTATGAAGACCAAAAGGCCAAATAAACCCAAGTTGTGAAACAAAAATCTTGATGAGCCAAGGCCAAATGAAAACAAGATCCTTGAAGATAAAAGGCCTATAAATAGAAACCCTGATGAAGGAATTCTTATGGAATAGTTATCCCAATAAAATTGTTTCCAAGACAAAAATCTCATAGACAAAGGGCCCATAAACCAAAAAAGCTTGATGAAAAAAAATTCTAAAGAAATTTCTAAATTATAGGTTTGATGATCTCATAGACATCTTTTGACAGGTGCATGGACATCAATTTTAAGGCACATAAAGTAGTCATTGGGGTTAAAATGATATAAGATAGTCATGTAATCATTAATTTTAAGCCCCATGAAATAGCCATTTGAGTTCAAATAGAGGCAGATCTAATGGTGTGTGTTAACATGGAGAAGGATGATCTGACGATGTGTGATCAAAGCTAGATAGTTGAAGGAACCTAGGACAAGTGTAGGCATGATAAGTGTCGACCTCATGAGGCATGATTAGAAGGAATAAATCATGATAAATCTTAAATATTGTAATTTGATGATGCATGTTTGATTAGATGAAAAGATATAATGGTGCAAGAGCATAGTTGGAAAGTCACAAGCTAAAGATTGAGCACATTCCTAGAGATCAACAGTATGCATTCAAGTGTACATAATCTGATCTACAACATGTATTAAGTCAAAACTTTTTGTAAAATCCCAAAATGAATGTGAGACTACTATTTGGTAAGAGTATAATAACCTGATAGGACTAATAGAGTAGGATGTAGAAAGCTATGGATTATCCAAGTCGCATGATCATAGAGGGTCTTAATGGAGATCGCAAATAGAAGATGATGCTAAGTGGATGTTGAGATCCCATAGAGATACTAGGTGGTATGCTCACATTCATCATGTCCTAAGGGCAATGGTCATATTTTAGGTTAATGAACAAAGTGGCATGATGATTTCGTATTGGCATACACATCATCTGAAGACTAGAACCCTGTGTAAGCCAGTTGGTAGAGCTTTCACCAATGGCATTTGGTTGATTTGGATAAATATAAAATGAGGCATGGTGACTCCGTATGAAATATGAAGATGATAAAGCACTTAAAACTTTTTGATGTTCCTGCTATAATTTTGACATACCAGTATGAATGGGTTTATGCTTGCATAGGTCCAAAATTTTCCCAAAAATAAAAAATATTAAAATTAATGCATCTTTACATTAGAAAATATGAGGGAAGCCCTAAAATGCAAAATATAAAAAACAAGTTGGATCTAAAAGTAAAAGTTGAAAATAACCTAAGTCTTTTAAATTTTTCATTATTATACTTGTCCAAGCTCCTCTATGGGAGAGATATTTTAGGTTTATAAATCCAAGGTGGGCCACTCCAAAGTAGATCTCTCAAGTAGGAATATTCACATGCCATTATTACAAGAGTAGGTTGTTCCATGGCATGCATAAAGGGAAGGGGAGCTATCTAGGAGGTTCCAGATATCCAAACAAGTGGTCTAGGACATCTTTATATAGTTATAAATAAATGCAAATAGTTTGTTTGGCTCCTCAAATTATTTTTATCCCTGTAGATCTTGGTCAAGAGCATCTTTAGGTAATTTAATATGATGACAAATGGTCTTTTATACCTCCATCACAAATTTCCACCTTCCATCTCATGTTCACTAGCATTTCCAATCAAGAAATAAATTAGTTTATAGAAAAATATTCATCATTCCCTATAAAGGCAATTAGAACAATGATTTTCATTGTAAATAGATGAAGATCTCAAGTGTGGTAAAGGGCATATTCTAGCTAAAAGCATCTTGGTGGACCTGAAAGTTTGTTTTGCAATTTTTAAAGTTACAACCCACAGTTCTATATTTTAAAATGTATAAATAGCAGTTTTGTCCTCTATTATAAGGTTGTTGTTGGCCATTGTTTTAGGTGTTCAATTTCTCTGAGTCTAGGTTCTACAAGATTTTATAAGATCAATTGTTGTGTATAGATTTTGTCTCCCTTTCTAAGTTAGTTGTAGTTGTATAGCCATTAGTGAGCTTTGAGAGCATCTTTATGTCTCCCTTATCAAAAGAGAAACCTCACCATGCTTATCCCCATGGTAGCATTTTGAAGTGTTGATGTTTGTAATATTTCTTTTCAAGTTAATTAAAATGCTTGTGGTTATTTGTTATTTCTTGTTGATGAAGTGAAGTAATCTATTTTGAAAATATTATTGACTAGATATTTATTTTTATGTTCATTGTTGCTTATCATTTTGAGCATGGATCTATGTATAAAACCCTTTTTTCATTATTTTAAAACATGTTGTTGAATACCTTGTTAAGGCACCCTACGTTTATGGATTTGATAGGAAATATTCTTTTTAAAGTTTATTTTTAGTGTATGTTATGTTCTTTCAAGGACCATTTGGTATTTCCCACTACCCTGCATTGGAGTTTTTCTACATCTGGGCTAAGGAATGATGTCATGAATCTTGCAAAATACCCTACTATTTAAAGGCCATCAGTATGCCACCTTTCCTTTTTATATAATCATCTAACTATTCTACCCTATCATACCCTACAAATAATATGCTCTATTGTATATTATGAATATTATTGGCCCTATAAATGCATAAGATCTTGCTTACCTAACATGCAATTGTATTTTGTGCTTTGAATACTAGTGATGTAGTTTTCCATTTGACCTATATTTTGAAGTTTATTTAGAATAAAAGTTGCAATCATACATATGTATCTTTAATAGATTTAATATGACCTAGTGCATTCATGCATTCCTTATGATAACCTTTCTTGGGTGGAGTGTGCAAGTTTGGTTGTGTCTTGGTCACATCTGTGTCTCTTTGTGCCAATAATCCCCATGGAAGTTGAATTGAATAATCTCTCCATGTGAGCAAGCTACCCCTTAGGTCATATCACCTTGGTTCAGGTAGATCTAGAAGTAGTAGGGAGCTGACCATACCCTTTTTTAGTACATCTCAGTCATTTTCTCTGTCTAGTCCATTTTTATTCCCATTCCTTCCCTAGCTATAATGACATACTAACATGTTTCTCATCATTGTTTGCCATTTTTTTCAAGTGTGCAAGACCAGACTAGAGAGGTGTACAAATAAGAACCAACACGGCACAAGTGGAACCTATATGGGTGTATGTTATGCATTTCATTATTGAAGAAGTGCTAGTACCTCCTTTAGGTGAAATCATTAGCATTTTATTAAGTAGGAAAATTTTTGGTATTAAAACAAATAAGAGAAATTAATTATTCATGATGTCATTTTTGTTATATTCCTTATGTACCATAACTAAAATATGCAACCAAAGAGAGTGGTCCCCTAATGGCACTCAAACTATGTCCCAATGTTTCTCAAAATTTCATATTTACAAATATAATAACCATATCTAATTCATCTATGATTGTGTATATCCTAGTTTGAGCTAAGCCATCAATGGTCTCCCCATAATGAGAATAACTCCTTTATTCAATAAGTCCATTGAGACAATGGGAGATATCTAGATATACCCTGATTACATGGTTATCAAAATAGAGGGAATCCAAATTTCCCCCCTTAAACTACCAGTACATGTACCAAATAAGCTAGAAAAATAGGAATTAGCATACTAATTATTTAATGGAATAGATGGGATATACAAGATCAATCAGAAATGAATTCTCCATGGTTTTCCCATGGCTATTAATATAACCATTTTTAGACAATGGGACCAAATTGAAGTGGATTTAAAACACAATCTTTATTTTAATTTACAAATAGATGACAATAGACAGTGGGATCTCAATGGTAGGGTAAAGGAGCACTTGAAAAGCAAAGGCATTCTGGTTTTACCTTATGAACATGAACTTAGAACATATGACTTTGTGTACACTAAGGCAACCACCTATCATGAAGTTACTAGAAGACTAAAGGAACATAATATAAAGCTTAAATCCAAATTATTGAGAGATAAGAATATGGAAGATAGATGGCAGATTGGTCATAGATAATATCATCTAGTAGATGTTGGCCCTTCTAGGCTTCCCCTAGTTGATATACAAATAGACCATAGGCTTGAAGAAAGGAGACCAAGAGAAGCTATTTCAAGATCCTCAATCCCTGAGTCTTTTAGAATAGTATAAAAATATTTGCCTCAATAATAAGAGATTCACATGATAGCTTTGGATCCATAGGAATATCTTGAAGATGCATTGATAATTCTCTCTATGACCTATCAAATAGACATAGATGTAGAGGAGTAAAATGTTCAAGAATCCAAATAAGAAAATGAAAAAGAGGATTATTTGGACTTAATGATAATTGATCCTCCCAAGAGGAAGGTTGAGACTAAAATTGTTTAAAAGGCAAAAAAAGCAAAAAAATGCCATCATTCTAAGTAGTTCTCAGGTACCACCACCTTTGAAGGACATCAACATATTCAATGAAGAGAACCCAATCCATGGACTGACTATACCTATATGGTTCATATATGAACTAAGGATGGAGATGCTTCCTACTGCCTATCACCTATGGGCTATAGTGAAGACCATAGACATCCCTCAACAATAGGAGCTAAAGCCTTGGATAATATTATTACAAAATGAAGAAGAAAAGATACTTGTTACTCCAACTCAATTAGTAGTCTAGTTATAAGAAGAGGTTCCAATTAAGCATATGGCCCAATCTTCAATGGGATTTAGGTATGATCCAATTAATATAAGCCTATAAAGAATAAATTAAATAGTTATCATAGAATAAAGTTAGGAAGTTCTACACCAAAGGGTTAAGCCTTTGGTTCACCTAACTCATAAGAGGGAACAAAGACTAGGGGAAGATCCCATGTTTGAAGAAGATGTTCTATATCTAACCCAATCCCAGTAAAATAGGCTAAAATCAAAGGAATAAAACAAGATAAGAAAATTCTAGAAGAACAATCTATTATGTTAGTATTAGTAAATATTATTAATAAATTTGAAATAAATATCTATGAGACATTTAATTCTTTAAAGGTAATAAGGTCCAAATTGGACATGGTGAGTAAAAAACATGACATGGCTCTTAACCAAGTCAATCATTGGTAAGGCTCAAACAAGAAAGTAAAGGCACCAATCAAGATACTAATGGGAAACTAGATCCCTGAACTTAAAATGATCAGCCTATCACACTTATATATGGCCATGATTATCATGATGGAGAAAATTAGGGACATAAATAAGTGGTTAAAAAGAATTGAAGGTCTCTCAGGAGACTTCAAATAACTAGAGGGCAAGATGATATAATAATTAGGAGGTTTTATTAAAGATCCAACCATCCCCAATCAAATAAGCCTAATAATTGATGAAAATCTCCATCAAAGAGCTACTGAGTTCATCAAGCAGGTCAAGATTAGAATCAAGTGCACCACAAGGGCTGACAACAAACATATCTTGAACTTGTTCTTCAAAAGAAATGAAAAGATTGGTAATGATAGGAGCATCAAATAATCCATGGATAGAAAGGATGAAATATTCAAATATTTAGTAGGGTAAATAGAGGAGTTATTTATAGAGCCAGTCATTAATCTCAGATTGATTGATGAATAGTATGACAAATCCATGAAGATTTTGGAACAAAATAAAAATTTGAAACTACAGGGGCATCTCAAAGTCAACAAGGTTGACATAGAATATTCTTTTGTATCAAAACTATGTAAATCATTCAAAAATAATATACTATTTTGTAAAAGCATGTGAAACATGTAACACACATGGCTTAAAGGTTAGTCACATTTGAAAAGTGTTAATGGTATTAGAATATTTATAAGAGGACATCTATTCTTAACACTTTTTTTATTCTCATTTGATAATGACTAACTGAAATACCTGATAGGTTGATTTTCCAACCTATAACAGGGGGTATTATCATTGGAAAAGGGGAGGAAGTTTTGAGATCAAAACTATTTCGTAAATTTTGGAGCAAATAATATAAGTATGAGAATTATGTGAAGAATGCCTCATTCTATCTATTTGTTTGTTATCATGGATACTTTCTCATGTCTCTATTCTTATGTTTAGATTTGAACTACTTTTATGAATTATAGATATGCATGTATTAATATGAAATTATTAATTTGATTTTTACGCTAGGTTGACTAAAATTTATTAGATTAATTTCAATATCATTACTTTTTTGGAAGATGTGCAAATGCAATTTTATTGTTTAAGTAAATCTTTAAAGTGAATCTGATCTCTAATTTGCATGTTTCTAAATATCCTTAGACATTTTCCTGGTATATGATAGAATTTTTATTATTTGGTAATTTCATGTCATATGTTGGTTTGAAGATGCATATCTTTGATGAAATTAGAGATTTTTCAAGATGTCTGAACTAAATAGAAAAAACATCTCTTTCTACCTTATCCTACCTATTTTCTTAATTTTTGATCAAATCACTATAGTTTACTTTCTCATTATTAATATTCATGCTAGATTAGAGTTTTAGACTTTAGATTCTGATCATTATTCATTTGATTTATCTAAAAATACATTCATCTTCACAAAAATTTATGAACAAGGTTTCTCCCAAAAACCACTTACATAATCATTTTGTGAAATAGTCAAATAGCTCAACCTCTACTCCACCCCATATCTCAAGAAGATCATAACCAAGAACTTAACTCATGCAAAATATTCTTTGAATCTTGAAATGAGAAGTGTTTTCAACACTATCAAAACCCCATGATACATTTACATGCATCAACAAAGCCATTGATTAATGGGCTAGTAAGATCAAGTGTTCTATCAGAAAATTCCCATCAAGGACATCTTTAGGGAGATTAATTAAAGACCCAATAGTGACCATTGAATTAGATGACTTATTCCTCCCTCTTGGCACTTGATCAAATGTAATAGACTAAAAAGTTTGTTTCAACTAATCTACTAGTTGCTGATAAGGGAGTAATTTTTCATCCATAGTCTAGAAATCTTCATTGACTTGTTTGATTATAAGTTTCAAATCACTGAACACTTGAAGATGATAGATATTCCATTGGATGGTTAGTTGAAGGCCAGCTATTATAGCCTCATATTCAAAAATATTATTGGTACATGGGAAAGTAAGATGGAAAGATTTTAGAATGAGGTCATCTTGTGGGGTGACCAAAAGGATTCATTTTCCCAATCCGTTCTTAGTAAAAGAAACATCAAAATATATCTTTCAACCATTAGATTTCAACGTATTCATTATAGATTCATCTTGGAAGGTTATGATAAGAGGCTCAATTACTACAAGAGGTGCTTAGGTGAGTTGATCTACTATCATGTGCCCCTTAATGGCCTTTTGATGAACATATTCAATATCAAATTCACTACGCAACATAATCCACTTGGCCATTTGTCCTGTGAGAGATGATTTTGATAATAAATATTTGAGGGGGTCAACTTTAGCAATGAGCTATACTTGATTGTTTAACATATAATGTTCTAGCTTTTGGGAAGCAAATACAATGGCTAGACAAGATTTTTCAATAGGAGTATAATTTAGCTCATATGGGATCAAAATGTGACTAAGATAATAAATTTCTTGCTCTTTTCCTTAATCATTATGTTGTGTAAATAAGGCACATATTTCATACAGAGTTATGGAAATATATAAGAGCAAGAGCCTTCCCATGACAAGGGGTGATAACACAGGTGGATTTGCCAAATATTGCTTGAGATTATTAAAGGCATGTTGAAATTTAGAGTTCTAATTAAAATTGGTCCCCTTCTTTAAGATATGAGTAAAGGGGTGACATTTATCTATGAGCTGATAGATAATTATTTGAATAGCTTTCAACTTACCCTGAAGACTTCTAAGTTGCTTTAGATTATGAGGGAGAGGCATATCCATAATAGCTTTAACTTTGGCTTGGTCTACTTCTATGCCTCTCCTGGAGACTATAAATCCAAATAAATTTCCTGAGGTAATGCCAAATACATATTTCTTGGGATTTAATTTGCCTTAATACTCATGTATCCACTCAAATATTCTTCCCAAAATTACATGATGTTTTGATCTAAGTCTGGAGTTCCCTAGGATATCATCCATGTAATCTTCAACTATATCATAAATCATGTTGTGGAAAATAACTATCATCACCATTGGTAAGTATCACCAATATTTTTGAGACCAAAGGGCATGACTTGATAACAAAAGTTCCCCCATAGAGTGATGAAGGTTGTTTTATGTTGATCTTTGAGCATAATTTTGATTTGATTGTAGCCCAATAAACCATCCATGAGAGATAATATTTCATATCTAATTATTGAATCCATGATCATATCAATATCTGGGAGAGGGAAGTCATCTTTGGGGCATGCCTTGTTAATGTCTCAGAAGTCTGTGCAAATCCAAATTCCTCCTTGTGGCTTAACCATAGGAACAATATTAGATATCTAATCTAAATAATTGATGGGTTGGATAAAGCCTGCTTCCAAGAATTTTTGTAGTTCCTCCTTAATTAGTAAGGCCTCTTTAGGTGCATCTTTCATAATTTTTTCTTCATTGGTTTAGAATTAGGGTGAAAAACAAAATGATGCACAACTGAGGGATCAAGTCCTGACATGTCATAATAACACCATGAAAAAACATTTATAAATTCCTTAAACAACTCAATATTAATCTGACATTCCTCTAGTGTAAGAGTTTCCTCCAATTTGATAATTTTGGAATTTTCTTCAGTTCTAATGTTAGCTTCAATCACCTGCTCAATGAGATAGGGTTATTGATCTTGGAGATAAGGGGGTAATGACTAATCCAAGATATTTGAGGAAAAATTATTCAAAATTTTTGTGTCTATTTCTATGTACTCTTGTGATTCTAGTGAAATAGGTAGAAATTATTTCAAATTATGAGGTGGCTCTTCTTATTCAGACTCTTCTTCACTTTAGTCAAGGGGAATCTATTGTTCCCCAAAATAAGTTGATTGATAGAGATTAATATAAAATCCTTTCTTATGATCATCATAAGGCATTAAATATCAAGCTCCTAAAAATTTTAAGATGGCCTCATCATTTTCAAACATATCAAAAGATGGATCCTAATGTTGATCCCAATCAATTAATGAAAGATAATAGAGGGATATGTTGATGGTGGAAATAGTGGTTTCAAGAAAAAGGTTTGTGGTAAAAAGCTCCTCGTGGTGACTATAAATAAAACTCATCTTGATTTGTTCATCAGAAAAAGACTCCTCAAGGATCAAAGCAGTATCCAAAATAATATGATTTAAGTCATTATCAAGTACTTTATACCCTAAGCCAAGAAATTATGGATGTTTTAAACTATTATGGGTTCAATCTTTCCTTTCTCATGTCTCCCTAGTCCTTTCCCTTGATAATACATATTTGGTAACATTTTTTGGATTTGGGGGTATCTCTATCTACAAGATATGAGGGCCTCACCTTCTGGAATGACCCATGATTCATCAATATATTATTTTGATAATAATCCTACACTAGAAAATATTGTCATTCCAAATTGATAACTGATAGGATTGGTCTTCCTTATAGTTGGGAACCCATAACTTCATGGGGAAAGAGATAAATCACCCACACAAAAGGTTTTATATTCACATTCCCCACATCCTATGGATGTGATTTTTAAGTGAGTGACATTAGGTAATAAATCAAAGGTAGGCACAAGGTTGTCAGGGTTTACATACTTATCAGTTGTTGGGATTAAAATGGAATTATCTACACTAGGACAATAATATGAAGATTGGGATTGATCCATTTAGAAACTGCAAAAATGATCAATTTCTCTAGATATGGTGACTTACATGCCTGAGTGGGGGAATTTTAAACATTGATGAAGGGTAGATAGGATAACTTGCATCTCATGGATATAGGGATGACCTAGCAGCATATTATAGGGTATATCAACATCCACAATATGAAGTAAGGTTTGATGTATCATGGGTCCCAAAATAATAAGAAGGTAGATAATGATTATAGATGGCCATTCATTATCATTATAATCTTTTATCATAATCAAAGTAGGCCTTAAAGAAGCTTTAGAATACCCTAATTTCTTTAAGAAATCTAGATTACATAAATTCAATGCTGACCCTCCATCTATGAGTACCCAAGGAATGTGATGGTGGGATATGGAGACTTCTATGAATAATGGGTAGTTATGGTGGGGGCCAATGGGAGGCATGTCCTGAGCACTTAATGTAATTTGTTAAGCAAGGGAGAAATGACCCACTAATGCCTAAAATTCGTTGGTGTCAATATCT
Organism: Torreya grandis; assembly: GCA_037957365.1. Classification (NCBI taxonomy): domain Eukaryota; kingdom Viridiplantae; phylum Streptophyta; class Pinopsida; order Cupressales; family Taxaceae; genus Torreya; species Torreya grandis. The sequence continues at coordinate 5,987,748 of JARHVA010000317.1, read as the reverse complement.
CTAGGGACCTTTAGGTCATTCAAAACTTGATTAAGTATCTCTCGATGCATAGGGGATGTTTTGAGAAGTTTCATTAACAAAATATGAGTGGGTATCTTCTCAAGTTACTGAATTATATCATAATATTTATCAAAAGATACCAATTTTTTTAATAAATATTCACATTTTGATATGTAGAGGTAGATGGGTCCTTTTAGGGTGCCTAGGAACTATGATTTTGTTACATCTGGTAGTAACCACACAATCAGTAGTGCCTTGATTAATCTTTAATATGGTAGACAATGGTGGAATAGGCTCTTGGGGGCTATGGATTTTTATGGTGTTGATATAGTGATATGGCATGGCATGATATTCAGTGTGATTAGAAGAGGAAGCCTAACCCTGGTCTCTTAGTGGTTTCTTATGTCTCTAATCATGCTTGGGTAGGGGGTCTTGATAAATGCCTAGTTACTGATTTATAGATTGATTTGGAGTACTCTCCCCTTCTATTTCAATATCACCTTTTTCAATTAGGTTTTGAATATAATGCTTTAATTGCATAAACCTTTCTATGTCATGACATTTGACTATATGATATTTACATAATTCATCCTTGTGGTACCAATCAGGTTGAGGTTGACAATCATCCAAAGGTTAGATTTCAGAAAGAGTGATCATGTTAGCAATAATCAATTGTTCAAGGATTGTTTCAATGGGCACTCCAAGGCTGGTGACAGGCCTTTTTCAAGTTTGAGGTTTGGGTTTGCCTCCTCATGGAACTCAAATAGAGGAGACATTTTATTGATCTATGGTATTCTTCTTGTCACATCCTGATTTCACCCTTTAACTTTTTAACCTTTAATCCATTGATTAGTGTGGTTAATATATTATTTGCATTGCTTTGATTTAAGTATTTTGGCATATAATGGTATGGGATAGTAGTATTATTTATTAGTATACATTTTTTAATAGTTATATTTCAATTATTATGTATATTAAGGATGTATAATTATTATTTTGCATCATTGGTTTATAATGACTTAGACTAAATACCTACTTATTACAAGGTAGATGCAGGATAGGTCCTACCCTCAGAGTTTGATGAGGGAGAGCATCATTATAGAGGGTCGGCTAGATGGAGTGATTGGGGGAAATATTAGTGGGAAATGCTAGTAACCCTACACACACAGAGTAGATTTAAAATGATAGGAATAAATGGTAGTGCCTAATTGTGAATTATTACTTGTGAATATCTTTGTGTATGTGAAATTAACGTTAGTATGCATTTAATTTCTTTAGTTTAATTGATTTGGTTTTTTATTTTTAATTTGGAAAATAAATATATTAGTGCTAATAGAAATAATTATTGTGAAAATAAATATCTTACAAGTAAATGTAATTAATGAATTATTTTATATTCCAATTAAATAATTGACTATCATTATTTAGAAAATTGAATGGAGATGTGTTTATACAATTTAAAGCTAAAATTAGAATTAGCTTGATATTTATTTAAAAATGGATTTTATAATTATTTTAGTTAATTTGCATGTTTTAATATATGATAAAGATAAAATTAGATTGTTTTATTTTATTAATTTACATGGATAAATAAACTTAAAGACTTTTCATGCAAAAGGGGTAGCACTCGAAATAGAATGGAAAGAATTTTTATAAATAAGAGTGAACTTTAGAGATTAAAAAAAACATAGGAAAATAGATAAAAATAGAGAGAAAAGAGAAAGGAGGAAGATAGGAGAAAGAACATTAAATTTATTTGTTCACGTCTGGAAGTGAATTAAAGGTAAGTTTTACAATTATATTTCCTATGTGATTATTGGGCCTATGTGTTTTAAACCTACATCATTCCTTTTTTAGTTGTGTATTTAACTATTTACCTTGCATTGTATCCTTTATGTTGTATTTCATTCCAATGGCAAGTTAAGGTAAAATAGAGGTTGTGTTTTAGACCATATTAGGTAGAATTTTACATGTAAGGGACCAGATTTTCCTTTATTTATTGGAGTTCCGTCTTTTACTTTGTCTTGCATCTCTCCCTTATTGGAAGGCATGTTCCATTGATTAGATGGTAGTGTCTATCTTTTTTTTAGCTAATCATTTTATATTATTCAACCTATACATTAATTTTTTGATCGCCCCTTTTTAAGTAGCTATGTTCAATCTTGAATATGTGTCCCAGTTGATGAGAGCAGTGTTACAATTCTATGGTCTATTTTATCATTACTAAACTTGAGTTTTTATTTCTTGAGGCTATACAACAAATAGTTAGCATAATTAAATGTATTACCCATATTGATCCTAGTATTTTTGATGCTATAGTAACATTGAATACCTCAGGGGAGGGTGGGGGCTACATTTTGTATAAGGAAGTTGTGTGGTAATTAATATTGGTAGCATTATAATTTATATTGAGTCATGCCCCTTTTTGCTCATATTCACTAGCTTTATTACCTTTGGTAGCATTTCCAATATATATATATATATATATATATATATATATATATAGACACACACAATTTTTGCATGAGAAATTGAAATCATTGTAAGAATGCAACTTGAGATATCTAGTCACTATACATGACGCTAGTCATCCTTACATATGCCAAGTCTCTAGCATCCAATGCTTGGTCATATATTTGAAGTGTTGAGCCTTTATATGTATTAAAAGGAAATTTTAGTTTATTTTATATATATTTACAAGAAATTATGGTTTATATATATTAGAAGACTGCTAGTTAAATCATAGAAGTCCATCTTTAAAGCCCTAAGATTTTAGTAGAAATTGCTAAGTCTCCTTATAGGCTAAGTAAATTGAAACGCCTAGTTCAATATTTGAAAGCAAAATTTAAAAAATAGAAGTGATGACCCTTTTGTGAAAATGTTGATTAGGTGAAGCACTAAGTTTTGTTAAAATATTATGCTAAGTTTATAAGTCTTAGATAGCATCATGGTTATGTTAAATTATATAGAACCTATGTTTTATTGTGTTGGTTAGCATTGAATTCCTTAGGACCCACGTCCTATTTATTCTTGATGCTTGCATCTTATTTGTAGATACCTGCATCAAACTTGCATAGAGACTTATTGAAATTGAATTGTATATCTTAATCCTTTTTTTTAAAAGAAGAAGAAGAGAAGTTGAGGTGTTGAAAAAAAAGGCCAAGTCATTTAGAGAAAATCATCCAGTTTGAAAAGCTGAAATAATATTATATAATGTTGTTTTGTTAATTATTGATGATTGGTGAATTAAATTAATGGAATGCATTGAAATGGAATAGCGTCTTGTTTTATTAAAGTTGGTTGTGGATTTATCTAAAGGACTAAGTTAATACTATAAGGCTCCATCATTTATTTGATAGGATGAATTGACGTTGAGTTTTATATTATAACATAGTCTAATTGAGTAATGTGGGAGATATATATTAAGTGATGAATCCTTAAATTTTAATTATATCCTTTTTAAGGAAAGATCTAATGTTAGGTGGGACTTTATTTTGCCTCAGATTTTCATATTATAACTTGAGCAAGTTGCATATTGATCATGATTATCATGGGATCCATATATAAGAATAATTATTGATTGTTTATTAAATCCTATATAAGGTTGATGGTATTTAGACCCAAATTTAATTATGAGTGAATAGTATGAATGGCCCTTTTGTTTAGAATACTCGGTTGGTATAAAAAAATTGGACTATGCTATAGATACTTGTTATAAATAAGTAATTTAGATAGTTTAATTATTATATTGGATGGTATGATTGAGTTTGAACCATATATCTATTATATACATAACAATAGCATGTTTGAGATTATTTATGCTATTGATGGATATAGTTAATCCAATCCAGTGGAGTGATATGCAATATGGAAACAAGGTCGAATAGGTGGAGTCATGTATTGTTGAAATCTTTTGTGCAATGTATTTTATAGGAATATTAATTTGTGTAAGTGAATAGACATATGTAGAACTAGCACATCATATTATGTACCTCGAGATATGTTTCATCCAATTATTATTGTGCAATATAATAATGTACTTGCTTTATTATAGATTTGAGTGTAAGATTAGGTGTTCGTGTTTGAGTAGGGAACTCATCCATGATGAGCTATGATAGTATGGGATGTCATAGATTTTTACAGTACGAAATGTACCCAAATGATACATAATATATTTGAACCACACCTAAATAAACATATATGTATTAGTTTTAACTTAAATAATATGGGTTATAGTTTTTGGTAGGACATCATTGAGGTATGCTTACAATCTTGTTAGTGCAAATGAATGTTAAGATAGAATTATATACATTGTATGACTTATTTTGTTATAATTATGCTTGTTTAAATATGAACATATGCTTTTGTGTATCTATGACTATTTGTATAATTGTTTATGAATAAACTAGTAGTCATGCCTAAGAATACCAGAATGTGATGATATATGTTGTCTTGAGGTGTAGTTACTTGCATCTTATTGAAATAGTCTATAGTTTATTATGTGTTTTACCCAAGTGGTATAAACAGATGTCTTGTTTTGAGTATGGGAATGATTTTAAAGGTAAAACCCATTTATTTGTAAACATTTATGTGTATATATTACTTTCTTATAGCATGTTAATTGATATTATGGCTAGGAAGAATAAATCTATATGAATATTTGAGTTAATTATGATGTTATTGCATGAAAGATGTAATCTATATGAGTTTTAAATTATATATTGTGTTATATATTTTAGATTTTGCTTTGATTATGCTAATAGGTAGTGAGATAGATTCTACTAGCCTAGGTAGCACCACCAATGTAGGATAATCTGATCAAGTGGTGTGTGTAAAATTGATAAATTTAGTGATTGAACATTATTCAAAAACTTGGACCAAGTATTTCACATGTTTGATTTGCATGTTGTGGGATATCATGTTAGAACAATTTTCTTTATGGTACACTGCATGTTTTTAAAATTCTTATAAGCAAGCATTGTACTAGTATGTCTCATTGGATTCTCTCACCATTTTATCTACCTATCTATGAATGGAGGGCCATTTCCTAATAGGGGTTTATGCAGGGGATTGTTGGTTTGTGGTTGGTGTGGTAAAGTGCTCAGATGATGATCTCCCTCCTCCACTATAGTACTACTTGGAGATTATGCTTGAGATTATTTGGGATACATGAGTTGGTATGACTTGAGCTCTAGAGAGTTTGGTATCCATTATTGTATTAGGTCATATGCTTGAAGGATTGTAATTATATTATGTACTTCTATATTTGACTAGAAAATATTGTATTATTAGACTAGCTGTAGTTGTGTTCTATAGTATTAGCTTCCTATAAAGTTGCATAAGAATTATATTATATACAGTTGTTGAAGTTGAAGTACTATTGTTCTTGTTATGGCTATGGTATATTGTATTAATTATTTTGTGGAATGAAAGTCAATTGTTATCTAGAAAAAGATAAAGAAATCTACTACATTTTCTAAGTATAACTTAAGGGGTTATAACACCTCTTTTCTACCATTTGAACATGTTGTTTGGAATATATGACCCCACCTCCCACAACATTCTTATTCTTGTTGAAGATTTTGGACTTGCCTGAAAAGGAATTATCTTGATTCTAATTGTGTTCATTTTGGGAATATAATTTAATTGTTCCCTTTTTTAATGAGTGCCCTTTCAATTTGCATCCCATTTTCAATGATTTCATCAAAAAAATGGCACATTGGAGTTTCAATTGGTATTTTATCTCAGCATTAAGATTATCAAAAAATATTTTGGCTAGCTCTTTTACTGTGTAGTGAAGGCAGCTTGATAAGCTTCTCCATCATTGCAAGAAAGATGTCAAACTTTCCCCACTTATTTATTTAATATTGTAGAGGTCTATAATCAAGACATCATGTTCAATATTAAATTAAAAATGTCTTAAAAATTATTCAATTAATTCTAGAAAACTAGATATAGACCCCTTTGGCAAATGCATGAACCATTCTAGGGTTGGTCTAGTGAGACTTTTTGGAAAAAGTCTTAATAGATAGGCATCATCATATGTAACTTCATGAAAAGCTACATAAAACCTCTGTACATGGTCATGAGGATCACCTTTCCCTCTATATTTTTCAAACTTAGGTACCTCGAAGTGAGGTGGGAAATTTATTTGTAAGATGCTCATATCCAAGGGAGAAGAGCAAAAATCTTCATATTTATATTGCATTGTTTATGAGTGTGGGTCAATTTGTTGGAGAGTCTCTTTCATTACTTTCTATTCTTTTGCAAATGTTGGGTCCACAAGGGGATTATAGGTTTGGTCATGACTATTATGGGGTCCATTGGAGTTGTGGGAATTTTTATGTGGGGATGATGGCCATTGATTTTGGGTATAGAGTAAAAGATTTATTTATTATGTAAGCTGATCTAGTTGATCCTCTAGGATGATTTGCCTCCTGTTAGCCTTAATGAAATTATTTCAGATTGATGTGGGTCATTATTCTTATTCAAATTCTTAGACTACAACTTCTTCTTCTTTGGGTACTTGATTGGTGTGTATATGTTGTCATGGTGTATTAGGTCGGGTGGAAGGATGGATTAAGTGTTGTAGGATATTTTGGTCAAATTTTGAGGGTAATGTGCCCTCCATTTCAATGGCCCAAGCTATAAATTGGTTGTGCTTTTCATAGATTTATTGGTCAATTAGGTTCCTAACATCATCATTATGGAAGGGATTGAATTGGTCATCTTCTCCTCCAGAAGTGTGTATGTCACTATGGGTATCATCATGATCCTGGGTTTGATCACCTAGATTCCCCAATAAATCATTTTCTTGGTTGGAATTTTGTCCTATCCTAAGTTGTTGGGAATGGGTTTGGATCACCATATCTGAATGTAGAAAGTGGAGATGTGATTATGTGTGATAGGTGATGTGGAAGTTTTAAAAACAAATTCAGTCTAGGAATCAAGTCTAATAGTGGTTAAAGAATATGGTGATTTTTTAGAAAGGGATGTGAAGATTGGAATGAATAATAATTACCAAAATATAAATCCTTGTAAGAGTCTAATCTAGTAAGAAAAGAAGGAGATGACGGGATCAAATTCCTTTAAAACTAGCAAGGTAGTGATTGGATGGGTGTTAGATATGAAAAAGCACTGATAGGGTAAAGTGATGGGTGCTAGATTGAAATCTTGATATAGCTAAGTATGTTGATAATACCTAGTCTAAGGATGAGGATTAAAGGGATAAGTGGCCACTAGAATTTTGTTCTAAGACTAAATATAGTATTCAAGATGATGCATGGGAGAATATGAGATGGATGATGATATGGACAATGGGGTATGGACGATGATGGATATTTGATGTTGTTTAAGATAAGGAATGGGAAGATAAAAGATGGATATTAAATTGATGGAAGATGAAATATTAGGGAGTGTAAGATATAAGATGAGTGGATGATATAGGATGGGTATGGTGTAGGATGATGGGATGAATATGATTATGTGGTGTAATAATGGATATTATCCTAAAGGTAGCTAAGGTGTCAAAAAAAAGGATGTGGACAACTCAGTTTATAAACAACACAGGTTTAACATGACACATAAACAATACACGCAACAATAATCCCTAGCTAGTAAACTGAAAGGGTGTGTAACATGATGTTTACAATGTCTAATGGCTTCATGGGTGAGTCTATAGGCCATTGACCCATTATGAAATTAATCAAACCCTCTCAACCCTACCTACACTTAATGACTTCTTAGGAGTTGATCCTAACTCTGATAGTGAAACACCTGTTACAACCAAAAGGCCCTATACTAGTTTTACACAAGGGTATCTATGGGATTCCCCAATATACATGAAGGTACAGTGTGTCCCAAGTACATGTAGGATGATTTTTAACCACTTTATATATAAGATCTTAAACTCCCTTCACTCCATGGAACCCTTTATGTGGAATTTTGCTTTAGTGCCTAATAACAACTCTTTTGATTTTTATACTCTATTGGAACATGGAGTTTAGTCTAGTGTGTGGTGCTGAAATACATGTCACCAAACCTTAATTTCTAAACCCATGTATGGGGATGAATTCCACATAATGTACTATCCTAGACTCAAAAGGGGGTAACAAACAGACAAGCATAATTATTTTGTTCCCAATTAATTACCTATGTGAGGAAACACAAATATATAAAATCAATCCACATAACAAGAAAATATATACAAGCAATGAAATTCAATTTTTATGTTTTTGGCACCCCTCTTGCACACACAAAGGTTATGAAAACAAAATGAGGTACCTTCATCTTGAGAGGTCCTACACAAAAGGGTTAGTAATTTTATTTACTATAAAACTACAATTCTCCTATAAAATTACAATTACACAGTTAGATATATACTGGATCAAAATTAAGATTTCAAAACCACAACTTAAAATCAAAATCATAGATTGTGAGTTGTGATATTGCAACAGTTATCTAACCATGATAGTTATCCTAAAAAACCATGATTGTTATATCAAAACCACAACTGCTAAAGCAAAATCACAATTCCAAAAAAATTATGATTAGTAGTTTCACACCAAAATAGAAAAAATTTAAAATTTACCTTTTGCAGATGAATTCTAGAAACACTAGTGAAATGATTAACTTTTAGAATGTTCCAAAGTAGATAGGTTATCTAATAAATTTGTAGTTATGATAGATTGTAGATTTTATATTGTACTTATTAGAATATTCAAAAAGATTTTCTTAGATAATGATATATCCAATGTGAAGATAGAATGATTAGACTATTCACTCTAATGATTTAGCTAAAGATCAAGCAAAATGACTCAAACTACACCCTATTTCTTCCTTAATGCAAGATCACTATTTATATTTTAAAATTATTAATATCAGGTCAAAATCATAGATCTAAGAGTTATGATATTGCAATAACGGTTTAAATGGGTTAATGTTGTATTATTTTGTCTTATTTTTTCCTTGATCCTCCTCTTTTACCTATTGACCTGCATAAACATCAAACTCAAAATATCCCTTTCAATCACATAATTAGGCCAAAATGATCAAATTTCAAAATAAATTAAGATGTAAAAGAGATAGTCTTGGATTATCAAGGAGGTCTTATAACTGTCTAAAAGAAGTTGAAAGATCTTTGTCTAGAAATTAGAAAATGAAAGGTCATACTTTTACCAGTTTAGCCAAGGTATGAAATACCATAATTCATGATGGCAACATTGTGACTATAAAGTTAATTATGTGAGTAAGAAAGTTGTGATATTTTAGTTTGCTTACTAGTGGTCAAATGTTTGATTAAGTCTTCCTTTCCCTACACACAAGAGATAAAAGACCCTTCCAAACAACACAAATAGAACAATAATAACTTCCAAAGAGGTTATCAATATATAAAGATCAAAGATATATAGAAAAAAGGAAACTTGGAAAATTCATGACTCCACCTGTAAAACCACTATTACCAAAGTAAGACCACAAGTTTGAAAGTCATGATATCATGCTTTGGTCATAGATAACCAAAATGCTTAATTAACCCATCTTTTTCCTACACAAAAAAGATAAAGAGACTTTCAGATAGAATAAAATTAACTTGTTGAGAGGTTAGTGATAGACAAAATACAAAGATGTCACTCTAACCAGTAGACCCTATAAAACCATAACTTCACCTACAAGATCGCTATTAATAGGGTAGTATCGTTACTTATGAAGTGGCAATTTTGCACAAAGACAAAAACCTAAAAAAATATGAAATTATTAGTGATTAAAAGTAAATTATCATTCAATATCATAATTTAACCTATAAAACCATGACTACAAGACCATGGATACCAGTGTAAAGTTTTAAATCGCCTATACATGAAGATTTCTCAAAATTTGGTGCTCAATTTATGTCTAGTTATCTCTACAAGCTTCCAAATTACTTCCATCAAGATTAAGAGGTTAGATTAGGGAGTAAGGTCCCATTGTGGTTGCCAAAATGTAGCCTAAATTTTAGATTCACTATATATTACTATTTTTGGCAATAAAAACCTAAAAATGTAAATAAAAACAAACAAAGGTGATGAAAGAGATAATCAGATTGCCATGAGAATTACCATCATTTTACCTCTTTGTAGGTCCTCTCCAAGATTTCCAAATGGATTCTTTGATGTAAAATAGATGTGTGTTGGATTGTTTGACTTATGCTTGATAATGACTTCCAATGGTCTTTTGGGCTTGATAATGGATTTGAAAAAGGTTATATGAATGCAAGAAAGATGATCATGGATGCAAGATGGAAAGAAGGCTTCAATTTTTTATTTTTCATGTTTGTTTCCATGGAGGAACTTAGCTTAGTTATATAAGAAATGGAGGTAATAATAAATGGCTCAAATTTAATTTTGAGCCATTGAGATCAATGGCTAGGATGTTTCCAAGGAATTTTAAATTTATTGGTAATCTCTAGAATGGAAAATTATAGAGGAAAAAGGGCTAAAATTGACGAGATTTCTAGAATTCTCCAATTCTAGAAATCTCTAGTAGGGTTTAGGGGTGTAGGAATAACTAGTTAGTAGGGTAATAGATGGGTAGGTAGAATAAATTATATTTTTAAATTGGCAAGTGGGCTAATGGGTAGGTTAGTAGGTAAATAGGTTTAGTTAGTAGATTAATGAAGGGGATTAATTAGTTTGTGGGGTAGGATAAGATTTGTGGGATGTAGGAAATAAGGAATGGGATATGAATTAATTAGTTAGGCAATGTAGTTTTAGGTTAAATTAGAAAAAAAAGTGTAATTAGTTGGATGAGTGGATTTTAGTGCATACACTCATGAATCTCAATCTCTTCATTCCTTCATAGTAGTCTTGAATGACTCGAATGGCAATCCTAGGCCATGGGTGAGTGGTATCGATAGCGATACACTCAATGTGAAGACATCCACCATAATGTATTATACACACACACACACACACACACACACACACACACACACACACACACACACACACACACACACACACACACACACACACACACACACACACACACACACACACATAAACATACATATATAAAATAATATATATACATATATATTTAAGTGGGTATTAGTTGTATTTGGTTAGAATAATAAAGTGGTTTGTATATATGTGTGTGTATATATGTATATATTCAATTAGGGTGTAGTTTTGTATATGTTTAAATGCTAAATTGGGTTATATGTGTAATTCTCAAAGATTAATTATTAAAAAGTAGAATAAATATGCATGTAGACTTTTGCATCCATTTCTATGTTTTGCGAATTTTCCCCCAAAACCCAACTATAGATGCCAAGCATTTTTGGGGAAAATACGACCCTTGGGAGGTAGCATGAGTCATTCAAGTGGGGGGATGGGCATATTTTTGGTTATGGGATGAAAGAGAAGGAAGGGAGGGAGCTAGACGATGAAAGGAGAATGCAGAGGGGGTCGACATAGTGAGGGAAGAGGGAGGGAGCTTAGGAAATAAGAGTCAATGTAGGGAGGAGAAGTGAGAAAAGAAAGAAAAGAGGAAAGAAGAGGGTCAATGTTGGAAGAAAAGAAGGGTGTGGTACCCATTCATGGGACATCAAGGGTAGAGAAAGGATGGCTGAGCTATAGGAAGTCACCATTATTTTTCCATAGTTAAAACACCAAATTTCTAGATAAGTAAATACAAATTAATTTAATGCAAATTAATTTAGGGTTTCACTTCATTTTGGTTGTAGCTATAAATAAAGGCAAGGAAAATATATATAGTAGTATAGGCCCATTATGAAGTCTTGAGACTTCTTAACGAGCCTGTAGTGTCCCAAAATTAATTATAACCCCTTTTCATTTAGCTAGGATTTGATATCTTGCACATGCATGATATGAGTGCAAAAATTTCTATGGGTTTTGCTTATAATCATATTTTAGAATTTCTTTATTATTATTCATAAAATAATGGATGTATATTTATTAAATTACTCAAGGTTTTAGAGTGAAATAATTATTATGGTAAACTTTATTTGTGTAGTTTTATTTCACCTATAGGATGATAGTAGTAATTTGGCTTCAGACCCTTTGTATGATAACCTAGATTTATTATGCTTGAAATAAATTCTAATGGAGACCCTAAAAAATTTTGGGTGTATCTATTTGTTATAACTTGGATTATTTGCATGAAATAATTAATAGGTCATGTTACTTTGATTTGGAACTATTGTATTGCATCATGAGGTATTGAGGGTTCATGATGAAGCCATTGGGATTTATGATGAACCCATAAACCCTCAACCCATTCCTTTCATCTCAAAAATATACCTGAACCTCTCTTTGATATGCATAAGTTTTGCAGAAGTTCAATTTAGGGAAAAAAAAATTGGGTTATATTGACAATATATATTGGGTTAAGAGATATGGATGGCATTTAATATTAAGTGGAAATCAAAACTAAATTGTCCTTTCTAATAATTATTACAAGAAAACTATTGTCAAAATGGTTGGTGAATTTAACTTCTTCCTGGTGGGCTTATGACAACTATTGTTAAAATTGGTTTTATATTATGTATATGTTATATACCATTGAATACTTTGCTTAAACATTCATTTGTTTTTATTTTTTTATAACTCATCACTATTGTTGTTTCTTGATTTATGGTTCATGGTATTTTAGATGGCTACTTGAGTCATTCCCTTCATTTTTAATGTTGAACCAATTTAATGTTAATCAACTTAGATTAATGATTTGGACACATTGTAAATTATCCTAGCTTGCATTAAATAATCCCTAGAAAAATTGGGTTATATGATTTTCTTAAGGGCAAAGAGGTTATCTTGAGTTAGGATTTTTTAGAGTTGTTTAATATCCTCTTGTGTTCATTAGATTGAGACTACTATGAATGATTACTTGTTTTTTATTATTGTATGAGTCAGGTCAATGGCTTAGTACCCCTATTGATTCCTCAACCTCCTTACATACTCTACAATTGAATCACCCATCCATATTATAGATGGGTTGGTTAGGACCACTGTATGGTTGGGCTCATTTGACTATACATGGCGGTTTAGCCTCCTATTGATTGATGTGTTTCTCTCTCTTAGTTGTTGGTGTTGGAAGAGTTATTATAGAATATTTTTTAATTGCACTTATTCTAATGGTTTTACTTGAACATTGGAATATGATTCTTTATAGTATAATAAGTTTTTTAGATGTTCCTAAATTATGAACTTGTATCATTGATATCTTGTGTGTGGGAGGGAGGGGACGAAAGTTATCTTTTGGACAGAGTTCTTGATTACATTACAAACATGTGATTACACTCTCATTATAAAATTTTATAATGTTATTTATATTATCTCATACATGTTATTGTTATTTCTCTTATTATGATGAAATGCTGAAAATACTCATGTTGTTTAGTAGTTGAGTTGACTTGATGATCTCATCACTTGTAAACATGTATCTTGAGATATATAGTATGTATTAAATATATATGAATGAAAACCTACACCCATGTATGTATTTATTGTGTTCTATTTGATGAATTAATAGGCATGTAAATAAAGGAATAAAGGATCTTATATGCATATAATAGAATGTACATCACTTGATAATATACCAAGGGTACATGTTGTAGAAGGATAAGTTGTGAAATAGATTGTGAGTTGGTTATTTATGATTTTTAATTATTTTTAATTAATTATGTGGTTGTAGCTTACTATCACTTACAACCATGTTAGGTATTTTATATTATGATTACCTTTTCAAGTAAAAAGTATTTACAACCATATAGTGGTTGTCCTAAAATTATGTTGTGACTCCATACTTTGTCAATTGGTAAAACTATGTTGTAAGTGATCATATTATGGTAGGTGTTTATTTAGTAGATGGATTTTAATTTTTAAATTCTTTATCTAATATAATATTAGGTGTATACTATGTTAAAGTTACCTTATTGTTCTTATTCCTTTAAGTTTCCATTTGGACTGATTGTGCTAAAATTTAGAAGTTAATCTAATATCAATGAATTGCAATAGTTATTTTAGCTCTCATTTATATCCTTTTATGGTTTATATGTGGCCTCACCATTATGGAATTAGTAATGATGATTTATACCATACAGATATAATCTAACACTTCTATGTATCATTGTACAAACAATGGAAATTTGGCAATTGTATAGACATGCTTTTTGAGGGTCTTATATTTAATTTTTTCATGGTATGACTCAAGAGTTGTGTTGGCTGACTTATTATTTCCATTTCATTTATTTCATTAATAAACCACATAAAATTTTATAATAACTCAAACCATCTTCATTTGGATTCTATGAATAAGTTGTAATGATGCTCGTACTAGTTTTGGAAGTCACAACCAGGGATCTACAATAAATGGCAAGTTTAATTGTTATCAATTCCTTGATATCTTTATACTAATATAATTAATTAAGGATTAATATAATAGGTTTCTTATGAGACTTATTTTTGAGGATTTTATACATTTTTCTTGCACTATTATTAATTGGTTAATATAACCTACTTAATCTTATATTATTAAGCAATAAGGAAACCTAATGCGAGGACCCTACAATCAAAGGTTGTTTTATACCCTGATGGGTAACATTATGAAAATATGTTCTTTTCATGTATTTAAATATCAATGCTCACTTAATATGAGGTAATACTGAGTTTTATGGTTATGTTGATTTTATAAATCATCTCATAAGATTATAGCTTAATGGTACAAATAACTCCTTGACATTAGAACCTAAAGGGAGTTAATCTTGATTGACATGAATGGTTAATTGATAATCATCACGATCAGCCAATGTTATGATGATTTCCCATAAATGGGAAATAAATGATTGAATTAGACTCAAATAAGGAAGATAAGACCCTTAATCAAGGTTAAGTATCCTTGAATGATCATGTGAAGAAATCGAATGTTGTATATGGAGTTTGGAGATTATCTACATGTTGTACACACTGATACACCCTAAAATATATATTCTTAGAGGGGAATATACTTCCCTATAAGATCATATGTGGGTTTTTACCCTTGGGCTAGGTATTCTTAACCTACCTCACATATTTATGGATGTATGCATGTGTGTACATGAGAATATGTTACGGTATGTATTGACTAGATGTGTAGTGGGCCCTACACACATCCTCTTTCCACACTCTAATAAGTAATTCCAAGGAACTTTATTTGGGGGTTTGTTTCACAAAATAATCCAAATTTTAAGAGAAAACTTAATGAAATCAAGAATAAATCTAAGATTATAGTTAATGATATCTCTCATCCAACAAAAAAGCTTAAATTAAAAGCTCCACCAAGGAATCAATTGTCAAGGTTGCCATCACCTCCTAATGTATTATTTTAAAATATGCTTGAATTTAATCTCATCACTCCACTAATGGAAAAGGACATGTCTAGACCATAATCCAAATTTTTTTATAGCAATGCATATTGTGACTACCATCAATGTATTTTTCATTTAATAAATGGATGTTTTAAGCTCAAGCATAAAATTCAAGGTCTCATTTATGAGAATATTATTGATATTGGCACACCTACTAACATGGTAATCCATAAGAAAATGATAATTCATGTGTGTGTGTGTGGGGGGGTGGGTGGGTGGGTGTGTGTGTTTCCCTTTTCAAATCATGAAATCAATAACAAGGATGATTATGAAGTACATTATGCATGCAATGTTCATCTTCCTCCTACATAGGGACATCCTTTTGTTAACATTATTGGTACAACTACAAGTAAATAAGATTTTTTCCTTATGATTACATTTGTTCATAGTGAAATTATTGATGATGATTCAGATACACATGCACTCTTTATTCAATCATATGTTGATAATAAATCCATACATATTGTTATGATAGACTATTGATCAATTAAAAATGCATTCACCATAACACTCCTATTTTCTCTTGGTTATATAGATAAATATTTATAAGACACCTCTAGAGTTATCAAAGAATTTGGTGGCCATACATAGGATATTCTTGGGCATATAGTACTACACTTACATGTGGGGCCTCTCATAGTGCCCACTACATTCCTAGTTGTATCAAACACATGGGTCTTTGATATGCCATTATTACACCATTGGAAATATTAGATTAGTACCTTCTAAATTTCATAAAGATGCCAAATATATTCATGGTAATAAAGTTTATAAAATTACAAGAATCCAATATGAATATCCTTTGGAATCAATGATAATTACTCTCCCTATATAAAATTTGGATGACACATACATTGAGAAACATGGTAATGAAATAATCTAAAAAATTATTCAAGATAATGATACACATATTCAAAATCATATTACAGACCCAAATTATCCATCTATTAATGAGAATGAACACAATATAGAATCAGTTTCTCCATCTATTTATGATCATGATACAGTTACACATGAACATAATAAATTATTATCAAATATCTTGGTACATTCTCCTAATGAAAAAGTGGCATATAAAAAGAGGTATTCATCTCCTAAGGCATCAAATGTTTTTTAAGATACTTTCTTCAAAGGTACATGAATTACATTTTATCATGTTACACATGAGGATACATGTTTACATGTACATATGATCAATGATCTAGATGGTTATATTATAACATGTGATTCCAATTTAGATTCATGGGAATCTATAGTTAGCACTTACTCTTCACATAAATTATCTCCACTAAATGAGGTTGGGTATACATATATCCATTCTATTGATGATATCCTTGATTAGACACAACCTCCTACTTCCTCTCAACCAATCAATTTGGATTAATCTCTTGATTAGCTACTCCTACATGTTTTTTATACATATTTTATTTTATTTTATTTCATTCATTTTTATTTTATCCATTATCCAAACATTCTTATAGCCCTTGGATTTATTTTCACTTTGGGAACATACCCTCTTAATTTTCAAAACTAATCCAAAAAATCCAAAACAACTATCTTACATTATTTTCATATGCTCAAACCACTTTCTTACTATCGTATATCTATCATGTTATGGATTTATTTGGACTTACATTATCACATTTCTATAATTTTACATGATCACACAATCGCTTTCACATTGAGGATCATGTACATTCTTATCAATATCAATCATTTGTGCTAGATTACTATGAATCATTTATACATGCATTGGGGGTATATCATTTACTTTCCTTATTTCCACACTTGCTTTATTACCTTGTTTTGGATTATTCAATTCCCTCCCATTTATTTTATTTTTGAAGCCTTTTTTATTAATACTTTCAAATATTTTAATTTAAAATATTTCAAAAATGTAAAAAATCATATATTTAAAAAATCCAAAAAATATATATATTTTCAAAAATTCAAAATAAGGACCTAAAAATCATTTTCAAATGTTGTTAGCATAATTATTTCCATATGTTATTTATTTTATGTTCAGGAGATAACATATTATATTTATTTTCTAAAACACACTACTTTTCACAGGGTATTTGAATGTGATACATGACATACTTTTACATGGATCTTTGATGTTATGCTTCCCTTTTTACCAAACAACCTATTGGTGCCTAAATTTGTATCATAGGTGCTCAAAGTTTTTAAAGAACACTTCTCATTTTAGAATTCAATGCATGAGTTGTAAGTTATGATAATCCTTTTATCTATTGATGGAATAGAGGTAAAGCAAGTGGACTATTTCATAATATTTATAAAGTTTGGTGGTTGGGAGCTACCTTGGCCTATATCTTTACAAAGAATGAAGAAATATTAATTAATATTATTGAATTATGATCAAATATAATCTAACATGGATATTTACAATATAAATTAAGATAGAGTGATATGATTAAAAAGGAGGAAAAAGGAAGGGTAAGGCAAAAAAGAGATGTTGATCTTCATCCCAAACATTATGGCAAAGTTCAAATGTCCTCCAAGTATGCACTTAACCAATGTATAATACAAAATATCATGAGCTCAAATCTTACTACACATCAAGAAAACATCTAAGGAATGAGAAAATTATAAATAAGAACTAAGTTCAATTTAAGATTTACCCTGCAAATAAACAACATTAGCCCAAATGCAAGAAGAGTAAAGGAAATGAAATGAACTTGAAAACTTTTAGTCAAATTAACATTGGCACAAGTTAACAACTCTACAATTAAGATATGCACACCAAGATTTCATAGGAACCATTCAAATCTGGAAATGAAAATAAGCAAGTGAGAGATAAACCATAATAACAAATGAATATGGAAAATATTTGTAGAATTCTTCGCTTGCATTAATTACTAAAAAATTTACACAATTTTTTGGCTCAAAAACTCCCTTCCTCTTTGCAAATATCAATAATCCTTTTATAGAATGCAAATAAGTATGTCAATCAGTTATATCTAATTACAAGTGTACAAGTATAAGGATAGTTGTCCTTTCTACAAAAGTTATAGAATACACTAAACTTTTCCAAGTGGACTGACCTATAGGCAATGTGCTTACAAGTTGTACATGCTTTTACAAAAAAGAATATTCTATTTTAAAAATATTATAAAGTTCTACAAAAAGAATCTTCCTAAATAACTTGAGGTCCATGTGTTAATATAGTTCCCTATTTTTGCTAAAGAATATTCATCCTATAGTGTTGCTCATTAATGAATTGGAGGTCAACAATAGGATTTAGGAAGAAATCCTTTCCATGATCTTCTAGGTCCTTCTCAAGTTTCTCTATTGCTTTCTTGATGCCTCTGGATTCTCCTATTTTCTCATCAGATGATAGAAGTAGGCCCATGATCCTCTTGTTGTCATTTTTTTGGCCTTTCCCTTAGAATCTCACCTCTTGCATAAACTAAAAGGTCTTGTGCTTGAACTCTTCATTAGTTATAAGACTTAATGAGCTAACGGTTGTGGGTTTCTTAATCAAACTACCTAAGATATTCAACATTCCACCTTCCTATTGTTTGATGTCCTTGGCCAGGTCCTCTAGTCATCTACACTAGTTGCTTAGGTATTCAATCTTGTCTACCAATATGGCCATATCCCTATTCAAATGTGCTAAGCTGATAGTCTTGATGTCAGGGACTAGGTTCTTGGTCAAGGCCTTGATCATGTCTTTCACTTGATAGCTTGAAGCCTACCATTGGCCAAATTAGGTTATAGCCTTATTTATTTTCTTCTCTATTTCTCCCTACCTAGTTCTAAATGATTTCAAAGAATTGAATAATTCAGTCATGGTGTCCTCAAACTTCTTGAATCTATCTTCATGGATTGATAAGATAGTAACTTATTTTAGATTCTTGTTTTGTTGTAAGAAGCCCTTGATCATGGTTTGAAACTATTGATATTGGGCTTGGGATACATCAAGGATATTCTATTCAAATATACTAATCTTATCCTATATTTTTGCATTCAACAAGGGTTAGACCTGTGAATGGATCTATCTTTTGGAGGGTGATTTCCTCACCTCCAACTATGGCCTTCTTTTCAATCACTCTCTCTAGACTAGCAATCTTTGGATTAAACTAAACTCCTAATGATTTAGTCACTTTTTTAGGCTTTGGAGTTTCTATTTGTATGCCACTTAGCTCCCCTAGGGTAGTAATCATATTTTCCTCTTCCTTTTATAGAGCCACAATCCAAGGTTTGAGCTCATCACGCACATGGATATTAATAGATTTTGTAATGGATCAAGGGTGGTACATGGTTGGGATCTTTTGTAACTTGCCATATAAAAAACATTCAAGAATGGTTGGACCATGGATTAGGTAATCATAACTAAAGAGATTAACTTCACTAAAAGGATAAGTGCAGGTCATCTTGGGCTTCTTTCCTCTTGTTGGGACTAGAGCTAAATTAGCTTTCTTTTTAGGTATATTTTTTAGAACTATATCTAAATCCAATTCCTTCCCCTTTTTCTTCTCTACCTCCTTAATTAGGGACTAAGGTTATTCCATCTATACTTATTCTTCATCAAATTTATAGGCACTAGTTAGTGCCTTTAGGGAATCTTCTACTATTTCCTCAAGATCTAGTGTTATTATGTCAATTTCTTCAAATTGGTGATCATGATTCTTTAGGCTAGGCTGAAGATTATGCCACCTCTATAGGTATCTTTTCCTATGGCCTTTACTCAATATGTGCCTTAAGCCTTTGTGTTTATATTTTTTGTTATGTTATGGGAGGTATAGAATATGAATCTCATAACAAATGGTATTTCCTAGGTCCCATCTACCATATATCATCTTTTGGCTTCTACTCTCTCAACAACCTAGCCTCTGGCTTAATGTTGTGTTTTTTCAATCTTGCCAACACTTTTATGAATGAAAAAGATTTGGTATATATTATGTCATATGGTCTAGGCTGGTGCTCATAGGTCATGTTGATCCCTTTTACTTTTAAGTGCTTCACAACCCTTTCCAAGGGGTCCCACTATCTTAATTCATCAATTTACATATTGAAGGAGGTCTTATGCCTAGAGATAGTCTCTATATTGTCCCATTATTTAAACATAGTCTTACCAATGGTTAAGGAGAAGGTATGGAGTAGACCCTTCATCTTTATTTTACACACACCATCTATGCTATGGAACAATTGATATGCTACTTCTTGTTCTACTAACTTGATGGGTACGTGGATTGGGAACCTAAGGGGTTGACTTAGAGTCCCCTCAATTTTGATTATAGTAAAATATAGATATAACCAAATATATCTAATGGCTTCAACATATTTTTTGGTTAGAGGGTTGACTCTCATCATTATAATTCCTATGATGTCTTTAACTAAGGTTGGGTAAACACAATCATAAATGAATTGAATATGGTCCCTATATTTGAATATATGTAATTTTGAGTAATATTAAGAGACTATTTGTTTTCCCTCAGATGACCATTATTTAATGCTAGGAATTTTGGTGTTGGATAGTAGGGAATACAAAAGGTATGACATCATTTATAAATGGTTGTTGGTCTTTTTCTTGATTATAGAGAACTATCTCTTCAAGCAAGTGTTGATCATCTCACCTAAAGGGGGAGTGAGTTCTTTTTTGACCATGAAGTACACAAAAGGGACCCAAAGTTTTTTAACATAGGTGGTAGAGGTATTCTCACATAATATTTTAATTAATTCCATTATCATCCTAATCTTGGCCTTAAATTAGCTAATTGGGATGTTACCATTGAGGTCAAAAAACACATAGTTCCTGGAATACAACCATGGGGTAAGGATGGTCTTTAGGTCATTTTTTTTGCCCCATTAGTTGATTTTGGGTACATCCACCAGGGGTTTAGGAAACTTATAGTAATTTTCAAATGATATAGGGGAAATATAGGCAACCTTCCTAAAGATATGTTCATAAATTAACATACCCTGATCAATTTTACAATCTTTGAAGATAGGAGCAATAACATCAATGCAATTTAGTACCTCTAGTTTTTATAGTATAATTAAGGTTTGGCATCTGAATGGAAACCAATTCATAGTACCTCCTCTTGACTAATGTGTTCCTCTCATCTTCCCTTGTGATGGCTGGTAGCTCTTTAATGGCCTAGAAAATCTTGGACTAGTTGTTGTCCCCTATGTTTAGAGCCACCACATTGAATTCTATGTCCTTGAAGATTCTCCCCTTTGAATATGTGGTTAAATAGAGATTTGTATCTTCTCTATGTTTTTTCCAAGCTACCATGAATGTGAGTTTGATAAATTGCTCACTAGTGGTCTACAATTCAATCCTGGATCAATTTGTACTTGCTCAAATGATGATTCACTTACTCAGACTCGATTGTGACTAATTTAGGATCAAACTAGGGATTTTTCACAACCTTAATGGTGGTGGCTATTTGAACTTAAGTGAGATTTGTGCATTATATTTTCATTTGAATCATGTATTTATACTTTTGCCTTTTTGAGCCCACGAGATATTTGGATTTCTCATTTTTGTTTATGTGGCATCCTATGGTTCTATATGGAACTTTCACAACAAATTACACATTAATGTTTAAAAACATGACCATTTCCCTTTAAAAAACTAATTTTACTTTGCATCATCAGATTATGTTTACTCAGATCAACATTGTTCATTGATCTTGATCTTGAGAGTCGAACACCATTGGTTGATTTTTGTACATGGCCCCAAGGTTATGCCACTTGGCAATCCCATGAACCTTTTGAGATTTGTTGACAAGTCTTTATTTTTTTGCACCATTAGATTTAGTGGGTATGAATCAACTTAAGTCATTACTCTCTAAAAAGTACTTGGGATTTAATATGTACTAGGCCCTAAAGTTATGCCACTTTGTAGTCCCATAGGCCTTCTAAGCTTTTCACTTTGTTAGTCTTTCCAATTAATGCATTCTCACTATGTGGTAGTCTTGCATTTGCTTAGGGGTTTTTTGAAAATTCTACCCTCATACAACACTATTTGATCATCATCATCCGACTGAATGTGATCTATTTTATGTCACTTTGTTGGTTGGACTGTTATTAGTTGTTCAAAAGTCTTTTACCAAGAAGGTGACATTTGTCACCCTCTCATTCATCCTGGGCTCAATATGAAGTTTTTACTTATTTTGCATCATTTGATCAATCTCATCCGAGTGAATGTAAATTTTTGATCTTGAAAAGATGCACAATGTTTAATTAAGAGTTGGGACACATAAAGAACTTAGATTACTTACTTTAGACTATGGTTTTATTTCATGTTAATAAACACAAAATAAACCTTAAGATAAAATGTTTAAGCTCAGCTTAGAACATAATAAAAGGGGGACCCCATGATTAATAATAAAAGGACTTAACATAATATTTTTAACCTAAGGTTTTATTGCATTAATAAATACATCAAAACTTTAGGGTAAAAGATTTAAGCTAATTTTTTTAACAATAAGACCCTTTGAATAACATTCATGGCATAAGGTTTTATCTTGAGGTTTTATTGTATTAATAAATACAATTAAAGCCTTAGGGTAAAATATTAGGTTAGGTCTATCTATATAATCAAAAGGAACCCTTTTAGTCTTAATATTGATCTTGTATCATTGAATATTGGCCATCTGAATGAACATGGATCATCGATCATGACCTAGGCAATCAAATGTGATTGGTCCCATTGATCAAGGCTCTTGACCTTTCAAATTTATCTCATACCATCTAATTAACTTTGTATGATTATATGCGGGTCATTAAATCCTTAAGACTAAGGTCTTATTTATGTTAATAGACATAAATAAGACTTTAAGACTAATATCCTAGTTTAAGCTTATAATAAAGGGATCATTTGAATAATAAAGTAAAAACATAAGTTTTTAACTTAAGGTTTTATTGTATTAATAAATATAATTAAAACCTTAGGGTGAAAACTTAGGTTAAGTCTATGTCATAAAAAGGTGGGGACCCATTTTGATCTCATGTCATTGGTTCTTGGTGATCTGAGTGAATGTAAATCATTAATTTTGATATCTGGGGTCAAGTGAGATTGGTCCCACATATTATAAGCCTTAACTCATTGGGCCCATCTCACACTATTTGATTGACTTTTCTCAAGTAAACGTGGGTCATTGATCCTATAAACAAGCACAATGTTTAAGTTAGGACTTAAAGGTATATGGAACTTAGGATAAAATCTTTAGACTAAGGTCTTATTTATGTTAATGAACATGAATGAGACTTTAGGACTAAGATTTAAATATAATTTATAAAAAAAGGACCATGCATTATTTAGATGAATCTTAGGAACATAATAAAAGGACCCCGCCATAGTAAAGTTAGACCATGCTAAGGTAAAAGGGAATAAGGGGCTAAGGACATAAATGGACCAAACATATAATTTTTAGACTAAGGTTAGGTTATATTTAAAAACATGACCAAGCCTTAGTATCAAATTTATACTAAGTCCAAAGTGTTCCCACATAAATTATTCCCACCAATTTTGAATTTGGTCCAAAAGAACCTATGCTAGGGTTTCTTGAATGAGGGTTTTAATAATCTTTAAACATGGATTTTATTTGAATTTATACAGACCAAAGGCTAGTAGAAGATTAGATTGAGATAAAACCATAAAATTATGAACCCTATACATTGTCTATTCCATATGAACCCCATTAGACTTGTAACCTAAAATAAGAAGATCCAATGTTAGCAAACTTAGACAAGGTTAAGCCAGAGCCATGAACAAGTAAGCCAACCAAATCATGGTAGGGATGATCTTCAAATACAAATAATGTGCAAACATACTAGTGACACTCTGATCAAGTGACTTTTCAATTATAAGGTATAAATTTGCATAATTTGACACAAGGGTCCCCATTTTTTTAGAAATGGGGGTATGTTGACCTCAACATAACCTTCATAAGTTAGGAGCATCTCTTCATTCTTCATAAAAAGTTCAACATGTTATATCTATCCACAAACTTTCTACCATGTTGAAATATAAATAATAAAAATGTGTTGCTAAAAATCATACTCTCCATTATGTTACATGTTTATACTATAATTTTCTAATAAGGACATTGATACATAAGGTTGACATACTAGTCTCATTTTATTTATGTTTAATTCTTACTTTACTACATGATAAGTTAGGACTTGATTTCTTATATTATGTCTCCATTAGCCTTTTGTGTTCAATCTATACATGTTATTTCTTATATCACATTATCACACCATTTGTGTGTGACCCTTGACATTTTATTTTTATGTGACATTCACAAATCCCTTGTATGTGGCCTTCAAGCCTTATGTGTGATACTTTATAAAAAAATGTGTGACATTGTTTGACATTTCTTGTATGTTCATTGCTTGTTACTATAGTATCATTATTCATATCATGCATTTATTCTATTTTATTTTTATACTATTGTGCCATGATACATATCATTCTCATGTTACTTATGTGCATCAATTATATATCTATCTCTAACATGTTTCATATATAATTCAATGATATATGTAATACTATGATGAAATAAATTTAAAGTTTTCATATGTTACTACATGATTATATCTTTCACATATTATAAAATTCTATTTTGAGATTAGTGAATTGCAGGCTATGTCTCTCATCTCAAAAGGGGGGAATCACAATGGGCTTATCTTAAAAGTTTAGTTCTACATGAGTATATAATTTTAGATTTAGTATAGTAATTAGTTTTAGAATTAAAATATGATTCATGATTTTTAGAGTATTGGAGTGTGTCACATGCATGTGCACTCATTCCTCCTTTGATACAGATTCACATATACTTAATGCATATGCATGAGTAAGTGAAAAAAAATATGAATTACAAATTTATAAGTACAAGTTAAATTAGCATTCATTATCAATTCATTTTGGATACAAGGGGGCATGATATTCATTCATGTTCATGTTACTTCATGGAAATTTTAAATTTCAAAATTTCTCAAGTGTAAAAGGATTAAAAAGGTACAAAGTTTCAAATGGAATCTAAATATGTCTCTAGCAGTGTGATTCATCTCAATTTTTCAAGTGGGGCATTTTAGTGTCTAGTGACACTCAACATCTATGGTTTTAGTTTAGCAACATTCATTTGGTGGTTCTAATGTAGTGAACCACATTTAGTGATTCTACCCCTTCAATTATTTTTTGTATTAGTCTACACATTCAAATGAGAGTTGGATCATAAAATAATTTCAACTGAAGGGCTTTAATTGGTTTTTAAATTTAAACATGATTACCCTTAATTCACCACAGGGTCAAAATCTCTCTGTTGAGTTGTGGAGCTAAAAGCTTCACCAGATGAGCAAATTTAGAGGTTTTTAGAGTTACACAGTCACCGACATCGGTCAGGACCGACCGATGTCAGTTATGGGTCGGCTGACATCAGTCATATACAGACAGATAGAGACTGACATCGGTCATTTGTGCGTTCTTAGAATTCTAATTTTGAGGAGAACAAATTGTTTGCATGTAAATATTAACTGTTAGTCTTGAGTCCACTTTTCTATTTTTGGTAGGACAGATTTGAACCTTTGATTAAGAGGTGCATCTAACGGTGGAGAATGCATGGCTCATGAATCCTAGTACTATATAATAGGGTCAGATCATCATAGCTTGTAAGGTGTAGACAATTCAAGGATTGAATTGGTTGTAATTAAGAGAGAGAGAGAGAGAGAACTCTTGAGGGAAAGAGATCTATACATCTGAGAGGTGTGAGAAGAAGAGATTTCTTCATTGTATTTCCTTTTGGAAGAGTTTAATACAATATTGGTTGTTTCTTGTATCTCCTATTCTTTGTTGTTTCTAATTTCTAGTTACTTATTATTTCTGGTTTAATTCCATGTTTGGTTGCTTATACAAAAGTAATCAATTGTGTTGTAAGATCCTAACACTCTCTAAATACCTTAACAAGGGGGTACACATACTCCTCCAATTTCAAATTATATGTAAATTAAATTTCATACTCTTTCAAGTGTATACTTTCATTTTTCTCTTTTCAAATTTCAAATTTCAAGTTTTAAGTTTTAAGTTTCAAGTTTTCAATTTTCAAACATATGGGCTTTGTATTAAGGCATATTGCATGACCAAGCTTCACATCAAAATTCAAAGTGTGCGTACACACTTAGTTACACATCTCCTTTACTCTTGTAATTTAATTTTATTGCATCACTAGAATAAAGTGGGGGAAAATGTGGACACTCAAATTTAATCATTGTGTGATAATGTAAAATCTTGAGATCCTTGCCTTAGCCTTTTAAACATTTTGATAACTTTAAATCTCTTCAAAAGTCTTCATTATCTTATTTAATACCTTGAAATTATTATAAACATCATTTAGGCATCTATATTTTTCTTATAGGTTCCTATCAACAAAATCCCAATAGTCTTTATCTTTCTAGGATAGCACCACACTAGGTGGTAAATGCCACATTGTGACCTTGTCTATTATTTTTTGAGCCAAACCCTTATTTTTGAGACTCTAATTTATTATATTTTACCTTTGCTTTGATTTCCTAAAAACTTTGTTCCATCAATTTTAAAACTCATAATAGTTGATGTTTTGGGCAAAATAGTTAGTAGTTTTACTTACATCATGGTGTAAGGGGTACTACCC
Source organism: Torreya grandis (assembly GCA_037957365.1). Taxonomy (NCBI): domain Eukaryota; kingdom Viridiplantae; phylum Streptophyta; class Pinopsida; order Cupressales; family Taxaceae; genus Torreya; species Torreya grandis. The sequence goes on along the minus strand of JARHVA010000317.1, from coordinate 5,960,700 downwards.
TATCAGATGACTCCAAGATCTCTAAATGTCATAGATTACATGAAACCCTAAGATTAGTTGAGAGAAAAATGAAAAGAAAAAGTGAGCTTCATAAATGTTCATTATTTGATTAGCCAAAAATTACAAAGGAAGTACATTATCTAGTGAGAAGTAGGTCACCATAAAGGTAACAACTCAACTCATAATTATAAAACACAAAAAGTGTATTTCCCTTAATGACCTTAAAAAACCTAAGAAAGCTAACGAGTGACCATGTAGGTAAAACCAAAATTAGTAAAAAAATCCTACACTAATACCCCATTAAAGTGTATCTTAGGTGGGTAAGACAATTCAGTCTTGTAAACAAGGCCTAATGAGGTACCCAAGCACAATACAACTCCCATAAATCAAAGATAGGGAGAAAACCCATAAGACAAAACTCTTCTCCTAAAAGAGAGAAAATCAAGAGAAAGTGTGTGCTCTAAGGATGTTAGGTACAACCAAAAATGTGTCCACAAATGAGATCAATAGACCACATAGAGAGGAGAATCAATCATTCCCCATAGAAGATGTTGAAGATGCCTACAGTAGAGCTCATAGATGATAATGTTGTTGATGAGATCCTCTACCTAAAGACTAAAGAATCTCCATCTACATCAAATAATGTTTCTTCCCTTTTCTAAAGGAAGAACACAAATTATGTACTATAAGTCTTCCCATTCCATAGTATAATATGAAGGATGTAATAATACAAAAAACTCTGAAAAGGGTCCAAAATAGAAGTGTGGCATAGGTTTGGCAAGATCATGCACAATAACTAAATGTAATGCCACTAAAGTGAACCTATCAAAAGAAGGTGAAATTAAGAGTAGATCATTTTGGAAAAGTGAATGAGCCCACAAAGTGTTTTATGTATTTTCAATCAAGGAATTATACTCCTCATGCATAATAATAGGTCTAACTTCTCTATGTAATGATGGTGCAATGGAATTAGAGGCTAAAATAGACTATAAAATGCCATGTACCTTTGGAATATATTACCTAATGTGTGATGATTCTTGGATCAGTATAACTATACCCTATCATATCTAAATCAAACCAGAGGTAGGTTGATTATTAAATAAATCCTCAACATCTTTAAGGTGATAAGGATATGGTGGAGGTGTGTCCCTATCACTGTTGTAGTCATTTATATTAGAAGAAAAGTCAATAATATTAGATGAATGCTCAGGCTCAAAATTTTCATCAATTATAGGTGATTCTAATGAAGAAGAATGGCATGGAACATTCATTGAATGAAGTTCCATGTGAATTGAATGGCATAGTTTAATAACCCCCAAAGCTAAAGAAGAGACTACAAATGAAGCATGCAGATCTGTAGACTGAATATCCATAGGAAAAGAAGAGTCTTCAATGCTCTCATAATGTGTACTCTTACTAGAAATAGAATATTCCTCTAAAGTACCAATTTGTGATGGCTCTATAATAACATCATCATGCATAGGAATGGAAGTAGAATCTATAATGGGGTAGTTAAGGTCAAGCATAATCTTATCTTGTAGTGATGGCTTGACAGAAATAATATCACTATCCACCATGGATGTTTCATCACAACAAATAAGAGTAGGAAGAGATAATACGTTAGTCTCAAAATAGATGATATGAAGAAGAGGAGAATAAGTGATAAAAATATCACTAGGATCTCCAAAAAGAGACTAAAAAATGCACCAAAAATGTAAAGACACATTATATGTTCCACATGAAAACAAAGATCCATAGAAAAATGTAAGATTAAGGTTCCAAGAACCTTTCCACAAGTATAAGGGTTAGTAATATATCCATATATGAATGGAGTATTGTTATTTATCATGAGAAATTATTCCATATATACATGACAAGAAGCATAGTTGGTCATTCCAAGAAGAACCACTATTGTATAATTGACTCTCCCCCATGAGTGTCTCTCAACTGAAGTTTATATGACTAAGAGAATACATTAAATAAGTTCATAACTACACAAAATAACTATAATTACCCCATAGTTACAATAACAATTCATGCTCATAAAGAGGATGTCAGTCACAATCAAGAATGCATCTAAATGAGCAGTAAGTGTAGGAATAAACATAATGAAAAAAATGAGAATGTGTAAAAGAGTGCATAACACCAAAAATACTCCCTAAAAAATATCAATAATAACCCACCCTTAAATTTTCAAATGCAATCACACTCGTATAGATGTCAGACACAACCAAAAATACATATTGAGCACTTTGTGTATAAGTAAGAAATAACTAGAGAGATATCAAGATTAGTTAATAATGTGTCAAAAAGGTAAAATATGTGAAAATAGGTATTTATATAATTCCCAATAATACCACCTATGTGTAGATTATGAAAAAATAATAACTTTTAAAGAAAACAACACTCAAATCCAAGCTATCAATTAAAAGTTATATGTGTTTGAAAATCTGCTCACATGAAAACTTTTGTGGCAAATAGTGGTTGAAAAAAATTGAATCAAATTCCCCATATAAACCTTGAGTGATCTTGGAGCAAAAACTTAAAAAAAAATTGAACCAATTTTCTAAAAAAAAACTTATGGCCCTTTGGAGAAAAATTTAAGCACTTTTGTGTTGGAAGTGACTATGGGCTTATTTCCCATATGACCAGGGGCTAAGACCTATTTTAAGTGATCCCCACTATATTTTTTATTGATTGGTGAGTGACATAATCAAAAAAATGCCTCCATTTTGAAAATGAATAGTTTCACTTTCCACTATCTTAAATTTGATGGTCTCTCGCACGTCAAATAATCTAAGCTTAAATTCACACCTTTGTGGCCATCACAAGTTGTAAAAGGAGTGGTGGTCAGAGTTTGTGAGGCGTTTAATCAAGGATTATATTCCAATGGCTTTGCATGGATAAGTACCAAATTTTGAAGGTGATGTTTACATGGCTTTTGGGTTCTGGGTCCTCCTTGTGCACTCAATGAGATTTGATGGTTGTGCGTAAAACTATGTTAGGTTCTGACTAGTGCTTGTGTATTCGATGGGATCCACCTTCAATCTAAGCATAATGAAATGTTTAAAGTCCTCTAAAAAAAATTAGCCTATTTTTATAATTCCAAAAGTATTTTGACTATTATAAATCCACCTAGGTGTTAGGAGGGGTGGAAAATTCCACTAACCAGTACAATTACATTGAAGGATGTTCGTCAGGCCTTTTTTTCTACCAACTATCAAATCTATTTGTGGAGGTCACAAACTTTTTCAACATTGGAAAACCCCAAAAATATGCATATTTGGTATGGCACCTCCAAAAATTAGCAAAGACCCATTTGAGAACTCAAAAAAACTAGAAATTATTTCCTAATTTGAGAATCCCATTGTATGGATATGCATGAAACCATAAAAAATGCCCTGAAACCCTTTAAAAATGGTTCAAATCAACTATCACAAAATTAGGTCATGTTTACAACTAATCTTAGGGCTTTTATGCCTTCTAGATCTGATGGCACTAGTTATTTTATGATAGGAGACTCTATCTATATAATTTTTACAAATTTTCATAAAATCCTACCAAACCTATTAAAATAAAAAATTTAAGAATGCTACTAGGAGTGCTAGTAGGTAATATCTCACTGAGGATTTAAAGAATTACAAAATGGTCATCAAATCATAGTTATGATACCATGTTAGATAAGTCCAATATCTCTAAACATCATAGATTGCATAAACCCTAGGATTAGGTGAGAGTAAGATGCAAAGCAAAAGTAAGATTCATAAATGTTCACTAGCTAATTAGCTAAAAATTACAGAGGTAAATTATATAGTGAGATATTAGGTCACCATAAAGTTAATAACTCAACTCATAATTAGAAAACACAAAAAGTGTATTTCCCCTAATAACCTTAACAACCTTAAGCAAACTAGTTAACAACTATGTAGGTAAAACCAAAAGTGAGAAAAAACCTATACTAACATACTCCAATATTCAACTATTAGAAAACATTATTCACTAATTTTAGTTTCCACATACCTCATTAGTGAATAAATTAAATCCAACAATCATAATAATGCTTAAACCATTCATGTAAAATCTAAAGCCTTCCAAAATTTATATTTTTGTAATATCCAATTTGAGATCTTACATGTCACTACTAGGAACCAAAGGGCATGCATGAATCAATTTATTCTACCCACTCTTAGACCTCAAGGTTATCTCAATCCATTGTTTGATTCTTATTATTCATCTAAGGCTCATATTAGGCTCTAATTTACATGTTGTCAATACCCAATGAGGGTGGATACCTCATCTACCAAGGTGAAATGAAGGTGGTCATCTTGTTCCTCCACAACCCCCACCACCTCCCATAAGGAAATAAAATCAATCTAAAGGTTAAGTAATCCTCAATAAAATCATAAATACTCCTATTAAATTCTATATTTTTGAGCTACTGAAAATATCAATAGTTTACTAAGATATCTTATATGATGTTTTGTGTGATATAACTCTCCCTAGTGATATGTAACCAACATCATTTTCTTCTATCATGAATACATTCAAGTATGTCAACTATGTAATAACATTCAATAATGAAGAATTTCCCCATAAACACATTATATAACATGATATTACATTATTTATTCAAGTTCAAATACATGGAAAGGGAATCAAGTGTGTTTTGGTAGACAATGGCTCAGGACTGAATATATTTATTTTTATGGTCTTACAATAATTGGGTATAGATATGAATAACATTTAATAATTGGAACAAAATATTATGGGATTTGAGAACACCACTCATCGAACACTCAAATCTATCACTTTGGATCTACTAGTAGGCCCTAAGATACTACACACTATTTTTAAAGTAATTTCAAACCAATTACAATAAAATTTACTTTTGGGTATCCCCTAGATTCGTTCCATGGAATTTATACCTTCTACATTCCACCTATTTCTAAAATTCACAAATAAGGGTTACAAATATACTCTTCTCATAGATATTCACCTTTCCAACATATGATCATCCTATTATACCACATACACAACCTATACCACTTGATGAAATACATACATATGAGTTAGGTGAGTCAAGTAAAAAGTATAATAAAGCACCAATAATAAGCATTCAAAAAGACACAAAGAAATACATACCAATTACCATACAAAAAGAGGATAAAATAATAGATCTCACTCTTTTATAAAATTATGAATATCCTAATTATATAGTTACATATTGGTAAGATAGTGATAATAATGATATTAAAAATCAATTAGATGACAAGCTACGCGAACTCAATTTCAACCTTATCAATTCTAGAGAATATTTATCACATACTTTGTTCACACCTATGGGAGTGGGAACCTTTAACAGGGACATAGTAAACAAATATCAATCATAAACTCTTATGGCATAAATACCTTCAAAGAGAAATATAAAATATATTACCCAAGAGTAAAAACACAATGAAATCATTCATAATTGATACAATATTAACTCAAAAAAATAGAAAGAAAAAAAATCAAGTTTTATGTCTATTAGTTGCATCGCTTGAAGATAAGGAAAAAATGGAAAATCTCTTCAAAACTAAATATAAAGTGAACAACATAAGCACATTGAACAAAAACATGTGCAAGTCACATAATGAAAAAAGGATGGGTTTCTACAAAACAAATCTAGAATTAAAAATTACATGCAGACAAAGAAGTTAAAATTATAATTAAGCAAGATGCCATTCTCAAGAAATGATTTCTTATAAAGGATAAACAAAATCAAAACAGATCAAATATGGATAATGGATTTCAAATAAGGAAACTGATAAATGTTCATCATACATATAGCCTTTGATCCTTATTATTCATATTAATATCAATCAATGTACTGAGGTTTAGGTTGCTTCCCTTCATGAAGCTAACATATGTAACATGACATTTCTTTAATATTTATGGTATGATAAGCAAGATTTGGGAATTATTACCGACCCAACATAATGCATAGGATCCATTGAGTTTCCTTTCATGATTGACACAAAAATATGTTTATTTACATTTCAAATTGACCCTACCATAGATTAATGTGAATAAAAATTGAGTGGATCATGGATGAGAGCAATGGGGGTAACATTAGATAACAATTTTAATTCTATCACATTTGATCATGATGCTGAAATGGTCACAATCTCATACATAGATGAGTTCATCCAATAAGATAAATAATAATAATAATTCTCTAGATATTATTCTATAAAACATAGATAACATAATCATATTAAAATCACATAATACAATAAATTATGTAACATAGAAGATATCTGATGCAGGAGCATCTAGTAAGCAAAGCATCATTTTGTGTTATTGATGTGATATATGTAGTTAAGGGTCATAGTGGATAATTTTTTGGATATAATTATGTGTGAATTATCCTCTAGGGTCCATTTTTTTCATAGAATCATCTTGAGTCATCAAGGGTGTGTTTTGAGTGTATGGGAGTTTTCCCTCCAAAAGTGACAATTTGAAAATTCAAATTCTAAAATGAAGTATTGAAGGACCATGTGCATAGTATGTTGTGGTTAGGTGAGAGGATTTTTTTTAAATGGTCCAAGGAGTCATGAAAATATTTTTTTAAGACGTAATATGTCTAAGTCATTAATGTGGTGGAATTCAAGAATCATATTAAAAGAGTAACTGTCACTCACATGTTGAGTTGGTCATTGTAAGAGATTTTTAATGGTAACTACCCAAACCAACATAGATTTTGGATGATAATTGAGGTTTTAAGGTAGTTTCATCATGTTATATAATGGGGAGAGAAGATAGATCTTTTAGAAGGGGAGAGAGGGAGTAAAGAAAAGAAAATTGTATACCTTTCAAGAAAGTGACAAAGTCTATTCATAGACTATACATGTAATGAAAGATGATTTAGTGAATAAAGAATTGTGTTTTGTGTATTCACTCTCCTATGAAAGTATATGCATTTATATTTATTAAATTTTTTCTTTTAAATCCCTATAGGCTATGTAAATATCATTCTTGTGTGTGGTTGTAGGTTTGAGTAAGAGACTATAGGTTACAGTCATGAAAGAGAAGGATTAACGGAGTTGATAATGGATAGAGGAATAAGTAATATTGGTGACTAAGAAAGTAATATATTTTGGTATGGATTTGGTGACTGAGTAAGTAATATAGTTTGGTATGGATATGGTGATTGAGCAAGTGTATGGAGGGCTATAAGGCCTAATTGTGAAGGAAGTTACAAAGGAAGTTATATTTTCACAAAGAGATAAGCTGTGAAATTTTATGGGAAGAAATAAAAAGATAGAGAGTATATAAATATGGATTTATATTCTTTAGGGGACTTACATATTTTTCAAACTTAGGGAATTTGTGAAAAAAAGGCTACAAGGGAATCGGTTCACTATTGAGGTTGAGGTGTGTGAATGAAGGATGGAGAGTTAATGAGAGGTTAAGTGAGGTTTAGACAAGTTTGTTATGATTAGGTAAGTTCATTCATGAATATAGGTCATGTTCATGAGGTCAAGAAGAAGATTTGGTGTTTTAAACCTTAAATTGTGAACTTGTGTGATGTTAGTGAATGAGTAAAGTGAACAAAGGTGGAGTAGTGAATGAAATGAGTTGAGGGGATGAGTGGGAGACTATATCAGGTTCTAATGACATTTAAATATGTTTTAAAATGGTGATTAGTTATATTTTCAAATAAAAGGATGTTATTAAGCCTAGTGAGCAATTGCAAGTATCTTGTTGAACATTGAACCTTGTGAATAAAGAAAAGCATCTTAAATTGATTCAAGTAAGTTTATAACCAAGAATGGTGAAATGTTATTTTTATAATTTACCTCTACATCATTTGGTATCATAGAAAGGTAAGCTCTTGGTTTAATTTTGTTGAATTCTTAAAAGCTTGTTAATTTTAAATTGGCAAAGAATGCTATGAGGACTACATGAGATGACATTGCAAGGGTATTGTGGAAAAAGAATGTGGTGCAAGTATGACCTATTTAGGTTAGTATGGAGAAATTATATATTGGTTAAGAGAGAATATAAATACCCTAAGTATAGTGTAAAGACTTGAATTAGTCAAGAGAGAATTAGAGAAGGTAGATTGAAAAGAGAATTGAAGCTTAAGAGAGAAAGAAGGGAAAGACTTAAAGTGAGATTCAAGAGGGATAAGATAAGTCCTAGACAAGGAATATAAAAAGAGAAGAAGACAAAAGAGTGGTCTAAGAGGTAATTAGGTAATCTTGATAAGATAAAGGTCTAAACAAGACTTAGAAAGTGAAAGAAAAAGAGAGAAGATAGATGTATTAGAGGAAGTGAAAGAGATAAGAAGAGATTTAGGGTAGAGTTTTGAGAAGATAGAGCTCATGGTGAATCTCATGAAGGATCAAGTAAGCCTATGACATGGCTATAATATGAGTAATAAATTGAAGTGGTCACTAGAGCTACTTATGAGAGAGAAAAGGCATAAGATGAATGCCTTGAGGAAAGATAAAATTAAATAGAGCATAGACTATAGAGGTATGAAGTGTGAAAATTTTCCTATAGAGCAATATGGAATAGAAGTGGTGAAAAGAGTTCTCATTAAGAAGAAAATATAGAGAGAAGTGTTAATAGAATCACTTGAGAGAGAATACAATAAGAAAATGAGATTGTCTATGAAAGAGACATTTATGGAGACTATGTGGTCTCCTATTTTATGTTCTAGTATTGCATTTGAGCGTGTGTATGCAGGGATAGATAATTTTTTGATAAATTTCAAGAATGAAAACTTAAGGATTGTGAATAATGGGTCTAGTACATCACCCAACAAGATGAAATAAGATGTCAAGGGAAGATGACATATTGTAGAAGTCAAGATGATGAATATTTAAGATTCTCAACATGATAAAGATGAGATAGAAGAAGAATTCCATGATGTTTTGACAATAATTTCAATTAAATCAAGAGGAAAAGCACACCAAGAAGACATGAAAATAAAGTATGAAGATATGAATGAATAAATAACCATGTAGTAGTCATATATGGAGGTAAATGAATGCTTAAGCATTTATTATGATTGTGCATATGAGAAGAAAGGTGCTAATATATAGGTTGGTAAGGTGAAAATCAAATTACAACCCCCAAAGATGGTACAAGAACATGGATGTGTAGTGTCAAAGTGGCTAAAAGAACTAGCCAATGAGTTGAATAAGGTAAACCTCAATCAAGGGGTCATTCAAGCCAAGGCAAGTGAAGGACAAGAGAAAATATGGAGGTAAGAAACAAAGAGTAGGTTACATCAAATCAATATGAGAGGTTGTCAAATAAATAAGTATGAATAAGGTAAGGCAAGAAGCCTATCTCAGCCTAAAAAAATGTAAGGCAAGGAGTGGATCATGAAGAGCATAAGAAGGTTGTAAAAATCTAATTTTTTAGGTATACCTCAAAAAAGCATGGGGAAAGAAGAAAGTTACAATGTCAAAAAGAAAATTGAATTCATGAATCTAAAAAAGGACAAATAAATGAAAAAGTAGTTGAGTATTCCAATGAAGATACAAGATGAAGATTATGAATAAAGCACAAGTAATTGGAAAGGTAAGAAAGTAGTGTATGATGAATATGAAGATGACTTCTTTGAATAAATGCATGAGATCATGGAAAGAGAGTATAAATCATGGAAAAAAGTTCTAATAAACACTAATGGGTAGATAGATTAAAGCTCAAATGCAAGTAATGATATAGACTTGAAGAATAATGAATATTTCTTGGAAAATGGGAAGGTAATGACCACATATGTTGATATAGAGCAGAATTTTGAAGAAGATGAAGAGCAAAAGGGTCCTAAATTTGATGTGGATAATGGAGAGATAGATGCTCTCATATTGAAATAAGAATTGAATATGATATAATATGTTTTCATTCCATTCAAATGGTTGCATATAGGTAAATATCAGCATGAGAAGCTCATGAATGTGATCAAAGAATAGTAAAATGAGGAAGGGTGGAATGGTGTGGATGATGACAGTGATGAAGAGACTTTTAAATCTCTTGAACTGGGAATGACATGAATTAATGAGATGGATGTTTCAAGTATATAGAAAAAATAAGAGGTTGTAACTCATAGGAAAATAAAGAAGAGAAAGGATGAGTCACAAGAACTCATGATCAAGCATGGCAAAGACAAACAAGTGAGTGTAAGACAAGATAAGAAAATGATATGTTTACATGATATTTCAATTGAGTTGAATGAAAAAGAAAATAAATAAGATGGTGGAAAAAATTTAAATAAGTGTATTCAATAGGTAATTTGAATTAATATGATAAAAAAACTAATATGGAGAAAGGTATAGTTGAAAAGGAGTCTAAAACAAGCATAAAAGCTCACAAAACTAATGAAGAGTCAATTTGTTCTCATGGCACTCACAAAATGCAAACATTTGATGATGTCTACATAAGTGCAGCTGAAGAGAAGGATGAATATGTGTATTAACACCATGATTTGATTGAGAATTAAATGTAAACATAGATATTTATAGCTGAGAAAGAATTGAGGAGAAGAAAGTAAGGAATATAATGGTGAAGACTAAGCAAGGTAGGGTTGAGAACGATGGACTTGATAAAATCAAAGAGGAAGAAAAAAATAAATACAAGTAAAGGATAATTTTCAAAAGAGAAATAAGGTGATTATGTTTCCATTCAAATTTTCTCCCTCCTAGGGAGTATGATGTAGGAGCATCTAGTAAGAAAAACATCATTTTGTGTTGTTGAAGTGATATATGTAGTTAGGGGTCATAGTTGATTGATTTTTGGTATAAGTGTGTTTTAAGGATCCTCTAGGGTTATTTTTTTTTATCTTGGAGTCATCTTGAGTCATCAAGGGTGTGTCTTGAGTGTATGGGAGTTTTCCCTCCAAAAGTGATAATTTAAAATTTTGAATCCTAAAACTAAGTATTGAAGAACCATGGGCATAGTATGAGGTGATTAGGTGAGATAATATTTATGAAATGGTCCAAGGAGTCATGAAAATATTTTTTGAATACATAATATGTCTAATTCATTAAGGTGTTGAAATTTAAGAATCATGTTAAAAGAGTAACTAACACTCACACATTGAGTTGGTCAGTGTAAGAGATTTTTAGAGGCAACTACCCAAACCAACGTAGATTTTGGATGAGAAGGGAAGTTGTAATGTATTTTTATCATGTGAGATAATAAGGAGATATGAGATATATCTAATAATGGGAGAGAGGGAATAAATAAAATAATATTGTATACCTTTCAAGAAGGTGGTAGAGTTTATTCATGGACTATACATGTAATGAAAGATGATTCAAGTTAATAAAGAATTTTGTTTTGTGTATTCACTATAACATGAAATTATATGAATTTTTATTGATTAAATATTACCCTTTAAATCCTTATAGGATATGTAAATATCATTCTTGTGTGTGGTTTCAGGTTTGAGTAATGGATTGTAGGTTATATTCATGAAAGAGAAGGATTAAAGGAGTTGATAATGGATAGAGGAATAGGAATATTGTTTAAGAATATAAAGTTATTCCCAAATCATTATAATATATCCTATTATCAATTGATGTATTCCCAAAAGGAGAGGACCTTACAAAAAATTTATTGAAGATGAAAGTCTGATGTGACTGTGACAGTCAAAGAAGGTAATGTCTTATTGTTTATTAAAGTTTGTGTCTTAATAAGAGCATAGTTATAATTGGGATGGTATGTAGTAATATTTTATCTATTATAATGATATATTAGATATTCTGAATTCAAGTCTAATGGTAGGTATATGATGCATAGTCAACATGAAGGTAAACCCTATTTGCACAAGCAGAACCCTTGTTATTACACAATCATGTGCCAAGAAAGAATATAAATATGTTGATAAATGTGAATGGTAATTTAGTTAGTAAAGTTTGGATATATTATAATGATAATAAAGGGTTGATAATATCCTTTTTAAAGTTTGGAACTTCTTTGAATTCAAATAGACCCCTAAACCTTTACACAGTCCTTTAAGAAGGCACATAATTCTGAGTTTTTCTCATTATGAGCCTTAACATGATTAATAAATTATTATTATCTATTTTTTTAGGTGTATATTTTTAATATATACTTATTTAAGGTCTTATATCTTTTTTAAATGACCTAAAACTAAAGATAATGAATTTTGACCCTTCTCGGCCTATACAGTCAACCAACTAGTGTTTGGAAACTAAAAACCCAATAAATTGAGTTCAAACTATGGGAAAAAGGTGAAAATTTATATTCATGCATATTTTTACATGAGTAAAATTATTTAATATTTTTTTTGGTACTATACGGTCTGGTATAGATTTGGTGACTAAGTGTATGGAGGGCTAGGAAAGGCCTAATTATGAAGAAGGTTACAAAGGAAGGTGTATTTTCATAAGGAGATAAGTTATGAAAATTTATGAGAAGTAATAAAAATATAGAGGGTATCTAAATATGGATTTATATCCTTTAGGAGACTTGAATATTGTTTAAACTCAAGGAATTTGTGAGAAAAAAGGCTACAAGGGAATTGGTTCATTATTGAGGTTGAGGTGTGTGAATGAAGGATGGAGAGTTAATGAGAGGTTTAGTGAGGTTGAGAGAAGTGTATTATGATTAGGTAAGGTCATCCATGAATTTAGGTTGTGTTAATGAGTTCAATAAGATAATTTGGTGTTTTGAACCTTAAATTGTGACCTTATGTGATGTTAGTGAATGAGTAAAGTGAACAAAGGTGTAATAGTGAATGAAATGAGTTGAAGGTATGAGTGTGATCCTAGAGAAGGTTATAATGACATTTATAAATGTTTTAAAAAGGTTATTAGTGATAGGTTAAAATAAAAGTAGGTAATTAAGCCTAGTGAGCAATTGAAAATCTCTTGTTGAAGATTGAACCTAGTTAACAAAGCAAGGCATCTTGAATTGATTCAATCAAGTTCAGATCCAAGAATAGTGAAAGGTTGATTTTATCATGTAACTATACATCAATATCATAATATTCAAATATCACACTATGGTTCAGTCAGATTTACATATACAAATACAAATGAGTATCATAGTAACACTATGAATTTACAAGATCATAAACATGAGTATGACCCTGATTTGGATTATATAGAAGATCAGTATGACAATATTAATAACCTAGGATATATGCAAAGGTATCCCATTCCAACTAGTGGATTAACACAAAATTTAGATGATGAATACATATGTTATGGATTAAATCCATGGGAATGTCATGTGCACTAATTTATTGGTTAATCAAATCTATTTCAAAAATAAGTAAAAATAAATATTCAAAATATTTTTAAAAAAGAAAATATTAGGACACAAGCATGACAAGATACTATTTTACTTCTTTAAAAATATGTTATTTATCACAAATTTTGGTGGATAACATATTCTTGTGTATACACATATGCATTTCACAAGGTATTTGAGTGTGATGTAGGACATATATTTTCATTCTAATTTGTTAGAATTCCCTTCTAACAAGTGGTCATGCCTATGTTGAGGGTATATTTTCTCTACATGATACATTATAACATATGTTATATATATATGACCAAAAATACAATGATGAGATACATATCTTACAAATGTCTTACTAAATCACTCATATTTTACATTATGTTACTAGATCTACTACTTTTATAACAATATGAGATTGATACATATCTATGGAATAGACTAGTTTCACTTGTTTTATACTCCTTTGATTCTATTTAGTTTATTTCATGATAATCTAGCATTACTTGCTTATTGTGTGTGGCCCTTGGGTCTTGTGTGAAATTTTTCTTGAGAATCTCTGTGAGATCATTTTTTTGAGTATGTGTGACATTTGAATATGTCCATTTCTTGTGGCCCTTGGAATTATGTGTTTGTAATCTTTGCTTATGTGACATTTGAACATGTCCCTTATATGTTCCCCCTTAGAATTATTTTTTTCATTACATAACATTATTGTGTGTTATGATTGTGTGTATTTTGAGCTTCATTTATTGTCCCATGATTCCCATAATGCACTCCTAGGGTAGAGTCACCTTCAAATATATTTAAATTTTTGTTTGTTTCATTTCTAAATATATCTAGACATATCTTATGTGCCTAAAATTAAATATGTTACATACATGCTTCAATCATAATTAAAATTCTATGATAACATATTTAGGGTTTTACTAAATGTAAATTATATGTTTGATTAAATGACTGAATTAGAAAAATAATATGCATAAAAAAACCACTAATTTGTTACATATTTGATTATTTTTGAATTTCTAAAAATAGTAATAAATATGTGTAAACAAAGACTTATCTATAAAAAACTTGATACGAATAATCTAAGTGTCATCAATTAGATCATTATATCATAACCCCTCCTAGACAGTACTGCCACATTTGGATAGAGGTGACATGTGGCCTAGTTACTTGATAATTGTGTTAATGTCCTCTGTATAGGACTATCTCAAACTTCTGATTGCACATGTATCTATTTTTTTAGGTTTTATTCCTGTGAACATGAAGTTTGGAACTCTATATTATGCCTATAATAGTTGATTTATGATTCAAAATCTAATCCTCCTTAAAAGTAGGGTATGAGCTGAAAAGTGTGTTTGTTAGTAGGATAGGTTGGACATCCTCAACACCCCACTATGAAGAGAGTTGTCTACATACCAATGCTCCAATGAGGGATCAATCTTGATGTAATTCTCCCCACCTAAGTGTTAGTGAAAGTATAAGTGATGATAGAATTATAATGGCCTTGAATGCATTGAGTGTGCTTGAGATTTGAAATCCATAAAATCTGAGCTTAGGGCTATTGTAGATGGTAGTATTCATAAGTAAGGTATAATATGAATTAATAATATTGATTTTTCTCAAATTATTTCATGTTTAAATATCTATTTTGCATCTAATTTCCATCTGGTGGATAGAGGGCTAAAATTAATGTATTTATAGTGTTTTGTTACTTGTTTGGATAATAAAATATGCTTAGGCCAACCTTAAGAGGGTTTTACCATTAAAAATATGTGTTTAATAAATTTATAGTAAAGGATATATGCACCATTTTGGGACACTAGCACCATGTGGCTTTAGTGTCTTTAATGTGGTGTTAATGTCCAACTGTCATAATGTTGGGCACGAAGGGATAGGATTGGGAAATGAAGGTTTGAGACTGTGTTTAAGCTAATTAGGTATGTTTGACCTTCATTAATGCTATAAAATGGTGATAACATGTTATAAGATAGGTCTAGGGATAATCTAGGAATAGGTAGTCTCAAGTATCACTATTATCACTCAAATACCCCTTTTAGGTGATTACATGTGTGCCCCTCCCCCTTTATGTTATAAATGTAGTAAAGCAAAATAACTAGTATAAAGGAAAAATAAGCATACATGGACTTACCTAAGAAGTGAAGCCTATAAATCTAAATCTAAGTATGTGAATTTAGGTCTACATATGTGAAGCATGATTTAATGCATGACCTACAAATAAAATGTGCATAAATCAATCCTTAATTAAGAGATATCAAAATAAAAATACTATGTTGAGTAAAGAATTAACTGAGTAAAATCGATCAAAGAGATAGGAAAGAGAAAAGGACTAAATACACCTCATTGGGTAGGTGAACTAGTACATGAACCTAGTGATAACCTTTATGTGTTCATGTATATAGTGATCAATCATTGAATAGATTTAACTAAGTTGATATCTTGCTCAATATTCATGTGTGGGTAGCTTGAGAACTCAATCCATTTTTTACTCCATCATTGTCTAACCCTGCTTGGTGGATCATGACCTATGAATAACTTGGATTGGATTGATAGTGTGTCCAACCCTCTCACATGGGTGGCCCAAGAACTCAAGTAGGCTATTACTCCATCATTTCCCACCCATGTGTAGTATATGTATCTAAAATTAAAATATGTAAAGTATTATAAATTTCTAACTGAGTATATCTAATTATGTATGTTGGTTCCACAACCACTTAGGTACATTAGGCAACTCTAGGTCACTCAGGAATGTCAACCACCATAGATGGAGTAAGGCATGAAATTGTTGACAACCTATAATATGATTTCAAGTATATACAACATAGAGAATGAAATC
Source organism: Torreya grandis (assembly GCA_037957365.1). Lineage (NCBI taxonomy): Eukaryota > Viridiplantae > Streptophyta > Pinopsida > Cupressales > Taxaceae > Torreya > Torreya grandis. The sequence continues at coordinate 5,944,571 of JARHVA010000317.1, read as the reverse complement.
GAATTTATCATTTCAACTGATCAACTGGTGTGTAATTGAGCATATAAAAACAATGTTCCATGCACATGCCCATAATCTGATATCTGAGTATATTGATTCTAAACTAAGTTGTAATAATTGTATCTAGATATTTGACCTGAGTATGGGAATGATCATGCCATGCATGATGCCCCCAATCTAAGAAACTAATATAAATATGAGCTTAGATAATGTGAATCTAAGTAAAAATTGAGTATAATTATCAAACTTATATTAGATATGTGCAAACTATAATGCCTAAAATTCACTCCTAAAGTAAACATGCAAAAATATTAACATTTTTGTTCACTACTAAATTTATAGTATTCTTATTAATTTGGCTAAGCCTATATACTAATACATCTAATTAGTTTCACTCAACCACTATGGTTTTGATAAACAAAAAATAATTAATTTGATAATTTAAGCTTTGACTACTATTTATTATCTTCTATGTGGGATTTATCTCATTCATTAATTGATTCATTATTATTATTCATTGCTCTTGATGATGGGCATCGATTTAGGTTTAAAATGTTGAGTTACAATACATCTATAATGCAGTTATCTGACTCTCTATCAATTTAAACTTGGTTAATAATATATTTTAAAATACTTTAATAAATTTTATTATCAATTAACTATTTTAAGAAACACCCTTTTATAAACTTAATAGATAATTAATTAAATAGACTTGTGTAAAAAAGTATTTAAATAGTAATTCAACTAATACTATGTAAATAAATCAAAAGTAAATTTAAATAAATCCATGTCTTCATAAATATTAATAGAAGAAATTAAATGAGACCCAAATGATTTATCTAAAAGTCTAATTAAAAATTATGTAACAAAGTTAATAAAATAAAAATTCAAAAGGTTCCCACTAAAATCTAGGTTTTCTTTAGAAAGCTTTAAATTCCATTAAGCTCAAATAAAAGAAAATATTTAATTTACTAACTTACTAAACATTATGTAAATTTCATTCACAAATAACTCTATTAATTAACACCTTTAATAAATTAGGTGAGAAAGAATTATATAAACCTAAATTAAAAGGATTAACTAATTAGTTAGTCATCTAGTCCCCTTCAAAATATGATAAGTAAATATATAAGTTAAAAAGTCCTCTCTACTCACATGTGAAGGATTTAGTTTGAACCTCTTGGATTTAGGTTTTATAAAGTTTCCCTAAAATCTTTTTTAAACACAATAAAAGTAACTTTTCATTATTCACTCTCATTTTTTTTTTTTGCTTTGTTTTTTTCACGTGTTGGAGGTTAATTTATGGAGAAGGAAGAATTCCAAACAATGTATGGTCTATTATTTTTATATTTTTGTATACACATAACATATACATCAAATAATGTAAACTAAGTTCTCATTAATTCTCTTATTTATTTTATTTTTTTGTTTTTAATTAAAAATATCTTGAATATACATATATTTCTTAACTTCTTTTATATATACTCTGAAGTATATACCTATTATATTTATATATATAAAATGGTCAAACTCATCATTCACAAGGTAGGGGGAGGGTTGGCTAGCTCAGCTGCCACCCTCACCCTGTATACTCTCTTTAATTTATAAAATAAATATATGTTATTTTTCATTTATTTTATAATAAATATATTAATATTTATGATATTAATATAATCCATTTTATTTTTATAAAAAAATTATCATACATACATGTTATTAAGAAAAATTCTTTTTTCTTTTCTTTTAAAAAGAAATTGAAAACAAATATATACATGAATATATATTTCAAATGGGACAACTTTATTTATTTATTGTTTTATTACAAAAGTGTGTGTGTAATATATAAAATATTATATATATTATTTTATTTTTATATATGTAAATATGGATCTATAACAAGTTATTGTGTGTGTCACTTTTATTTTCTAAATTTGGAGATAAATTTAGATATATAATTTGGAGATGTAATAACATATTTTTATTAATAATGTGTGTGTGTGTGTGTGTGTGTGTAATAAATATTTTTATAATTCAAGAATTTAATGTAGATATTCAAGTTTGGAAATTATCTTAACAAGTTGTTTTCACATAAATAACTAAATAAACTCTCTTGATAATTACTATTGATTATTTTTATTTTTAAGTATAAGATAAATATTTAAGTAATGGGATGATTCAAATTTCACAACTTAAAATATATTTAATACATTTTTATGCTATGTTCTCTTTGAAATAAAAGAATAGAGATAAGCATATATATATATATATATATATATATATATCAATTTATCATTCATTGCTTATTCAAAAATGTATGTATGTATATAAACAAATTAAGCTAAAGAGTTTTCTAATACTTGTTCATAAAATAAATCACTCTTATTACTAATATTACTTTCAATAAAAATAAGTGTATTAGTGGAAATAAAGAAGTGTACAATTCAAAACTTTAACTACTTGTTATAAACTAGGAATAACTTCTTAAAACATTTTTTTCATACTTAAATATAATTAAATACTTATCTCACTTAAATAAAAATTAAAAAAATGATTTTTCCTCAAAACAATCATTTGATACACATCTTGAATAAGGTAGAGGAGCATGCACACTTGAGAACTATCTATATCTTTTGATCACATAGAAATAATTCAAACTCATATGAAAATAAAATACATATTTTTATTTAAGCAAATAACTTCCTAATTTGTATGTAACAATTATTTATTTTCCATAACATTAATCATAAGATTAACTCAACTAAAATGAATATAATGTGTAAGTGCTTCCCATATACAACTTGACAATAAGTAATTATTTTCACATTGAAAAAAGTAAATTGAAATAAATGGAGATGTAGAAATACAATTACTAATCATTCAATCATATGGGTATAAACCATTTTCATCAATATATAGAATAAAATCCTTTAAAATACCCATGTGGCTAAAATCCTTAACAAATAACACCATCAATCTCATTATATAAAAAGAGTTATAATGAAATAAAACTCTACATAATCAAGGAGGCATTGTAATACAAAAAGAACCAATACAAACAACCCATGAACAACTCACTCATAGATCAAAGATACAAGCTCCAAAAAAATTACACACAAGAAGAGCAAATCTCAAGATTTTCAATTTCTCCAAAGGAAGGTGCTTGACCACCCATCCTACAGGCATCGTTACATGGGATTCTCACTGAGTGAGGTCCATGCAGAGCCTCCCCCAAGCCTAAGTGGAAAGAGGCATGCCTAAACTCATATGCACAATCAAATAATATTGAAAGTGCAATGGTTATAGATTCTAAAATTAAGAAAATAAAATAATAAAATATTCACAATGAAAACATAAATAACAAGTCACTAAGGCTTCTCTAAAGGGAAGAGAAGAGGGCACTTGCTTTCTTTGCCACATAATTTTATTAATGAACATAAAATATTCCCAAGCTAAATAAAAGAGTGATTTTCAAAAAATAATTTTCCTTCTTAGACCTCCCATGACCCAACATTCATACAACAAAAGAAGAAGACAACGAGAAAGAGAAATAGTGGCAATAATACCAAATGAAAAAATTTAAAAAAATATATAATAAGGGACTCGAGCCAATCAAAACTTTTATTCATTTTTATTTAATATAGATTCATCTAAGAGAAAATAAGAGAAGAAATAGAATTCAAACATAAAAATTAGTAAGCAAATGACCTACATCAAACTAGAATCTCTACTTGTTAATCTTCCAAAAGCCTTTCTCCAAGCACCCAAGCTCTCCAATACTCCAAAATACATCCTCAAACAAAAAAAGACCAAAAGAAGTCTTTAAAAAGAGAAGACAATAAAAAAATTACCAAAAGTAGGATAACACATGGTCATCCTCATTCCAAATATGTGACCTCCCTCCATAAATTTCTCTTACAACTTCATAAATATCTTTACACACTTACATGCCACTCAAATATAAAATACACCTTTTGTACAAATAAAATAAAGTTTGTTTGTGGAAGAAAAAATTAGGCCATAAATTAAGGCCATTATATGACTAAAAAGTGGTCAATAGTACTTTAAAAATTCACCTACCCAATGGGTATAGGTATGGGCCCAAGGGTTTACTTATCAAAACTCAATGAAAAAGGTGGTTGAAGGGACAAAGCCAAAATTGCACACATGATTTGGGTTTTTAAGTCAATTCAAACCCATACCAATGATATTTAAACCTCATAGAGAGATAAATAATATTTAGGTTGGTTAGGTTAAGAAAATTTAGGCTAACACATCATAATTTAGATAATAATTTTTTAAAAAAGTACAATATCATAAATTTAATAATTTTCAAAATGAAGGGTGTAACATTTAAAAGTTTGTAAAGGATACAAGGTGTGAATATGGTATGTTTAAACATGTCTAAATCCATCATAATCCTACCTCTGGTCCCCTGTAAATTACACACTAATTACAACATCAAATACATCCAAGAAAATAAATGATATCTAAATATTATGAACAAACATATATATATAAGTATAAGTATGTCACAAAAATAAATCATAATCTTTTGGTTAGTCCAAAAAAATCAACTACAAGTCACAAAATAAATCATCATGTTATATTCAACATCAATATCCAAATAAAACACACATCTACTCAAGATAATCATATTAAGTAATCACGCATGTGATTAAGGTATACTAAACTAGCTAACTAAGGTACATAGTGATAATTTTATACAATCCAATAAATATCTATTGAGACCAAATAATATGCCAAAACATATAATATAAAATAATAATACAATCAGGATAACATCAAATATCTCACATCAAATTTTTTACACATTTAAATTATCACCACCATGTATGATAAATGGATCAAGCTAAAAAAAATACAAAGGTTTGACACAAGGGGTATTACATTCTCCCCCTCTTATAAAATCATCATCATCGATGCACAAATCAAGCTAACAAGTATAACAACAACTATAAAGTTATGTTTTGAAATGACTTAGTTTTGATTATAGTTTTGTTTTTTTGTGTGTCTTCATGCTAGTAAAACTATTCACCAAGTTTTCTCTTATTCAAGTTTTATAATTATTCACATCTTTTAATATTGTGAAATTCTATTTTCTTACATTTATAAATGTTTTTAAATCAATAATTAGAATTAATTTCCTTTAGGTAGTGTTCATATTGTCATCTAATCTACCTCAAACCAACTGAAGCCAAAATATATTCTAATGTTGTATAATTATGATCAGTGGTATGTAAAATAATGATATTATCATGTCATGAATCATAGTGACAAAGCTAGGTTTTATTTCATAATGAAATTACATTTTGATGACATAAGAATAATCATGTAGAGTAATAATAAGCCACATTGAATCATGTTGAGTTATTATTCCACACTTAACTATACATAATGAAATAAGCATATGCATAAGTAAATAATTAATCACTGCATACAAAACCATCTACTTAGGCCTCTTTAAAAATAATCATATTTCAAATAAGGACCATATACATATAAAACTACAACATCTAGTGGGGTGGGAAGGATGGTATCATGAACCTACATGAAAGGTTCCCATCTTGACCCACTAGCTATATTCCAAGCTACTTCTTCTCCCCCACACCATGTCATAGTCATAACAACTATGTACATGTGAACACATGTGAAACCAGCACTAAAAATCATCAAAAAATTCTTTTAAAAAAATGACCATGTAAAATCAAAATCAATAAAATGAGACCAAGTGGCCTAAAACATAAAAAATAAAAATAAAATTCAATTGAAAAAAATCAACAATAATTTTTGTGATCAGCCAATTAAATTTAAAATATTCAAAGACTAGAGAAATAGTACTTATTTCAAGTCAAATTAAAGTAATATGTTTAAAAAAATTAAAATTAAATTGGTAAAACATAGGTGAAAATAGATCGCATTATGAACATAATATGACTTGAAAAGTCACCCAAGGGGAAAAGGAATAAGGTAAGAGAGTATTTAGTGGCCCACTAGCCATTATGAAGAATCAAACTACATCATCAGGCATAGGGATCTAGTCCACATTCCATTACCAATATGAATATAGTCCACTAGCCATCTAGAAAATCAAACTACATCATCGGCATAAGGACATGTTCCACTATAGCATGTATCCACTGATATAGATGAGTGATAATGTCAACAATAGCTCCTGTATATAGCATCCTAGTGCCTTATAAGTACCAAATATAACTCTAATTTATTCATTTATGATTGTCATGTAACCATTATGTTATCAAATTATATATCTTCTAGAGAATAACTATGCTAAAACATAGTACTCTAAAATTATACGGTCAAAGTACTACAAATGGAAAAAACTATCTATATGTCTGAATGATGTTCACTAATAATTTTCATCTACTAAAATATTTGAATTATCAATAGGATCCATGTAATCATCTCAATAATAAAACTATCTATTGATTTTACTACTCATCAAATTATACTCTAAAAGATTTGATCTTCACCATTCCTAACCAAGGTGTAGTAAGAAGGAGAAAATAGGGTTCTACAAACCCTAACACATGCATTTAATATGTTATCACATACTACTTATCATAATATATACTATCACTAATCATCTCAAAGTACATATTTTATTTCTTTTTTGTTGTGAAATATGACATCAAATACCCTGATTTTCATCATTCTCATACTATCATCACTTCTTGAGAATACCCATGTCAAAAACATGATCTCAGTGGTTAGATAATCAAGGTAGTCTACTATAATCTCATATCATCTGTGAAGTAACTACTGACTATGGGGTATATAAAATAAAAATATGTTACAAGTTCTTATTTGATTCAATATTTATATTTTTTATCTTTTCAAAAGTTTATTGAGTATGTTGGCCTTGTTAGACATATCGTTGAGTAATAAATGCCATCAATGAATCCAAATTATGAGATAATTTTGTACTTAGGTTGGTGGGTGTCAATTAAACCAAGTTCTAAAATTTCTACTAGAAAGGGAATCATCCTTAATCTCAATTAAGATTAATAAATTTAGGAACCATTATTAAGTGCTATAAAAGTTGTTAACATAAGTCAACATAGGTTTACTCAATAAATTTCAAAATATTGGTGATGACTCTACCTAAAATTTATAAGATATACTTGGAATAACATTTATACATATCATTAATATCATCAAACATTTCAAAACATAGTTTCATTAGGGGGGAAATGAAAAGTTACCAACTACACACTAAGAATAAGTACCTAGTATCTTATTAAAACATTGATTTCTTCACACTTCTAAGAGATAAAATTTTGGTTATCTTTTTAGTAACATTCCATCAATTTTATATAATAAAACTATTATCACCACCTTTATCTTAATAAAGGTTATTTATTAGATCATAATTAACTAAGTTGTATGTAGGTTTGAACTTATATTTAAAAAAATGAATCATTTCAAGAAATATACCAACATTACATGACTCATCTAAGTTACAAACATGTAATAAAATATTATTAAGTAACAAGTAACCATTATATTCAATAAATATATTTATTAATCCTACACATTAAAATAAGGTTATTCTCTATACCATGTTATCAATATCAAAATTTATGATAGCTAATTTAATATAGAATTCATATTACAAGTATTCACATCTATAAAATGTTATCACTCATTAAATATACATAAAATTATGTTAATAAAATGTAATTTTTCAAACTATAACTTGAACATTCATGAAGGATTAATAATTCTAATCAAAATATATGTAATTTTAATTATTAACCAAAGGTAAATAAATAGTTTAAATATTGTCAACCAAATCAAGATACATCTAAAAAAAATTACCACATTTCATACATTCATATCAAATTAAGTAAAATCTTCCTATAGAAAGGCATTCAAATCATAAATAAAGATTATTTAAAATATAACTTATACTCCACCTCTAGAGCATGGTTAATCATATATACTAGAATGATAAGAAAGTGTTTTATGACTTAAAGATACCTCAATAGTAAATATATGAGAAAATCACAATCATAATATCATTAATATATAATCCTATATAAATAAATATCTTACACATTAGATATTATATGAAACTTTAATTTGGAATAGAGGCATGCCTATGAAGTTCTCAATTCAAAATTTAATAAACTTTACCCTAGCACTAATGGCATGATCACATAGCTTAAACTAAGATCTCAATTCTATCTGAATGCAAATGGGTAACAAATAAAATAAGAGTAAAAATCATTCAAGTTTTGTGTAGAATAAGTCTAAGTATAATGACAATAAGTTTTACAATTTTATTATTAATTACCAAGTATAATTATCAGAGCTCCCAATGTTGAATCCAAGCTCTGATACCAAAATATAATGCCAAAATTCACTCCTAAAGTAAACCTGCAAAATGTTGACATTTTTTTCACTACTAAAACTATATTATTCTTATTAACTTGGCTAAGCCTATATGCTAATACATCTAAGTGGTTTCACTCAACCACTATAGTTTCGATAAACAACAAATAATTAATTTTATAATTTAATTTTGGACTACTATTTATGGGTTGTTATGTACCATTTATCTCATTCATTCATTCACTATTATTCTTCATTACTTCTGATGATGGGCCTCACTTTAGGTTCGAAACATTGAGTTACAATACATCTATAATGTAGTTATATGACTCTCTATTAATTTAAACTTGGTTAATAAAATATTTTAAAAGACTTTAATAAATTTTATTATCAATTAATTATTTTAAGCAACACCCTTTTATAAACTTAATAGAGAATTAATTAAATAGACTTACGTAAAAAGGTATTCAAATAGCGAGCCAACTAATACCATGTAAATAAATCAAAAGTAAATTTAAATATTCTTGTTTAATAATTTAATAAATCCATGTATTCATAAAGATACTAAGAGGAAATTAAATAGAAAGTCTAATAATTGATCTAAAAGTCTAACTAAAACTTTTGTAACAAGATTAATAAAATAAAAAGTCAAAAAGGGTTCCCACTAGGATTTAGGTTTTATGTAGAAGGCCTAAATTCTTAAGTTTAAATAAAATAAAATATTTAATTTACTAACTTATTAAACATTATGTAAAATTCATTTACAATAAATCTATAAAATAACACTTTTAATAAATTAGGTGAGAAAGGATTATATTATAAAAAATAACTAATTAATTAGTCACTTAGTTTCCTTAAAAAAGTCATAAGTAAATATAAAAGTTAAAAAGTCCTCTCCCACTCACATGTGAAGGATTTAGTTTTAGGTTTAGGTTTTATAAAGTTGTCCTAAAATCTTTTTTCAACACATTATAAGTAACTTATCAATATTGGCTTTCATTTTTTTTGCTTTATTTTTTTCACATGTTGCAGGTTCAAGTTATGGAAGAGGAAAAATCTAGAAGAAAATTTTCAAAATAACATAATATTTACATCAAATAATGTAAATTGGGTTCTTATTTATTTTATTTTTAATTTTTTATTACAAATATCTAAGTATACATATATCTCTTAACTATTTTATATATACTCGTGTGTATATATGTGTGTGTATATATATGTGTGTGTGTGTGTATATATATGTGTGTGTGTATGTGTGTGTGTGTGTGTATATATATATATATATATATATATATATATATATATATATATATATATATATATATATATAATCAATTTAAACTTTATATCTTATACATATTCTAATATATATAATAGATATTTAACTCTATATATATAATTTTATTTATTTATTTATGTATATTAGAATACATATATTTTATATAGCCGAACCTGACAATCACAAGATAGGGGTGAAGGTCGAACAGCTTAGTTATTGCCCTCATCCTATATACTCTCTTTAATTTATAAACTAGCAGTTTCCCCCATGGTGCAAGAAAAATTGGAGGTTAAATAAAAGTAGTTCATATTTGGTTTACTCCAATAATAAAGTACTTTATTTTTATGTACTTATTTTACTATGTATTTATATTTATTTTTCACTACTTTGTAGATTTTTTTAATTTTAAGTTGAGTAATTCAATTATCAATTTCTTTGATTACCTTTGTATAAATACTATATAATTTTTATATACATTGAAAATTTATCATTATATAATTTATATAAATATTAGATTATATAATATATTTTTTTAAATTATATCAGTTTTTATAATATATACTAATGATGAGAGTATTGAAACTATCAAATACATTGTGTATAATAATAGTTACAAATATCTCTCTTTTTTTTAATTGTATATAACAATAATTACAAAGCTAGAGTTTTTATGAATGGTGTGGAAGAGGTAAATTTGTCAATCTTTTTCCTCTGATTTTCAAAGATTTACATATTTACTTTCTTTCATTCTTGCATTGAAAAAGTGTACAGTTTAATTTATTTATTATATAATTAGTAATATATATTTTAATATTATAATAAATTATATAATCTATATTTTAATATTTTTTAAATAAAAAATATATGCTAATTTATATATCATGTTGTAGAATATATATTTTACTATTATTTTGACTATATAAATTATATTTTGAATGCGTAAGTATTTTTGACTACATAATTTATATTTTGAATATGTAAATATTATATTTTATAACATATATTTTAATATTATAACAAATTGTATAATTTATATTTTAATGTATTTTTTCAAAAAACTAATAATATATTATAATATATATAAATACATTTAATTTTTTCTAATATACATTTATATGTGTGTGTGTGTGTGTGTGTGTGTGTGTGTGTGTGTGTGTGTGTGTGTGTGTGTATGTATGTATATTAAAAAATTAAATGTATTTATATATATTATTAGTTTTTTGAAAAAATATATTAAAATATAAATTATTATATATATAAAGTTATGATCAAATATTATAATATTGTATTAGATATAAAAATATATTTAATTTGTGATTGAATATTACAATAGTGTATTATTTGTAAATTTCATTAGTCAACGATATTTTTAAGTGAACATGTTATTGATTTACACTAATATATTATTTATGAATTTAATTAGCTTACAAAAAATTTAAATTAATATGTTAGTGATTCACACTAATATATGGATTTTTAAATATCAAACATTATTTTCTTAATTATTTTATTTATAATGTTTAAAATTTAAATATTTTAAAAATAAACCTTTTGGTACAAGAAATGTATTGAAGAATTATATATTTTATTTTTATAGTTTTTTGGGTAAGTTTTTTCTTTTCACTTATAGAGTATATCATAAACATGCCCTGACTTCAAGATAGTTCTTGGATTTACATTGAGATTGTGGAGTATATCTTGTTGTTTTTGTTGCATTTGAAGTGAGTATTGAAGCTTTTGAAAAGTATATGCTATATGGATTTATAAGGAGGTATCGCTTATGATACAATGTGAATAATGTGGTAGAAGAGCCATCAATTTAAAAAAATGTAGTTGATTGGTGGTCGTCCCTTTGTAATAGGAAGAGTTGGTAGATTTAATTCTCATGTAGTAGGAGGTTTCCCCATCATACACTTAAAAGGGGAATATACTCCATAAATGAAAAGAAAACACTTACTAAAGAAAATCACAAATTAATATATATTTCTTCCAACATAACTTACACCTTTAATATTATAATTTATAATATATTAAAACAATATTATTTGAATTTGTAACCTTCATTCTAAAAACACACATTCTTCATTATATTTAAGCACCTACATAAATACTTAACTGACAATAAATATTTTTCATTAATCTCAACCCCTATGACCGACATAAATATAAATTATTTCTAAAATAGATTAGACAAAAGGAGAATCATATAGCCCTCATAGATTCAATTAATCGAATAATTTTAACTAATCATTATGTTTTTCTAAATGTATATTCATTTTTATATAGAGTTTTCAAAAAAAATCTCGTGAAGGTCTTATTCCACACAAAAATTGATATGAACTTGGCACTACTGTTTGGTGCTCTATAATTTCTATGACCTCTGTGATTATTTTATTGTTGGTATAAAATGACATCTGGAACAATTGAGCATACATGTCAAGTCATGCTTTCAACATTATATAATATGTATTTTTTTTTACCATTACCTTTTTTATCATTTTTTCCTTATCTTTATGTGAATCATTTTTGAGATGAATATTATCAGTCAATCCAGATATTTAAGTTCAGAGGGTTTTTTTTAATTTATCTAGATCCAGTAAGTTCAGAGGGTGTTTTTCTTTATCTTCATCCAAACTATTTTTAAAATGAAGATGTTTCATGTTGTTCTATATCAAACCTACAACACATCTCATATTTGAGTAGTGATACACACTATTCTATACATGAATTCATTCTCTCATTGCAATCCCTATCTTCCCAGTTGACTGTTGGTGCCCCTTTGGCTTTCTCCAAAATATTTTTTCTTCAAATCTATATATATAAATAATTTTGATGGTGAATTTGGCATTCATTCTAACAAACACAAGGATATCCTTGCTCTATTGAAAGGTATGTACACGGGTCTTCCTTCTTTTGTTCAATATGTCTGTTATGATTATTACTTTTTTTCATACATGATATTGCCAAGTTTGTGGAAATTTTAGTTTTTTTTATTTCAAAAACTACGGAGGGCATCCAAATCACATGCCAGCATTTGAATGGAGAAAATGGCATATTCATTTTTTTTGTCTCTTGTGAGATGAATCTTGAGGCTTTGCCCCACCATATAAGCCTCTGCCTTAATTAATTATATATATATATATATATATATATATATATTTGTTTGTTTTTTTAAATAAATATATTAATATATATGATATTAATATAAACCATTTTGTTGTTGTTGTTGTTGTTGTTGTTGTTGTTGTTGTTGTTGTTATACATACCCCAATACATATATTTTATTATAATAAAGGATAGTTGAAAAAGAACTATCCTTTATTATAATAAAATATATGTATTGGGGTATATATATATATATATATATATATATATATATATATATATATATATATATATATATATATATATATATATATATATATATATATATAATTATTTTGTGTAAGTTATTTTGTGTGTGTGTATTTATTAATAGTTTTTATTTGATAAATTTGGAGATAAATATGAAGATATGATATGGAGATACAATAATATATTTTTATTTATAGTTTGAATATATATATGCATATTTTTAAAAAATATTTTTATAATTTAAGAATGTAATGTGGATATTCAAGTTTGGAAATTATCTTAAGTTATTTTCACATAAATAACTAGATAGATTCCCTTGATAATTACTATTGATTATTTTATTTTTAAGTATAAGATAAATATTTAATTAATTGGATGATTCAAATTTCACAACTCCAAATATATTTTATATATTTTTATACTATTTTATAATTGAAATAAAAGAATATCTTTTATATATATATATATATATATATATATATATATATATATAATAAATTATAATTAAACAAAATAATTAATTTATCATTCATTGCTCATTCAAAAATGTACATTTTCATATGTGTGTGTGTGGGGGGGTGGGGGGGCAAGGGGGTGGTGGGGCAATAAATAAATTAAGCCAAAGATCACTCTTATTACTAATATAACTTTTAGTCAAAATAAGCATATTAGTGGAAATAAATAAGCGTACAATCCAAAACTTTAACTACTTTTTATACACTAAGAATAAATTCTTAAAACACTTATGTCATACTTAATTATAACTAAAGACTTATCTCCTTACTTAAATGAAAAAGAATGAATGGTTTCTCCTCAAAACAACTGTTTGATACACATCTTGAAGAAGGTTGAGGAGCATGCACACTTGAGAACTATTTATATATTTTGATCACATGAAAATAATTCAAACTCATATGAAAATCAAATGCAGATTTCATTTAAGAAAACAACTCTGTAACTTGTATGTAACAATGACTTATTTGCTATAGCATTAATCATAAGATTAACTCAACTAAAATGAATGCAATGTGTAATCACTTCCCAGTTAGAACTTGAAAATAAGTAATTATTTTCACATTGAATAATGTAAATTACAATGAAGGGAGATGTAAAAATATAATTACTAATTATTCAATTAAATGGGTATAAACCATTTTCATCAAGATATAGAAGAAAATGTAGATCCTTAAACAAGGGTTAAGAATTTTTCTCATTTTCAACAAGTATGAAATATTTTAAAAGAATGAACGAGGCTAAATTCCTTAGAATATAACACCATCAATCTCATTATATAGAAAGATTTATAATTAAATAAAAATCTACATCATCAAGGAGGCATTATAAGACAAAAAGAACCAATATAATCAACCCATGAACAACAAGTTCATAGCTCCAAGATCCAAGCTCCAAAAAAAGAACCACACACAAGAAGAGAAACTCCAAACATTTTCAAATGATCCAAATTAAATAAGGTGCTTGACCACCCATCCTATAGGCATCATTAAATGGGATTCACACCGAGTGAGGTCCATGCATAGCATCCCCCAATCCTAAGTAGAAAGAGGCATGCCTCAACTCATATGCAAAATTGAATAATCTTGAAAAGGAAATCATTATAGGTGATAAAATTAAGAAAACAAAATAATAAAATATTCATAATGAAAATATAAAGAACAAGGAAGTCACCAAGATTTCACTAAAGGGAAGATAAGAGGGCACTTACTTTATTTGCCACATAAGTTCATTAATGAACACATGGGATTTTTAAGCCAAATAAAAAAGTACTTATCAAGTAGTAATTTTCTTCCTTATACCTCCTATAACCCAAAATTCATACAACAAAAGAAGAAGACAACAATAAATGGAAATCATGGAAACAATACTAAAAGGAAAAACTTAAGAATTTTCTTTAAAACAAGGGACTCAAGCCAATCAAAAAAAAAAAATCATTTTCCTTTAAACAATAAATTCATACAAGAGAAAACAAAAGAATATAGAGCACTTGAACATAAAAAATATTAAGCAAGCAACCTACCTCAAACTAAAATCTCTAATTTTCAATATTCTAAAAGCCTTTCTCCAAGTATTCAAGCTCTCCAACACTCCAAAATGCATCCCCCAAAAAAGACCAAAATAAGGTCCTTAAAAGGATAAGATAACAAAAAAATGACCAATAGGATGGTAACACATGGCCATCATCATCTCAAATATGTGACCTACCTCCATAAATTTCTCTTAAAATCTCATAAATATCCTTACACACTTACATAAGTGTTTTTCCACTCAAATATAAAATACACCCTTTTATACAAATAAAATAAAGGTTGTTTGTGGAATCAAAAACTAGGATATAAATGAGGGTCATTATATGACTAAAACATGGTCAATATTACTTTAAAAACTCACCTACCCATTGGGTATAGGTGTGGGCCCAAAAAAAGTTTGTAAGATAAGGTTTACTTGTTAAACACTCAATGAAAAAGGTGGTTGAAGGGACAAATCTTAGATTGTACACATGGGTTGGGTTTGTAAGTCAAATTAAACCCATACCAAGGTTATTTAAATCTCATAGAGAGTAAAAAAATTTAGTTTAGTTAGGTTAATAAAATTTAGGCTAAAACATCACAATTTAGATAATAGAAAAGAAAATAAAAAGAGTATAATATTATAAATTTAATAGTTTTTAAAATTAAAGGTATAATATTTCAAAGTTTGGAAAGGGCCCAAGGTGTTAATATGGTATGTTGAGACATTTTTTAATCCCTCATAATCCTATATTTGGTTCCATGTAATATGCACACTCAATACGATATCAAATACATCCAAGAAAATAATCGATATCTAAATAATATGAACAAGCATATATCTGTATAATATAAATATCAATATAAGTATGTCACAAAACTGAGTCATAATATTTTGGTTAGTCTAATAAAATAAACAAGTCATAAAATAAATCATGTTATTCAACATCAATATCCAAATAAAACATACATCCGCTCAAGACAATCATACTAAGTAATCACACATCTAATTGAGGTCTATTGAACTAGTTAACTAAGGTACATATTGATAATCATATACATTTTAATATATATCCGTTGATACCATATAATATACCAAAATATATAATATTAAATAATAATACTATCAAGATAACATCAAATATCTCACGTCAAATTTTCTACACATGTAAATGGTCGCCACATATGACAAATAGATCAAGACGACTAAAGTACAAAGGTTTGACATAAGGAGTATTACATTCTCCCCTTCTTATAAAATCATTATCCATAATACATAACTCAAGATGAAAGTGCAATAATAATTAAACATTTATGTTTTGAATTGACTTAGTTTTGATTATAGTTTTTTTGGTGCCTTGATGTTATTAAAATTATTCACCAAGTTTTCTTTTATTTAAGTTTTAGAATTATTCACATCTTTTAATATTGTGAAATTTTATTTTCTTACATTTATGAATTTTTTTAAATCAATAATTATGATTAGTTTCATTTAGGTAGTGTTCATAGCATCAATTTGTCATATTGTCATCCACTTTGTCTCAAATCAACTGAAGCCAAAATATATTCTAATGTTGTATAATTATAATTAGTGGTATGTATAACAATGATATTGTCCTATAATGAA
Organism: Torreya grandis; assembly: GCA_037957365.1. NCBI lineage: Eukaryota > Viridiplantae > Streptophyta > Pinopsida > Cupressales > Taxaceae > Torreya > Torreya grandis. The sequence continues at coordinate 5,927,911 of JARHVA010000317.1, read as the reverse complement.
TCATATTGATAAATTTAGGTGTTATTCCATGGTGAAAGTATAATGTGATGACATAAAAATAATCCATGACATAATCATGTAGAGAAATAATGAGCCACATTAAATCATGTTGAGTTATTCTTCCACATTAAACTGTACCAAATGAAACAAGCATATGCAAAAGTGACTAAGTAATTAAAACATACCAAACCATCTACTTAGGCCTCCCAAATAGGTATCATATCCCCAATCAAGGACCATATACATATAAAACCACTACGTCTAGTGGGGTGGGAAGGATGGTATCATGAACCTGCATGAAAGGTTCCCATCTTAACCCACTATTTATATTCTATGCTACTTCTCCTCCCCCATACCATGTCATAGGCATAATAGTTACGCACATATAAACACACGTGAAATCAACACTAAAAAACATCAAAATTTTAAAAAATAATAAAATAAACTAACTATATAAATTCAAAATCAATAAAATGAGACCATGTGGTTTATAAAAAATAAAAATTGAAAAAATCAACAACAATCTTTATGATTAGCCAATTGATTAAAATATTTCAAGATAATAAAAATACTTATTTCAAATCAAATTAAATTAATATGTTTAAACAAATTAAAATTAAATTTAGAAAAACATAAGCAAAAATATATCACTTTATGAACACTATGTAACTTGACAAGTCACCCAAGGGGAGAAAGAATAAGGTTAGAGAACATCTAGTGGTCCACTAACCATTATAGAGAATTGAACTATGTCAATATGCATAGGGATTTAATCCACCTACCATTACCAATATGAATATAGTCCACTATCTATCCAAATAATCGAACTAAGTCATCAACATAGGGACATGGTCCACCATAACATGTATCAACTGATACAAATGAGTGAAAATATCAATAATAGCTCCTGCATATGGCATCCCAGTGCCATGTCAATACCAAACATAACTCTATTGGATCCATTTCTAATTTTCATGTAACCATTATGTTGTTAAATGATATATCTACTAGAGAATAACTATGCTAAAACATAGTACTCTAAAATTATATGGTCAAAGTACTACCTAGGGAAAAACTATCTATATGTCTAAATGATGCTCACCAATAATTATCATTTATTGTAATTATTTGAACTATCAATAGGATCCATGTAATTATCTTAAGAATAAAAATGTGTATTGACTAAATACTACTCATCAAGTTATACTCTAAAATATTTGATCTTCACCATTCCTAACCAAGGTGTAGTAAGAAGGAGAAAATAGGGTTCTACAAACCCTGGCACATACATCTAATATGTTATCGCATACTACTTATCACAATATATATTATCACTAATCATCTCAAAGTACATATTTTGTTTCTTGTTTATTATGAAATATGTCATCAAATACCTTGATTTCCATAATTCTCATACTATTGTCACTTCCTGAGAATACCCATGTCAAAAACATGATCTCAATGGCTAGATAATCAAGGTAGTCTACTATAATCTTAGATCATTTGTGAAGTAACTACTAACTGTGGGGTATATAAAATAAAAATATGTTACAATTTTTTATTTGATTCAATATTTATATTTTTAATATTTTTAGAAGTTTATTGAGTACGTTGGCCTTATTAGACATATCATTGAGTAAGAAATGTCATCAATGAGTCTAACTTATGAGATAATTTTGTCTTTAAGTTGGTGGGTGTGAATTAAACCAATTTCTAAAATTTATACTAGAAAGGGAAGCATCCTTACTTAGTCTCAATCAAAATTAATAATTTTATGAACCATTATTAAGTGCCATAAAAGTTATTAACATAAGTCAACATAGGTTTACTCGATACATTTTAAAGGATTAGTGATGATTCTACCTAAAATTCATAAGATTTACTTGGAATAACATTCATACATATCATTAATATCATCAAAAGTTTCAAAACATAATTTTATTAGGAAAAATAATAAATAAATAAAAATAATAGTTACCAACTAAGCACTAAGAATAAGTACCTAATATCTTATTGAAATATTGATTTCTTCACACTTTTAAGAGAGAATTTTATCTTTTTATTTAGTAACATTCCATCGATTTTATATAATATAACTATTACAACTGTCTTTATCCTAATAAATCAAGGTTATTTAAAAGATCATTATTAACTAAGTTGTATGCAGATTTAAACTTATATTAGAAAAATAAATCATTTCAAGAAATATACCAACACTGCATGACTCATTTAAGTTATAAACATATAATAAAATCTTGTAAGCCTCACAAAATTACTTAAACAAATAAACATTATATTCAATAAATATATTTATTACTCCTTCACATTAAAATAAGGTTATTTTCTATACACATAATATATAAGTTAGTCATTTAGTCCCTTTCAAAAAATCATAAGTAAATATAAAAGTTAAAAAGTCCTCTTCCACTCACATGTGGAGGATTTAGTTTGACCTTTAAATCAAATGGATTAAAGCCCTGACTTAGGTTTTATAAAGTTTCCCTAAAATCTTTTTTGAACACAATAAAAGTAACTTGTCAATATCGACTTTTAGTTTTTTTGCTTTTTTTTATTCACATGTTGGAGGTTAAGTTATGAAGAATGAAAAATTAAGAGGAAGAATTCTAAACAATGTATGGCCTATTATTTTTAGGTATTTGTATATATATCAAATAATGTAAACCAAGTTCTCATTAATTTTTCTATTTATTTTATTTTTTATTTTTTATTACAAATATCCTGAATATACATGTATCTCTTAACTTCTTTTATATATATACTATGAAGTATATATCTATAATATACCTATTTATTTTTTAATATAATTAATTCAAACCCCACATCTTATATATATATAATAAATATAGAACTTAAAATATATATATATATATATATATATATTAATATATTTATTTACATATATTAAAAATATATATTTTTTATATGGCCGAACTCGACACTCACAAGGTAGGGGAGGGTCGGTTGGCTTAGCCACCGCACTCACCTTGTATACTCTCTTTAATTTATAAATTAAATATATGTTATTTTATATTTGATTTTTGTTTTTTAAATAAATATATTAATGTATATGATATTAATATAAACCATTTTTTATACCTTTTTTTATAGATATATATCAATACATATATTTTATTATAATAAAGAACAGTACTTTTTCTTTTCTTAAAAAAAATTAAAAACAAATATATACGTGAATATATATTTCAAATGAGACAACTTTATTTATTTATTTATTTATTATGAAATTATATATATATATATGATATAAAATATTATATATATTATTTTATTTTTATATATGTAAATATGGATTTATAATAAATTAATATAAAATATTATATATATTATTTTATTTTTATATATGTAAATATGGATCTATAATAAATTCACACACACACACACACACACACACACACACACACACACACACATATATATATCTTTTATTTGATAGATTTGGAAATATAAATACATGCTTTTATTAATAGTTTGAATATATATACGTATATGTTAAACAAATATTTTGTTAATTCAAAAATGTAATGTGGATATTCAATTTTGGAAATTATCTTGATAATTATTATTGATTATTTTATTTTTAAATATAAGATAAATATTTAAGTAATGGGATGATTCAAATTTCACAACTCTAATTATATTTTATACATGCTTACACTATGTTCTAATTGAAATAAAATAATAGAAATCAACTTATCTCATATATATTTACATTTAAAAGTATAATTAAACAAAATAATTAATTTATCATTCATTTCTCATATATATATATATATATATATATATATAAAGCCAAAAAAAATTCTAAAACTTGTTCATAACATAAATCACTCTTATTACTAATATAGCTTTCAATCAAAATAAGTGTATTATAGCAAACAAAGAAGTGTAAAACTCAAAACTTTAACTACTTGTTATAAATTAGGATTAAATTCTTAAAACATTTATGTCATACTTAAATATAATTAAAGACTTATCTCATTACTTAAATGAAAGGGAAGGATTAATTTCTCCTCAAAACAACTATTTGATACACATCTTGAAGAATATATAAGAGCATGCACACTTGAGAATTATTTATATTTTTTGATCACATGGAGATAATTCAAACTCATACGACAATCAAATGCAAATTTCATATAAGCAAATAACTCCCTAACTTATATGTAATAATGACTTATTTGTTATAACATTAATCATAAGATTAACTCAACAACAATGAATGCAATGTGTAAGCACTTCCCATATACAACTTGACAAGAAGTAATTATTTATACATTGAAGAAGGTAAATTTCAATGAAGGGAGATGTAGAAATATAATTATTAATCATTCAATCAAATGGGTATAAACAATTTTCATCAAGATATAGAAGAAAATGTAGATCCATAAATAAGGTTTAAGAGTCTCTCTCATTTTTAACAAGTATGAAATCATTTAAAAGAATACATGATGCTAAAATTCTTAAAAAATAACACCATCATTTTCATTATATATAAAGAGTTATAATGAAAGAAAACTCTGAATCATCGAGGAAGCATTGTAAGATAGAAAAATATATATAAGTAACCCATGAACAACCCACTCTATGCTCCAAGATCCAAGCTTCAAAACAAGAACTACACACAAGAAGAGCAACTCCCAACATTTTCAAAGCTTCAAAATAAACCAAATTAAGGTGCTTGACCACCCATCCTAAAGGCATCGTTACATGGGATTCTCACTGAGTGAGGTCCATGCATAGCCTCCCCCAAGCCTAAGGGGAAAGAGGTATGCCTCAAATCATATGCAAAATTGAAGAATCTTGAAAGGGTAATGGTTATAGGTGCCAAAATGAAGAAACAAGATAATAAAATATTCACAATGAAAATATAAAGAACAAGGAAGTCACCAAGACTTCACTAAAGGGAAGAGAAAAGGGCACTTGCTTTCTTTTCCACATAAGTTCATAGATAAATACAAGGGATTCCTAATCTAAATAAAATAGTGATTATCAAGAAATAATTTTTCTCCTTATACCTCCCATAACTCAATGTTCCTACAAAAAAATAAGAAGATAACAAGAAAGAGAAATTGTGGCAACAATACGAAATGCAAAAACTTAAGAGCTTTTTTTAAAACAAGGACCTCAATCCAATCAAAACTTTTGTTCATTTTCCTTTATATTAAATTCATCAAAGATAATATAGAGAATTCAAACATAAAACATATTAATCAAAAAACTTACCTCAAACCAAAATCTCTATTTTTCAATATTTCAAAAGCCTTTCTCCAAGCACCCAAGCTCTCCAACACTCCAAAATGCATCCTCCCAAAAAGGCCAAAAAAAGGTCCCTAAAAGGAGAAGACAATAAAACAATGACCAAAAGGAGGGTGACACATGGCCATACTCATCCCAAATATGTGACCTCCCTTTATAAATTTCATTTACAACCTCATACATATCCTTACACACTCACATGTGTGTTTTTTCCACTTAAATATAAAATACAACTTTTTGTACAAATAAAATAAAGATTGCTTGTAGAAGAAAAACTAGGCCATAAATGAGGGAAATATATGACTAAAAAGTGGTAAATATTACTTTAAAAACCTACATGCCCAATGGGTATAGGTACGGGCCCAAAAAGAGCTTGTAATACAAGGTTTACTTGTCAAACACTTATAAAAAAGGTGGTTGAAGGGACAAATCCAAAATTGCACACATGGGTTGGATTTGTAAGTCAACTCAAACCCATACCATGGTTATTTAAACCTCATATAGATTTAAATAAGTTTAATTTAGTTAGGTTTAAAAAATGTAGGCTAAAACATTACGATTCATATAACAAAAAAGAAAATAAAAAGAACACAATATAATAAATTTAATAATTTTCAAAATGAAAGGTGTAAGATTTCAAAGTTTATAAAGGGTCCAAGGTGTACATATGGTATGTTGAGACACGTCTAAATCACTCATAATCCACCTTTGGTCCCCTATAATCTGCACACTCAATACAACATCAAATACATATAAGAAAATAATCGATATCTAAACAATATGAACAAGGATATATATATTATAACTATCAATACATGTCACAAAATCAAATCATAATATTTTGGTTAGTCTAATAAAATAAACTATAATTCACAAAACAAATCATCATTTTATTCAATATCAATATCCAAATAAAACATGGGCGTGGAACCTAGCCCGATCGGCCAAGTACTTCTGTTGCGGCTCTGTTGGTCCCGGGGTCTAGTCCCTACCCCGTGGTACCGATATTAAGCGTGTCTAGCCAACACCGCCAGTCACATTAAAAAGTTTACCAGGATTTTAAAATATATATATATATATATATATATATATATATATATATATATATATATAATGAAACATACATCCACTCAAGACAATCATACAAAGTAACCATGTATCTAATTGAGGTCTATTGAACTAGCTAACTAAGGTACATAGTGATAATCCTATATAGTCCAATATATATCCATAGAGATCATGTAATATGCCCAAACAAATAATATGAAATAAGAATACAATCAGGATAACATCAAATATCTCATGTCAATTGTAATGAAATTACTTCAAGAACTAAGTATAACAGTAGAATTATATCCAAATATGATTGATATATATCCAAATATATGATAATAGATAAGCCACTTCGAGGGGGCAACCTCCTTCAATAAGAGCAGAATTCACAATATGATGATAAATGATTACCCACTACCTCGTATATATAGTCTAACTAGGCCATGGTTACTCCATAGGCTGACCTACTAATCTAAAGAAAGCCACAAGTCGGCTAAGTAATATAATGTCAAAGAGGGATAAGTAAGCCACAAGTCGGCAAAAACTATCCTCATACATGTGATAGGTTAGGGGCGTAGCATGTCCTTCCCCTTCAAACCAATGTTGTCCTCAACATTGAACAATTGTGGATGTTGTTTCAAAAATTCTTCACCTTCCCAAGTTGCATCTTCACTGCTTTGGTTTTTCCACTTGATCAAATATTCCTTAATCTCTCCGGTTCTCAACCTCTTAGTACGTGTTTAGAGGATCTTCTCTAGTTCCAAAATGACTCGTCCTTCTTCATCTAGTTCTGGGAGCTCTGTCTGGGCAGAAACTTTTTGTCCAATGACCTTCTTCAAACAAGAAACATGAAATACTGGGTGTATGTTAGATGAATGAGGTAACTCAAGCTTGTAAGCCACACTTCCAATTTTTTGTAGAACCTGATAAGGGCCATAATACTTTGGAGCAAGTTTGTTGTCCTTTTTCTGTTGCTTTAAGGACATCTTCTTGTAAGGTTGAAAATGAACAAATACCCAGTCACCCACCTCAAAATTTCACTCACTCTAGTGTTGATCTACTTGTTGCTTCATCCTATTTTGTGCCAAGGCCAAATTCTCTCTCAAACTAGCCAAAACCTCTTGTTGATGTTGAATGTGCTCTTCCACATCTCAAACCTTGGTGTGCACCTTTAATGAAGAAGTGATGGAAGGTGGATGGTAACCATAGAGTGCTAGAAATGGAGACATTTTAGAAGAGGTATGGAAAGATGTGTTATACCACCATTCTGCAAGTGGTAGCCATTTAACCCAATGTGCTTGTTTATCTAATACAAAACAATGGAGATACCCTTCTAAACATTTGTTAACCACTTTAGTTTGTCCATCAAATTGGGGGTGGTAAGATGAGATATGAGCTAGCTGAGTACCCAAACAAGAAAATAGTTTAGTCTAGAAATTACTAATGAAAATAGGATCACGATCACTTACAATTATTTTTGGGGTTCCACGTAATTTGAGAACTACTTCCATAAAAATATCCGTGACTGTACTTGTTGAAAATGGATGTGAGAGAGCACAAAAATGGGCATATTTTTTAAGCCTATCCACAATGACCAAAATAACATTATTACCTTCAGGACACAAGGCAACCCAATGATGAAATCCATGGAAACCTCATCCCACCTTTGACTAGGAATTGTGAATGGTTGTAACAAACCTGGGGTCTTAACTATTTCACCTTTATTCTGTTGGCATATCATGCATTCTTCCACAAACTTTTTTACGTCTCCCTTGAGTCCTTCCCAAAATAATTCTTTCTTAATTCTATGATAAGTTTTCAAGAACCCTGAGTGTCCCCCAAGTGGAGATGCATGTAACTCGGCAAGAATCTTATGCTTAACCTCTGAAGTTTTGCACAAGTATAACCTACCCTTATACCATAGGACATTACCTTTCCATTCAAATTTGTCAGAGGATAAATTACCTTGCTAGATTTTTTGAATCATAACTTGTGTATCCTTGTCTTGCTCCCATTCTAACCTAGCTTCATCCACCCAATCTGCTTGCAATATGGACATTGCACAAAGTAATGCTTCTGTGGATGCATCCTATCTAAATAGTGCATCTACTACTACATTATCTTTACCCTTCTTGTAGATGATTTCAAAATCATAACCCAAAATTTTGGTTACCCATTTTTGTTGTTCCTCAGATGATAATCTTTGCTCCAAAAAGTATTTGAGACTATCATGATCCATTTTCACCTTAAAGTGTCTACCCATCAGATAAGGCCTCCATTGTTTAACTGCATGAAGAATAGCCATCATTTCTTTCTCATAGATAGGTTTTTGTAGATTTTTACCTTTGAATTAATGACTTTAAAATGCAATGGGTCTTCCTTCCTACATTAGTACTGCCCCCAATCCAGACCCAGAAGCATCACATTCAATAGTGAATGTTTGTGAGAAGTCTGGATCAGCCAAAACTGGAGTGGTGCACATAGCTACTTTTAGTTTCTCAAATGCTTTGGTGGCATCATCATTCCAATGGAAATCATCCTTCTTTAGCAATGTAGTGAGTGGAGTTGCTATGCTGCCATAACCTTTCACAAATCTTCTATAGTAACCTATTAGTCCAAGAAAACTTTGAAGGTTTTTGAGAGTTTTTGGCATGGGCCATTCCATTATCACTTTGATCTTCTAAGGATCAACTTTGACCCCTTAATGGGAAATAATGTGACCAAGGTACTCTACCTCTTGTACTCCAAAAGCACATTTAGATGGCTTCGCATAAATTTGGTGCTTCTCCAAAACTATCAACACCTATTTCACATGTTGCAGATGTGCTTCCCATGTCTGACTATAAATCAATATGTCATCAAAGAAAACTAGCACAAACTTCCTTAAAAAAGGCCTAAAAATAGTGTTCATCAAGCTTTGAAAAGTAGATGGTGCATTTGTAAGACCAAAGGGCATTACCAAAAACTCATAATGGCCCTCATGTGTTCTAAAAGCAGTTTTATGAACATCTTCATCCTTGATTCTAATTTGATGGTACCCCGAGCGAAGATCCAATTTTGTGAAATAATTAGCACCATGCAACTCATGAAGTAAATCATCAATTACTAGAATAGGAAACTTATCTTTGATGGTGTACTTGTTGAGTTCCTTATAATCTGGGCACATCTGCCATGTGTCAACCTTCTTCCGCACCATGACCACTGGTGATGAATATGCACTTTGGCTATGCTTGATGATCCCTGCCTCTAGCATCTCATGGACCATCTTTTCAATTTCACTCTTTTGTGCATATGGATATCTATATGGTCTGATATTTGGTGGTTGACTACCTAAAATTAGTTGAATGGCATGATCATGTTCTCTTTTTGGTGGTAGTCCTTTTGGCATGGCCCCAAAAATAGATGAGTGGTCTTCAAGAATTATTTGTAGATCAGGATGTGTAGATACCTTTGGGGGTTGAAATTCTATGGAGCATAATCATGTAATAATTCCCTCTACCCCCTTTTTTAGCATCTTGGTCATCTGATGTGAACTAACCAATTGTGGAGATTTTGCATGTAATCCATGTAGTTCAATTTTCTTACCTTCAGAATGAAAGTGCATGAATAGTTCTTGAAAGTTCATCTCAATAGTACCTAAGGTTATGAGCCATTGGACTCTCAAAATAATGTTTGTGTTACCCATGGGAATAGAAAACATAGGAGAGTCAAGATTGTACCCACCCATAGTAAGCTTAATACTATGGCATTTGCTTGAACAATTAATTGTGCCACCATCTACAATCATGACCTAAAATTTTGGTGCTGGGTAGATGAAATAGTTTAATCGAGTGGCCAACTTATGGTTTATAAAGTTATGTGTGCTCCCTGAATCAATCAACACTGTCACCTTATGTTTCTTGAGGAGACCCACCACCTTAAGAGTTTATGGAGTGCTAATACCTGCAAGTGCATGATAAGAGATTATAGGTTGGGAATCTTCAGGTACCTCCTCTATATCTTCCTCATCATGATTAGAGGCATCATCTGCTTCTTCATCTTCATTTGGTCCCTCAATGTAGAATAACTTCTTCTCAGCACATCTATGTCCTTTACTCCACTTGCTATCAAAACCAAAACATAATCCTTTTGCACACTTTTCTTCAATTTGCTGAGGGGTCAATCTAGTAGGTGGAGGAAATGTTGATGATGATATGCTACGATCTTTAAAGTGAGTGAATGGTTGCTTCTTGTTGGCTATGAATTTTTCCTTAGATCTATGTGCTAGTATAATAGATTCAAAAATATTAAGTGGATTAAACAAGCATACCTCATGTTGAATGTGGTCCTTGAGTCCACCCAAAAATAGGTCATTCAAGTTTGCATCAGAAATTGTCTCCACACGTAAGGATAGGTTCTAAAAATGATGAATATAATCCTTGATGGAGCTAGTTTGTCACAATTTTTCCAATTGGCTGAAGTAATTATCTGTCACACTATTGCCATAGTGTAATTGGAGCTACTCTGTAAAAATTGACCAGGTGACATTGAGACTCATCTTTTTCTTTTGAGCACACAACCATCAATACCCAATGAATTGATCAGGTTCAAGATACAAGGATGCCATGGTAACCTTTTGTCCACTTAGAATCTGATGTAGGTCAAAAAAACTCTCCATTTGGTTGAGCCAATTGAGTGGATCTTTTCCATCGAATTTGCGCATATCCACTTTTGGTAATAGGTTCTTTTGTGGCCATGGAGTTGGATTTGAAGTAGACTGGTTAGGAGAACCACCCTGGTGGGTTTGTGAAATAGAGTTAGCTTGATGATTTGATTAATTAATTTTCAAATCCATCATGATATATCCCAAACTATCTTGTATGGATTGCATATTAGATTGTATGTCTTGCACCTCACTCTGAATGCCTTGCACACTATAGTCAAGCTGGCTCACTTTGTGATCTATGTCAGAAAACCCTGGTACAAAGGGTCTATTACACCCCCCTTCTGACTCCATCTCATCCTTTTTAGGAGTTTTTCTTGGAGTTTCAGCACCCTTTCCTCGGCCCCGAGTTTGTGGACCTGCCATAAAAGGGTTTTATGATGTCGACCCTTATTGACACTTTTGACCCAACTTTAACTAAGCGATTTTGGAATTATTTCAGCCTCAATTCAAAATATACAAAGAAAAAACCGTAGCCAAATTTTTCTAATCTTTCCAAAAATGTAAAAAACTCAGAAAAATTCTTTGAATTGCGCACGATAGAGCAATTTTATGAAAAACCATAAAATAGCAATAACTTTTGAAAAACAAATCCAAATGAGCTAAAATTTTAATGGAAGCTTAATTTGATGATTTCTCACCTATAGTAAAAAAAATTTATATAAATTAGCAACCTTTTTTAATATATTGCAAAATTTAAAAATTTAGTGTTTCACCCACAAGATTGCCCAAATCGCAGCTCTAATACCACTTGTAATGAAATTACTTCAAGAATTAAGTATAACAGAATAATTATATCCAAATATGACTGATATATATCCAAATATATGATAATAGATAAGCCACTTCGAGGGGGCAACCTCCACAAGCTTCAATAAGAGCAGAATTCACAATATGATGATAAATGATTACCCACTACCTCCTATATATATTCTAACTAGGCCATGGTTACTCCATAGGCCGACCTACTAATCTAAAGAAAGCCACAAGTCGGCTAAGTAATATAATGTCAAAGAGGGATAAGTAAGCCACAAGTCGGCTAATACTATCCTCATACATGTGATAGGTTAGGGACGTAGAATCAATTTTTCTACACATATAAATGGTCACCACATACAATAAATAGATCAAGATGACTAAAGTACAAAGTTTTGACACAAGCGGTATTACACAAACATGTATTTTACCTAGTGTACTATTCTAACAAATCTAAGTTGTCCTAAAATTGAGGCTAATAGATAGTAGTGCCACATCTTGTAAAATAGCACCATGTGGTGTTAATGTCTCTATTTGGGTGCTAATGTCTTTTTGGTCTAAATTCTATGTCACTATACTATTTTTTGAGTCACTATTTTCCCTTTATGTTTACTTGTGTCCAATTTTATTAAATTAAGCTTGTGTGCTAAAAAAATTTCTATGACTGCAATATATGATCATGATCTCTGTGATAAACCCCTATGAATGCCTCCTCTTTTAAGGTTAGTTGTTGAACCTTTGCAAGAACTATCCTAAAAATAAAAATCTCTACAAAATGTGTGTTAACTAGAGTATATATTATAACTAAGTGATAATCCAATATAATGTGCAAACATAACATCAAAATGTAAGATAATCTAGGTATAAGTATGAAATGTAAGATGTATGTCATGTCTAGCATTGCACAAGTATGTCACAATAGATGTAATCAATGTATATAACAATAAATTTGAGTAAAACTGAGTAGCTACTTAGGGGGATGGGGCACAATGTCCATCACGGCACCCAAGTAGAAAGGTTAGATGCATGAGTTCCCTCATGGCATCAAAAATTGGTGTGTGCAATAATCAAAAATAAGTGTCATGGCCAAGATGCATACAATAAATCATACATACAAAAAACATGAGGCATTCAAAGTAGGATCAGGGGCCACAATACAAGGGACATGAGCATATGTCACTAAATTTGAGAAAAATAAGACATAAAAGGACATGTTCAAATGTCCACATACACAAGCAATAATCAAATTAGCTTAGAGCCACATAGAAGGACATATTCAAATGTCTACATACACGATCAGAAAAGCACACACAAGGGACATGGGCACATGTCCAAGGCATACATACTATGAATTAAAGTGGCATAGAGCCAAAGAATAATGGCATATTCAAATTCCCTTGAAATAAAGAAGCTTAAAGATACAATCAAGCCTAAACTATGAAATCTAGAAATTAAAGCATGCATGAATGTAATACAAATGTGTGTAAGAGATAGGATGTACATATGTTGAGTCTAAAGTAGTAATTGTTGGCAAAAATTTTGAGTAAGAGTAGAAATGATATATATATATATATATATATATATATATATATATATATATATATATATATATATATATATATATATATATATTAAAATTGGAATTTAAAGAATGTAAGGATAGCACCTAGTAATATAAATTGTGTATAGCATGCCCCCAAGTGGGTGCATGTGTCAAATGAATAACCATGAATGAGTATATATTCCCCTAGTAGGTAGATGATATCAAGTCTAGATCAGTTGTAGTGGACCTAAGTCTTGTAATCAATCTACAAGCACTCAATAAGGACAAGTGAAGCATGTAGTATGATAAAAATGACTATATTAGGATAGCTAGCATATGTAATGTCTAGAAAATATAAGTGTAAACATATCAATGCATACACTCTATAAGTTTGTATTTTATGAGTAATTATTTGAATTATTTTGTATTTTTGGCATGTTATATTGCTTTTTTATTTTCTATAAATAATTTATGTATAATAAATATGAAAATGAACTATGTACCAAGAGTAAGAGAGAAGGAAAGTATGTAAAAGAAGAGAAAAACCATACTAACTGATGAGTCTCATGGGAGACTCACTATCACTATGACCTATGTCAAATAAGGGGACTATGATCATGTATTCTATTTGAAAGGTAAAATGTGATCCCATAATCTATTATATTAAGTAATCTATACTTTGTATCTATCTGTGTAGTGGTGTTAGGAATCTATGCCACTGATTGTGGTGTCCTATGAATTTTAGGAGTCTTTCAAACCCATCTACTATAAGAAGCTATAGATGACATAGGTGCCTTATGATGAGAACCCTAAGAACCCAATAATATTGATCTCAGTAAAACCTAAGTGGAGGAAGTCCCTCTATAATCTGTGATATATCTTTGATGCATAGATCTCTCTAATAATGGTCTTCATGGGAGAGTACAATGCATATGTGTCTAGATTATAGGAGTAGACCTCTCCTACACTAGTGGATCTATTAAAATATATGATTTATCCATAGGAACTATGCTCTAAGCTGTAACTAATAATTATGCTATATTTGGTAAATGTGATGGAACTGTAATTGATGGCTATGTTGTAATTGCCTATGGAATAAGTAGAGGATACTCATATGGAAGACCCTCAACTTTGACTGCCTAATTTGAATGTATGTGTTCCAAGAATCTATGCATTGTGTATGGGATGGCTCATATTTTCTATAACCATGGCCTACCCAATAACATATCAAGCATGCTTGCACTAGGTATTACTAAGAACCGAGTGGCTATATGTGTTGGTCAAACCTATAATGGAAGAAAAATCTCCCCAATGGAGATCTGAACATGACCACTGAAACCACTAATAATTGTGTTTGTGTGTAATATATCATACTCTATGTACTCCAAATATTGTAAAAGTTTCATAATAATCATGCTAATGCTTGACCCATTATCAGCCATAACACTTTGAATACGATGATGATCTATGTATACTCATATAAATAATGCATGTAAATTTTTATCATCATCAAAAAGATTTGCTTTGAGAAGGTGATGAGTGGTCTATGTGGAACTATAGTTTGGTGCATGCTAGTGATATTATTCCATGGGTGTGCCTCTTGTAATAGTATGATAAGAAGTTAGTGTTAGATATGCATGATATGTGTAGTGAACACATGATGTGCTCCCTACCTCATTTTTTGTATGCTTTGAAAATGGATCTAAGAATATTCTTAATTATTTAGTTTCCATTTGTTTTACTTTTGGTACCTCTATGGGTGTGCCCACATCAATAATGTTAGCCTCAATAAAATCTTGTATCTTATGTTTTAGGCTTATGCATATGTTTATTATATGGCTTGGTGCCCTCTTAGAATGTGTTAGAATCATAGTTATTTGGAAGAGGTCATGTCATATCAACCTTTTAAATGGGAGGGAGATATATGGCATTACATTCCAAGATCTAATGTAAATCCTATGTTGGTGACTCTAAAAGGTTGGTAAATATTAGACACTAAGGAGCAGATAAAACCAATCTAGGAGATGGCTCTAAAGCTACATTAACTATGGGCTTTTGATCACTCTTACCCTCAGTAGTCCATACCTTTTATGGAGGCTTATGTTAACTCTTATTAGTTGATTTTGATCCATTGTTATACTTTAGTTTTCCCATTGATAGAAGCTTAACCTCTCTTTATTTTACTAGGTGGCACAAATCTATGAATGTAGGGAAATTATTAAACAATATAGCTTCATGTAATGTTGGTAAAAGACTCTATTTTAATATGTCTTGGAGCTCTTTGGCTGCCATGGGGCTAGTCAATTTAAATAAGAGAGTCTTGTATTGTAATATGTATTCTATGATAGGTTCATTTGACTTTTGTTTCAATTATGCAACTTAGGCATATGATACCTTGTCACTAATATTGATGCAAAAGTTTGTTAAAAACATGTCTTCCAAAGGATTGAATATTGTGATAGATTTATTTGGTGAGTCATAAAATAATTGTAGGGAATAATCCTTTAAACTATGTAGAAACAACTTTGTTAAAAGCTAATCATTGGACACGTAGTTTAAACGTGTAGCATAAAAATCTCTAAGATGATGCTCTAGGTTACCCTTGCCATCATATAATGTAATATTAGGTACCACAAATCTGGATGGCAATGTATTTGCCTCTATGTGGTGTGCCAAAGGTGTATGTAATAGAATGTTAGAATCCAAAGCATGTGATGGCCTAGTGGCTCCCTTCGCAATATGTAACACCTTAACTTACATAATATGAGCCTCGTGCATAAGGGATTATACATATGGCATGGAGGAACTAGCCACAAGAGGTGTAGATATCACTAAATGTTATTGAATTACCATTTTAGGTTGTGTTATATGAGTTGGCCCCACTATAGGTGTAACAATGTTATTGTCTAGGGGAACTAAATATTGACCATTGTTTGTTTTATTCTTAATTCCTAATATGGCTTGTAATATTTGTGCATGATCAAAGGGTTGTTCCTAAATTTTATCTCTGAAACTCTGTAATACCTCATCTTTATTAACAATCATGTTATCATTGTTAAGTGGAGGAAGAGTGCCCCAATTTTGAATTTGTACATCATCTTATTCTTGATTATATTTTTCATCTTTAGATGCATGATATTTGAAATCCACATAATCAGGGTGTGAAGGATCAATAATTGGAGTTATAATGGGTCCCTTGTCCATGTTATAGGCTTGAATAGTAGGAATCTAAATATGCTCTATAGGATTACCACCTAATCTAACACTTCTTTTTAAGGGAAGAGACATAGCTTTTTTAGATGGCATATAGTAAACAAATTGGAATAGAGCTACTAAAATAGAATATATGAAATCTAAAAAAATTTAAAGCAACTAACAAAAATAGAATAAAAAAGATACAAACCCTAGGATCATCTAGGGTCAGGATTTGAGCACTATTCAAAGTAAGTCGAGTTCACCAAATGTTTTAACCTTTTAGGATTTTACTAAATTTAAAGCATATGTTTGATTAAAGGGATGAGTAGACTAAATTAAAAAAATAATATGCATAAAATAACCACTAATTTTTTACAAATTTGACTAGCTTTGAATTTTTAAAAATGATAATAAATATGTAAAAATAAAGACTTATCTGGAAAACACTTGATATAGATTATATGAGTGCTAGAAACTGAGATATGAATAGTTTTGAGTGTCATCAATTAGATCCTTATATCAGAACCCCTCCTAAATAGTAGCACCACAATTAAATAGAGGCACCATGTGGATTTAGTATCCTGATAATGGTGCTAATGTCTTATGTGTAGGATTGTCCTAAAATTCTATGTGCACTTGTGTTTATGTTTTCGGGTTTTATTCCTATACACACAAAGTCTATAACTCTCTATTGTGCCTATAATAGTTGATTTATGATGTAAACCCTAATCCTCCTTATAAGTAGGGTATGAGCTAAAAAGTGTGTTTGTTATTAGGACAGGCTAGACATCATCAACACTCCACTGTGAATATATTTTCCTACATAACCAATACTCTATGGAGGGATCAAGCCCAATGTAGTTATCCCCACCTAAGTATTGGTGCAAGTGCAAATGATGTTAGAATGATAGTGGCCTTGAGTTCTTTGAGTGTGTTTGAGATTGTAAATATGGAAAATTTGATATTAGTCTATTGTAAATGGTAGTATGCATAATTAGGGTAGAATAGGGATTAATAACCTTGATTTTATTTAAATTGTTTTGTCTTTGAAAGATAGTTTGCATCTAATTTCTATCAGTGGATAGAGGGATAAAATTCATGTATTTATAGTGTTTTTTTACTTGTGTAGATAATAAAAGATGCTTAGGCTGACATTAGGAGGGTTTTACCTTTTAAAATATATTTGTTTAGGAAAGCTAGGTTAAAGGACATAGTTTCCATTTTAGGAATATTAGCACCACATGGCTCTAGTGTCCTTAATGTGGTGCTAATGTCCAGTTGGTAGAATGTTGGGAATGAAGGGCCAAGATTAGGAAATGAGGGTCTGAGACTGAGATTAATCTTATAAGGGATGTTTTTGGCTAGCATGAAGGTTGAAAAAGAGTGATAATATTCTCTAGGATAGGTCTAGGGCTAAGCTAGGAATAAGTAGTCTCAAGTAGCACTCTTAGCACTCAAATACCACTTGTAGGTGATTATACTCTCCAACATGATGAAATTACAATATATGATCATATCTCTATCACATGATATATTTAACTCTTATTTTGAGATGAATGACTTTCATGTTACATCCCTTGTCTCAAAAGGTGGGCATCACATTGGGATTGTCTTAGATATCCCCATATCTAGGAATAGATTTGGGACAAAATATAGGTTCAAAAAATATAGAGTATAAATTTTCAAAGATTTAAACTCATATTTTATAAGCATATTATAGGATTTCAAGGATTTAAATGGATTTAAAAATTAAAAAATGACAAAAATTGGTAGATTAATACAGATTTTAGGCACATGTGACATGTATATGTACTCACTTTTGAAAGGTAAAGCACAAAATCATACACACTTGAATGCATATGCTTGGGCATGTGAAAAATAGTTAAAAAGATTAAGAAATGTAATTTTCAAATACATTTACAATTGATCATATATATGCATAGCATTATATATCATTGACACATAATTAGAGGGGGCATGATACTTATTCATGCTTAATCTTTTCAAAGATGCAAAATTTCAATGTTTTAAAGTTTCAAAATTTAAAAGAGGAAAATAAAAATATATTTCATTTCAAAATCAAAGTCTATGAGCAATTTGGTCATGATACGGGCACGAATACTCTTCATTCCTTTTTTATCATATGAATTAGAATCTAGATCTCTTTATAAAAATATGATTTTAATCTATGTGGGTGATGTACATTAAATTTGAGTGACACTCAATAGCCTTGACATCACTTATAGATAATCTAACATTGTTCGCCTTTTTGGGTAATACATTGGGTATTATTCCCTTCTCATGAGATTTTGGATAATCCATCCTCAAGAGCTTGATTAGTTACTCAAAATCAGGACTTGATCACTCTCCATTATCCATTAGTTTAATTTTTATAATTGATTTAGTTATGGGTCATGTTTATCCCCAATGTGGGTTGTAGCATGCCCTTAAAGTTCCAAAGTTCAATTCTCTTAAGTGGATAGACTTATTTTATAGACTTAGAAAATTATAAACCAAAAATTTTAGACTTCATACATCTATTCCTAGCACTTCCCCTTGTCTTCCATATGCAAAATAAATTTCTTTTAATGCCCAAAAGAGTCCATAGGTAAGTATAACTATGTCTAGCATTCTTTTGTAATCAAAAAGACCAATTTTTCTTATCATTCTAACCTTGTGAACATTTGTTTGTAATTTTAATTCCTTCAAAATTCAAGAGTGGTCTAATTTTCCTTCAAACATTTCTATTTCCACTCTTACAAGAAAGAATAGAGTGATACCCAAAGCAAATTTTGGGTTTCCCTTGGAAATAAATTATCATCTCATCCCTCCCAATACAATCATGACAAAAATCATAATTTTCTACACTTACCAAGTGCCTTGTAGAGGCTTATAATTTGGAATAAAGAGGATGTGTTTGATGTCTAGTGGAATTACTCTTTTCTATCTTCATCATGCTCATGAAACATCCTCCTAAAATAATATTTTTAGAATAATAAGGGGCCTCTCTATCACTCAAACCATGAAAAACAATATCATTGCCTTCTAATTTAAATTTTAGCTCCATGGTTTGTTATTTTTGAGTGTACTCACCAAGTCAGTACAACCATTAAATACTAAGGACCATATTGGTCTCCCCTATGCCAACCACATAAAAACCATCTTCAGCCACATAAATTTCTAAAGTGAGACTAAGATTTGGAACCTTGGTAGTACAAGGGATGGTGAATCTATTCACTACCATGACTCTAAATCCTTTAAACTTCATAGATTGTAGCACACATATGTTACCAACCCTCTATCAATAAAATTATGATTTTACCCACTATCAATAAGTATGGATATAGGTTTATCCTTCAAGGATCCATTCATTCTAAAGGGATAATACATAGGAACCCCTGAAAGTGATGCCAAGGTGCCACTCAACTCTTCGCCTTCTTCTATATCCAAAGTGTATTCCTCATAGATGGATGTCCCAAATTCCTCTTCCTCATTTTTTTCTTTGGGAATTACCTCAATGTCATGTACTTTCCATGTAAATTATGGACCTTCTCCCAAGGATAATTTCATGTGAAATAAAGACCTTTATTTCTTGGTGCATTTCTCACATCAAAGTTACTAAATTGTATCTCTAACTACTGCCAAAAACCTAGTTGGTTTGGTCTAATCAAGGGACACACATGATTGGACTTTAGAGGCCTTGCATAGCTACTCTTTGTCTGGACCAAACTACCACCTCTTTGTTGCCTTGTACATGTGAAAAAAGTATTCTTTAATTATCCCAAAGGTGTAAATCTACCCCTTGTAGTAGAAGACTCCAAATCATAGGCCTTTTTAATGGCCTCTATCAATAAAGGTGGATCAAATGCCTTAACCAATCCCCTTATATAATCAACCAATCCCTCTATGAACAACACCATTAGTCTCCTATCTAAAATATCAGTCACAAAACTCCATGACATAATCATCTACTAAGGCCCTTTACCTTAATTAAGGTAAATCATGGAAATGTAATTTTGGATTTGCTCTATCAAACCTATCAATCAAACTCTTGATAAAGTCCTCATAGGATTTTATGTGTTGATTCCCTTATGTTATCAAACAATGATACCACCAATTGTGGTTTTATCCCTCTAAATTTAAAGTGGTGAACTGAATAGCCTCTCCCTTTGCCATAGTTTAAATTTAAAATAAGGTATCTATCTTTTGAATACATGCCCTTGTTGAGCTACTTTATGACCCATCAAATGTGGAGAGAGATAACTTACCTAATTCATGTTGGAGATCTCCCTAGTTTCCCATCTAACTCTAACTAATCTTGGGCCCACTCTATCCTTATTTCCAATCTATAAACTTGAAAAAAGTCATATATTCTCTAATTATCATGGATAAGGTGACATACTTTTCCATCTCCCTCTCTAACTACTCATGTGGGCTAGGTAACCCCTCCCTCACTGGTTCACGATTCTCCCTATGAATAAATGAAGTTTAGGTGGCCTACATGTGGAATTCCTCAAAGGGGGTGTATGTGCATCTGTCTTACTCCCTAAAGCATCACTATCTCCATTGAGTGGCTTTAAGCCACCCATCTCACTGAGGGAGCAAGAAACCCCTCCATCATTACTACCATTTTATCCTAAGTATAAGAATACTTCTCAAACCTCTCCTTAGCCAACCTATCTCTCCTCTCATTTTTTATCTCTAGTTTTCCCATGTCACCCATCACTTGATCCTTATCAAGTGATCCAACTGGTGGAAGCCATGCTTCCCTCCTACTACTCCTCAAGTAATACTTAACATCTTTATTGTCACTCATGTATCAAACCCTTCACCCCATAGTATAGCCTATATATGGATCTAATACCACTATAATGTCTCCAAATTGGAACAAAAATGCAAAAGAGGGTTTTTCAATAATTCCTAAACAAATCTAAAATAAAATCTAAATTCTAGAAATAAAAACCAGTAATCCCTAGTTGTTGTATTTGCACCACCAAAATGATATTTTGACACCTCCAACAACTCAAAAAAATATTAAAAAAATACCTTATGAAGATAGTCACTAATGGCTCTCACTAGAATGAAGAAGGAAGCTAAATTTGTATGTTTTCCACTCCCAAACCCTTAACACCACCAAACTGGTTTTAATGTCCACTTTCCATCACCAAATCCTTTTAAAAACCCTCCACAACTAAAGATAAAGTTTAGATTAATTATAGCATACATATCAGATAGAAATTAGCTAAATTTAGGACCTCAAACATGATCAAACCTTCTCCAATCCAAGTTTCCAAAAATTAAGAATAATTAGCATTAAATAATTTAGAAAATCAGACTTGTAACCCAACCAAACTTGTTGGAAATAGGTTATAAATTCCACAAATATTTGCAACAACAATTTCCTAAATGTTTAGGGAAAAACAAGGAACCATAAAACCTTGCCACACTTCCTCCAATTGAATCACCTAACTCAAAAATTAATGGTAAATTTATAGAATTAATGCCCTTGCTTTAACCCTCAAAAATCCTTCAAACCCTTGTGATTTATTACCAAATAAATCATAAATAATACTATAAATTTACCTTTTTGAATTGGAGTCTAAAATCCCTAAAAAAAGGTTTAATATATCCTCAAACTCATTCACCCCACCTCAAAACTAAATATATAATATTTTAAAATATTTTATCTCACTTACCTTGTCAAATTAGAGTCTAAAAGCCCTCCAGAAAGGTTCATTATTTCTTCAAACTAGTCTACCCCACCTCAAAAATAAATATAAAATATTTTAGAATATTATATCCCACTATTTACCACTAAAATGGCATCTTAAGATGCCCTAAGCATGTATCCCAAGTATAATGAATTTTCCAATTGACTCTTCAAACCATGAAGGGTCTCTATGTAGCACAACCCTCTCAAGAGGGGTCTTCTTCTTCACCCAAATAATTTGCCACACAAGGAAATGGATATAAAATTCACAAGTATGATCCTAATGTAATCCACCACTCTCTAATGACCTTAAATTTATCCAAAATCCATCTCTATATATGGTTTACAATATTCCTCAATGAGGGTGGTGTCCAAAAACACCCTTGTAGATCCACTATCATGTAAACATGTAATTTAGAAGCTCAAATACAGCCCTTGAATAGAGTTTCCCAAGAATTAAGAATGGAATTTTTCATCCCCAAACCTTTAACACTCTTTAATTTTTCCATTCTCAAGATGTGATGAACAAGCTTGACATACTTGATCAACGATTCAATATCAATATTCAGCATAACCTTCCAAATGAATCCTCAATTTTTTCTTATAATCATCCCCCAATGGTGGTAACCAAGTTGGATGGATGTGTCTTTTGAAACATAAGAAAATTTATCTTTTAAAACTCTTTTTTGAGGGATTAGGCTCTCATGACCCTTAAATATCCCCTAGTTAAGTGAAAATTAGATCAAAAGTACATTTTTGCATAACATAACTAAATATTAGAATACTTAAGTACTTCTCACCTTTTTCTCAAGATATCCCCCTCAACATTCCCTTATCTTTCTTTCCCTTAGCCTTATGGGAACATACCAAACTAAGGGTCCATAAGTAAGCTATGCCAAAAAGAGGGACATTACAGTCCTCCCCACCCAAAATTCCTTGTCCTTAAGCAATTGTAAAAGCCATTGGGATGTCCCCACATTATTCATAATGCACTTACCCACTAAAATGGATTACCATTGAAAAAAATCTCCAAATTTAACTCCCAACTTGTTAAACATGTATTTAAAAGGTTTCCCCCATGGGTTCAAGGTGTCATGATCATCTTCCAAGAACTCCTCATAACCCTAAAGAAATAAAACATGCCTTGCTTGTTTGCTTTTTATGTAGTCTCTCATGGTGATTAATTTTCCCTCACAAGATGTTCCCAAAACTCAAAAATAATTAGTTATGATCTTATCATGAAACATATCTTGAGTGAAATGGTAAATAGATGCAACCTCTCTTGAGTGTGGCTTATAACATGCATTATGCCATTCCCTTTTAACTTCCTTCTATCACTTCCTTTATGCATAGGAAGAATATTGTATTGATCAAATAAAAGCCTCCACAAAATCCCAATATATAATTTTACCTTCCATGCTTCATTAATCCAAAAGTGTGCTTCCTTATGAAAATTTCCAAAATATACACTCAGCTAGAATTTACCCAAAAAATAGTTTTTTGGCCCTCCACATACTACTATACCTACCCTTTAAAATCAAATTTTCTTATATGGAAAATTTTAAAAATTTGTTTGGTATGTATTTTCCCTAACATGGTTTGTATCATGCCCTTAAAGTGCCAAATTTTAATTATCTTAGGTGGTTGTACTTGTTTTATAGACTCAAAAAATTGTAAACCAAAAATTTCAGACTTCATACATCTTTTTTGAACTCTTCCCCTTGGTTGTCATATGAAAAATAAATTGATTTTTATGCCCAAATGTGTCCATAAGTAAGCCTATTTGTGTTTAGGATTATTTTTTAATAAAAATGACCACTTTTTATTTCCATTCAAACCTTGTGAATAGCTGCTTGTAATTTTAAACCCTTCAAAATTTAGGAGGGGTCTAATTTTCCTTAAAACAGCTCTATTTCCACTCTTGAAAGAAGGAATAGGTTGTTTCCCAAATAAAATTTTAGGTTTCCCTTGGTAATAAATTATTGTCTCATCCCTCCCAATACAATCATGATAAAAATCATAATTTGCTACACTTACCAATTACCTTGTAGAGGGTTCCAATTTGGAATGAAGGGGATGCATTTTATGTCTAGTGGCAGCCTTCTTATCCATATACCTCATGCTCAATAAACATCCTCATAACATAATATTTTTAGAATTATAAGGGGCCTCTCTATCACTCAAACCATACAAAATAATTTCATTATCTTTTACTTTAAATTTTAGCTCCATGGTTTGGTAGTTTTGATTGTAATCACCAAGTGAGTGTAAGCATTGAATACCAAGTTTATGCAATCAAAAATTCATCATGTCTATAAATCAATCCTAACTCAAAGAAGATAGATCATATCATACACTTTTGATTGGGGACACATTAGATAATTAGCAACATGACCAATATAGGGATCTGCTAGACCCAATTAGGGAATCTCGTACCATAATACACTATATTAGGGAGGTTTCCAAAGCCTCCAATCAAGAAAAATCATTTAATAACTCTAATGGAGTCCTATGTTTTGATATCTCACTAAACTAATAACAATTAAATCTAATATGATCTAGTGCTCACCAAAGCTTGTGACATAAAGTAGGGGTTAAAACAAACAACACATACATAGGAGAATCTCAATTAAGCTATGTATGAGCAAGACCCTAATACATGGAATAAGAAGAGTAATATTATTTGAAACCAATACTTATGCCACTTCTATCTAATAAAGAGAGGATTAAAGTTGGAAAATACTTACCTAAATGATGAATCTATCAAGACTCAATCTCTCCCTTGGCCAAAGGGGCTTTGTAAGAGGTTTTCATGGTTTGTAAGGATCATTAAGAAATTCCAAAGCATCCAAGACTTCTCCATAAGACTAGATTATCTAAGTAGAAACCCTAATCTAAGACTCCTTAATTATAATGGTAGAAGAGCATATTGTAAATAAGTGTAATTGAATAATAACTCTTGATTGATTGTGTAAATAATGATGAAATGATCTTATATATATATATATATATATATATATAGGTGGATTTAACCCTAATCTCTTCTAAAAGTTTTGGCTGATAGGGTCGACCCAATCTTATTAGTACAATTAAGGACAAAAATTCACTAGGTCACAGGTTAGGTCAGCCAAGAGCTAACCTAGACCCTAAATAATTTTACCCAAAATTGTACAGTGTCAACCTAGTCGACCCAATATAGCCAACTATCAAAAGGGGTTTAGGGTGAAGATAAGAGGGATAGAAAGTGGAAAATACTAGAAGAGTAATCAAAAAAGAAGTAATAGATTAGGGAATGATTTTAGGATCTAGTTGGATTGGTAATAAGTGGTAATAAGGGATAACAATCTTGTAAAGCACTAATGGTCTACCCACCCCTTTATCAGTGCACCCCTTTGGGTGTGCACTCAGAGTGATTGAGTCTCAACAGGTTTTTATAAGATGTAAAGTGTCATTATTTGATAGAATTTGAAAATATTATGTGTATACATATGCCCCATTCAAAGCTCATTATGTGTTACTAATGTGTAATAGGGGATGGTTCTTTGAGAAAGAACATAGTAACACATAATGTTGAGGCTAAAAAAAATTTACATTATTTTAAAACATAAAATAATTGAAAGTGAATGACTAAAAGGAAAATAACTAAAAAGTAAATGTGATGTGTACCTTGACTTACCTTTATTTTGGGATGGTTGTCTACTATGTTTGTAGTTTTTAATATGAAGGGAGCAGAGACTGCTTTCGACAAACCCAAGAATAAAAAATTAAAGAGCAAAACAAATAAATACAAGAAAGCTAAGATAACTGGTGTTATGCAAATGAGACATAAATGGAAATTTGTCAAGTTGGGGTTACAAGTGCTATGTTAGACCGAATGATCAAGTCAAGATTTACAGTAAATTAGGTAACCAAAAATCCAAGTTTAATAAAGAATAAAAAACTCAAACAAGTAAACCTTAAGTAAGAAAGGCAAACTCACCAAGTCAAACCAAGGATACATGTCAAAAAATATGGTAATCAAACATCAATGTAAAATTAGTAATAATCATTATCTCATGTAATGATGGAAAAATGTGCATAAAAATGGGAAACAACATTGGTGAGCGAGAAGTAACAAGCGAACGTCACTCAATAATGGAAAAAAAGTACATAAAATTAGAAATGAACTCAAGTGTTCACAAAAAAGGGTGTTACAATAATGATAAATGGTAAAAATAAAGAAAAATAAGTCTAAGAATGTAAATCTATGGGATAAAGAAAGTAATCCTATTCACTCGAACATGTTTTTTTGCTCTAAGGATAGATAAAACTAAAACAAAGTAATGTTAACATGTTTTTTAGAGATGAAGAATAAGGAAGTGTAGAAGAAGGGAAAAAATATTTGGAATCACAATTTACCTATCAAGGGGGGAAATGAAATGGGTAAAGGGAAGAATGAAGGAAAAACTAAGGTAGAGGAACTCTGTTAGGTGAATATTTTGTCATTGACAAAAAGGTAATAGAATGATACTTTTAGCCACAGTATGATGAGATTAAATCTCTCCTTGAGGAAAGGGGAGGCACTATTATTATTGATAAATAAAATAAATAAGTAATTAATTACACTTATTTACACTAACTTTATCATGTGGATGTTTCCATATTATCCAATTGTCTTTTTTTTATAATTGATTTTTGCTTACAAACTTATACTAGAAGCCCTTTTGATTCTTACAATGTATCATAAAAATGTAAAACTACTTATTGGAGCAATACTAATTGATATCCAAATTAGCTATACCTAAGAATAAATAAAATAATACCAGTGAGTGTGTATCATAAAAAACCCACAAAGGCTCAAAGACCTTTGTTGCTTCTTATGTTAATCAAAATATAAAAATGGATGGAATAAAGTGCATCCCAAAGTCTCCACCTTATTTCTAATAAAGATTAAATAATCAAGTAAAATAACTCACATCCCAAAGTCTCCAAAGTCACCTCCAATCATGAACACAAGACACAAATTTAGAAATGATATTGTAACTCAAAGACTTCAAAATCAGATTTTTGGAACCTTCTAGTTTATGTAGATTCACACCATAATTTCATAAAATGCACAAGAAAATGCAATGGAAAAGATGTAATAACATTCTCAATACACCACAAGCTTACTACAACACAAAGATTGAATGGCCACTTGATTTTCTTATATTGATTGAATAAATATTTACATTTTGAACACAAAGTTTCAAATTTACTTCTCAATTTAGTAGTGTTTTGCTTCATTCACTCAAAATATCTTGATTACAAAATAGCATCATCTTATTTATAGAGAGGATTCATGAAAAAAATAGGGAAATCCTAACTACCTTGACTTATTCTAGATAGAGTTTGATTTTGCTTAGGACTCTGTACTTTTCCTACATGCAAATTATATATAACAAAACTACATACGGAAAGCTTTGAAAATAATCTAAGTGTCCAAATACACAAGAATTTCTTCATTTTTATTCTTCTCCATGTAAGCTTCATATCTCTTTAGGGATGCCTAAACTTCATTATTATCTGGCCATGATGTGTGTTTGTATATGGTGAGGACTCTTGTGATAGAGTTTGTTATGTTGATGTGTATACCTTTATGCCTATCCAAAATTATCTATAACTTATCCATAATTGCTTGGAACTTAACTAGATTATCAATGGATTCCAATGTGAATGTTCCTATTTTAACTTCAGTGTGAACCAAGTGAATTCTTAGATAATTATTTTTGTAGGGAAGATTTTTTGAGTATCACCCATCATTTGGTAAGGAAGTTCCTCAATCTTGTCTGTAAGATCCATATCCTTGTTTGTGCACATGTCTAAGTCTTCTTCTAGATCCTTGATCAGATTTTGAAAGAATTATTTTTTGTTCTTCATTATCTCCTTATATTCCATAAACATCTTCCTATTTAGAATCACCTTTTGTTCAACCAAAAGTTCCAACTTGAATTAACGTAGCTAGGTCTATATATGGATGTCATTATCTATCAGTTGTAAGTATTGATAAAGTGTATCACATGTTTGTTTCATCTCTATCTTCACTTCACTCAAGTTGTTAAGAAGCTCAATGGTAGAATGTATTCATTGAGAAACTTGTGTCAACAACCTTTCTATCTAGACACTAACTACCCAACCTTGTGATCCAATCTTCTCTACTTACTGAATAGCCTTTTCAGTAACCTCACTTCCAATAGGCTCTATTGGTTTAGAATATTGAGTAATTTTTAATAGAACTAAGGTCAACTATTTTACTTGAATTTTAAGCTAATCCTTATTCAACTTATCCTTGTCATACCTTCCGAGCAAATATTTCATTACCACCTGCAAGTCTTCTTTATCACTTTCATGCATTTATTTCCTAATTTCTATTCATCTAATTGTATAGTTAGATACTTGCATATATTCAATATTATTATCCTTTAGAGGTATTGAAACCTCAACATACTTGTTACCAGATGAATCAAAAATCACCTTTGATATTATTTTGGCCTTTTTTGTTGATTTAGGCTTTACTATCACTAGTTGACTAACGTCAAACTCAGTGATAATACTTGCTTTTTATCTTTATCATTTGAGAAATTAGCTAAGGGGGAAGGGTGGATGAATCTTATTGCATTGGTGATGCCAAGGATTGGGATGATGGGATAGGATCAGTGGTTTTTAAGGTGGGTGGAATGGAAGGTGGAATAGAGGTATCTAGTAATGGAGTAGATCCAATGGAGTGGTGGTAATGATAGGAAGTGTTTGGGTCAATATGGTAGTAGTTTTGATTTTCACTAGTATATTAGGCATGGGAGTGGATAAGACTTTGGTTCCCAATTTAGATGATGAAATAGACATGAACTTATCAATGTCCAACTAGGTAATATATGGACTGGAAGGTGAACCTAATAATCTTGTGGGACTAGGTAAAGTATAAATTGATCCAAATACTTGATCCAAAGTGTCATGAGAAGGGACTTAAAAGAATGAGTCACTATTGGGTGAAGAAGGAGATGAATAAATAGTTTGTATGGGTATATTAGTGGTAATATATATAGTAGGAATGATTAGGGGGAGAGTAGAAGATAATACCTAGGAAGCCTCTAGTTGGGAATTTACCAGATGCATTGATGCTTTGCCCATGGTTGGATTTTCTTGTACATTATCTTGAATATCTTTACCTTCTATGTTTTTACCTTTGCCTTTTCTTTTGAAAATAAATTTCACCTTTTTGTAGAGGTAGAAGTATCTTCCTTATTTTTTGTTCTAATCTCCTCTCACTTCTTGTAAGTTTCTTCATAATATTCCTCTTTAGATTTAGTCTTGAAGGGTTTTAGCCTAATGCCCTTTCCTTCAAACTAGGTGTTGGTCTTAGTAAGAATGAGTTAGAATTTATTCCTTATAGAAATATATTTCTTTATTGACCATTGTATTGGTGGAAGAGGTGTGGATGCCACTTGACTATTCTTATATAGAGGATTTAATATATTTTCATCATCTTCCATATCTTCAAGAACATCAATTAGCTTCAAAGTTATGATTTGATCTAGAGTGAGGTGGTTATAATCAAGCTTCCTCAATTCTTCATTTGTTCTACACTCAACCCAAATATCTTCTATTCTATGCACATGAGTGTATTCTCCTTTGATATTATCCTTAATTCTCTTATGATTAAAATCATTTCAGCTCTTAAATTTTTTGAGAGTAATCCATTGTAACTTGATTTCCATCATCTTGGCCTTAGGAGTGGTAGATACTGTATATCAACCAATACTAATTAGAAACTTAAATCTAGACTTGTGAGCCTCCAATTTTTTCTTATGAATACTCATCATTGTCAACACATTTCCATTAATATCATTTATCACCTAGATATCTTGGTAGCATATATGGTTTCTCACTAAACCCTCTTACTCTGATGTAGGTGAAGGTTGGGAATTGCAAGAATACATAACCAACTTTATTTACCTATTCCCATGCTACATCTGAAACCCTTTTCTTTTCAAGGTCCTTTTCAAAAATACAAATATACTTATAGAAGATGGCATCATTGACCCTTATATAATACTTTAGGCTCTCCTTCAAGGTTAATTGAGGATAATATTCATAAACTAGAACTTGCCTTCTATTAGCAATAGAAGTTAGACCTAGGAAGGATTTCATACTTATTGCAACATACACTAAATAAGAAGTCATGTAGAACTTAAGGGAAGAAGTCACATTATAAATTTGGTGATAAATGGCATCACTGATTTACTTCCCCCAGAAGATCCATCACTTATTTTTCTTAATGATTAAGATATATTTGTACATCCACTCTTAAAATATGTTGGTTTTAGGAAGTCCCTTGACTCTACTCAGAAGAGTGATCAAATCTCCTACTTCTTCAAAGAATTTGTTTTGATAGATCTTCTTTGGCCATCTATCAATAAAAGGTCAAAGAGTCATGAGCCAGTGGCTATTGATATTCTTATTACATTTGTCGGGTTCTTTATCATAATGCTCTTGTCTTGATCTCATGAGTATATCTAAGTATTCTTCTATGTCATAAAGATGAAATATCTTTTCAAAATATTCTTCATCAAGTCAAATCACAACTTTACCATCTGCATCTATTACTAACCTACATTGTTTATCAAAATGAACAGCTACTACTAGGATGAATTATGAATCCTATGCCAAAACTAGGAATGTGTCTACCAAGTGAATCCTTCTATCTATAATAGCTTGCATTTGAGGTGCAATTGGGTCCTTGTTTCCTCTTTCTAGGAATTCTATCATTTCCATGTGTCCAACCTTAGTATCTCTAATTTGGTCAACATTTGAATCAATCAAGAATGTAGGAACCACTCCTTAGAACTTGTATTTCATGACTTTTTTTGTAAGATAAGCCTCTATCTTTGGTTAAGAAAGTACATGAGACTATTTAAAATCTCTAAGTTGGCTATGTTTCATTTGGAAAGAAATATGCAAAGGTAGATAAAATATGTGCCTGTATATCTAATTAAAAAATTTATGTAGCTAAGAGAAAATTCTATGAACTACATGGGAGTAGGAAAAGCCTCATGTAGTCTAGAGAAAAATCTTTGCACTACACATTGGTAGGTCTCTAGGGATTAGTTCAAGGAAATTATTTGAACTACATGTTTTGTATAATTCAGATAAAATTCTTTATATTACAAAAAACTAGGAAGGATGTTAGCTAGAGAAAATTCTTTGTATTGTATGACATTTTGATGTAGGTTAAAGAAAATTCTCTGGCCTACATCTAAACTCATGAAGTACACCATTATAAGTATGCTAGGATGTGCTTCAGAGAAATTTTTTTGAAGTGCACCCAAGAAGGGACTGTATTGCTCAAAAATCTTTCTCTAGGGGACATAGTGTATTTAGAACTACATTGATTCAAAAATACATGAGGTTCAACATTTATACAGGGTTTAAAAATGAGATGATGCAAGTAGAGGAACAAAATGCTATGGTAAGATGCAACGTAATAATGAGAGAAAAAATTAAAATCCAAGCAGAAGAAAAATAATAATCTCACCTGAGATCCACCAAGGAAGAAAAACATGTGCCCTAATTACAAGGATATTGAAGGAAAAATGGTGAGTTGAGGTGCAGGTGAGCATGAAAATGATGACAGCAAAGGAGGTTAAACACGCATGGTAAAAATAAATTAACAAGGTAATTATATATAACCATATTATAATTTATGCTAATTGAGTACTATGTGTGTCAAATTAGTATGCTTCAACAAAAAAAATCTCTGGCCTTGCATGTGTAATATTGGGTTTTTTCTTTGGACTTACATGTTTGAAGGGGAAATTTTTGATAATTCAAAAAAGAATATTTTGGGGGGAAGATTACGAATGAGGCCAATTGATTTGACTCATTTTACATGCCTAGATCTTGTGGGCTATGAAATAGACAAATTTTATAGGGGTTATCCCATGAATTGAGTCAAAAAAAATTGAGGATAACAAACTCTTTATCGAAGTCAAGACACTCAAATTAGGTTCTTCAAAAAAAGAGGACTTTTAATCTTAAGGACTCTGAAGAACTTATCTTAGCCACGCAAGTCTTAGGTCAATAAATGTATTATGTATATCATCTCATGAAGGCTATATGCATGAAAATTAAAATGGACCTAGCTTCCCACAATGTGTTCCCCATTCTTCAAGACCCCTTATAGATCCATCAATCTACTACAAAGATTGGGTACTTTCATGAGAAAGTAATTAGCACCATAGAGTTTGTTGAATTCTCCTATTTTAATCTATTGGCCTACCGCACCCCAATGGACCTTAGCTCTATGTGAGGCCAACTATGGAGTTTGAGTTTTGATTATAGATAGAAGATGTTCTTATAATCATGCCTTTTGTTGTGAATTTTACTTTTGAGATTTGTATGTTGCCTTTTATATAGCATTGTCTTTTGTTTCAAATGATTTGGTTTCTAACTTTCTTTATGGCTTTTTTCTATTCCTCCTCCATATGGATTTGGAAAACCAAACATGGGTGTTAAAGATGACTTTCATTTGAATAGTTGGGACTTGGTTTCTAATAAATATAACTTTAGAGAGCATGAGGTCTAAGAGTCTCATAAATCCAGGTGAAAAAAAGTGTTATATTAACTTCAAACTTGTTTTATCCAATGTGGAATGGAAGGAAAGGAAATCAAGAGGAGTAACACATGGAATAATTTGAATGACTTAAAATCATTTAAAAAATGTGACAAAGGGTGAAAAATGGATTCAATGATAGTAACGTGTGATTCATTATCATAATAATGAGGGAAATGGAGGAAAACATGCTAACATATATTATTGTGCAAATTCCATTTATCAGAAAGAAGCTAAAGCTAAAGCTAAGAACAAGGATCCATAACATATTCTAGAAACGGAATGACAAGATGGTAATTTTATGAGGAAGTCCAAGTCATATCCATGGTCTTACACTATAACTCATAATAGAGAGAACCCACAAGGGTGAACAAAGCATGAAAAATAAATAAGATAATAAAAAGATGGTATTTGTGAGGAAGATTGGGTCATATCCATGGTTTTACAATGTAACTCACAAAAAGAGAAACCTAAGGGGTGTTAAAAAGTGTGTTAAAAAAGTTTGAAAATAAAGAATACTATGGTACATCATGAGGAATATTGGGTCCTATCCACGGTCTTACAATGCAACTCATTAGAAAAAATGGGAAACTAAAAGACCAAAAAGGAAGGAATATAGGTTTATAAAAAGAGAGAACTATTTCAGAGGGAGAGACCCAATTATTAGATATATATCATATATAAATCATGAAAATAAGGGAAGGATTAGGCAAAATACTTCTTAAGGAATTGTGCATTGGTGGGCTCTTTGAAAACATGGCCTTCATTGGGTTTTTCATGAATTTTATTTTGGATAATTTTGTTGAGAATTTTAGTAGTGGCCTTAACTTGGCCATTGCATTTTGGATAATAAGGTGCAGATAATTTTTGATTGATCTTAAATGTATCACAAATTTGTTTAACATCCTTGTTTTTAAAATTACCACCATTGTCTGAAATGATAGTATATAGAACACCAAAGTAGAAAATGATTTTATTAAGAATAAATTTGGCAATGGTATGACCAGTGACATTAAAAAAGGGGCATGGCTTCAACCCATTTGGTAAAATATTTGGTAGTTGTGATGATAAAAACATTTCCATATTGAGAATGAGGTAATTTTCCTATGAGATCTAATCCCCACATGGAGAATGGCTAAGGAGATTTGATAGTTTAAAGCTTGATTAGAGATGAATGAATTACATCATCATGAATTTTGTAAGGAGTAAAATTTTTATAAAATTTGATTGCATCCTTTTCAAGGGTAGGCCAAAAGTATCACATACATAGGCATTTATGAACTGTAGCATGTTAACTATAGTGGCCACCAATAATGCCCCCATGTGCTTGTTCAAGAAGAGGAGGGACCTCATTTTTCATAACGTAGTAGAGTAAAGTACCTTTAGCATTGCGATAATAAAGAATGTTGTATCAAAATAAATACTTAAATTCTTATTTATAAATGAGTGTCTTTTTCTAAGAGTCTAAGTTAGGAAGATAAGTTTGGTGTTCATATAGTTAAATAATGTCTTTATACCACAGGTTTTGTCAAATGGTGATAGCCTCAATGTGTCAAATAGGTTAATCTGGTGGTTGAGTAGAGGATGGATATTTTTCTTATTTATGTAATAAAAGTGGGATCAAAAATAAATTGATGTGGATGAAAGAGAGAAGTTGAAGAAGCCAGGGAATCAGCAATGGAATTTTGATCTCTAGGGATGGGCTCAATAGTAAAAGAGATGAAATATTTAGTGGGAGTGGTTGTAGTTTTATGATAGGTAATGAGATTTTCACTTTTTCATTGGTAATTACCATTGAATTTGTGTCAAATAAGTTGAGAGTCACCTAAGACATGTAGATATTGAATGTTTAGATCAAGATCAGCTCTCATGTTTAAGATTAGATCTTTGTATTTAGCCATATTGTTGGTGACATCAAAGGTGAAGCAAAAAAGCTATAGGTATGATTTTTCTAAGAGGACTTGTAATAATGTAACCAAACCTAACTCCTTGAAGGCATTTATCACCATAAAATTTAAGGGTCCAAGTATCCTCATGCAACTCGATATTAATTTTAGGAAGCTCTTTGATAACTACTTTAGGTTTAATAGTATCAAAGGGGATAGTGGATTCATCAAGATTATTTGCTTTAAGATTAGCGGTAAATTTATGAAAGTAATATTTGAGAGAGATAGCTTGATTAAGACCTTCAATGTAGAGAATATTGTCATCTGGGAGACTATCTTGAAGGTGATTGGTATTTGGCATAGGATCTATGATAAGTTGATCAGCTATGACTTGTCCTTTGATAGCTTTTTAAATTACAATGCAGAGATAAAATTACATAAGAATGACCATCCATTTTCCAATTCTATCTCTGAGAATAAAAGCTTTAGAGAAGAAATGATGAAGGGGGTAGGAATGAATGATGATATAAGTGGTCTAGTATAGCATGTAGTGTCAAATCTTTTTAGCTACGAAATAGATGGTGAGGAAATCATGTTCGACTTTAGTATAATGTTTCTCATAATCAATAAGGCCTCAACTAATGTAAAAAATGACATACTTTCTTCCAGTATCATCTTGTTGGCCAAGCATATCCCAAATTGATATAGGTATGGAATAAGTATATAGAATCAAGGGTCAATCATTGGAAGGAGGATGAATTGTAGGAGGGTGAAGCAATGACTCTTTCATGTTATCAAAATATTTTGATAAGGGTCAATCCATTCTAAGGAATTACCTTTCTTAAGAAGATAATTGATGGAGTGGATGAAATAAGCCATTTCAAGGACAAATATTCTAATTACCCCAAGTTTTCCTAAGCATGAATGTCTAGAATGTAATGAGGAATGGGCAAGTTAATGATAGAAAAAATCTTAGCCAAGTCAACATCAATGCCATGGAGAGAGATTAGGAGTCCTAATAAATTTCTAGATGTGACACCAAAGACACATTTCTAAGGATTTAGTCTAACATGGTTTTTAATAAGATGGTCAAAGATGATAGTAAGATCAGAAAGATGAGTCTTACAAAGTTTGGATTTAGCAATGAGGTCATCTATAGAGGTTTAAAAAAAAATTTTGGATAAGATCATGAAATATATGAGTCATCGCTCATTGGTAAGTGGATATAGAATTTTTGAGGCCGAAGGGTATTTTGACATAGTAATAGGTGCCCCATTCCATGGTGAAAGTTGTCTTATGTTGGTCCTCAAGGGTGATATGAATCTAATTATAGCCCAAGAAGCTATCCATAAGAGATAACATTTCATAACCAACTATTGAATCAATAATGGCATCTATCAAAGGTAAAGGGAAGTTATCCTTGGGACAAGCAAGGTTAAGATTATAAAAATAAATAAAAATGCAAATGACCATAGTGACCTTTTTCTAAATGGGACCAATGTTAGAAACCCATTCAGAATAGTCCGCTAGTTTGATAAATTTAGCATCTAGTAATTTGATGATTTCCTTATGACATAAGGTGGAAATTTCCTTTTCTTTTGATACACAAGCTTGGAATTAGGATACTTAATGATATTATGCACCACAATGCTAAATTCAATACCAAGCATGTCCTCATAGGACCAAGTGAATATCTCATGATATTTATCAAATAATAAGATAAAATTATCATGTTCTGTAGGTGAGAGTTCATGAGAAACTATAATTGGTTAAGGGTAGGATGGATTACCATACTCAATGCAAGTGGTTTCTTTGATAAGCATGGCATTGTCATCTTGGAAATGATATGGTGCATTAGGTAAAGAAGAAATTGGATTAACTTTGGAATTGATACTACTAATGAAGTTATTAAAATAAGGGGTTTTGGTTTTAAAATTCCCAAATTTATGATGTTTTCAAGGAAGTTGAGGTTCTCGAGCAAGAAGTATTTCAAGAATAACTTCATCACTAGGAAAGGTAAGAAGAGGACTATAATAATCAACATATATTTCAAGATATAGAATTTGATTACCATTTAGATCATACTTAGAATGTATCTAACAGACATTGGTTACCTTGGCATATAGTGTAATCTCAAGAGTAGGAGAAGGAGATGGATCAAAAGGGATTGGAATGTCATTGGTTTTATTGATAGGGGAATGATGAGGTGAAATGATGGGATATATAAGTGGTAAAGGATATGCAATAATTTTTTGAGGTTTGAAAGGTATAATTTTCTCTACTACCCAAGGAGTATCAAGAAGCGAAGAATTGGTAAGAGGTACATAACCTTAAGGATCAAAGTCTTGATCCAAAGAAATGGTATGAACATCCTAATTAAAATCATGAATTAGAGCTAAGTTTTTCTAGAAATGTTGGACATCCAATTCTAAAGATTGAGCTTAGGCCATTATGCAATTATCATCATATGTTGGAGAAATTGTACATGTTTGAGATCCAAGGGGAACTTCAAAAGGTGAAATCCTAATATTAATGAATGTACATGGAGACATGATGAGAGGATCTTGGAATAATTTTCCCACTCCAAATTCATTACAAATGAAGGC
Source organism: Torreya grandis (assembly GCA_037957365.1). Classification (NCBI taxonomy): domain Eukaryota; kingdom Viridiplantae; phylum Streptophyta; class Pinopsida; order Cupressales; family Taxaceae; genus Torreya; species Torreya grandis. The sequence continues at coordinate 5,890,535 of JARHVA010000317.1, read as the reverse complement.
ATTTTTAGGTAAATAATACTTTTGAGCATTACCTAGAGGAGGAAAATTAGTTATCTCATTAATAAGAGGAATAGTATGATCTATAGGTAATAAAGGAGGAAGCCACTCTAAAATTTAGGGGGGTATCTTGGTAGTATTACAAGTGTGTTGTAAATCATTAGGTTCATCTAAGTCTGAATCTATAAGAGTAACCTATAAATTAGGATTGATGTTGATGAACTCGGGTAAATGAGAACTATTGATCTCGGGAATTGTAGGAATATGATACTAATATTTGGAATTAGGAAGTTGAATACTCCATGGATTATGATCAATGTCATGCTTATATTACTTGTCATTATGTAAGAATTTAATGCATTGGATACCAAAAGAATCAATGTCCCTCATTCTATGAGTCCATGTTCAACCAAGGAGTATATTTTAAGATAAGGGTAAATCAAGGACCATAAGCTTAGTTCAAATGGTCTTAGGTCTAATGGTGAGTGGAATCCAAATACAACCAAGTGGTTTTTTATTAGTCTTATCAAAACTATTTCAAATAAATTTCATTTATATTCTTTAAAGATAAAAGAAAATAAAATTGAGAAGGGTATGGTTAGTATAACCTGATATGTTATGTGCACGTTAATCTAGATGGTTGTAGATACTCCTCTTTGGCTTGGGAAGAATGACCTATAGATAAGAAAGCACTCAAAGAAATGATTGGTTAGTTAGATAGTAGGGTCGGTTGCCTATCAAGCTAGATCCAAGAGGCATAAGCTTCCTTAGAGGCTATCAATACATGCTATTAGACAATCAAGTTTAGAAATAAAAGATAAAGTACTTACGTAAAATAACAAAAGATGTTAAAATGTAATACAAGAAGATAGATTTAACTAATTATAGTAACAAACAAATTAATATTAATGCTAAATAGATTTGCTATAGTTTAGAAAATAGGGTAAGGTTTTATGGTCAAGTGAGAGGTTATAAACCATGATTTGGTTAAGGTCTAGAAGGTAAAAATAGCTTGTTATTTATTTGTCACACAATGACCATTGATGGTTAGATGTGATTGTCGAAAAATAGTGTGACCATCGGTAGTTAGGATAGGCCATCGGTGGTTAGGGTGACCATCAATGATTATTAAGGGTTTTGACTTGGTTCAATAAAATTGGTAGATGAGGTTGTAAAATGGGAATTTAAAGAGTGGGTTTGGGTTAGGTTGATTATAGAATAGAAAGTAACTAATTACTAAAAACAAATACTTAGCTTATATGAAGAAGAGTTGAGGGATCTATTGGTGAATCTTAGAGTAATTTTGGTAGAGTAAGGATACTTGGTTTTGGGTTGATAGATGGTAGCACTTTAGATTTTTATTGTACATGTTAGTTCACTGGTTTATTAGAAGAGTGACCTACCAAAGACATTCTGACATAAGAAGATCTTGATCTTTTTTTGGATCCCTTTCACCTCCTCCTCCTCTCTTCTTATAGGAATTTAAGAGAGGTGGAAGTGTAGGTTTAATAATAGGTTTAATTTACTATCTAAATTTAATTTTGACATGTATTGATCCATGAGTGGATAAGGTAAGCTAATTATAAAAAATCAAGTTATAGTTAAAGTGGGTATTTAATGTTCAGGGTATAAAAACCTAATCATCAGTGGTCAGTCCTAATTATCAATGGTTAGGGTGACCATTAGTGGTTGAGGGTAAAAGGTCAAGTTTGGTCAAGGTAGGTTAGTGACCCAGTTAGCTAGCCAGCTAACTAGACTCAGGTTTGTAGTCTAAGGTTTGTGGGATGGTCCCTAAGGGGTCCCTAGGTGGTATAGGGTAATCTATGGTATCTATAAATATTTTGTATGGTTTTTTAGAGTCTACACTTTTCCCCTTTTAGTTATGTAATTTGTATTAGCAAGCTATAAAATAAAAATATATTACGATTCAAAGGTTTGGTTGCCTTAAACATGGGAGGAGGTGCTCTGCCTCAAACTAAGAATCGATGAGTTGAAACAAAATTAGGTGAAGGTTTGATAAGGGGTTAACTTGGTGTTGAGTTGGTTATTGATAGGTTGGTCACTAAAGAACAAACACGTACACAAAGTGTGAATAAGTGTGATAGCTAAGATCATGCATTAACTAGGTTGCCATGGTTGGGAAAAATAAGGTCGATACTAGAAGGACAAATGACAAGTGGATCACATGACCTTGTATGAAAGTTGGGATACACTTGTAAACTCAAGTCTCTTAGACAAGGTTAATGTTTTCATGGGTATCCAAGGTAGGAATTCCTCCCATGAACACACAAATTGGTCAAGTGAATGCAAGGTAGCGCAAGTTTAAAATGTTTAAATTGGTAATTTAGTTGGTACAGTCAAAAGGACCAAGGATAGGTTGTCATAAAATATATCCTAGGTTTAGGCCAAAATGGCTAAGTGTGAGGTTTTTATGTGGGTTGTACATGTGTTTTTTAGAGAATGGAATCTCTTATGGTTGAAAATTGGTGAGGAAAATAAAACCCCAATATATTGACCATCAATGATCAAAGTTAACCCTTGGGGTCAACCATCAATGGTCACCTTGACCATTAGTAGTCAGATGTCAGCCCTAAAAGGGTATACACAAAAGCACCATCGGGGGTTATATTTGTTCATTTGAGAAAATTAACTATTGGTAACTAGCATTTGGCATTTTATGAGAAAAATATTGATGACTGAGGGTAATTATGTAATCGACTAGGTGACTAAAGTGTTGAGTTGATCAAAAGTGGACTAGAGATTTGCCCTGATCAAGATACAACATGGATTAGGGAAAACACAAGGACAGGTGGCTATGGGCCCCAAGGTTCTTCCTCGATGATGGTTGAGGAATGAGGTAGGAGGTGTATTTAGAATTGATAAGTTAGATGCAAATTTTGTTAGATTTTATTTGTGTTTGTTGGATTGTTGGGTGTGGTTGACCTAGGTTTAGTTTTTGAAAGATTTATTTATTTTTAAAGGTGAAATGGTAGTTTGGGTTTAGATTTGGAGGGGTAGGGTGGGTAGGGGAGGGTAGATTAAAGATGAGATCAGTTTGTGTGATTTTTGGTAGCATTTGGGAGGATAGGGTTCAGTTTTGATCATCGATGGTCATTTTACGGTGACCATCAATGGTCATATTTGACCATCATCGGTCATGACCAACCATCAGTGATCTATAAGAGACCATCCTAAGGTCACTATATGGTGACCATTGATGGTCAACTATAGAAGAAGTTGACCATCAACAGTTAAGGGATGAGTTGAATATTGTGGTGAGGGGTTAAGAAATATTTAATTGTTCTTGGTAAATGTTAAGTTTAATAGGATGGATAAGGTAAAGAGGTGAAGGTTATAGGTTAAAAATGGTAAAGGTCAAGGTTTATAGGTTGAAGGGTTATTATTCAGGTAATGGTTAAATGATATAGATTGATAGGTAATAGTTTAAGTTAAGGTTAAAGGTTAATGTTGACTAGTGGGGTAATGGTTATAGTTGATAGGTTGGATGTTGAAGTTAGAAGGTTTATTGTTTAGGGATTTTGATAAGATAAGTTAAAGGATTTGTGTTGTATATAATCCATTGGTATAGGGCATAGTAGGTAGATGTTGTGAGTCAAAATAATAGGATGCAAGTAAAAAAGGTTAAGTTCATAGGCAAAGTTTTTCATTGAACAAAGTTTGGTGCTATCAAATCTTATAGGCATGGGAGAGGATACAGATGAGAGATTAGTGCCCCAGATATTTGATGACATTTAGCAAGGGATGATTGAGGATGATTGGGAGCACATGAAGTACATGGGTCTTAATGGTATGAGGTACTATCAACATGTACCTCAAGATATGGTTATGATAGTGACACTTATTGAGAGATGGTGTCTTATCACTAATACCTTCTTACTACCTGTAGGTGAGATGACCATCCTACCTGAGGACATACATAGGATTTTACAGCTACCCATATGGGGTGAGTCAATCTACCACATCAAGAGGGATGAGTAGGATGAGTTTATGGAGCTTTTATATGGAGATGACATAGATTTTATAAGGTGGCATTTTGAAGGCCTCCATTACACACCATTATATTAAAGGGACAAGGATGTGTGGTGGTTGTTAACTATGATGATGATAGTGTTTACCTTTTATGCATTGCCTAACTTGAGTAGTAGGAGATTCCCTTACTTATTTTTGGGGGTGCTCATGGAGATGTTTTTGGGTTATACAAAATTTATGTGGGTACTTATGTTACTAGTTTAAATTTATCAAGAGCTATAAGGATTTCAACCCTACAAGAGATATGGTATTAGTGCTGGGTATGTTCTACATTATTGGGCTTATGAGCACATCCAAGTGCTGAGACTGATGGGGCTATCATGGGAGGGTTATACTCAGAAGGATTTTTAAGTTAGATACATGTGGTAGAGGAGTGATTATGTCATTTTAGGATTGAGAGGAGGAGTACATGACATAGATTAGTTTAGGGGTTAGCTAGATGCATTGGTCATTAGAGATGTGACTTAGAGACCATATGTCAGGTTTTTAGGATCGGCTCATTATAAGAGGCATACTCTATCTCTGTAGAGCTAGAGATGGATATACAGTAGATGAGAAGGTGAGATAGAGATGATACCAATTGATAGGGCATGGAACCAATTTGGCCTCATGTAGGATATACCTAGGGCATTCTCAAGATACAAGAAGGAGGACACAGATTTTCCACTAACCACTCTATAGCCAATGCACAATTTCATTAACCATGAGGAGTTGCTTATGAGGATAGAGATAGATGATATAGGTGTGACAGATGGGTATCCTACATGGTCCTAGGTACTCTATGATATGGTAAATATTGGGGTTGATGACAATGGTCAGCAAGCTATGGATGTTAATGTAGGAGGAGATAGTTAATAGGTTTATATTTATATGGTTTCCATAGATGTATAGGTAGTGACAATGGAGAGGGACCAAGCACAAGTGGCTCTAGTCATAGCACAAGCATCCTTGATAGTGGCACAAGAATTATTAGAAATAACATAAGGTCAGTTGGTCATTGTTATAGGTGAAAGAGACCAAGCTAGATCTCATCTAACATTGATAATTTAGGAGAGAGATTATCTTTGGTAAGCAAGAGGTGGAGTACCAGTAGCAATGGTACCATCAGGGACTATCTTAATGTAAATATATGTAACGATGATGGAGGAGATATGGTACTATGAGGACTTGGTCTTTAGGCATTGTCTCGATGAGCCTTGATGGGGTGAATATAGGGCCAAGATTATAGTAGGTGCAGGTATAGAAACACTAGTTTAGTGGGCTACATCTATGGGTGGCTAGGCAAGTACTAGAGGACAAGCTCTAGGAGGCAATGGTGCCCTAGGATCTTAGAGTTTATTTAAGAGACATTATATTTTTTTGATGTTCCATATGATATTGATACTAACCTATGAGCTGATGCATCAAGATGTATATTTTTTTTAGAGACATGTGTACTTTGTATGCACTTATAATGATTACTTATGAGATATAGATGTGATCCTTTGTGCATGGTTTGTGGTTTATGGTTGTGATGTTCATGTTGATCATTAATAATGTCATATTGATATGATTATGCTTATGAGATGTTGATCTGGACTCACTTAGTTAGTTATGTGATGATATGTCTTTTTAATTCATGTGTATGATGATGTTTGATATGGATTATTGTTTTTTATGTGATTATGATGTGATGGCTATGGATTTTATTATAACCCTGATATGATTATGTGATGCTAATGTGATGTGTTTGATTATTAGGATTATGGTTAGGAATTTATGATTATGGTATGTTTTTTAATAGATTTGATTATTTAATTTCATGGCTTGAGATGATTATATTCAAGATATTAATATGATCATGGTTATGGCTACTAGTTATGCTTAGGTGGACAAGGTTATGATGTGATTATTGTTTATGGTTTATGGATGACTAAGATGATAGTGATGATTATGCTCATGTATAATTTTAATGATTATATTCCTCCTCATTTAGATTTAAACATGTGGTGGATATGGTATACGTAAGTATGACCTTGTGATGGTGATAGTTGATTTGTTTATGGAGGTTGTTATGATGCTAATGATGTTTGCTTTTGTTTATGATGTGATGATGATATCATGTGATTTGATTATGATTATGGTCATTTTATTTAGATTAGGTTGAATTACATAAGATAAGTTAAATAATAAAACTAGATGTGAGAAAGAGAAGACAAAAACTAGAGACAAAATGCTTAAGTGAATATATCAACCAGTATGTGAGAATAAGAAGGCATGATGCTTCTTCTTTGGTTAGGACTTAAAATAAACTAAATATGGGTCAACTTAAGGAACATAAACCCTTCAAATGCTTCACATTATCATGTTTTAGTTGGTTAAAAAGGTGTCTTGATCACATAATGTCAAGTAAGCTCAAAATCCCTTGCTTATAGTGTGCAAAAAGCAGGGGGGAGATGAAAATGGAACCTTCTTGGGAGACTAGTTTACCTCTTCTAGAGGTTTCCAAAGATTCAGTATAAATAAGTCCATATCATATGATGTGTAGACTGATTGTGTGGTAAGTCTACTTATGAGAGCCGATTATGGATTTCAAAATTATTTTTCTATTTTTTTATGTTTGATCATGGGTTTTTTGCTTTATTATTTTGGAAGTGTTGGAGAAGCTGATCAATGTGAGAAGCTTCCAATAAATTGATGTGTTTTTACAAATGCTTTACTCAACCATCCTTCAAGGAAGTGGTCTAATTTTTGTTTGATTTATTTAAGAATTTTTATAGATGTCCTTCATGGGAGTATTCTACCTTGTATTTAGCAATTTTGATATGTTTTTGGTAGCTATCCTTTGAGGGAGTAGTCTATAGATGCTAGGAATAAGCCATGATTTATTTTTTTGCATATGATTTTGCTTGACATAGACTTGCTTATATAGGCTTAAGGGTTTTCCTTTTATGAAAGTAAAACTAAAGGCATAAGAAGGTTGAGTAATTATGAAAGAGGTTTAGGTGACAATGACCATAGGAATCCATCTTAGGAAAGGGGTGAAAAGTACCATGAGAATCATGTCATGGGTAGATCTATGGTTCCCTCTATTCAAGATTAGGCTATGATTATGATGGATAATCACATGATTTAGTTTTAATCAGTTGTTCCTAAAATAAGGAAATGAATGTGGTTTAAAAATAAGGGATGAACTCAAGTTTGACAAAAGGTGAGTTTAATCATGTTTTTAAAAAATAAAGGATGCAGATGCAAAGCATTGAGGGGCTCAAGTTCTAGGTTCCCTTCAAGATAGGATAACCAGTAAGCTTCCGATCCATACTTGTGTGTTATGATATAAGGTCCAAGACAATTGAAATAAAACTTGCCTGACTTTCTTTTCTCCATATTGGTGACATGTTGGTTTTCCTTTAGGATGAGTTCCTTAATATTGAATTCTCACACTTTAAGGTGTTTTTTATAAGTGCACTTGATTTGTTCTTGATAGATGCAAAGATGGGTGAGTGATGTTAAATGATGTTCATCAAGTAGCTCAAGTTAGGCTAAGAATTCTTGATGATAATCACTCTTAGAGATGAGATCTTTAAATGATATGTCAAAAAAGGGAATTTAGACTTCAATATAAAAGATAGCCTCTACTATAAAAACTAGAAAGAAAGGGGTAATACTCATAGGTGTTCAAATGATAGAATGAAAGGCCCATAAGGTGAAGGGGGTGTGTAAATGCCAATCCTAACTAGATGCATTAACCATTTTAGTTAGCATGTTATTGAGAGTTTTGTTAGAGGCTTCCACCTATCCATTTTCTTGAAGATAATAAAGTGATTAAAAACTTAGCTTGATACTGAATGCATCACAAAGACCCTAAACTTGTTTTTTTTTAAGGATTCACCATTATCAATGATGATTTTGTGAGGAAAACCAAAATGATAAATGATGTGATGGTTGATAAAGTTAATAATATTTTTAGCTTTTATGGATATGAGAGGAATAGCCTCAACCCATTTGGTAAAATATTTGGTTGTAGTGATGATAGAATGATGTCACTATAAAGAGTGGGGGTTAATTTCACCAATAAGGTCTAGACCCTATTATGAGAAGGGTTAGAAATATATGGATACATGAAGAATATGGCTTGATGCATGATGTAAATTGGCATGTTATTGACACGTAACACACTTTTTTACATAATCACATCAATCTTGGTTAAGGGTGGACCAATAATAGCCAAGGTAAAGGTTGTATGTAGTGATGGCTAGACCACTAAAGTGTCCCCCACAGATCCCGTCATGTGTTTCCTTGATAACATGAGAGGATTCATGACTATGTAGGAAACAAAAGAGGAGAGCATCAAAGTTGTGTTTATAAAGGATTACCCCGAGTATGGTATAACATGCGGTGCTCTATATAAATGTTTGTCGAGCATTTATAGAAAGACTAAAAGGAATGATGGCAAGGTTGAGATAGTCAAAAGCTTGTTGATACCAAAGGTCAGGTTAGGCCTCTTCCACATTAAACATGGTGAGAGAGTATGATTTGAAATAATAGGGTTAGGTAAGTCTATGGATGATAATTGATAGCTTGGATTCATAGGGTGTAGATGAGATTTGAGAAGTGAGGGAAGCCATCATGTCGATAAACTTGTTCGTAGATCATAGAGGGGTTTAGATATGATAGTGTTCAAATGATGCTAAGAGTATGTTAGCTAATTAGTTGTACTATTTTAAAACATCATTATTACACTAATAAAATCCATTTATTTGATTGACCACAAGTTGGGAGTCACCAAATATGTTGATCATTTTGACTCCTAAGGCTAATGTAGTTTGGAATCCTATCACTAGGGCTTCATACTTAGCCATGTTGTTGGTATATTTGAAATATATATTTAAGGATAAATGAAGAGCTTTGCCATGAAGGGGAATAATGATGATCCTAGATCTCCCACCATGGTGATACTTTGATCTATTGAAGAACATGGTCATTAGATAGGTGAAGTCTGCCTGAGAGAGGATCATGATGAACTCATCGAGAAAATCAAGAGGAGGAGGTTGATTCTCTACTAATGGCATGTTGGCCAATTGGTAAAAAATGACTTTCCCTTTAATTAACTTTGGTTAAAGAAAATCAAGGTCAAACTTAGCCAGAAACATGAGCCAATTAGCCATACATTAGTTTTGGTATGACTTGGAGTGCATATACTTGAGTGGGTTAGTATTGGTTATGATATAGGTCTTATGATTGAGAAGGTAGTGTGAAGTTTGGTGGCCATGAATATCAAAGCTAGGAAACATTTCTTGGTATGGATGTACTGAGTCTTTTACTCTATAATCATATGGCTAATGTAGTATACAACTTGATTTTATTTTGTTCATCCTTATGAGCAAGCATTACCCCTAAATAATGGTCAGTGGTGGAAATATAAAGGTAAAAAGGTCGTTCTTCCTTGGGAGGAATGAGGATAGGTGGAAATAAGAGGTACCTTTTAAGTGAATCAAAATCCTTTTGATAGTTTTTATTCCACTTAAAAGATACATCCTTGTTTAAAAGTTGATGGAAGGATTGACACCAGTCTGAGAGTTGGGAGATAAAGTAATGAATGGATTGGAGCTTCCCCTATAATCTATGGGGTTGCTTGAGGTGGGTATGAGGAAGCATGTTGAATATTTCTTTGATTTTGGTTAGATCAACTTTAATTCCTTGAAGGGAGATGATAAATCTAAGGAGATTTCCTAATAAGACCTCAAAAATACACATCTTGGGGTTAAGGTGGACGTGGTAATGGATGAGTCACTAAAAAATAATCTTAAGAATGGCCAAATGGTCTTTATGATATTTATATTTCCCAAGAAGGTTATCAACATCTTCTATGATTTTATGGATAAGGTCATGAAAGATGTAGGTCATAGGTATGTTGGTAAATTACACCAGCGTTCTTCAATCCAAAGGCATGACCCTATAGTATAAAATCCCCCATGGGGTGATGAAGGCCATTTTGTGTTGATACTTAGGGGAAACTAGGATCTGATTGTAACCTAAGAATATATCCATAAGAGATAGCATCTCATGGCCAGCTGTAAGATCAACTATTTGGTTAATACTTGGTAGAGGAAAGTCATCCTTTGGGAAATTAAGGTTAAGGTCATGAAAGTCAACACAAATGCAAAGTCTCCCTATGGTTTTGGTGATAAGTATGATGTTAGAGACCCATTGGGTATAGTCAATGGGTTGAATGAAATTGATGGATAAGAGATGTTAAAGATCTTCTTTGATGAGAAGGGCTATGTGAAGGTGCATTCATCAAAGTTTTTCCCTAATGGGCTTGGAATAGTGTTAGGTGGCTATGTTTTGGGTAGCGATGGAGGGGTTGATTCCTAGAATGTCATTGTAAGAACAATCAAATGCTATGTTGTAATCTTGTAAGAAGGAGGGGAAGTCTTAAAGCTCCTCAAATTTAGTGAGTCACCAATTTTGACAATGTGCAGGTTATCTGAAGTGATTAAGTTGATATAGATAGTGGATTCATTCAACATGGTCAAAGTCTTACGAGGAAGAGACTTATGGATAGAGGAATATTCTACACCAAGATAGGTGAGAATGGAATCATCATCCTAACATCAAATAGTATTAATGGTAGGAGAGTCATCTCCTATCATCTCAAGGTGGGTCAGAGGAATGGTCATGGTCACCCCATCTTTTTGATAAGTTAGGGGTCTGAGGCTGATCATGTTGATGAAAAAAAATTTAGGGGGGATGATGTCATAATCCTTAACTATTGATGGTGGAGTGGATGGTAAGGATGGGATTTCCTCATCAATGATGGTAGTGGGAGGTGGGTTGGTTTGTTTTTTAAGTGGTGTGAAATTGAGACCATGATTTTCATGAGGTTTTTGGGTTTTGATTGGAATCAAATCATATGGCCCATGTTCCTATTAACCTAGACTAAATCCCTTCCAAGCACACCTATAAATGTATGTCTAAGCAAATTCTAGTTTATCTAGATAGGATAAACTAGAGGTGAATAATCGAGGTGAAAAAGAGGTGGCAAAAGTGTCAAAGGGTTTATCAAGTCCCCCATAGATAAAATTGGTTTGACAAGTTGAGGGTCTAAAATGAATAATGGTTCTAATATTGGGGTCATAACCAAGTTGGTGGTCAAGTTTCCCATACTCCTAGGGAGTAGGGAAAGTATCAAGGGTTAGAAGGTGATACTCCCCCAATGAAAGATGATAGAAGGTTGATTCTAAAGGGTCCATCATGGAGATTTAGGTAGAAGGGATGGAAGAACTAGTGGATGATTTAATGGTAGTAGAATATGGGGCTTCATTTTTTACTGATGAAGGATTATTAGATGGAGGAAAGAGAATATCATTGGATTGGTATGTCATGTTGCATGATGTAAATGGATTGGGGTTAGCTTATATGGTAATAACTTGACCTTCATGCTCAAATTTGATGCATCAGTGTAGGATGGATGACACATAGCCCATAGAATAGATTCAATGGAATCCTATTAAAACATTGTACTAGAACTCACCTTTTACTATGTAGAAGAGCTTAGGAAGCATTTGGTGTCCTAGGAAAATGTGAATGACAATAGTTGTTAGAGTCAGAGGCATGGTATCATTAAATGATCAAAGTAATATAGAGGTTTATAGCATAATGTTCTTGGTAATTTTAGTTGTTTGTATGCATGGGAGGAGATAATTTTGATACTAGTTCCCCATCAATCATAACCATCTTGATGTAGGTTTGGTTGATGTGTGTGGTAATGAAGAGGGGAGGATATGGGTCATCTGGATGGATGGAATGTATTTCCAAATTTTTAAAGGTAATAAGGTTAGAAATGTGAAGAGATCTAACAAAGGTTGTTAAAGGTTGAGGGTCTTCTAGCCTAACATCTATAAATCATAACACTTCTATCATTGCTTGGTGATGATGAGGTGAGTTATTGATCAGTTCATACAAACTCATATTTATTAGTGTTTCGTGAAGTTGTTTCAAAACTACTCATTGGATTGATTTGAAAGGATTGGATTGAGAGGGTCTTAAGATGGGCACTTTGAGTTTGGTTGAAGGTAAAGGTGCTTGGTTTTGGCTAGGTGATTGGGTGGTGGAAGAGAGATATGTCCATGGAATGGACACTTTTGATTTTCCCTTATCCTTTGGTTAGGCTTGTGATTATGTGACCACATGGATGGTATGGATTGGGAGAGGATTTGGGTTAGAAGATTACCTTTATGCCTCTTCATTCAAAGGTGGGAGTGGAGGAGTAGGTAGGTGTTGGTTGATGGCTTTTGGTTCTTGGATTAGTATCAGGTTCATAAGAGGCTCATCTATTAATAATTCATCCTCATGATATAACTAATGGGATATCACTTGAATAGATTTATAGTTCTTTGTGTTATGCCTAAGTGTCCTATGGTATGAACATACTAATTTATCATTGTACCAAGATGGTTTAGGAGTATTTGGTTCAAACGATTTGATAGGTGGTAATGTTAGGCAAGATTATTGTAAGAGCCTCTATAAGATGGTTGAGTAAGACTCAAGAAATGATGGAAGCCCTTTTAAGAGTGGGCTTAGTGGTAGAGGTTTTGGGTAAATGAGCATTTTTGGTATATGGTTTTAGTTTCGGTAGAGAGGTTGATGGTTTGGGGTTAGAAGGTTTTGGGGTAGACATTTGAGAGATAGTAGGTATGTTCATGAGGGGTTCGATGAAAATAGGTATGGATGAAATTAAGAGTGATGGTGTAACCAAAATTGGTGGATGGGATTTGATTATGATGGTTGGTTTCCCAATTAATGTAGAGGGATAAGGCCCCAAAATAGAGGGAAAAGTAGAGAGGGGAGATAAAGATTTGGTTTTTGGGATTCTAGGTGGTTTTACCTTATTTTTTAGCTTAGCTTGGGGTTTTTTGATAGGTTTAGTGGGCTTAAATCTAAATTTACTAATGGGTGAGTAATGTTGCAAGTAAGAAGTATGCCAAGGTTCTTAGTGGGTTGGGTTATTATGGTAGAAGGTGATTTAGTGACTTAATGTGAGTTTGGTTCTGATGGTACTAATAAATTTTGATGGGTAGAGATATTTGATGGTTAGGTTATGGTGATAGTGGATTTTATAGTGGAAAGGGTAGGTTGTTTTGATGGAAAAGGCTCCTACTTGGTTTTATATGAGAGTCTAAGAAGTTACCAATAGGTGGACCAATCCAAGTTAGGGTTAGATATGAATTCTAAATTTTTAACTAGTCTAGAGAAGGGTTTATATATGGGTATGAATCCCTCGATAGTGGATTAAAAGGATAGACCTAGGGATTGAGGGGGAGGAATAATTACCTCATCCTTTTCCTGATCAAGAGGTTCTAATATCTAGGAAGGTAACTCCTCAGTGGGAGGTGTAGGCAAGGTGGTTTCTTCCTTAAGAGTGATCATTAAAGGAAGAATGGGTTGTTGTATGATTGATGAAAATGATGAAGTGGGAATGGTTTCTTCCTCTAATGTGTATATTGAAGAGGAGGTTCATGATGCCACTACCTCAATAAATGGAATGAGGGAAGAGGTTATTTGGTTGATGGTTTTCTCAATGGTGAGTAAACTAAGAACCATATTGATAGTATGGGCCTCATCATTATGAGAATATTTAGTATGGGCCTCATCATTATGAGAATATTATACTTTTTTTTTCTTTATTGGTGGAAGGAGCATGGTTGGGAAATGGTTGTCTAAAGATGTCAAGTGATTAGTTTGATGGTGCATTGGGGTTATCTAGCACAAGTTCTCCCTTATCAATGAGAGCTTGGATAATGTTCTTAAAGGTGTTACACTTACTAACATCATATCCAATGATTCAGTAGAAGGTGCATAATTTGTTCTCTTTATACCAACTGGGTATAGGACAAGAAGAATCAAATTGTTATAGAGGTTTGATTGAGGGAATTTGTATGATATTGGATTTTTAAAATTTCTCTAAGACCAAAGCGTATGACTCCCCAAGTGGAGTAAATTATTTTTGGGTGTTACGGTTTGGGTTCTTGGTATTTTTATTAGGGGAATTGGAAGAGCTAGATTGGTTGAAAATGGGCAGAGAGGTAGTCTTAAGGAAAACCACATTTTTGGTTCCCTTGTTTTTGGAGTTAGTGTTAATTTAGTTTTTGGGTTTAGAGTAGGAAGCCTCACTTGATTTGAAGGTGGACTTCTTGTTTCTCAATTTCAAAATCCCCTCATCAATGGCTCTATTCTCTAGTTTTCATGCCATGGTAAAAGCCTTGTCAAAGGTCCTAAATCTCTAAAATCATAAGGTAGAGGAGATATGTTTGGTGCAGGCCTGGGCAAAGATTTCAATAAGCTTGGGTTGGGGTAGAGAGAAGGAAAGTTGGTTTATTATACATCTCTAATGGGATACAAATTCAGTAATGGATTCATCATCAAATTTCAAAATGGAGTAGAGATCAGTGATGGAGACTTTCTTAGAGATGTTTATGGAAAAGTGATCTTGGAAAATCTAAGCTAGTTGGGCAAAAGAAAAGAGGGAGTGATTTGTAATAGAACTATACCAATCTAGTGTCAAACCTGATAGAGATATGGGGAAGGTACAAATAAGGAGAGCATAATCATAGTCAATCATATAGCATGAATGTCTAAATGCTCTTGGGTGCTATTGAGGGTCCTCCTTACTTTAAAACTTTGAGAACTTCAAAAGTTCCCATTGAGGAGGATATGGTTGAATGGGGATGGATGGATGAATTGGTTCATTACAGATTTGGTCATATGACAAAATGTTATGAGCCCCAGAAATGGATGACTTAAAATTAGTCATTTTGTCCATTAACATTTTGACAAGGTTAGTTTTGGGTTGTGCACCCTCATAGTTATAAGGTGTGTTGTGTTGGGTTTGGGTAGGTGTCACATATGTACATTTGGTGGGGGGTTGAGAGGATGACACATTAATATGTGGATATGGGTGGTTGGGATGATGCCACATATGAATATATGGAGATAGGTGGTTGGGTAGAAGGTAGAGGTATATACCCTTGTTAGTTAGGGATGTAGTTTGGGTTTGGTGCAGTGGGAACCTACTGAGAGATTAATGCAAGTTGGCTAGAAGGTATGGTTGCATTAGTAGATAGAGGGTGGGTGGTGACTTTGGTACTGATGGGTATAAGGTTAGAAGGTATGAGAACCACCAAGCTCTAAAATGGAGTGGAGGTAGGTAGGATGGAAATGAGAAAAATGGTGGTGGCACTAGTAAAGGGTACTCCTATAGTAAGGGAAGTATTAGTGCCCAAAGGTTGGGTTGTTCATATAGTAGGAGGGTTATTAATTGGGGAATAAGGTGTTTGGGTGTTACTTGGTTTTATGGGTTGGTTTTGGATGGTGATTTTAGTGGGATTATTGGTAGAGGATGATCCTTGGGTGATTAAAGTTTGGGTGGATATGGTGGTAATAGAAGTGTCACCCATAAGGTGGGATGTCATGCCATAGGCTTGGTTAATAGGTATAACCAAAGTAGGGGTGCGGTGGGATATGGTTTTAAGGTAATGTTGAAGGGTTATGGTGTTATTATAAATAAAGGTGGTGAAATCCACATCACCTTGGGTAATAGTCTAAGGGGTGGTAAGACTCCTAGAAGAATGAGGAGAAATTTTTGCATCTAATATGTACTCCATAGATGAGGGAGATGAGGAAGATGAATGCTTAGGAGGTGGGTCTTGATTTGTTTGGTTTATTAGTTATTACCTAGTTAAAACAATGCAGATAAGGAAAGGAGGAGGATACAAGTAATCTCACAACTCAAACAAAGAGAAGATAAGAAAAATTCAAGGAAACAAAACACACACTAAAGCACGTTAAATCCTAAGGTTCTTTTTAGTCTCTCTTGTGGCTTATGCCTTAAGTCTTGAGAATTGTGTGACTAAAATTGGCTTATAGAGTGGGTACTACAAAAGAAGGCTATGGTTGGTTTCAGGTTATGTTTAGGCTCTCAAAGGGATCTATATTAGAAATTAGTACATGGATTGATATTGGGGCCTACCCCCTCACTTCACACATCTTAGTGATAAGGGTATCAGGTGCTTATCAAAGATATAATGATTGCCAAATATTATACTCAACTAAAGAGCTAAGTTGGTTCTCCCCTTGGTGATGAAATCCAAGTGGGATGGATGAGAAAGGTGACTGCTAGGTAATGAAATCCCTATCGGGCCTTATGTCAATGTTTTAGTCATGATTAGATGTAAGTGGTTTGGTCTTTTGTGTGTGAGAAAAGTGAATCTATAATTAATTTACTTGATTAATTAAGTTATGTAAGATAAAATAAGTAAGCAAATAATGTATGCAATCAATTTTAAGCCTAAAATGTAATTTTGATTTCATTATATGAGTATAAAGATAAGAAGAAGAAGCACCTAGATGCAACTATGAACCCAAGAGAGGACTCAAAGGTCCCACCATACATGCCAAAATGTTTCAAATAAATTTCACTTATATTCTTTAGAGGAAAGAGAAAAGAAACTTGAGAAGGATATGGTTAGTAGAACCTAATATGTTGTACACATGTTGATCCAGACAGTTGTAAATACTCCTATTTGGCTTAAGAAGAATGACTTATAGATAAGAAATCACTCAAATAAATGATTGGTTAGTTAGATAGTAGGGTGGATTGCCTAGCAAGATATATCCAATAAGCATGAGCTTCCTTAGAGGTTGTCAATCCACGCTTTTAGATAATCAAGTTTATAAATAAAAAGATAAAGTACTTGCATAAAATAATAAAAGATACTGAAATGTAATACAAGAATATAGATTTAACTAATTATACCAATAAATAGATTAATATTAATACTAAATGGATCAGTTATAGTTCAAAAAATAGGGCAAGGTTTGATGGTTAGGCGAGAGGTTAAAAACTAAGATTTGGTTAAGGTCTGGAGGGTAAAAATAGCTTGTTTATTTGTCACATAATGACCATTGATAGTTATGTGTGACAATTAATGGTTAGTGTGACCATCAGCAATTGGTATAGACTATCGATGGTCAGGGTGACCATTAATGGTTATTGTGGGTTCTGGCATGGTTCAATAAAATTGGTTGATGAGGTTAGAGAATGGGAATCTAAAGAGTGGGTTGGTCTAGGTTGATTACAAAATAAAATGAAAGTAACTAATTACTAAAAAAAATACTTAGATTATTGGTTGTTAATCTGAAGAAGAGTTGAGGGGTTTTTTGGTGAAGCTTAGAGAAATTTTGGTATAGTAACAATACTTGGTTGTTGGCTAATAGATATTAATACTTTAGATCTCTATCATACTTTCTAGTTCGTTGGTTCACTAGAAGAGTGACCTGCCAAATAAATTCTAACACAAGAAGATCTTGATCATTTTTTGGATCCCTTTCACCTCCTCCTCCTATCTTCTAATAGGAATATGGGAGAGGTGGAAGTGTAGGTTCAAGAAGAGGTTTAACTTGTTATCTAAAGTTAATTTTTATATGCATTGATCCATGAGTGGATCAAGCAAGCTAATTATAAAAAATCAAGTTGTATTTGAAGTGGGTGTTTAATGTTTAGGTTGTAGAAACCTAACCTTCATTGGTTAGGCCTAACCATCGATAACTAGGGTGATCATCGGTGGTTGAGGTTCAAAGGTCAAGTTTTGATCAAGGTGGGTTAGTGAGCCATTTAGTTAGCTAGCTAACTAAAATCAGGTTTATGGTTGAATGTTTATGGGATGGTATCAAGGTGGGCTAGGGGAGTCTTTGATGTCTAAAATAATTATGTGTAGCTTTCTGATGTCTAAAAAACTATGGCAAGTAAGATGAGTTTGATTAAGATGATCCTTGTTATAACCAACTTATTGGATAAGCCATAAATATGTTACATTAATACCAGAGCCTTCATCAACTAGAATTTTATAGATAAGGGTAGTATTAATGGCTATTTGAATAAAAAATGGTAGGTCATCAACATGAAAAATAATTTCATCATTGATCATGTCCTCTTCAATAAATACAATAGAAGGCTTAGAAGGACACATAGTTTCAATGGTATGAACGATGATAGATTGAGGTTCAATAGAAGGTGGTTCTTCATATATGGAGGATGGATCTTCAATTTCATGGAGTTGTTATATAATGAAATTGAGATAATAGGGTGAATGAGAACCAACTCCATGAGCGGAATCTTACAAGGAATAGATTATAATTCTTCAATAAAGTTCCAATGAGATTTAAAATAACCAGCAAGAGGTTTAGGAGGTAAATTAAATTTTGAAGGAATAGATGTGGTTGGAGGTTCAGAAGAAGGAATTGGTTCTTTATGTGCTTCTAAAGATAAATTGGTGGTTCTAGTATCCTTGAGAAGTTATTCTTCTAAGGATGGATTCTTAGGTTTCATAAAAGGATCTTTGTGAGTTGGTTTGCAATGATAGTTGACCTTGGCAGTGTTAACACATTGAGAATTGTTATAATAATGGTCATAATCGACATAAATGGTACAAATATCCTTGGTATTTGGTTTACTATTTGAAAAATATTTTTTTATTTGATGTAGAAGCTTTTAAAAACTATCATTTGTTAGAAGTAGCGGTGTACTCTTAACAATGAAGGTTTATCATGGTATCATGATTAAATGAATCACAAATCACATAGGATACAAAAAAATTAGTGAGCCCTCTAAAATATTAATGGGAGTGACCAATGTTAGCATGGAACCAATAAAATTGATTAGGGTCATACCGCTTAGGAAGAGTGTTAAGATAAGTGAAAGGTTTAGAGGGTGGTAAAAAATATTTCATTTGCTACACTGAGAGTGGTGTGTGAGAAGATGAAGGGATGTCAGCTTTGGTAACTCTAGGTTTGGTTTATAGAGTATTATTAGTGATGGCATTGGTAGATATTTGAAAGTATCCTTTAAGAAGTCTAGGATTAGGTTTGAATTGCTTCATGAGAAAGTCTTGATGTTTAACTTGATCAAGAGCTTCATTAGTTATTTGGGGAGCAAAAGTTTGAACCTTATATTGAAGAGAGGGATTTAAAGTGGTGATAAATATATTAAGGTGGTATCAATAGGTGGGTTGGTATTGGTAGGAGCATTCCCCAAAGTGGTATTAAGGGGATGGTTATTAGAAGATGGATTATTAGTGTGATTATTAATTATACTTGTGTCAATTTCTCCCACATTAGCTTGAAGGTTTTGAATATGAGAAGTGTCTTGATAGGTATACAAAGGATCAGACCCATCAGTTTCATCTTGAGGTGTGATTTGAACCATGTTACAATTCATGGATGAAGGAAGGGTAGAGGTGCCCCAAGAGTGATGGTTCCCTTAGGAAGAAAAGAGAGTGAGAAAAGAATATCCCATATAGTATTTAAATGGATTCAAGTTGTCTAAGAAGATTATGATAGGGGACTTCATGATGACTTGAGAGAAATAAACAAAATGATAAGAAAGAGAAATAGATAAATGAATCAGATAAACAAGGAAGGTAAAAAGAGTACAGAGTCAACTAGGTCAACTTAGTATAAAAAATAGGGTCTAAAAGTTGTACAAAGTTGACAGGGTTGATCTAGTATTAGAAATAGGAGCTAAAAAAGTGTACAGAGTCAACAGGGTTGACCTAGTACAAGAAATAGAGGTTAAAAAAGTGTATATAGTCAACAGGTTCAACCTAGTACTAGAAATAGAGGATAAAAAAGTGTATTAAATTGATAGGGTCAAACTAGTACTATAGGCAAGGGAAAGACAGATAGTCTATAAGAGATTGTGTCGAGCAGAATGACTATGTACTAAAACAAGAAAAAAATTTAAAGTAATTTTGAAAGCAAGAAATGAAATTAAACACATAATCAATTGGGTTAATGAGGTTGATCCAATTAAGCCACATATCACAAATCCTTTCACCAATGCTTCCTAATGCAATTTTTTTCAATACAAAATACAATTGAACAAAGAGTAAGCAGTCAACTTGGAAAGTAAAAATCTAACTAAGTGGTCATCCTGAATGTTGTTAGATTATTAGAGTATAACTCTTAAATGTGATAGGAAGTTAGTTGTAAGCAAGAAACTAGAAATCAATCTAAGGATGGTTTTAGGATGTTTAGGCTGAAAGGGATCTATATTGGCAATGGTATTAGTTTAGTATTGGGGCCTACCTCCTCACTTCACACAATATAGAGATAAGGGTGTCAAGGGATTAGCCAAAATATACCATTAAACACATGTTTATACTTGGCCAAAAAACCAAGTTGGCTTCCCCCTTGGTGATGAAATCCAAGTAGGTAAGCCTTGGGTAGACAATTGTTAAAGTGTGTTATAAGATTTTTTGATTTTTTAGTGTGTGCATAAAAGAGAAAATAGTGCAACTAAATGGCATATTGAAAAACCACCTAATTAGATTATGTGATCTATTCTAAGCATGCAAGCAATAAGAAATAAAAGTGAGATAATTATTATCATATAAGTGTTCATTCTAACTTTGAAACATAGTACAGTGTCGATTTATATGATAGTGTATGCAAATAATATAGAATAGATTCGATAGTGTTGATTTTGTACTACAAAAGCAAGGGTCTAAAAAATAACTACGTTGATAGTGTTGACCTAGTTTTCCAAATAGAATATAGAATATAGAACTACATCGATAGGGTTGACCTAGTTGAATGAACAAGGGCAATTTTAAAGACTACAAACTATAAAAAATAGAACTATATAAATAATAGAGAATGATAGAAAGGAACCTTAATGGGTTGGAAGATGCAGAGGAAAATAAGATTGTTGTTGAAGTATCTTGATTTATAATTGCAAATTCCAATAATTGTGTTGACTAGGTTGACCTAGCTTTATAGTTCTTATTTACTAAAAACCTATATAATGTACTATGTCAATAGGGTCAACTTAGTATGTTTTTGGGAAGTCTATAAATGTACAGAGTTGATAGGGTCAACTTAGTAGCCTGATTTGAAATTTTGAAAGTGTATTGTGTCAATAGAGTCAACCTAGTAGCTTGTACCTGATGAAAAACCTACACAAATAGAATAGAGTCATATTAATGTGACTGTGTTAAACATATGCATAAAAGTTAGAGCTAAATCAATAGTGTAGACCCAGTATCACAAATATATAAAATAAAATTATAAAATAATTAAAAATATGAAATAAAACCTGCAAGGGTTAGGTCCACGTTGGGTTCACCAAAATGTATTCGATTAAAAATGCATCATGTCTATAAATCAATCCTAACTCAGAGAAGATAGATCATACCATACATTTCTAATGGAAGATACATTAGATAATTGAGAACATGACCAATATGGGGATCTACTAGACCTAATTAATGGATCTCTTACCATAATACACTATGTTAGGGAGGTTTATAAAGCCTTCAATCAATCACAATCATGCAATAACTTAAGGGAGTCCTATGTTTTGATATCTCACTAAACTAATAACAAGTAAATCAAATATAATCTAGTGTTCCTTAAATCTTGTAGCATAAAGTGGGAGTTAGAAACAAACAAAACACACATAATATAATCTCAATTAAGCTACATATGAGTAATACTCTAATACATTGAATAAGAAGAGTAATATTATTCGAAGCCAATACATATGCTACTTATATCTACTAAAGATAAGAATAAAGTTAAAGAATACTTACTTAAATTATGAACTCATAGAGACTCAATCTCTCCCTTGACCAAAGGGGATTCATAAGAGGTTTTTGTGGTTTATAAGGATCATTAAGAAAGGCCAAATCATCTAAGACTTCTCCACAATACTAGATTCTCCAAGTAGAAACCCTAAGCTAATATTCCTCAAGTAGAATGGTGGAAGAGCAGATTGTAAATAAGAACAAGTGAATAATAAATCTTGATTGATTGTGTAAATAATGAAAAAATGCTCTTGTATATATAGGTAGATTTAACCCTAAGGTATTTTGAAAGTTTTAGCTGACAAGGTTGACCCAGTTAACTTAGTACAATTAAGGACAAAAATTCACTAGGTCAGGGGCTAGGTTGGCCAAGAGCTAACCTAGACCTTAAATTAATTTTACCAAAAACTATGCAAGGTTGACCTAGTTAATCTAATACAGTCAACTTTTAAAAGGGGTTTAAGGTGAGGATAAGAGGGATGGAAAGGGAAAATAAAATTGGAGTATGCAAAAGAGGATTAATATCTTAGGGAATGATTTTAGGAGCTAGTTGGATTGGTAACAGTGACAATACAAGACAATAATATTGTGAAGCACCAATGGTTTACCCACCCATTTCTTGGTGCACCCCTTAGGGAATGTACTCAAAGAGATTAAGTCTTGATAGGTTCTTACAAGATGTAAAGTGTTAGTATTTTATAAAATTTTAAAACATTATGTGTATACACCAAGGACCATTTGGTCTCCCCTATACCCACCAATTAAAAATCATCTTTAACCACATACCTTACCAAAGTGAGACTAAGATTTGTAACATTAGTAGTACAAAGGATGGTTAATCTAGTAGTTATCATAAATCTAGATCATTTTAACTCCATGGATTGTATCCCACATTATGTTACCAACCCTCTATCAATAAAATTGTGAGTTATCCCACTATCAATATGTATGGTGATAGGTGTACCCTTCAAAGATCCCATCACTCTAAAAGGATAATGCATATGAGCCCATTGATGTAAAGGTGCCACTCAACTTCTCTTATCCCTCTATCTCCAAAGTATCTTCCTCATAGCTGGTTGTCCCAACTTCCTCTTCTTCATTTTCCTCTTTGGGAAGTACCTCAATATAGTGTACTTACCCCTTTCCATTGAAATTGTGGTCCTTCTCCCAAGGTTCCTTACATGTGAAATAAAGACTTTTCCTTTTCATCTCATTTCTAACATCAAAGCTACTATATGGTAGCTCTTTCTACTACCATAAACCTGGTTGGTTTGGTCTAATAAAGTGACCCACATGAGTGGCCTTTTGGAGGCCCTGCATAGATTCTCTTTGGTTGCCCCAAATTTCCACCTCTTTTTAACCCTATACATGGGAAAAAAGTATTCTTTGGCTACCCCAAAGGTGGAAATATGCCTCTTAGAGTATAAGACTCCAAATTTTAGGCCTTTTGAATGGCCTCTCCTTCTACCATAGGTTGAATTGAAAATAAGGTATCTACCTTCTTAATCCATGCCTTTACTGAACTCCTCTATGACCCATTAAATGTGGAGAGAGATAACTTCCCTAATGCATGATTGATGTCTCAATAGTTTCCCCTATGACTCTAATTGATCTTAGGCCCACTATGTCCATGTTTCCAAGCTAAAACCTCAAAAAAAATCATAACTTATCTAACCATCATGGATAATGTGACATACTCACCCATCTCCCTCTTTAACTCCTCATGTGAGTTAGGTAACCCCTCCCTTTCTAGTGTAGGCTCCTCCCTCTAAACAAATTTAGGTTGGGTGGGCCTACGTGTGGATGCTCCATTCTCTGAAGGGGGTGTATGTGCATTTATCCTACTCTTTGAAGCACCATTGTCTCTATTGAGTGCCTTTAAGCCACCCATCTCACTAAGGGAATGAATAAACCCCTCCATCACTGCTATCATCCTCTCTTGAGTTTGAGAATATTTATCAAACCTCTCCTCTAACAAATTGTCTCTCCTTAAAATCTCTACCTCTTGTTGTCCCATGTCACCCATGACTTGCTCCTACTTAAGTGAAATAAATAGTGGAAGCCCTACTTCTCTCTTAATCCTCCTCAAGTAATACTTAACCTATTTATTTCCACTCATGTATCAAAACCTTCACCCCATAATATATCCAACATATGGATCTAATACCACTATAATATCCCCAAATTGGGACAAAAATGCAAAAGAGGATTTTCTAATAATCCCTAAACAAATCTAAAATAAAATTTAAATTCTAGAAATAAAAACCAGCAAACCTTAGATGTTGTATTTGCACCACAAAACTAAAATTTTGAAACCTCCAACCACTCAAAAAAATATTATAAAATTACCTTGTGAATCTAACCAATAATGGCTCTCACTGACATGAAGAAGGAATTTGAATTTTTATGTTTTCCACTCCCAAGCCTCAAGGCCATCAAGTTGGTTTTAATGCCCTCTTTTTGTCACCAAATCCTACTCAAACCTCTACAACTGAAGACAAAGTTCATATAAATTTTAATATGCATATAAGATATAAATTATCCAAATTTAGGACCTCAAACGTGAGCTAACTTTCTCTAAACTAAGTCACCAAAAATTAGGAATAATTAGCATTAACTAATTTATAAAATCAAACTTGTAACCCTACTAAACTTACTAGAAATAGGTTATAAATTCCATAGATATTTGCAACCAAAATTTCCCAATTGTTTATGGCTTATTAAGGCATCCCAAACCCTTGACACACTTCCTCCAATTGAATCACCTAACTCAAAAATTAATGCAAAATTTCTATAATTATTACCCTTGCTTTAACACTCAAAAATTATTCAAACCCTTGTGATGTATTACTAAATAAATAAGAAATAATACTATAAATTTTCCATCCAAGTTGGAGTCTAAAATCCTTCCAAAAATGTTCACTATATCCTCCAACTAATTTTTCCCACCTCAAAAATAAATATAAAATGTTTTAAGATATTTTATCTCACTTACCTTGTTGAATTGGAGTCTAAAATCCCCCTAAAAAGGTTCACTATTTCCTCAAACTGGTTTGCCCCAACTCAAAAATAAATATAAAATATTTCATAATATTTAATCCCACCATTTTACCACCAAAATGGCCTCTTAAGATGTCCTTGGAAAGTCACCCAAGTAGAATAAATTCACCAATTGACTCTTCAAACCCTCAAGGGTCTCTATGTAGTGTAGCCCCTCTCAAGAGGGGTCTTCTTCTTTACCCAAATAAATTTACACCCAAGGGAATGGCTCTAAATTCCACAATCAATCTCTCGATGTAATTCATCACTCTCCAATAACCTGAAATTTCTCCAAAATCCATCTCTCTATATGGTTTGTAACATTCCTCAATAAAGGTGGTGTCTAAAAATACCTTTGTAGATCCACTTACATGCATACATGAAATTTTAAAGCTCAACTATAGACCTTGAATAGAGCTTCCCAAGAAGTAGGAAAGGAGGTTTTCATCCCAAAACCCTTAACACTCTTGAAGGTTTTTATCTTCAAGATGTGATAAACAAGCTTGACATACTTGATCAATGATTCAATATCAATATTCAGCATAACCTTCCAAATAAATCCTCAATTGCTTTTTATAATCATCCCCCAAGAGTGGCAACCAAGTTAGAGAGATGTGTCTTTTGAAACATAATAAACTTTATCTTTTAAAACTCCTTTTTGATGGATTGGGCTCTCATGACCTTAAAGGTCCCCTACTTAAGTGAAAATTAGATCAAAAGCACATTTTTGCAAAACTCAACTAAAAATTAGAATAGTGGAGTACTTTTTACTCTTTTACTCATAGGATAGCCCCCTCAATGTTTCCTTCTCTTTATTTCCCTTATCCTTGTGGTAACAAACCAAGCTAAGGGTCCATAAGCAATTTATGCCAAAAATGGGGACATTACAGTCCTCCCCGCCTAAAATTACTTGTCCTCAAGCAATTTTAAAATCCATGGAGTTGTCCCCACATTATTCATAATGCACTTACCCACTAAAATATATTCCCACTGAAAATAATCTCGAACTTGAACTCCTAAATTGCTAAACATGTGTCTTAGTGGTTACCCCCATTGGCTCAAAGTGTCATGATCATCTTCCAAGAACTCTTCATAACCTTAAAGAAATAAAACATGCCTTGTTTGTTTAGTTTTGATGTAGCCTATCATGCTGATTAATGTGATCTCACAATATGTTACCAAAACTCATAAATAAGTAACTATGATCTCATCATGAAACATACCTTGAGTGCAAATGGTACATAGATGTAACCTCTCTTGAGTATGCCTTAAAACATGCAGTATGCCATTCCTTTTTGACTTCCTTCTATCACTTCTTTTATGTATATAAGGAATATTAAATTGATAAAAAAAATCCTCCGCCAACTCCTAATGTATAATTATACCTCACATGCTTTATTAAGCCAAAAGTGTGCTTCCTTATGAAAATCTTCATAATATAGCCTTGGATGGAATTTACCCAAAAAATTAGATTTTTGGCCACACATATTATTGCACCTTCCATTTAAAATCAAATTTTCTTGTGTGGAAAATTTTAGAATTTACCTTGGTATTTAGTTTCCCTAACATGGGTTGTAGTGTGCCCTTAAAGTGCTAAATTTTAATTCTCTTAGGCAGTTGGACTTATTTCATAGACTCAAAAACTTGTAAACCAAAAATTTTAGACTTCACACATATTTTCCCAGCTCTTCCCCTTGGTTCTCATATGCAAAAAAAATTACTTTTGATGCCCAAAAGAGTCCATAGGTAATCCCATCTATGTTTAGCATTATTTTGTTGGAAAAAGGACCAATTTTTCTTATCATTTGAACCTTGTGAATAGCTACTTGTAATTTCAATCGCTTTAAAATTCAAGAGGGGTCTAATTTTCCTTAAAACATTTATATTTCCACTCTTGTAAGAAGGAATAGGATACTACCTAAAGAAAATTTTGGGTTGCCCTTGACAATCAATTTTCATCTCATCCCACCCAATACAATCATGATAAAAATCAGAATTCGCTACACTTACCAATTGCCTTGTAGAGGGTTCCAATTTGGAATGAAGGGGTTGCATTTTATGTCTAGTGGTAGCCTTATGTTTCATCTTCCTCATGCTCATTAAACATCCTCTTAACATATTATTTTTAGAAGAAGAATGGGCATCTCTATCACTCAAACCATGTAAAACAATCTCATTACCTTCTACTTTCAATTTTATTTTCATGGTTTGGTAGTTTTGAGTGTACTCACCAAGTGAGTACAACCATTGAATACCAAGGACCATACTAGTCTCCCCTATGCCAAACACATAAAAATCATCTTCAACCACATACCTTTCTAAAGTGAGACTAAGATTTGGAAACTTAGTATTATGATGGATGGTGAATCCATCCACTATAATGACTCTAAATCCTTTGAACTCCATAGATTATATCCCACGTGATGTTACCAACCCTCTATCAATAAAATTGTGAGTTTCCCCACTATCAATAAGTATGGTGATAGTTTTACCCTTCAAGGATCCCTTCACTCTATAGGGATAATACCTAGAATCCCTTGAAAGTGATGTTAAGGTGCCACTCAACTCCTCTTCTCCCTCTTTCTCAAAAGGGTCTTCTTCATAGTTTGTTGTCCGAACTTCCTCTTCCTCATTTTCTTTTTCAGGAAGTACCTTAGTGTAGTGTACTTTCCCCTTACCATGGAAATTTTGGCCCTTCTCCCAAGTATCCTTGCATTTGAAACAAATGTCTTTCCTTCTCAACTCATTTCTCACTTCAAATCTACTATGTGGTAGCTTCTTATGCTGCCCCAAACCTAGTTGGTCTGGTCTAATCAAGGGACCCACATGATTGGCCTTTGGAGGATCTTCATGGATACTCTTTGGATACCCAAAACCACCACTTATCTAATATGTTGTAGGTGGGAGAAAAATACTATTTTCCTATCCCAAAGTTTTAAAATCTACCCCTTGGAGTACAAGACTCTAATTCATAGGCCTTATAAATGGGCTCTCTCAAATAAGGTGGATCAAATGCCTTGACCAATCCCCTTAGGGAATCAACCAAGCCCTTTATGAACAAAACCACCAGTCTCCTATCTAAAACATTAGTCACCATGACTAAAGTATCTAAAACTTGTGACATAATCATCTATTGAGGCTTTTTACCTCAATTGAGCTAAATCACAAAAATAAAGTTCTAGAATCACTCTATCAAACCTCTCAATCAACCTCCTAATGAAATACTCATAGGAGTGTATGTGTTGATGCCCCTACATGATTAAACCATGATACCACCAATCTTAGGATAAGCCCTCTAAATATAAAGTGGTGAAATCAATGGCCTCTCCCTCTACCATGGGTTAAACTAAAAATAAGGTATCCACCTTCTAAATCCATGCCCTCACTAAGCTCCTTTGTGACCCATCAAATGTGGACAGAGATAACTTCCCCAATGCATGTTATAGATCTTCCTATCCACCCCTTTTCCTTTGACTAATCTTAGGCCCATTTTTCCCCTATTTCCAAGCTAAAAACTCCTAGCTTCTCTAGCCATCATGGATAAGGTAACATACTCATCCATCTCCCTCTCTAACTCCCCACATGGGCTAGTTAACCCCTCCTTTACTAGTGTGGGCTCCTCCCTCTGAATAAATGTAGATTGGGTGGGGATACATGTGGATGCTTCATTCCCTAAAAGGGGGGAATGTGCATATGGACTACTCCCTAAAGCATCACTATATCCATTAAGTGGCTTGAAGCCACCCATCTCACTAAGGGAATGAATAAACCCCTCCATCACTAATGTCATCCTATCTGAAGTTTGAGAATACTTCTAAAACCTTTCCTCAGCCAACCTATCTCTCCTCTCACTCTCTATCTCATAGTGTCCCATGTCACCAATGATTTGATTCTGCTCAAGTGAACAAACTGATGGAAGCCCTACTTCCCTCCCTCTACTACTTAACCTCTTTGTTGCCACTCATGTATCAAACCCTTCAACCCATAGTATAGCCATGCTATGGTTCTAATACCACTGTAATGTCACCAAATTGGGATAACAATGTAAAAAATGGTTTTCAACAACCCCTAAACAAATCTGAAATAAAATCTAAATTATTGAAATAAAAACTAACAAACCTTAGTTTTTGTATTTTCACCACCAAACTAAAATTTTGACACCTCCAAACACTCAACAAAAAATTATAAAAATACCTTGTGAAGTTAGATAATAATGGCTCTCACCAACATGAAGAAGGAAGTTGAATTTATATGTTTTCCACTCCCAAAACCTTAGTTCCACCGAGTTGGTTTTAATTTCCTCTTTCCATCACCAAATCCTACTCAAAACCCTCCATAATTAAAGACAAAGTTCACATAAATTACATCATGCATATCAGATATAAATTAGCTAAATTTAGGACCTCAAGCATGATCAAACCTTCTACAATCCAAGTCATCAAAAGTCATGAATAATTAGCATTAAATAATTCATAAAATCAGACTTGTAACCCTACCAAACTTGCTGAAAATAAGATATAAATTCCACAAATATTTGTAACAACAATTGCCCAATTGTTTACGGCCAATCAAGGTAACCCAAACCATTACCACACTTCCTCCAAATGAATCACCTAACTCAAAAATTAATGGCTAATTTTTAGAATTAATACCCTTACTTTAACCCTCAAAAATCCTTCAAACCCTGGTGATTTATTACCAAATAATTCAAAAATAATACTATAAATTTACTTTATCTAATTGGAATCTAAAATCCCTCCAAAAGGGTCCTTTATCTCCTCAAACTGATTTTCCCCACCTTAGAAATAAATATAAAATATTTTAGAATATTTTATCTCACTTACCTTGTCAAATTGGAGTCTAAAAGCCCTCTAAAAAGGTTCATTATTTTCTTAAATTGGTTCACCCCACCTTAAAAATAAATATAAAATATTTCAAAATATTATATCCCACCAATTGACCATAAAAATGGCCTCTTAATATGCCCAAGGAAAATCACCCAAGTAGAAAAGATTTTCTAATTGACTCTTCAAACCCTCAAGGGTCTTTATGTATTGCAACCCTCTCAAGAGGCATCTTATTCTTTGCCATAACAATTCACCACTCAAGGGAATGGCTCTAAACTCCACAATAAATCTCTCAATGCAATTGTTCACTCTCTAATGACCTAAAATTTCTATAAAAAATAGCTCTCTACATGGTTTTTAATATTTCTCAATGAAGGTGGTGTCCAAAAACACCTTTGTAGATCCACTTGTATATAAGCATGCAATTTTGAAGCTCAAAAATATCCCTTAAATAGATATGCCCAAGAATTAGGAATGGATGTTTTCATTCACAAACTCTTAAACCTCTTGAATTTTTTTGTCCTCAATATGTGATGAACAAGCTTGACATACTTGATCAATGATCAAATATCAATATTCAGCATAACCTTCCAAATGAATCCTCGATTTATTTTTATAATCATCCCCCAAGGGTGGCACCCAAGTTGGATGGATGTGTCTTTTAAAACATAAGCAAATTTATATTTTAAAACTCCTTTTTGAGGGATTAGGCTCTCATGACCCTTAAAGGTCCCCTACTTAAGTGAAAATTAGATCAAAAGTACCCTTATGTATAACTCAACTAAAAATTGGAATACTTAAGTAATTTTGACCTTTTTGCTCATAGGATAGCCACCTAAAAATTCCCTTCTCTTTCTTTCCCTTAGCCTTGTGGTAATAAACCAAGCTATGGGTCCATAAGTAAGTTATGTCAAAAGGGGGGACATTACAGTCATCCCCACCCTAAATTTCTTGTCCTCAAGCAATTTTAAAAGCCATGGGGTTGTCCCCACATTCTTCATAATGCACTTATCCACCAAAATGTCTTCCCACTGAAAATAAGCTCCAAATTAAACTCCCAACTTGTTAAATATGTATCTTAGTGGCTACCCTCATGGGCTAAAGGTGTCATGATCATCTTCTAAGAATTCCTCATAACCCAAAAGAAATAAAACATGCCTTTCTTATTTAATTTTTATGTAACCTCTCATGGTGATTAATGTGCCCTCACAAGATGTAAAACTTGGAAATAATTAACTATGATCTCATCTTGAAACATACCTTGAGTGCAAATGGTACATAGATGCAACCTCTTTTGAGTGTGCCTTAGAACATGTGGTATGTCATTCCCTTTTGACTTCCTTCTATCACTTCCTTTATGCATAATAAGAATATTTAATTGATTAAACAAAAGCCTCCACCAACTCCAAATATAGAATTGTACCTCCCATGCTTGATTAAGCCAAATGTGTGCTTCCTTATGAACATTGCTAGAATATACCCTTGGTTAGAATTTACCTAAAAAATCATATTTTTGGCCTTCCACATACTATATTACCTACCATTTAAAATCATATTTTATTATGTGGAAAATTTTAAAATGTACCTTGGTATGTATTTTTCCCAACATGGTTTGGAGTGTGCCCTTAAAGTGCCAAATTTTAATTCTCTTAAGCCACTGAACTTGTTTTGTAGACTCAAAAAATCATAAACCAAAAATTTAAGACTTCATACATATATTCCCAGCTCTTCCCCTTGGTTGGCATGTGAAAAATAAATTACTTTTAATTCCTAAAAGAGTCCATAGGTAAGCCTAGCTATGTTTAGCATTCTTTTGTAAGTAAAAGGACCACTTTTTCTTGCCATTCAAACCTTGTGAACAGATACTTGTAATTTCAATCCCTTAAAATTTAAGAGGGGTCTAATTTTTCTTAAAACATCTCTATTTCCACTCTTGAAAGAAGGAATAGGGTGTTTCCCAAAGAAAATTTTGGTTACCCTTTGAAATCAATTCTCATCTCATCCCTCCCAATAAATCATGATAAAAATCAAAAATTGCTACACTTACCAAATGCCTTGTAAAGTGTTCCAATTTGGAATGAAGGGGTTATTTGATGTCTGGTGGTAGCCTTCTTTTTTATCTTCCTCATGATCATGAAACATCCTCCTAACATACTATTTACAAAAGAAGAAGGGGCTTATCTATCACTTAAACCATGAAAAATAATCTCATTACCTTCTACTTTGAATTTTAGCTCCATGGTTTGGTAGATTTGAGTGTACTCACCAAGTGAGTGCAACCATTTAATACCAAGGAAAATATTGGTCTCCCCTATTCCAACCACATAAAAATTATATTCAACCACATACATTTCCAAAGTGAGACTAAGCTTTGGAACCTTAGTATTACAAGGGATGGTGAATCCATCTATTATCATGACTCTGAATCCTTTGAACTCTATGGATTATAGCCTATATGATGTTACCAACCCTTTATCAATAAAATTGTGAGTTTCCCCACTATTAATAAATATGGTGACAAGTGTACCCTTCAAGGATCACTTCACTCTAAAGGGATAATACCTAGTATCCCCTAAAAGTGATACCAAGGTGCCACTCAACTCCTCTTCTCCCTCAATCTCCAAAGTGTTACCCTCATAGTTGGTTGTCCCAAATTCATGTTCCTATTTAATAATTACCTCAATGTAGTATACTTTCCCCTTTCCATGACAATTATGGCCCTTCTCCTAAGGATCCTTTATTGTATAAAAGTTGTCAGAAGTGCACCAAGTTGTCTAAGTCAGTTATGGACTCATCATACTTAGGCACAAATATGGGACTTTATTTGTATGTTAACCATTTTACACTCGACTATGTTGGAATAAATTCACATAAGGAACATGTCTTATGCACTCACCTGAAACACAGTTGAGAAGGAACTAGGGGTCACATTGGGCTAGTTGTGTAATGGTGAAAGGTGTTACTTATGGGACTTGGTTAATTCACAAAAGGCTTAAGTAAATTCATTGGCATAAGCCTTTTATGGACTATGCTTAGTGTTTTGCAGGCACAAGCTTATTTTTTGGATTGATCATAGAGTCCCATAGGTGAAATCCTTTGACAAATTAATCCTAGTGTTATATAGGTGTTAGACGGGTCAAGGGGACACTTTCAATTTAAGATCTCATACTAGGATTGCACTTCTCACAAGGGTAGGGACATTTAGAGTAGGCTCTCTTTATACTTGGTCTTTCCCCCAAGTTATGGCTAACATCATCATTTATCAAAGTGATGCCATTAAAGTCATGAACTAAAAGCTTGCTTGAACTTTACTTAGCATAAATTAATTTAAACTATAACATTACATCCATTACATTAATTATAGATTCAAATAACATTACTAAAGATGCATAAACCAAATGTTTTATTCACCATAACTATTCTTTATCATTAATCAATCTCAAATAAATAGAGTTCATAACACTTTAAATAGAGTACATGCTTAATTCATAATACTTAGTGGCCTAGAGGCTCACAAGTGAGCTTGGGCATGTACAAATGGAGCCTTCATGGCATCTGAGCTATTCCTAAGTCTAATGGTAGTAATTAAAAAATATACAGAACTAAATTCAATTCTCTAGAGCTTTATTATACTAAGTTTACATCTTCTAGATCACCTGGTCCAAGCTCCTTTTATATCTCTACAAGAACATCTCTGTCAACATGGAAGGCACATGAGAAGTGCCAATTTGGATCATTGGTGATAATTCTACCAACTCTATCACTTTTAAATCTTTGTACTATAGTCACCACATATCACCCAACCTGGAAGATGCCCCAAGAATCCTAGAATTGGTTAGCTACCTACCAACTAGTGTAAGGTGTGTGTTGATTCCTCCAGCTGGTGCCAAGATTCCAAAATATCAATCATTATACCAAATGATTGCCTCATGATAAAGTTTCTATCATGATATCATGAATCCTTATATACCAAAATAAGGGGCCCAACATTACCCCATATAAAATTTCTAGTCCATCCTAAAACTAGGCTATCAAAGTCTTTGGTGCATAGAACTTAAGCACACTCTCCTTAAGCTTAATGATAAAATCCTTAAATCCCTTTATAGAAATCTTGATTTCTTCAATGGTGTTGTCTATTTTGGTGGAGTCCATACTAAGAACAAGTACATCAATCTTTTCTAGTTCCTTTTTGAAGGCCTCTAGATTTTCCTTTGCCTTAGTCACACCCCAATTCAAGATTAATCTTTGCTTGTAGGCCTTAGTCTATAGAGCACAAAAGAGTGCTTTCAAGTTTTTCTCTTAGTACTTTATCTAGGCGTTTAGTGCATTGACATTCCTTATGATTTGTGCACACTCTGACCTACTCATAGAGTACACCTCTACCATCAACTTCTCATTATCCTTCTTTGCCTGCTTGAGGCATGGATTTATGACTAACACTTGGTTTCAAAAGCTTAAGATGGCATCAACTACATCTGTTCCTTCTTGAATTTTTTCAAAGAGGTCGTCTACCTCTTCGATCTTAGCATCAATCTCCTTCTATATCATGGTGTAGGGATCTTCTTCATGTTCTTGCACTAGCTTAGGACTCATCCTTGGGAGAATTTACTCTACTAAAAACATATTTTATCAACCTCAAAGAGGTTTAAAGTATCAAAACTGAATACAAGTGATGGTTCAACCATCTCTATGCACTCGCATAGATACTACATCTTAAATTTTTTGGCCTACACTTCATCTTCAACATACTTGCAGAGTTTTTTCCATTTCCCTAACCTACCATCAGTGATGAAATTTTTACACACCACTTTAGTCATCATTCTAATAACTGTATTCCTAGACTAGACTAGGTTAATAGTGTGAGGGTTTATGATGATGGATTAAAGCCCTTCCTCAAGTTATTTTGATCCCAAAATAGCCTTTCTCAACACCTCAAAGTGAAGCTCATCCATGTATTAATCAAATGCAAATGCAATTTATTTACATGTCCTAGTTATGGTAGCCTCGAGGGGGCATGGTGTCAAACATGTATAAGTCTTCATCCTTCCATCCCTTCCACACCTTATTCTCTATGCTCAATTTTATGTTGTCCTTCTTGATGATGGCTAGCTTTATTTTCTCTTCCTCCTCTTCGCTGGTACCACCACTTTCTTTGGTGCTCTCCTCAGAGGACTCATCTTCTTTTTCCTTAACGGGTTCTTCCATAGACTTTTCTCCTTCATCTTTTCCTTCCTCTTAGGGTTACTCAATGTTTACCTCCAAGTTTATTCCCTTGATGTGAGCTTCACCTTATTCCTACTTGGGTTTATCTATAGTCTCTTTTTTCTATTTTGAGGTGCTAGTATCACCTTCCTTTTCTTTAGGCACCCCTTCACTACTTGGGCATGCCCATTGTGTATCTTGATCTACTTTCCTAGTGGGGGTGCTAGGAACCTTTTTGTATTTTTCAAAGGCTAGTCTCATGCTTGTGGGAACCTTCTTGGTATTCTTCTTTTCTTTGGCCTCTTCATTTTCCTTAGCAAGTATACATATTTCTTTAAGTGTTAGTGCCTTCTCAATATCTACCTCACTCAAGCCCATTTTCTTCCATGCCTTTATCTTTTCCTCTTCTATTTGTCAGGGTGGAATGGACGGTTATTCATTGGATGAGGATCTTGCCAACTCCTCTACTTCTTCAATCATAATGATTATGCCACTTTTGAGGGCCTTCTACAAATCTTTGGTGTTTGTATCCTCTTTTTCTTCTACCTGCATGATGTAGCTATTTATTTCTTCTTCTTCTTCTTCCATCTCTTCCTCTAGTCCATGTATGAGGTTATTTTCATCTCCATTTCTACTAGAGTTATAGTTGGGAGTGCAAGTTGTCCCTTAGACTTATTTTTATGCTTCTTAATAAAATAAGTAGTATTTAGTGTGAAGGTTACACACTTATTAGTATTTGGAGGTGTAGTTTGTTTTCCAGTTGAAATATTCAACCTGATGTGCTCTTCAATCTCCTTAAGTGTCTCTCCCTACTTCTAGGTTGCCTTCTCTTTCATATTTGGCATTGGATTCCCTTCATCACCAATAAAGATGGGGTGATCATCATCTTTCTCAAGGTCAGCACCTTCTTTCATGGCTTCATCTCATAATATAAATTTAAATATGCACCCAATTATAATTTCCCTTTAGAGGGGATAGAGGTTGATTCAGTTAGAGTCATCCTCATTCTTTGTGGCCTTTGTTATAAGTCACACATATTGGCACTTCAACCTACTTCTTTATTGATCTATAATATTCACTAAGATCTCTAGTTTTTGGGTGTTGGTAATCCTCTTTAGCATCACTATAAAAAATTTAGCATAAAATACATAAGGTGATTTTAGCCAACTGAAT
The DNA here is from genome assembly GCA_037957365.1 of Torreya grandis. Classification (NCBI taxonomy): domain Eukaryota; kingdom Viridiplantae; phylum Streptophyta; class Pinopsida; order Cupressales; family Taxaceae; genus Torreya; species Torreya grandis. The sequence continues at coordinate 5,854,603 of JARHVA010000317.1, read as the reverse complement.
AGGTTTTTGTCTATGAGCACCAAGTGCACTACACAAAAATGTTACATGATGATGAAGGTTTTCACTCTTACCATGTTTTAGGGGAGATCCTGTAGGATGTACCATTCAATCTTGAATGCCTAGATGTATTGGTTACACCACTCTTGTACCCTTGTCTTATATTTTTTGGAGAAGTTGGGTGGGTAGATAAAGTCTTGATACTTTAGTGCCTATGAGTCATTGTGTTATGAGAACACACAAAGGTTGTCATCATCACCATCAAGAATGCCAATATCCTCCATCATAGTAAATATTCACATGGAATCCCACCTAAAGTTATCATGCACCTTATGTCACTATAGAATGTTCTTCATAATATCCTCAGTAATAAACTTGGAGATGTTGAACTTTTCTCCTTGTTCTATGTGGTGGGTGATGCACAAGTAAGTCTTGTTGATGTTAGACTATCATCTACCAAGGTAAATCTTAGAACTCATGAGTCATGTTGTTTCCCTCATGCTAGGGTTTTAAATGTCCTTAATAGGTAATGTGAACCCTACCTTGTAGTAGCCCAGGAGTTTTACAACCCTCTCTACTTCCACATTATCTTACATCATCTATCAGATGTTACCTCCTATGCTTAGGAGTCTTGTGATCCTACTTATGAGGCATGTTGAGATTCAAATGTGCCTCCCTAAAAAATAAAATCTATTACCATGAACATGTGAGAGGATGAATGCACCAATTCCTCCATCTTTCCAAAATTTGGCAACTCATACAACTAGGTCATCTCAGTGGTTGCTAGTTTGTCTCAACTAGAGATGTCAAATATTGTCATGCCTAGCTTAGTCTTCCTCCTTGTATCAACCATCTAATCTTATTTGAATTCTTGCATGTCACTTAATGTCTAATGGGTGTAATCTTTCAATTTACATGTGGGTTTGAAGGATACTCATGTCTCCCTGACTATGACCTCAATAAGAAATTGCATTTATTTGTATGAAAGCTTTACACTTACCTCAAGGTCAACCACCACAATGATAACACCTTCTACCAACTATGCCTCTTTATTCATAATAGGTGCTTCTTTAACCATTTATGCCTTCTTGGCATCCTTTTATGCCTATGGTAGACCTAGGCTCAAATGTTTCTTGCCCATTATGAGCTAACTATTATTAAAGTGTAGTTTATTAATTTTTCTAAATATCTTAATATTTTTTAGCACTCATTCACAGTCATAGGGTCTACAACTATGAGTTCAACTCTTAAACTTCTGATGCCTTTAATGGTGGCCTCAAAGTTTTACATAAATCCTATTACTTGGTTCTCTCACAATTCTTTCTCTACATGCCTCTTTTCTAATTCAAAACAAAATGCAATTTTATTCATGATTCAAATGTTTTCACTTGGGGTTGTGGATGCTCAATTTTTCACTATGGTAACATTTTTTTTAGTTTAGTTATGTTTAGCTCTATTTAGGTTTAACTTCCCACAAGGTTTGTAACCTAGTCTAGTGTGTCATTCACCTTTTTATAACTTAATTTTAGCTACCTTATTAATGGTTGGTGAGTAATGGAATGGATTTATTGAAATATACTAAACCCATAAAATCCAAAAAAATCTACCACCACATTTGCATTTATTATGGATATTTGTGCCTCTATCATCACCACATTAAATTTTATTAATGGTATATTTTGTGAAGTGATAGGTGATTCAAACAGTCACTTCCTACCAACCATTTGATGGGTGTTATCTATCTTGATGATCTCGCATACACTTTTTTGACCTTGGTGTGACCTTTGCCCTTCTTATGGTAACCTAGGTTCAGTGCTTCACATGCATGTGATTTAGCCTCCTCAGTTCCATCTCTTTTTAGTGTTGTATTTCCTATCAAGTGTGCCTCTCTTTTTTGGCTGATTTCTCTATGCTTTCATCTTTATTTGGCCTTCCCTACCCCATAAGAATTCCTATGTTAGTCCTCCAGTGCATCATTCTTCAGGTTTCTTTCTCACTATCATCTCATGTACTTCTCTTTGTTAACTTGTCCTCACATTATTTCTAATCTATAAAACCTCACATGCCCAAAAAATTAGGTGTCTAGCCTCATGCACTTTAGGTATCATCCACACTCAACACACCTAGCTATATTTATGCATGTAAGTGCTAAAAGAGTTCTCTTATGGGCTTGAGAGTGACATGCTTATTCATAACACAAATAAAAACAAACATGAGCAAAAATTTGACTTACACCAAATTTTATTCTCGTCAACATAACACAACTAAATTATGATCGAGAAGTCAATGTTTGATGGTGTAAGCACCATATTATTTATTATAAGGCTCCAATATATTGTCATTGAAATTCCTAGGTAGCATTTCACCTATTAACATGTACATCTTGCATGCACCACTCTCCAATATATTGTGGCTGACATAACATCCCATCCACCTAATCTATAGCTTGATTAGGTGCTTGAGGTACTTGGAGTCATATAGAAAGACTAATGTTCCTTTAGTAAGTATCTTACACTTGATGTGCTCATCATGTTATAGATTCTAGCACACATTTTTTATCTACTGACTCCATCTTGCTCAGGTGCACATCTCATCCAAGCACTCCAAGTATTTTGGTTGTATACTCAAGGACTCTTGGTCATCCAAACAACCAATATGCACAATGCATAATTAGGGCACCATAAATTCTATCAATAAAATGGCCTCTATAATAAACACCAATTGGAATGGTATAGCCTTATTCATGCCCTTATACATCATGTGATAGGCCCATAATATTGTTGACACATAGTTATCCTAATCTTTATGACCAACATCACATATATTTGTGAGGTACATTCCCAATATCTTTTTGAATGCCTCAATGGTGTCATTTTCTTGGGGATGATATGGTGTCATATTATGATGTGTCACCATGTATTCAATTAGTAAGATGTGTATGTTTTCATTGATGAAGTGAGCACTATGGTCACTAGTCAAACTAAGTGGACACCCATATTGACTGATGATGTTTTCCTAGACAAACCTTGTTATGGTGGTGGCTATGCAATCTTTGGTTGTCACTTCTTTGGACCACTTGGTGAAGTAATTTATGGCCACTAGAATGTATCATGTACATGTACACCTAATAGTGGGAGTAATCAGCCCAACAAAGTCAATGGCCTATTTTTCAAATGGTGCTTAGGAAAGGATAGGGATGAGAGGCATCTCATCCAACTAGTTGGGATTTCCTATGCACTGGTAGAGGTCACATGCCTTGGCATAATATTTTACATCCTAAAAGAGAGATGGCCACCATAAGCTTTATTGTATCACCTTGTGTACCATAGCATCTCTAGCATAATAGCCTCTAGTAATCCCCTCATGTATCTCTTGCAATACTGAGTCTCCTTCATACTCTAGGACACATCAGTGTAGGGTCATCATGGCTCAACTTGTACAGTTCCCCATTAATGAGTTGAAAAAGGGTGGTGTGAACTGTGAGTTGCTTCTTTTCCTTAGTTGTCATAGTCTGGGGTGCAGCTCCAAATGTCAAAAATGTGGTAATATCTTCCAAGTCCTCTAGGATGCGCTATACCTTATAAAGTTTCACATCAGGGATATCATCCTCAATAGGCAATGCCACATTGCCAAAGTTGATGTAGGACAAATGGTCTATCCCCATGTTTTATTTTCCAAGATTTACTATAATGGAGAACTAGAACTCTTGGAATAAAAATATCCATTAACCAATGTGCCCATGGAGAATAAACTTGTTCACTGGGTACTTATGAGCCTTATGATTAGTGAAGAAGATGAATGGGGTCACCAACAAGTATTATTAAAACTTATGTAAGGTGTATACTATGGTTAGCACCTCATGCTTAGTTATGGTGTAGTTCTACTCTACCTACATTAATTTTCTACTTGTAAAAGAAATAGGATGGTCCATTTTGCCTTCACTTAGTTTCACCAAAATGGTACCAATCATAATACCAAATGCATCAACATAGACATGGAATGGATTCATCTAGTTGGGTAATTATAATAATAACGTACTTGTTAGTTTGAGCTTTAGGGTCTCAAATGCATCTTCCTGCACTACACCCTAATAGGATGGGTTATCCTTGTACAAGAGCTCTTCTAATGGTTCTACAATCTTAGCATAGTTTTTTTTATGAACTTCCTATAGTACCCATAATGGCCAAGAAAGGATTAAATGTCTTTCTATGTCAATGGGGTCTAGATCTGTAGAATGATTGAAATCTTTGTAGTATCAATGATCAAACCATCTTTATAGATGATGTGCTCAAGAGAAGTGTCAAATGGTTTCATGAAGATACACTCCTTGAGGTTCAAAGAGATTTGTAACTACCTAAACCTTTCAAACATAAGGTGAAAGTTATCATAATGGTCTTTCACTAGTCCATACATAGTCCAATCATCTACGTATACTTGGAGGAACTTGTGAATGAAGTCCTTGAAATTAGTGATCACCACTCAGGATAATATGATTGGTACATTCTTAAGTCCAAAGGGCATCACATTGTATGCAAAAAAATCCATTATATTTCAAAGGTCATTTTGGCCTTATCCTCCTCCTTGATCTGGACTTGATGATATCCTAAGAACTCATTAGTGAAAGTGTATATCTCACAACCTACAATGCCATCCAAGATTTCATCGGTGAATGAATTTGGAAAGGGGTCAATGGTGTAGGCAACATTCAAAAATATATAATCAACACAAATCCAAATGCACCCATCCTTCTTGATACTGATGACCATATGGCTAACCCATTTAGATTATTTTATAGGGTAGATGATGCCTATGTCTAGCATACCATCAATCTCTATATTAAATTTGGCACAAAGGTTTGGGTTCATTCTATAAGGTCACTTCTTGACAAGTCTTACACCATCAACTAGCTTGATTCTCATCTTCCCTATTGATGGATACATGACTTTCATGTCTAGGAAATTATGAGGGTTACAATTTTGATAATTCTTTTAGGAGATCAACAATACACACTAGCTCCATGTTAGACCAATATGCACCCAGAGTAGTAATATTTGGTTCCCTTCTGAGCTGATAGCTACCTTGTTAGTTTTTAGTGGTGCATGGTAGGTTTCATTATTTTCCTAATATGAATCCTTGACTTGTCTTCTCCCCTCAATTGTTTTTATATGAATATGGGTAGGGTCTTATTCTTCTACGGTGTTATCCTTAACTTGGCACACTAATTTATTCTTACCTATTAGATTTATCTAGTTGCATGCCTTCCATGTTTCATCATATTCATCACTAAATTCACTATTGAGGACTTAATCTTCAAATAAGGTTAGTAGCACCAAGACTTTTTCATCTAACATGTCTTTTAGGTGCTCCTCTAATATTACAATGTCCTCAAACACTGACCTTCGAACTAGCTATAGTGGCTCAATTAGTTCAAGGTTTTGAAAACAAAAGGAGAAGGTGTGGATAAACTACTCTTGAAGGGAATCTCAATTAGTTATCTTGAAGTGAATATCATTGATAACATACCATGATCATAACTACATCTTCAAGGTTCTATAGAAGGTGTGCACCCATAGGTTCTTTGGGTCATTCTCACCATAGACAGTCTACATTTCTTTGTAAAGGTGCACATACACTATAGGGTCAAAATTTCTAGAATACGCTGAGATGTCTAGGTCCTCCTTAATTTTCCAAAACCTCATGCAAATGGATGCTTTTACATGTTGCCAAGTTATCAATCTAGGCCTTTGTACTACCCACAAATGAGTAGTATTGCTCTTTAGTGTAAACACTAATGCACCCATTTTATCTACCTCTTTTACGATACATGATTCAAGGTCACAAACATACTCTTCCACTAGATTTCTCCCCTCATATATTGGGAACACTACAATTTTACCTTTACTTAATAAAAACACTCTCTTTCCCTTCTTCTTAGTGTAAGGGACCCATTTTTTAGAAGTGTGCTTGATCTGTACCTAGCCTATCTTTATTGGTTTTGGCATCTTTATTTGCATTAAGTAGCACCTTCGACCAGTGGTCTCATATTCTTCCTCAACCCAATGGTCACAAGTAATGTTGGTGGTTTCCAAAGATAATTCTCCATCTTCTTAAGAAAACACTCCTTGATCACTAGGGTCTAGCTTCTCAATGCCTTACACCATGATGTTATATATGTGGTTGATATCATCCTCAAGGTTCACTTTCAACATGGGGAGTCCTTGGTCACTTGAGAAGGGTATAACCACCCTCTCCTTAACATTATCAAATGTCATGTAACACCTATTTAAGTACATATCTACATTATTTACATAGCACCATGGCCTTCCAAGAAGTGTCAGGTAGTTGTTTTGTTCTACTAACTTAATCACTTTAAAGTCATCACAGAATTTGGTGCCCATGATATCTATAACTACACTCTTTAGAATTATGATGGGCTATACTCAGGTCTTATTAGCCATGAAAAGTGCATGAGGGGAAGGCCTCAAGGTTGTCCTACTCATTTTTCCCTAGCATTTTTGGTCAAAATTTTGACCTCGATACTTGTGTCTATAAGGACCTCACAAATAGACCATCCATCAATATTGGTATTCATAACGAGTTATTGATCATATTTTATATTATGTGTATGTTGAACTTGTTACACCCTCTCCATGTGTGGTGCAGCAACTTCAACTAGATTTTTTGCTACATGTTCTAAGAGCAAGTTCCTTAATAGGGTTAGTATTCCCTTTGTTTGTATTAGGCACAAGATCTTCACTAATTTTTTCATCTCAACTTCTTAGCTATCTTATTTCTTTCGAGAGGTATTAGCCTATGCTTCTAACTCTTGCACTATATGGAGATCCCCTTGAGGTTTTAGATAACACTCATAGCCTACTACAATACATTTTTTTGGTGCATAGGGTCTAGGTAAGGTATGACTTTGGGTTCATGTTATGCACTTAGTGTGACCCTTATCCTCATATTCTAATCATAACTTAGGTATTGGTGTCACTAGTGACTGAGTGATGAATTCATTATGAGTAGTTGTCTGCACCTTGACTATCTCTACATGGGTTAGTTACACCTTCAAAATCTATTTCTTCATTTTTAGCTCAAGCCTAATCATTCATTCACCCTTATCTATATTAGGCCTACCTTGGGTTAACTTTTTGTATAGGTCAAGGTATTCCTTGACCTTATGGGATCCTTGACAATACCCACACATGAGATGTGTAGGGTAGTTTCACTAATAATACTCTATTGAGCCACATTTATAACTTGAGCATGAAGGGAAACCTACACCACCACATCTTCCACCTCGCCCTCTAGCACCTTGTTGCATCCTAAATCCTATGTTATATTGGCCATAGACCTCATTTCTTTGATTAGCTTACCCTTTGATTGTTGTAGTGGCGTACCTTACACCTCTTTCCATGTTCTCATGTTAGGTTGTGGAGCTAAAAGCTTTAACTTGTTGCAGACGAAGAGGAGGTTGCTAAAGTTCTAGAAGTACCAGCATCGACAATATAATGGATGTCAGTCATGATCAATGCAAAAGGTAACTGGCATCGATAGGGAGTTAGCCGACGTTGGTCAGCACCAGTCAGATAGGGATTGACGTCGGTCGCTTGTGTGTTCCAGAACTATTCATTACACGAATAATTAGTTTGTTGAACTGAGTGTTTGCATGTAAAGGCTATTTTAAGTCTTGAGCTACGTGTCTATTATTAGTAAACTAAGAGTCTAAGTTATTTTTTAAGTTTGGGATCTATTTATAGACCCATTGGCATGTATTGTAATTATGAGCTAAGAAGGAAGGCAAGGAAGACCCTTCCATTGTAAGATCATTGAGTTGCAGGTTGTTGCAAGCTCATAGGAGATCTACATGTGTAAGTATGGTCTGTTGAATTGTAGGTTACAGGTTCATGGGAGATCTACTTGAAGTACTTTAGAGTGCTTGGTACTGGCAGGGTTATTACTGACTGGTTGAAGAGGTAAGCACCAATTCTGTGTGTGAGTTATGTGTTGGGACTATTTTTGGTAGGAGAGTGAACTTTTGAAGAAGAATTACTATACACTTGAGGTGTGGGAAGCCTCTGGAAGGTGGGAGAAGAAGTGGCATCTTTTTTATTGTATTCTTTTTTGTACGAGTATTAATACAAGATAGTGTATTGTCTCTCATATTCTGTGCTATTTGTGAATTCTAGTTACTTGTACTTCTGGATATTTCTGCATGTTTAATTACTTGTATTTGGTAATCATATTGTGCTCTTTCTGAGGAGCAAGATCCTAACAAGTGGGATTAGAACAAGGTTTATTATTTTTGGATTCCCCGACAACTGGTATCAGAGCTTTTGGTTAGGTTACTAACATGTTGGATTAGATCTGGTTAGTGTGTGTTGATTACAGGTTACTCACCGGAGTTTCTATTTGAGTGGGAGTAGAGCAATGGCAGAAGAAAGTAGGCTACAAATGGAGAAGTTTAATGGCAAGAACTATCAATTATGGAGGATGTAGATTGAAGATTATCTGTATCAGAAAGATTTGTACTTACCGTTGGGTGGGGTTGATTGCAAGCCCCAGGATATGAAGGATGAAGAATGGAAGGTTCTTGATCAAAAGGCTCTAGGATCTATAAGGTTGAGTCTTGCATCGTTTGTGATTTCCAACTTATCACACGCTAAGACAATGGTAGAGTTGATGGAATCTTTGAAAAATTTATATGAAAAACCCTCAGCTTCGAATAAGGTATTTCTTATGAAGCAATTATTTAATTTGAAAATGTTGGAAGGTGGATCTGTACATAGTCATCTTAGTGATTTCCATGGTTTGTTAAACCAGTTAAATTCAATCAATATTGTTTTTGATGATGAAAATAAGGCTCTCTTAATATTGTGTTCATTACCTGAAAGTTGGGAGAGTTTGGTAATGGCAGTTAGCAATACTACGTCTGCTTCAAAAATCTTAAAAGTGGATGATGTTGTGAGTGTGATCTTGAATGAAGAGATACACAGGAAAAGCACAGGTGAATCATCAGGGAATGCTTTGAGCATTGAAGGTAGAGGAAGGCAAAGAGAGAAGATAGAGCATGGGAGATCAAGGTCCAAGATAGGTAGGAGATCCAAGTCTAGGTATGGCAGAATAACCTGCTGGAAATGTGGAAAGCAAGGGCACTTAAATAGAGATTGTTGGTTGGGTGAAGATCAGCATGAAGGGCATGAAGAAGAAGTAGATGTTGCAAATTTCATTACACAGGATGCTCTGGTATGTTCTTTGGATAAAGTAAAATCTTGGGTTTTAGATTCTGGTGCCTCTTTTCATGCATCCCCAAATAGGGAATTTTTTCATGAGTATGTCCAAGGAGACTTTGGAGAAATTTGTGTAGGGGATGGTAAGCCTTGTCAGATGGTTGGCAAAGGAAAAGTGAAGCTGAAATTGTAGACAGGTAACACATGGGTGTTGAAGGAGGTCATGCATGTCCCAATTTTGGAGCAAAATTTGATTTCTGTAAGAAGTTTGGGTGATGAGGGTTGCACAGTAACTCTCACAGTGGACTCTTGGAAGGTTACCAATGGTGAAATTGTTGTAGCAAGAGGTAAGAAATTAGGTACACTTTATCTATCTACTTGTATTATTGATTCTCTTTCTGGGTTATCTACTTCAGCTGTAGATTTGAAGATGTGGCTTAATAGGCTTGGTCACATGAATAAGAAGGAGATGCATGTTCTTGAGTCAAAGGGTATGAATCAAGATTTCTGTATGTAGAAAAAGAAAGTGACGTTTCTTGAGGAATATGATGTTAGTGACAAGAATAAGAAAGCCTTGGTTTTCAAGGAGAAGGTGACAAATAGAGTTCAACACAAGGGGCAAAAGAATTCTGAGCAAAGCAAGGTTGATTTGGACAAGGGTTTGATCCAAAAGGAGCTCGCGGGTAGAAGTCAGTTCTCACAATCAAAACACAAAGACCGACATCAGCTAGAAAACTAATGTCGATATCCAGACAGGGACTAATGTCAGCTATGTGCAGCCCAATGTCGGTGAAATAGGGATAAATAAACACTGGCATCAGCTAGGGGGAATCGATGTCAGTGATGAGGTAGTCGTAGGGAACCGACATCGGTTGGGTGCAGACTGAGATGTGACTGGCATCAGTCACTGAGACAAATTTTGGGCAGACAACAAGCTGTCAAGGAGTCTCAAATGCCCATATGGAGGACTTAAAGGGTAAGTAAGCCTCAATTCATCATTTCCCTTCTTTACACTACTTGTTTCTCACTGATGGTGAAGAACTAGGAAGTCATTAAAGAAGCAGAGTAGGTAGATCCAGGAAATAGTGGGAGCTTGGCATGGATGAGGAATGTGATTCCTTAGAGGAGAACCAAACGGGAGTTTTGGGTGGAGTTGCTAGCTAGAAGAAAGCACTGAGAGACGAATGGATGTTCAGGATAAAGAAGAGCAGAAATGGACATGTGAGATGGGAGGCCAGGGTATATGGTCTTGAGTAAGCTACAAGACAATGGAGGTTTGATCATTGTGTTTCTCTTTACCAGGTTGGATAATATTAGCTACATTATCCTATTATTGTATGATGTGCTTGTCACAGGGTTACATATACAGGGAGTTGCTGAACTAAAGGTAAAGCTAGTTCAGAGGTGTGTCATGAGGAATCTGGGAGCAGCACGGTTCTTTGGCATGAGTGTGTTCTAGGGACATGGAAGGTCACATGTTGACTTTGTTTTAGGATGATTGTGTGAGACCGGTTAGCACGCCGATGGTTGGACAGTTCTATGGATAGTGTCTTGATTCACATAATGAGGTTAAGTGCATGGTATGTACTAGACCTAAGTTTTCCCAAGCAGTGGGATTTGTCACAAGTTTGGAGCCAATCTAGGAAAAAGCATTGGAGGGAAGTTCAGTGGATTCTTAGAGGGACTAGCAGTAGGTGCACATGCTATGCAGGGTCAAGTTATTTTCTACATGGTTTGTAGATGCGGATGTGGTAGGTGATTTGGATGATAGGTGTTGCACCATAGGATTTGTGGTGGTTGGCCTTCAAGAGTGATCTTGAAGAGGGATACAAAGCCAAGGGAACAAACTAGATGATGTATAGGTACAGGTATAATTGCAGCTATTTATCTCCAAGTGGGAGATTGTTAGGTTGTGGAGCTAAAAGCTTCAACTTTTTGTAGATGAAGAGGAGGTTGCTAAAGTTCCAAAAGTACCAGCATCAGCAGTATAACCGACGTTGGTCATGATCAATGCAGAAGGCAACCGGCATTGACAGGGAGTCGGCCGACGTCGATCAGCACCAGTCAGACAGGGACCGACGTCGGTCGCCTGTGTGTTCCAAAACTATTCATTGCACGAATAGTTAGTTTGTTGAACTGAGTGTTTGCATGTAAATGCTATTTCGAGTCTTGAGCTACGTGTCTATTATTAGTAAACTAAGAGTCTAAGTTATTGTTTAAGTTTGGGATCTATTTATAGACCCATTGGCATGTATTGTAATTATGAGTTAAGAAGGAAGGCAAGGAAGACCCTTCCATTGTAAGATCATTGAGTTTCAAGTTGTTGCAAGCTCATAGGAGATCTACATGTGTAAGTATGGTCTATTGAATTGTAGGTTGCAGGTTCATGGGAGATCTACTTGAAGTACTTTAGAGTGCTTGGTACTGGCAGGGTTATTACTGACTGGTTGGAGAGGTGAACACCAATTCTGTGTGTGAGTTGTGTGTTGGGACCATTTTTGGTAGGAGAGTGAACTTTTGAAGAAGAATTAATATACACTTAAGGTGTGGGAAGCCTCTAGAAGGTGGGAGAAGAAGTGGCATCTTCTTTATTATATTCTTTTATGTACGAGTGTTAATACAAGATAGTGTATTGTCTCTCATATTTTGTGTTATTTGTGAATTCTAGTTACTTGTACTTCTGGATATTTCTGCATGTTTAATTGCTTGTATTTGGTAATCATATTGTGCTCTTTTTGAGGAGCAAGATCCTAAAAAGTGGGATCAGAACAAGGTTTGTTGTTCTTGGATTCCCCGACATCTCATGCATCTCATCAATCACCCAATAATTAGTAGTGGTATGGGTGTAGGTGTCACACAACCAATAATAAATGGTTGTGTTGACTTGGATGGTGCATTGCAAAAAAGGGTAGTTAAGAACATCATGCACCTCTTGATATAATTAATAACTTAGAAGTAGGGTACACACATTCTTTCATGGGTAATTATTCATGTTATGACCTTCCACTTTGTAATCAGTGCACCATAATCCACTTCGAGTATATTATGATGAGTTAGTAGTAATATTTTGGATTTTAGAGTCCATGGATGTAATAATTACCTCTATAAATGGGTTGATCCAAGTGTCAGTGCTTTCAACTACGTGAACTCTAAATGTAGCTTCAAGTGATTTATGAGGGTCTATGAAAGTCTTCATAGAAAGCACTCTTTTAAATGGTACTGGTAACCCTCCAATGAACCACTATGCATGTTAGGAAGGGTGAATGTCATAAGAGAGTTTCAAAATGAGATTCTTGAACATTGCATCATACATGTGCACACTCTCTGAGATCCCTTGGGTAATCTCCTTGAGTATGGTGGTGTTTTATTGTTCAAACTTTAGAATGTTAAATTCCTTTAGGAATGTCTTCATCAGGGTGTCATAATCAACCATAACCTAGTTAGGGTCAAATTTTATATACCATATATGGTAATGATCAAATAGAATGGTCATAAATTGGCTTTCCTTACACTCCAATTGGGTTATGCCCCACGCATGCCACTATAGTTAACATTTTAGCACATGTTCTGTGGCATTTTCCATGTCATGATACTCTAGCAAGTGCATGGCCATTCTAATAGATTTTTTATGGTGGGATAGATGGGATCTGAGGCAGTTATCTCCTAATTTCTATCTTGGTGGTGGTCCTCCAATGCCTCCAACCACTAGGTTAGGCACTAGTCCCATCATTACTACTGGTACCATTAATGTTGATGGCATTGTAATACTTACTTATGGCATCAAACCACTCCATATGGATTATTGCCCACTTTGTATTGATAATAATGGTTGAGTGGGTATGCTCATACTCAAAGTTTATTGTGGTGAGATATTACCCACTAGTCTAGAGGTAGTTGTGCTCACCTTTTTGTATGGAATAATTTGCTCAGTCATAAAGTTACACTCTAAGTCTATGAAATGTCTAAAATATATGTTGATAATAGGTTTAATTGTCACTTTTATGCTTTCTTAAACTGGTGGATATAGCATATGAGTATGTACAATATGTTTAAAGGGGGTAGGCACATAATGTGTATCTTCAATCACCAAGTCTTGTAGGAACCTAGCACATTCCACACCTATCAAACACTAAGCTTGATTCATCACTTCATTGTTTTCCTTATCCTTGTGCTACTATATTTTAAGAGATCCTTCCCCATGCCCTTCCTACTCACTATGGGTTATCTCAACACTTCCAAGTACCATATATTCCATCATCCTATGTCATCTCTTGTTATTGTTCTATCTTCTAAGCCTTGGGTGTCAATCTACTCATCCCCTTCCATTGCACCTCACCTACACATCCCCTTTCCCCCTTTATGCTTTTTCATTTGAAAATTTACTTTATCCTTCCATCCCCAAAGTCTCAAATCAATAATCCACCATTATATTTTTGAGTTTTGCATTGAATTCCTTCATAAACATGCCTCTAGGTTTGCACAAAAATTGATACTCTACTTCTTCAAGGCATGAGTATGTTGAAACTATGAACTCAAGCATGTAACTATTCAACATTCCTTTCCACCATTTGTCTACTGCTCTAATCCAAGTGGCATATAGGGTCTCAAGCCTCTCTAGGTGTTCCTTCATCCACTAAAAGTGTTATCCATATCTCTTCCTTTGGTGGGTTGAATATGTAGCCAACCATTGATACATATTCTCTCGTAATTTGCAAAAAAATACCTCATATAACATCATATAGGTTGTTCTAAACCCACTTTCTTGGATTTTGTCCTTTGTCGGTTGGATTCTTTAGTGCAAATCTATCTTCCACCTATTATAACCAATGATTGATGTTTTCTAGGGAGAGTTGGTACATCATTCTACTACACCATTGCAATAATAAAATTCAACATGTGTCTCAATGATGGAACCAAAATGTTTTAAAAAAATTGTCAAGAGTGCACCAAGCTATCTAAGTTGGTTATAAACTCATCACATTTAGGTATAAACATGGGATTGTATTTCTACACTCAACATTTTACACTTAGCTATGCTAGCATCAATTCAAATAAGGCACAAGCCTTTTGCACTCACCTAAAGTGTAGCTAAGAAACAACTGGGGCCCACATTAGGTTAGTTTTGCCATGGCACAAGGAATTACTTATGGAACTTGGTTAATTCATAAAATGCTTAAGTGGATTCATCTACATAAGCCTTTCATGGATTATGCTTAGTGTTCTATAGGTGAAAGCCTATTTGGTAGATTAATCCTAAAGTCATATGGGTGCAATCCTTTTATAAACGAATCCTAGCATCATATAGGTGTTAGATGAGTCAAGGGGCTACTTTCAATTTAAGTGCTTGTACTAGGCTCATGCTTCTCACAAGGGTAAGGACATTTGGTGCAAGATCTCTCTACACTTATTCTTTCCCCCAAGTTATGGATGACATCATCATTTATCAAAGGGATGCCATTAATGTCATGAACCAGAAGCTTGCTTGAACTTTACTTAGCATAAATGAATTTAAACTACAATATTAAATCCATTACATTCATTGCACATATAAATAACATTACCAAAGATGCATAAATGAGATTTTTTACTCACTACAACTATTCTTTATCCTTATTCAAGCTCAAATAAATAGATTTCATAACACTTAAAATAGAGTACATGATTAATTCATAATAATTAGTAGCCCAGAGGCTCACAATCAAGCTTAGGCATATAAAAATAAATCCTTCATAGCATCCAAGCTAGTCTTAAGTCTGATAGAGGTCTTTAAAAAACATACAAAACTAAATTCAATTCTCTATAGCTTTACTACACTAAGTTCTCCTCCTCTAGATCATCTTGTTTGAGTTCTTTTTATATCTCTATATGAATGTCTCTGCTAAGGTGGAGGGTGCATATGAAGTTCCAAGCTAGAGCCTTAGTGATCATTCTACCAGCTCCATCACCTTGCAAGCTTTATGTTGTAGTCATCACCTATCACCTAACCTAGAAGATGCCTCGAGAATATTAGAATTGGTTAGTTAATTGCTAGTTAGTGCAAGGTGTGCATTGATTCCTCTAGCTGGCACCAAGATGCCAAATGATTTCTTTGAGCCAAAGTGTCTATCATGATGCCATGAATCCTTACATATCAAAATAAGGGGCCTAACATCCTTGCATGTGAAAAAAATACCTTTCCTTCTCAGTTGATTTATCACATCAAAGCTACTATATGGTAGCTCCATCTTCTACCCCAAACCTAGTTGGTTTGGTCTAATCAAGGGACCCACATGATTGAAATTTAGAGGCCTTACATAGCTACTCTTTGGCTGCCCTAAAATTCGACCTCTATGTTGCCATGTAGGTGGGAAAAGAGTATTCTTTAGATGTCCCAAACATGGAAACCTACCCCTTGTAGTAGAAGACTCCAAATCATAGGCCTTCTGAATGGCCTCTCTTAATGAAGGTGAATCAAATGCCTTGACCAATCCCCTTATGGAATAAATCAAGCCCTCTATGAATAACACCACCAGTCTCCTATCTAAAATATTAGTCATCATGATTGAAAGTCTCTAAAAATCAATGACATAATCATCTATTAAGGCCCTTTACCTTAATTGAGCTAAATCATAGAAATGAAATTCTAGATCTACTCTATCAAACCTCTCAATCAACCTCCTATTGAACTCCTCATAGGAGTGTATATGTTGATGCCTCTGTGTTATTAAACCATGATACCACCAATTATAGGTTGTTCCCTCTAAATTCAATTGGAAAACTAAATGGCCTCTCCCTCTACCATAGGTCAAAGTGAAAATAGGGTATCCACCTTCTGAATCCATGCTATCACAGAGCTCTTTTGTGACCCATCAAATGTGGAGAGAGATAACTTTCCTAATGCATGTTGAAGATCTCCTTGGCTGCCCCTATGACTATAACTAATCCTGGGCCCACTATGTCCATGTTTCCAAGTTGAAAACTTATAAAAAATCATAGCTTCTATAACCATCTTGGATAAGGTGACATACTCATCCATCTGCCTCTATAACTCCTCATGTGGGCTAGGTAACCCCTCCCTTCCTAATGTGAGATCTTCCTTCTAAATAAATATAGGTTGGGTGAGCCTACATTTGGATGTTCCATTCTTTGAAGGGGGTGTATGTGCATCTATCCTACTCCATAAAGCACCACTATCTCTATTGAGTGGCTTTAAGCCACCCATCTCACTAAGGGAATGAATAAGCCCCTCCATCATTATTTTCATCCTCTCTTGAGTTTGAAAATACTTCTCAAACCTCTCCTTATCCAACTTATCTCTCCTTTCACTCTCAATCTCTTGGTATCCCATGTCACCCATAACTTGACCTTACTCAAATGAACCAACTAGTGGAAGCCCTACTTCCCTCTTATTACTCCTCAACTAATACTTAACCTTTTTGTTTCCACTCATGCATCAAACCCTTAACCTTATAGTATATCCAAGATATGGATTTTATACCATGTAATGTCCCCAGATTGGAACAAGAATACAAAATAAGGTTTTCTAATAAACCCCTAAACAAATCTGAAATAAACCCCTAAACAGAATCTGAAATAAAATCTAAATTCTAAAAATAAAAACTAGCAAACCCTAGGTATTGTATTTGCAACACCAAATTAAAATTTTAACACATCCAAACACTCAAAAAAATATTATAAAAATAAGTTATGAAGATATCTAATAATGGCTCTCACTAGCATGAATAAGGAATCTAAACTTGTATGTTTTCCACTCCTAAACCCTCAGCACCATCAAGTTGTTTTTAATACCTTATTTCCATCACTGAATCCTACTCAAAACACTCCACAATTGAAGGCAAAGTTTGAATAAATTTTAGAATGCATATTAGATATAAATTATCCAAATTTAGGACCTTAAACATGATCAAACATTCTCCAAGCCAAGTTTCCAAAAATTAGGAATAATTAGTATTAAATAATTTTAAAAATTAAACATGTAACCCTACCAAACTTTTTAGAAATAGGTTATAAATTCCACAAATATTTACAATAATAATTGCCCAATTATTTAGGGCCAATCAAATCACCCCAAACCCTTACCAAACTTCCTGCAAGTGAATCACCTAACTCAAAAATTAATGGTGAATTTCTAGAATTAATACCCTTACTTTAACCCTCAAAAATATTTCAAACCCTTGTGATTTATTACCAAATGGATTAAAAATAATACTATAAATTTACCTTGCCAAATTGGAGTCTAAAATCCCTCTAAAAAGGTTTTCTATCTCCTCAAATTAATTTTCCCCACCTCAAAAATAAATATAAAATATTTCAAAATATTTTATCTCACTTACCTTGTCTAATTGGAGTCTAAAAGAAGACCTCCAAAAAGGTTCACTATTTCTTCAAACTGGTTCAACAAACCTCAAAAATAAATATAAAATATTTTATCCCACCAATTTATCACCAAAATAGACTCTTAAGATACCCTAGGCAAGTCACCCAAGTAGAATAAATTTGGCAAATGACTATTTAAACCCTCAAGGGTCTCCATGTAGTGCATCCCTCTCAATAAAGGTCTTCTTCTTCACCCAAAAAAATCACCACCCAAGGGAATGGCTATAAATTCCACAAGCAAGATTTCAATTCAAGTCATCACTCTCCAATTACCTATAATTTCTCCAAAAAATAGCTCTTTGTATGGTTTGCAATATTCCTCAATGAAGGTGGTGTCAAAAAACACCCTTGTGTATCAACTTGCATGCAAACATACAATTTTCAAGCTCAACTACAGCCCTTGAATATAGTTGCCCAATAATTATGAATGGAGGTTTTCATCCCTAAACCCTTAACACTCTTGAATTTTTTCATCCTCAATATGTGATGAACAAGCTTGACATACTTGATCTATGATTCGATATCAATATTCAGCATAACCTTCCAAATGAATCCTCAATTGCTTTTTATAACCATCCCCCAAGAGTGGCACCCAAATTAGAGGGATATGTCTTTTGAAACATAAGAAACTTTATCTTTTAAAACTCCTTTTTGAGGGATTAGGCTCTCATGACCCTTGAATGTCCCCTACTTAAGTGAAAATTAGATCAAAAGTACCTTTTCACATAACTCAACTAAAAATTAAAATACTTAAGTACTTTTCACATTTTTTCTCATAAGATAGCCCCCTCAATGTTCCCTTCTCTTTCATTCCCTAAACCTTGTGGGAACAAACCAAGCTAAGGGTCCATAATCAAGCTATGCCAAAAATGGGGACATTAAATTCCTCTCCACCCAAAATTGCTTGTCCTCAAGCAATTGTAAAAGCCATGGGGTTGTCTCCACATTTTTTATAATGCACTTACCCACTAAAATGGCTTCCCACTAAAAATAATATCCAACTTAAACTCCAAAATTTCTAAAAATGTATCTTAGTGGTTTCCACCATGGGTTCAAGGTGTCATGATCATCTTTTGAGAACTCCTCATAACCCAAAAGAAATAAAACATGCATTAATTGTTTGATTTTCATGTAGCCTCTCATGGTGATTAATGTGCCCTCATAAGATGTTCCTAAAACTCAAAAAACAAGTAACTATGATATCATCATGAAACATACCTTGAGTGCAAATGGTACATAGATGCAACCTCTCTTGAGTGTGCCTTAGAACATGTGATATTCCATTCTCTTTTTACTACCTTCTATCATTTCCTTTATGCATGGGAAGAATATTGAATTGATAAAATAAAATCCTCCACCAAATCCCAATATATAATTATACCTCCCATGATTTATTAAATCAAAAGTATGCTTCCTTATAAAATTTATAGAATATACTCTTTTTTGGAATTTACCCAAAAAAAATATTTTTGGCATTCTACATACTATTGTGCATGTCCTTTAAAATCAGATTTTTTTTTATGGTAAATTTTAGAATGTACCTTGGTATGTATTTTCCCTAACATGGGTTGTAACATGCCCTTAAAGTGAAAAATATTAATTCTTTTAGGTGGTTAGACTTGTTTTGTAGACTTAGAAAATTATAAACCAAAAAAACTAGACTTCATACATCTTTTCCCAGCTCTTCCCCTTGGCTACCATTTGCAAAATAAATTAATTATGATACCCAAAAGAGTGCATAGGTATGCCCAGCTATGTTTACAATTTTTTATAAGCAAAAGGACCACTTTTTCTTGCCATTCAAACCTTATGAACAGATTCTTATAATTTCAATCCCTTCAAAATTCAAGAGGAATCTAATTTTCCTTAAAACATCTCTATTTCTAATCTTACAAGGAGTAGGGTGCTTCCCAAAGTAAATTTGGGATTTCCCTTGGTAATAAATTATCATCTCGTCCCTCCCAATATAATCATGATAAAAATTAGAATTTGCTACACTTACCAATTGCCTTATAAAGGGTTCCAATTTGAAATGAAGGGGTTGCATTTGATGTCTAGTGGAAGCTTGCTTTTTTGTCTTCCTCATGCTCATGAAACATTCTCCTAACATACTATTTGCAAAAAAAGAAGGGGCCTCTCTGTCACTCAAACAATACAAAATAATCTCATTACCTTCTTTGAATTTTAGCTCCATGGTTTGGTAGTTTTGAGTGTACTCACCAAGTGAGTGTAACCATTGAATACCAAGGACCATATTATTCTCCCCTATGCCAACCACATAAAAATCATCTTCAACCACATACCTTTAAAAAATGAGACTAAGAGTTGTAACCGTAGTAGTACAAGGGATTGTGAATTTATCCACTACCATGACTCTAAATCCTTTAAAATCCATAGATTGTAGCCCACATGATGTTACCAACCCTCTATCAATAAAATTGTGAGTTACCCCACTATCAATTAGTATGGTGATAGGTGTACCCTTCAAGGATCCCTTTACTCTAAAGGTATAATACCTAGGATCTCTTGAAAGTGATGCCAAGGTGCCACTCAATTCCTCTTTTCCCTCTATTTCTAAAGTGTTTTCTTCATAGTTGGCTCTCCCAACTTCCTCTTCATATTTTTCCTCTTTGAGAAGTACCTCAATGTAGTGTACTTACCACTTTCCATGGAAATTATGGCCCTTCTCCCAAGGATCATTTCATGTGAAATAAATACCTTTATTTCTCAACTCATTTCTCACATCAAAGCTACTACATGGTAGCTTTTTCTGCTACCCCAAACATGATTGGTTTTTTCTAATCAAAGGACCCACATGATTGGCCTTTATAGGCCTTGCATAACTACTCTTTGTTTGACCAAAATTGCCACATCTTGTTGCCTTGTAGGTGGGAAAAAATTATTCTTTGGATATCCCATAGGTGGAAATCTACCCCTTGGATTATAAGACTCCAAATCATAGACCTTTTCAATGGACTTTCTCAATGAAAGTGGATCAAATGCCATGACCAATCCCCTTATGGAATTAACTAAGCCCTCTACAAATAACACCACCAATATCCTATCTAAAATATTAGTCACCTTGACTAAAAGTCTCTAAAATTCCATGACATAATCATCTATTGAGGCCATTTTCTCTAATTGAGCTAAATCATAGAAATGAAATTTTGGATCCGCTCTATCAAACTTCTCAATCAACCTCCTACTAAAATCCTCATAGGAGTGAATGTGTTGATTCCCCTACATGATCAAACCATGAAACCACCAATCATGGGTTGTTCCCTTTAAATTAAAAGTGGTAAACTGAATGGCCTCTCCCTCTACCATAGGTTGAAGTGAAAACAAGGTATGCACCTTTTGAATCCATTCCCTTATTGAGCTCCTCTATGACCCATAAAATGTGGAGAGAGATAAATTCCCCAATGCATGATGGAGATCTACCTGGCTACACATCTACCTTTGATTGATCTTGGGCCCATTGTATCCCTATTTCCAAGCTAGAAACTTGAAAAAAGGCATAGCTTCTCTAACCATCATGGATAAGGTGACATACTCATTCATATCCCTCTATAACTCATCACAAGTAACCCCTCCCTTGTTGGTACAATATACTTCATCTAAACAAATATAGGTTGGGTGGGCCTACGTGTGGATGCTCCATTTCTTGAAGGGGGTATATTTACATCTAGCCTACTCCCAAAAGCACCACTATCTCCATTGAGTGGATTTAATCCACCTATCTCACTGAAGGAATGAAAAAAACCCATACATCACTATTTTCACCCTCTCTTGAGTTAGATAATACTTATCAAACCTCTCCTCAACCAACATGTCTCTCCTCTCACTCTATATCTCCTGGTGTCCCATGTCACCCATGAGTTGATTCTACTCAAGTAAACCAACTAGTGGAAGCCCTACTTCCCTCTTATTATTCCTCTAGTAATATTTAACCTCTTTATTTCCATTCATGTATCAAACCCTTCACCCCATAGTATAGCCAATATATGGATCTGATACCACTAGAATGTCCCCAAATTGGGACAAAATGCAAAAGAGGGTTTTCTAATAACCTCTAAACAAATCTGAAATAAAATATGAATTATAGAAATAAAACCTAGTAAACCCAAGCTATTGTATTTGTAACACAAAACTAAAGTTTTGACACCTCCAATCACTCAAAAAAATATTTGAAAAATACCTTGTGAATCTAGACAATAATGGCTCTCACTGGCATGAATAAGGAAGCTGAATTTGTTTGTTCCCCACTCCCAAACCCTCGGTGCCACCAAGCTAGTTTTAATTTCCTCTTTTCATCACCAAATTCTACTCTTTTAACACTCCACAATTTAAGACAGTTAAAGTAAATTCCAACATGCATATCAAATATAAATTAGTTAAATTTAGGACCTCAAACATGATCAAACTTTCTCCAAGCCAAGTTACCAAAAATCAAGAATAATGAGCATTAAATAACTCATAAAATCTGACTTGTAACCCTGCCAAACTTATTATAAATGGGTTATAAATTCCACAAATATTTACAATAATAATTTTCCAATTACATAGGGCCAATCAAGGCACCCCAAACCCTTGCCACACTCCCTTGAATTAAATTGTGTAACTCATAAATTAATGGAAATATTCCAAAATTAGTATCCTTACTTTAACCCTCAAAAATCCTTCAAACCCTTGTGATTTATTACTAAATATATTATAAATAATACTATAAATTTACCTTTCCAAATTGGAGTCTAAAATCCCTCAAAAAAGGTTCGCTATCTCCTCAAATTAATACAAGCCACCTAAAAAATAAATATAAAATATTTCAAAATATTTTATCTCACTTACCTTATTAAATTAGAGTCTAAAATCCCTCCAAAAAGGTTTAATATTTTATCAAATTGGTTCACCACACCTCATAAATAAATATAAAATATTTTAGAATATTTTATCCCACCAATTGACCACCAAAATGGCCTCTTAATATGCCCTAGGTAAGTCACCCAAGTAGAATAGATTTTCCAATTGACTCTTCAAACCCTCAAGGGTCTCTATGTAGTGCAACCCTCTCAATAAGGGTCTTCTTCTTTTCCTGAACAATGCTCCACCCAATGGAATGGCTCTAAATTCTACAAGCAAGCTCCAAATGCAAGTCCCCACTCTCCAATGACCTATAATTTCTCCAAAAACCAGCTCTCTATATGATTTGTAATATTTCTCAATGAAGGTGGTGTCTAAAAATACCCTTGTAGATCCACTTACATGTAAACATGCAATTTTGAATATCAACTAAAACACTTAAATAGATCTACCCAAGACGTAGGAATGGAGTTATTTTTCCCCAAACCCTTAACACTCTTGAAGGTTTTCATCCTCAAGATGTGATGAACAAGTTTGACATACTTGATCAATGATTCAATATCAATATTCAACATAACCTTCTGAATGAATCTTCAATTATTTTTTATAATCATCCCCCAAGGGTGACACCCAAGTTTGAGGGATGTGTATTTTGAAACATAAGTAACTTTATCTTTTAAAACTCCTTTTTGAGGGATTAGGCTCTCATGACCCTTAAAGGTCCCTTAAGTAAAAATTAGATCAAAAGTACCTTTTTTCATAACTCAACTAAAAATTAGAATACCTAAGTACTTTTCACCTTTTTGCTCATAGGATATCCCCTTAAATGTTCCCATCTCTTTATTTTCCTTAGCCTTATTGCAAAAAACCAAGCTAAAGGTCCATAAGCAAGCTATACCAAAAAGGGAGACATTACAAAATATTGCAATCTTAATTTTATAGGATTATTATTTAATTCTTGTAATGAAAGGGTGTAGGAAGGATAAGGGTGGTTAGTGAAGATAAATTCCTATATAATTCGAAATAACCCCTTCAAAGAGTTAAAAAATACTAATATAAATGAATATCTAGTCAAAAAATCTAGAGATGGACTTGTGTTAGAAGAAGTAATTAGAAATGTAGTGGGTAAAATTTTGAAAGGAATTTCTCAAAAAAATGGGTTTCTAGTAATTAAGAAGGGTGGATCCAGAAAAAATATTATTATCTTTTAAAAATATGCTTTATGGTCTAATTCAAATACAAACTTTTGGACAAAAATATTCTAAAGAAAGGATTGTGATACATCATAAGTTTATTTTTTTTATTAAAGATATTTTTGTCTTATATATGTTCTTGTCCTATGTTATTAACTATTTCAAATTAGGGGAGAAAGTGTGATGGAAAGGCTACAGAAGAAGATTCTTGAAAAGGAAGCAGAGATAGAATGTTTTTGATGAAAAGAACTAGTATGTAATGAGAGGATAAATGATGAAGAAGGAAAAGGTGGAATATATTAGGAAAAGGGTGATATTATGGAGTTGGCTCAATATTTTGAAGAGAATTATGGGATCCAAGTAAGGGTAGATAGTATGATTTTTTTATTTATGGAATAATTTTAGTTATTTAAAGAAGTGTATGGCTTGGAATTTAAGGATTATGAGAAGTATATTAAAATAATATATAATTATAAAGAGAAACTAGACCCAAATCTTAGATCCAAGATAATAAAAAAAGGATAAAAGAGAAAGGAAAGAGCTAAAGGTAGAAAATGAATATTTTCCAAATATACGTTTAAATCTAAATATGGGAAAACAAAAAATGGATGATGATATGGGAGGACTAACTAAATCTGAAGTTTGAATCTTTGGAGGATTGTAAATTTTTTAAATTAAATATTATAGTTATAAACTTATAGTATTAGTCTTTCATCTTGGTAAGGAAAGGGTGTAGGAAGGATAAGGGTGCCTATGGAGGATAAATTTCTATAAAACCTTTCTGAATAGGTAAAAAAGACATTTATTAATGAATATTTAATTAAAAAATATCTTGAGTTGGACTTGTATTGGAAGAAGTCTTTGGAAATGTAGTGGGTAAAATTTTGAAAGAAATTTATCTCAAAAATGGGTGTTTAGTAATTGAAAAGGGGTGGATCTAAAAAATTATATTGTTTTAAAAATATGATTTATGATAAGATTCAAAAAAAAATTCATAAAGAAATATTCTTAAAAAATAAATATGGTATGTGGAATATCAAAATATTTTTTTTTAACCATGGAAATAATTACTTTTGGATGAAAAGTGGGATTTCAAACACAAGGAAGTTTGTGTGAGACTATAAGCTCCACCTATTAAATATTGAAAATTATAGATCTTAAATAATATAGGTAATTCCTTGGAAATGTTTTGTGTAATCGATCTAAGAACCAAAAAAAAGGTATAAAATCTATGCAAAGATCAAGGTATTTATATATTTAAAGAATACTCTATAATATTTTTTATTGATGTTCAGGAAAAATATTTTTTTTCAAAAAATAGAATATAAAAAATATCTGAGTAAATATTATTCATGTCTTTCTTTTTAGGATTGATCTAATGAATGTAGTAAGTTGGTAAGCAGATTCAAACAGATATTTTATAAGAAATGGAGTTGGGGTAAAAGAAATAATTTGCCTAGTAACAAGGTCTCTCAAATTAATATGAAGAGCAAAGTCTAGCAAAAAAGAGGTATCAAGTAAAGAATATGACTAGAAAGAGGAACTATATATGAAGGCAAGGTATGAAATGAGCATTTAAAAATCTCAAATATGTATGGGAAAAAGTTTAAAATCAAAGGGAAATGAATAAAGATTTAGGATTAAGAGAGAAACAGAGATAGATAAGGATATTAACTAGATGGAAAAAAGGTTGTTGAAGATGGGAAAGAGTTAAAAAATAAGGCTGTAGAGAAGAAAAGGTAAATCATGGGGCATTGATTCAAGGAAATATATATATTTAAATTAAATAATTAAAGGAAGATAAAAATAAATAATTGGAAAAGGACGTAGGAAATAAGTTAAATTGAAATGACAATTGTGAAAGAATAAAAATAGGGTTGGATTATCAAAGAGCCTAAACTTTTTTAAAAGATCAAACTCAATATCAATGTGTTTGGAAAAGTTATTATGATTAAAGGATAAGATTGAAAAGTTATAAATTATAATGATATGAAAGGATAGGTAATGTAGTCGACAAACAAATTAATTAATAAGTTGTTTTGGGGGTTTGTTATTTATTTATTTTACCTAAAATTTTTGGGAGGGTTATAAGTGTAAGGTAATAATGAAAGAGGGGTATTTTAGTAAAGTTTATGAAAATATTAAGCTAGTATGGGAGTTGAGTTGATTATATGTGAATTGGCTGATCATTTCATGGAAGGATAATAAGTTCAATTTTTTTTTTAAATGTTGGTTAGATGATTTTCATTAAAAAAGCATAGTGTTTTAATGGAATATTAGTTTTAGAATTTTCTCAAAGCTTGAATGATAGATTTTATTTAAAATTTAATAACAAGGGATGGGGATAGATGATACAATGTAAATAAGAAGGGAGGATTTTATTGTAATTCTTTTAATAAAGATGTTATGAGAAAAACTCTATAATAATTATGGGTTGAGTTAGCATTGGTATTTCAAAATTATATCACATACAAAAGGATATTTTATATTATTTTTCTCACCACTTTAATTTTTTTATCCCATCTTAAATATAATTATAAAAAATATTCCATTTTTATTTATAAAATGGCTTCAAATAATGCCAATCAAATTTCAAAGGGGAAATGGGAATGCTCTCGTCATGATTTGATATCATTGATAATTTTTGAACCATTGTGCAAATAAGGTGCTCACACTTCTTAAAGTTCTTAAATTTTTGTTTTAAGCGAAGGTTGGGAAATATTTTTTATTATGGGCGAAGGAATTCAAAATGTGTCTTTTTTTTACTCTGAGAAGGAAGAATCAGATTGATGGTTTTCTAAATATAGATTTATGTACTTTAGAAATTAAAATGTGTGACTTTTGTTGGCAATATTTTTGTATAGTTTTTTCAATAGAGTATATCACATATTGAAAATCATGGTATTGAATATTAATTTTTTTATATCCATGAATTGATTGGGAGATCTTAATAATTATTTGGGTTTTTGGTGTGGATTTCAGTATACATAACAACATTATTTAAAACTAATTTATTTTTATGTTGGGTTGGTTTATTATATATAAAAATATTTTAAACAATATGTTTCCATGGTCTATGTCTTTTTAAATAATAATATAGAGTTTATTTTTTATATAATTTTGAATAAGATAAACATTGAAAACTCCAAATTATATATTTGAATAATTTTTGTTATATAAAAGAGATAAACGGTTACATTTTTTTTATTTCAGACTTTTTTGTATGAATCTTACATTTATAGCTTTATATTTTGGTGTTTTTATAAGCATATGATATAATAAAAATTAATTTTTTTAAGATATTAGTTTTAATTTTGAAGGTATATTCATCTATATAAGAGGTTTTTTTTGTTTCTCAAATTTTTTGGGGTCATGTTGTCACATGCCATATAAATAACTTTATGTAAATATGATTTAATCATGTATTAATTTTTTAATAATATTTTATGACTCAATTTATTACTGAGGAACCCACTATCCCTCTTTTTTATTGATAAAAAAGAACTAGTATAACTTAAAATATTAGAAGAATTATATGTCAAAGTATAAAGTATGTATGTGTCCTATTTTATAAGAAGGAATGATTACCTTACTTAAGTTGTATGTAAATTGATTTCATCATGATAAAATATGAAGATTGTGATTGAGATACTCTTATTCTTTGTTTGGACTCAAATAGTTGTAACATATGATATTTATTCATTAATGTTTTTATTGGTAAATTAAAATATATTAAATAATGCATTTTTGTCTAATCTTTTTTATTGGTAAAAATAGAAGGGAATAATTAATGAATATATGATTAAGTTTTGGAATGTATGTATATGAACTTTTGAATATATTAAATGATATAATTAAGGTACAATTGAAATGCATTACAATTAATTATTCTAAAATGTTTGATCAAATAATATCAATTTGAATGTGGGTAAACTTATAAGTATCAACCAATAATCCTATTTTTTTAATCTTTCATAGTTATTCAAGTTATGTATTCTAAATTGTGATGAAGAATTTAAGATTAAAATTTTAGATACAAAACCCAATCTACTTTTGAATTTGAAATTTATCTTAGTTTTAGATAGTAAAAGAATTCAACATGGAATTAAATCCTTGAAATATTAAATACATAAGTTGGTCATTTTATATTATATTATTTTGAAAATAAATATATTGATAAAGACTAAGTGGATAAGAGAGAATAACAAACATTAAAAACTAAGTACTAAATAAAATGTCTAATGTAACTTAGAATGAATAAGTTAAATCTTTATAATTGCATGTCTAAAGTTTAAAAATTAAAACAATAATGATGACTTAATTTAAGTATGGAAGTAGCTCAATATTTTATAGCAAACATTAATATAAAATAAGTAAATAAATATCTCACTAAGCTATTATACTCAAAATATTTTATTTAAGGCTTGAACTAAGTGTTATTCAAGTTAATATTATAAAGCAATCAAGTAATCGATATACCATAGACAGATTATCTAATAGAAGGGTTGTCTTCATTTACTATTTTATTTAAGGCTTGAACTAAGTGCTATTCAAGTTAATATTATGAAGCAATCAAGTAATCGATATACCATAGACATATTATCTAATAGAAGGGTTGTCTTCATTTACTTATTGACAAGTTTTTTATGTTTCAAATAAGAAAAATGTACAAAATATTTTAGTGATTGTTTTTGGGGCATGTTATAGATGCATATCTATTAAAAAGTATTAAAAATTATCAAACAAGAGAAGAATTTGGTAGAGGATATCAAAACAATGCTACAATATTTGGTAAAGTAATTTCATGTTTAAATCACGAGGTGATATTGGTGGACTTACATATTTTTATGGATCCCATACATATTATAAATAATTAATACATGAGGAAGATTCTCCATGAAATTAATTAACATCTAAAAACTCACAATATGAAGGTTTTTTTTTTTTTTTTTTTTTTTTTTTTTTTGGTGTGTGTGTGCATGCGTGCGTGCAAGATAGTACTCGATATGGTTAGGTGCCATCATATCCACCATGGGAAGAGAAATCTTCTTGCATTACCATGCTTCTTAAGGATGGTTATCCACCCCCTTTGTTTGGTGTCATTGTTTGTACTTAATATTGACTATTATTAATTATATGTTTTGAGACTATTATTCTTCAGTCATGAATTTTTAATTAGATGTCATTTATTTTAGTCCATGATTACCATATGACCATCTTTTTATTATAAATCAATTTGTATTTTTATCTCTATATTTTTTTATTAATAGATATGGTAATGTAATTTCAATTAAAAAATGAAAGTTGTAAATGTCATAATTTAATAATAGTTTTATACACTCAATTCAAATATAACTAAATTTCACATTTCAATACAATTTTAAATACACTTACATTACAATAAATTAATATTTTATGGTGGTCTCCTTAAATTATCTCATCACACAAGACAGTATAATGAAATTATAGCCAGTAAAATATATGAAAAATGCCTTAAAATGGTTCAAATGACGTCAAGTTTAAAATCTTTCAAGTTTTCAATAGGGATAATTATTGTGAGAACACAACATAGTGAAATTATCCAGCATCCACATATGTGTAATAAAATATATAGGTGAGAGGAGCCAATATTTTTGCACCTTAACTTGGCATCCACCTGGCACTTAAATGGTACCATGTCAAGACTTAAAATGTACCCCATAGTTGACTATGCTTGTGCTTAATATATTATTTTTTGTCTAAGTGTTTAAGTGAAAGGAAAGTCACATTTTGAAATTTTATTTTATAAATAAAATACACTAAAAAATAGGTTATGTCCATTAGATACATAATCATTGTAAATATAATGTGTCATGATGTGATTGTCTACTTTAGATCATTACTAGGTACAACTTGTACAATAATGTATAGATTGTACTTTTATTTAAGTTTGTTTGAACATTGGGTGTTCTCAACTCATGTACCCTCACAACAAATGGTGATCAAGTATTGGCTCTTCTCCTCTAAGTGTTTGAATTTGGTGTTTTATTCCCCTCCACACCACAAGCTTAGTTGACCAAGCATGATGTGGGTTGTAAAATTCAATGATAAGAAAGAGATTTAGTTGTGTTTTCAATCCTTCAAGATGACATTGTCAGTGTTATGTATTTCCATTTACTATTTCCCTATTGAAATATTTTTTTTAGAAACCTTCCATTATTTTAACACAAAAAAAATAACCATTTTTTATTTTATTTCTATTTAATTTTACTTTTAATTTTCATGTCATTTATACATTCTCCAAACATTTTTAATGTTAATATTAAAAAACACTTTCCCATATGTATTAAAAGTGTGGCTTTGTTAAAACTAATAGAATCAGTTGACAAGTGTAATTTTGATGTGACAAGGATATATTACATCTTATTTTATTATTAGATGTTGCATAAATACTTATATATGTAAGTGTCAACACTTGCAGTCATAATTTTTCAACATCCTAAAATGATGCAGGCATTTTTAATGTTAATTTTTCCAAGGTTATTTCTCTTATACCTACAACCTTGTCCACTGCTTATTCTTCCTCATTATCATGTCAAAGTTTTTTTTGTTAGCTTACTCTTCCTCATAATCCCACAACCTCTAACCTACATGGGTAATGTACATAGTTCCAACACAAGCACCCTATGACATTTATTATCACCCTATCACATTTGTTAGTATTAGAAGGAACATTGAATCTAATTTTTCACTTTGTTTTTCTTATACTAACATATTTTTTGATGGGATTTTTTTAAGTGGGTCCTCCTTGTTTTATGATTATTACCAAAAAATCATAAAGGAAAAATATCATTAAGGTAATGAATACCCATAGAGGTTATTGTATGCATGCAAATTAACACATGGTAATCTATACACTCGACTCCCTGAGGTCTAGCCAAGGTAGCCAACATAATGGAAGATGATGAGTAGTCTAAATGAAATAGAATGAGGCTAGACCTGAGGACAAAGGAAAAGGGATATGAAAGGCTTAGATTTTAAGTTTATTTGTTTGGAAGAGAATAATGTAAAGGGTTCCTACTAAAGGGGATACATACCTATATTGTTCATCTAAGGCTTTAAGATAGCTAAGGATAATATTTGAGCTATAGGTAGAATGGAAAACTTGAGTCTAAGCTTGGAATCAATGTCACTTTGAAGTGCACTTGATGGAATAGGTGTAGGCACTTTACGAAATGGACTAGCACTATGAGGGTAAAGAAGATTAGTGAGTGTCATCCAATGGCAGAGATATTTATTGGTAATGAATAATCATATAGCTTGTTTTGAATGTGTTAAGATAAGTGCTTGTTATTTTTCAATGTGTGATCATGGATTTTGCTTTTACTTGTCTTGGTAAGACTTTCTTTAGGAATTGTTTTGGTGCTTGCACTTGTATTGGTAAGGCTATGATTATGAGTTTTTTGGTTTCTTACACTCATCTTGTCAAGGCTTTGGTACTATCACTCATATTTTCAAGGTTTTGATTTTTGATTACTTTTGTACTTGTACTTATGCATGTTTTGACAAGGTTTTTGAAAATAAATTGAAACTGAATTAATTACTGAAATGAAAGTACAAAAAGGAAATAACTAACTAATAAAAGTAAAGAGAGAGAGAGGTGATTATTTTTATCTTTTTCTTGAGTTTTTTGGATGCATGTAATACTGAAAATAAAATCTATCCTAACAAATGCAAGTGTTGATTTGTAAATTTTCTAAGTGCAAGCTAAATGAAATTGTTTTCATATTTTTAGATTGTATATAAATGGATATATTGCAAAAACCAAGGTTTTATAACATGAAATTAAATTAAAAAATATATATATCATAATAAAAAAAATTACAAATGATCTAGGAGTTATCTTTACAAATGCAAGCTAGACTGAGTTTTGGTGTTCCTAGGTGGATGCACACTAGGTTTGAGAGATTTGTTATTAAGTAAAAAAATGTTTGAATTTTGATTTTATGAATTTTTAAGCTAATAATAGTATTTTTAATTTAATAAATCAAATATAATCAAGAATAAAACAACATTTATTGAGTACCTTGGCTTGACTAGGGTTTTCCACTTACTAGTGTGTTTGCTCATGTGTAAATAAGAGTTTGTTTTGAAACTAAAAATTGATTTTGATTACAACTAAAAGTGATTGATTGGTTTTGTAACATTCACCTAGGGTTTAAATTTAATATTTTTATATGAAAGGATTTTTTTGAATGAATAAAAGTAAACAAAGAAAACTAATTACTATTTTTATGCAAGGATGGAAGAGAGAAGAATTCTTTTTCCTATCAAAACTTACTTGTTTTAAAATAAATATTTAAACTATAAAAATAAATTAAACTAATATAATCTAATCTATTAAACAAAATAAATAAATATAAACTAGAAACTCCTAACCTAATTAAGGTGTAGATCAGCTGGAAGCAAAGATTTGTTATAGTGAAAATTATTCTCAAGTAGCTAGTTCTTTGATTGCTCAATCATAGTACTTGAAAATCTCTGATAAAAATATGAAAAGGGGAGAAATAAGGAAAAATATAATATAAAAAAATAATATTATTTTAACAATGGTTGGGTTGATTCATAGATAGAAAAGAACTAGTTGTTGATTCATATGAATTCTCCTCTTAAAACACTATGTAGAATGACCATGAAGATGATCAAAAGTGGAGTAAAAGCTTTTCCAAAACTAAAATCAGGTAGGCCAGGGTTCCATAGAACTCAAAACACCAATTTTCAATGCAAAATTTGTATCCTAAAGCAATCTAAAATAGGCTTACTTGTAGAAAAGCAATGGAGCTTGCATGAAGGAGTTTAATTGAGTTGAACTTGAGAGGGACTAAAAATGACTAAAAGTATAAGAGGGAGTGATTTGGGCCTATTTTGAAGTGAAATTAATGGATAAATCAATAATCATGACAAAAATTATGCAAAACATGTAAAAACATGAGTTCTATAATCTAAAAATAACATGTGAATAAATGGTGATAAAACTGCCATTATTTGTAAGTGGCGATTACACAACTACCACAGATCATGATGAGTTAGTCACTCTTCATCATATAAATATCATAGATAATTATGTAACCAATACAAAAATAGTGAGTTCATAAATGATAATTATGTAAATGCCATGGCAAAAGTGTCACCAATGGGGCAGTTTTGTAATGTAGAGTGGCAAAAGTGTCATAGTTTAGGGTATTTTTATCACTAAGTAGGTAGTTCAAAGACTAAGGAAAAAGAAACTCAAAGAAATTAATTTTTGAGATTTTATAATGCCAGGATGAGAAGAAAAAAATAAATAATGTCAGAGGACTAAGTCTAAGCATGTATGTGGAGATCACTGCATCATCATCAGATTTATCAGAAATGTCACACTGTGTAAATTTTAGGTGCATACAGTTATCTTGAGATGACTTCAGCATGCATGAGTAAAATCCCATAAATTTAAAAATATAATTAAATTAGTCATAAAATACTTGAATTGTTTAACACAAATAAATGATTAGGTTAATCCCACATTGGAAAGAGTTAAAACAAGGGTGACTTAAAGGCATTACATGTTCCAAAAAAATATTCAATGGGGAAAGAAGTTAAAGGATGTGAAGCCCAAAGTGATGGTTACATCATTGTTCCTCCCCCTTACTAAGAAATATTGGTGATGTTTGTCTACTTTTTCCTCTATGCTACCAATAAATTCTTATGGTGCTTGTGTCCTAAGTGGGTCCCCCTTAACTTGTGATTATTACCAAAAATACAAAAAAAAAAATCATTAGAATAATGACTAACCATGAAGGTTATATTGAGATGACTTAAGCATGCACTAACAAAATCACACAAGAAATTAACAATCTAATTAAATTATGAGAAGACACCTTCAATTATTTAACAAATATATATGATTGGGTTATAATTAGGATAACCCTGCATTATCAAATGTCATTAAAATAGTTGTCATGATTGCGGTCATTTAGAGATGCCTTAAACTCAAACTATAAATTTAATTATATTTAATTAAAATTTAAATTCATCTTAAGATGACCTCCATGAGTGATGATTACCCTAAATCTAGTCAATATGAAAGTTCACATTCAACCTCTAAAAATGTTGATGATGTAGTATTGAGATCTGCAATATTGGAAAGACATGGCCAACCATGTATTTTGTAATGCATATTTTTTATCTCTAAAAGATAGGCATGACATAATATACTGAAAATAAACACCCAAAACACAAGAACATACACAAGAATTCATTTTGATCAAATGCAAATAAGAAATCCTTGTAATCATCATTACTCAATGATTGGGCACAAGCTACTAGCTGAGCCCTATGATTGATTGATCAAGCATCCATAAATTTTAATGCAAAATTATGTCCAAGTCTATTATGTAGTGACATTGAGATGATCATCAAAATTGACCTCAACCACTACTGATGTAATCAAGCTCCATGTTGTCTCTTTGGTAGACTACATGGCCATGTCAACTTCTCTTCAAGTTTTCAAGGCCACTCTTACCATCTGTCACTTCCTAGATGACTTTAGGAAAAACTCCACATGGCAAAAAATCACAAATTTATTATTTTTCCACTCTATAGGGATAGTGTGGCTTCCCTAGGGCTGAAAAGTAGTGGAATTTTTTTATGTGGAAACATTGTGCTAACCCTCTTACCTATAATCTTTACACTCGATATGGACATCTCTATAG
The DNA here is from genome assembly GCA_037957365.1 of Torreya grandis. NCBI lineage: Eukaryota > Viridiplantae > Streptophyta > Pinopsida > Cupressales > Taxaceae > Torreya > Torreya grandis. The sequence continues at coordinate 5,820,217 of JARHVA010000317.1, read as the reverse complement.
TATCAAAGCAATAGGATTTTTCCATATGGAAGCATCCCACTCACCCATTTTCCCATGGGCTTTGTGCCCAGTACACACATCTCTAAGATAATAGAGTAGTGTGATTTTACCATGTGGTATCACTTCACTCACCCACTTGCTTATATACTTTCCAAATTATATGAACTTCTCCAAGATTACAAGTCATCAAGATGATGCCATGTGGCAACATCTTGTTAGCTCGCTAGCTTGACACTAACCATATAGTGTTCCTAGTTGAAGTCACTCCCAAGTTAATGGTATTATGACATGTGTCTTCCTCTAAACCACTCACAAAAAATTGTAAAATTTACTAAGGCAAAATGTTGTGAAAAGACCCATCTAAAAGGCATCTAAATAAATGTCCAAGTAAACAAATTTAATCAACAAGGCCAATCTGACTAAGGAAAAAAGATAATAAAATAACTAAATTACAGTTTGTAACATGTCAAAAGTGACTAAGTAAAACAAAATCTTATTGAGCCACTTATCTATGCAAGATAATTTAGCAAGGCTAAAATTGAATGCCTAAGTGAAATGTAAAAAATGTTTAAGGTAAAAATACAAAGTCGATCAACCGATAGAATAAGTCTAAGTCAAAACCAAAGAATCAAAACTAAACCACTATTTTAATTGGTTTAGTCTAAAACCTTAGATAGAATAGAGTTCCAAGATCAAACACAACAATATCAATAATTTACTCTCAACATTGAAAAGAATTGACCTTCATACTGATCATTTAAATATAAGGCATCAAGGCTCAAATGATATCTCAACACTCGACCAATATTCTCATTGGTTTAGTCAACTAACAGATAAATTCTAGGTACTTATTATATCCAAAACACCCTTTAATATGATTAACATATTTGTCAACTGGTTTATTCATTAAAAGTTAGAACTTCTAGTATTAGCACATAGACCTAATCTATTAAACCATAGGCAAGGGACTCAGATAATGGATGCTCAAAAGTGAAAAGGCATAGATTATAGGATCAGTCTTCAAAATCCTTTTCAATCTTTTAATAACTTTTAAAAGGGTTCCAAAAATTAATATCATATCGTTTCCTTACAATATTGTTTCCTTAGAAACAGAGCCAAGCTCTGTTATTATTTCCTTTTTTATAATAGTTGGTCTTGTTGCTGAGAAATCTAAGGCAAAAGGCTTACTCAAGGTTATACTTATGGACTCTTCCATATGACATTACTTTCTCATAATATCCTTAATATTCAAATTTGCAAACGAGTTTTGTTTTTATTCTCCAATAACATTCACTCTTCTATTTAATTAAGTTTCTTCCACACATGGATAGGCTTAAATACCAAAAGATAGACATAGATAATATAGAGAAAGGATTTCTTTTTGATATCCATAAAATTTTGAAATCACCAAGGTTAAACCCAACAAGGCATGATTATCATTTTATTAAAAGAGCCATATAGACATAAAAGTTACTCCTAATTTGGCAGACTCCTTCCAGGAAGATCCATAGTCAAAACCCATTGAGGTTCTCCTTAACATAACTCAAAATTTCTTTAATATTTTATTTTACTTAGGTTATGCATTATCATAAAATGGTTTGCCATAATCATATCCAAATAAGAAAAAAACAAATTTATTTGTATCATCCATAGCATAGGAATTCTAACTCACTTGCCGTCAAGATAATAGATCCTCCATGTAAAGGTCATCTAAAGTAACACTATTACAAACAACTTAAGATTAATGAACAAGCATTCATAATATATTCAACTAAATATTTACATATATTAAGGCACTTAACTTGGCCAAGCTTAGACAAGTAACTACAATGTTCATGAGGATTCCATCCTCAATGTTGAGCCTAACATAAGGGGATCTAGAATCATAATAATAAGCAGACTAAAGAGTAGGTCACTAAAGTGATAATTAGAAATTTCAGTTGATAATACTCAGAATTATATTGGCTCACTTATTATCCCTTAATAATTCAATAACATAAAAATACAATTTATTCAATTGAGAATAATTAATCATTAATTTATAGCTAGTTATAGAAAGCAGCAAAACATGAATAGTCAATAGGTGAAGACAAGCTCCTCTTCACTCCAAGCACAACTTTGTCCAACAAAAGGATGGATCACCTCCCATGCTTTTTCAATCATCAAGTAACTTATCTAGAAACCCCCAAAAAGGACTCCCAACTTAAGGCACATTCACATCATGGTTTAGGTCAAATAAAGGTCAAAGTAGTTAGGATGTCTTAGGGTCAAGGAGATATCTACTCACAAGTAACAATCTAAATATTCATAGTCAAGAGACTACCAACCTCAAATATATTTATGTAAGAAAATAAGCATAATATAGAACACACAAGGGTATCAATCAACAGACATATATCTAACAAGATAAGTTCTAAAAATGATAATGTGAGGGCTTCGATAGCCTAGTATCCTATCCAACATGAGATACCTAACCCTTATTCCATCATGAAGAATGTAAACTTGCAATTCATCACAAGTTTTTCACATTATAACCTTAGTAATAGAGTAATATTATTAATAGCTATGACCATTATGGAGGAATATTTAAACTCTAAACTCCCTCACAAGGGCAATAAACTATGGGGCAACTCAAGCATAGCCATAGATAAATAACCAAAGATAAGAAGTAATCCAAGAGGCCTTACTCCTCTTAACACAGTAATCAAACAAGAATCACACAAACTTCATTTAGTCAGTTAGTAAAAATAGTCAAGTCATAAGACACCTACCCAATGATCTAATCCCTCTTTGAATCTTTTTAAAACTTTTCTACTAGCCAATTGAGGCTCTCCCTCTCTAGGCTCTCTTCTATTTTTTCCTTCTTTTAGGTTCGACTAAAAAGTATTAGATCCAAAGTCCATAAAGTATAACCCTTTTTTAAGTGATTTGCCTTCCTCATAAAGGCATTCTCTCCTTCCTACAACCCAATCAAAATGTGACAATTGTTTTTTTCCTTGATCAACTAGCCACTTTATTGGCCAACCCATGCCTTCTTAAATGAAAGATCTTATATCAATCTATAGTGGCTCATGGCAACATATGCAGAGTCTTATGGTTGATCCTAATATCAAACCACAAATTCTTATTGGCTCAAGGTAGCCACTAATTAATAGATAGGTCTAAAATTCTATCACATGATATTCTAGTTATTGATCTACTTCTTATGCATTAAACATGATCAACCTAAGGTGGTTCAACCAACTTGATAGGAATTACAACCCAACAAGCATGTAAGGATTGAGGAAAGGGAAAAAAGGCATATAAAATATCCAACTAGGATCAAACAAAGTTCAAGACAAGATTTCGATTAGAGGTAGGATCACACATGATACAATAATGCCTGGTATAATCCTTGTTCCTTCATTGGTAATGACCTATCCTTGCACACTTATTACACCCATGAAATACAATGTCCTAATAGATGAGGCTTGAAATAATAAGCATGCTAGATCATTTACTTAAATTAATTTAATTAGATTTATAATTAATTCATAAGGTCATAAAGTGGGATCAATATAGCACCAAGTAAAAGCATAATCTCAATTGCAACATAAGGCAATAATTCAAGTATTGATTAGCCATCTTTATCATTTACATCATCCACCCACCTTGTAATCATCACCACCAAGGGAGTATTAGTATTGATCTATTATAGTCACCTTGTGTATACCTGAAGTATGTCTTAATGGGTTGTGAATAGTATTATTGCCTAGATAAGAGTATCAATGGTCCCATATACATCATGTATCGATCAGTTAGTTCCTTATCATCCCACTAGTAGAAGTCTTAGTATTAATTTGTTATCATATGTTAGTTAGCAACTAAAGTCACTTATTGTCTTATGGGGTGCATTACATTCTCCCCCCTTAAAGGGGCATCATCCTTGATGTAGGACTATTTTTTTCAATCAACAAGTTTCTAGATCCACTTGAATATTAGGACATCATTCTAAAATACCCATGTGTTATCCTAGGTAGGCACACCATGTGAGATATTTATTACATCCCTAAGGGACATCCTTAGATGTGGTAATCAATTGTCACATGAAACTAAATATACTATTCCTCTTATGTTTTTAACATCTCTTTGAGTTTCTTCAAAGTTTATACAACCATGGATCATCAATTTTTTTGATACCAATTATGTTACTAAATTTAAAATTGTGTAACATAATCACATCAGACTTATAGCATAAGTCTTGAATTCCATTTTCAAGATGCAAGCATTTGTTCCACTTGCTCAAAGTTTTTGTTTCCCATAATTTTCTTGCAAGACTATTACTCCCCTCTCATGAATTCTATAGAAGAAGAATACATTCAGAGGATTATCTCCCTTCTCAATGTATCATGCCAATATTGGATGGTTTTAATCAATCTATTGTCATGTTATTCCATATACATATGCTCCTAAATATTGGTCCCTCAACTAAAATAATAACATGCCAATCAATATGTATGAAGCTTTTAGGATCCTGGTCTACTAGCCAAGATATCACATGAATCTCAATATACAAAAGTATCTCAGTCCTCAATACCAATAAAAAATCTTCCATATGTCCATACAAGTGAAGTTAAGCATCCATAAATAAAGAAAATTAGTAGGAAAGCTTTCCTAGCATAAAAAAGGCCTGTAATTAAATTAAAATAGCAAGAAAATTCCCCACTCTATTGTTTTTTCCTAATGGTCATGGGTGAGTCAAATAATCTACCATCATGATCAACATAGGAGGACCTTAAAAATACATCACTATAATAATTATGTGTCAATCATTATATATGTATCCCTCAGGACATTGGTCTACTAGCCAAGTAGTCGACAAGTAGATGGACCTTGGCATCATCAATGTGTGGAGTGAAAGAGATAGTTGATATGCAGATGGCCCATAGCATTATTAATGCATAGAGAGAGAGATAATAAATACACTAGAGGCCCTCAGGACATTGGTCCACCAGCCACGATTTAGGTGTAGAGTGAAAGAGACACCTCAATTCTCTTGTGACACCTCTATATCTAAGATGACCACATCTAGTGGGTGAGGAAGGATGGGATCTGAACCTATGTGATAGGTTCCCATCACGACCCATTTAGGTATCATTTTCAAGCTAGTTCTTCTCCCTTATACTCCCTTGAGGCAATAATTGTGCATATGCTAACATATGAAACCAGCATAAGCAAGCATCATAATCATTTGAAGAGACATTAGTTGATCATGTAAGTGCAAAATAAATAAAAAGAGACCAAGCAATCTCAAAAATAAATCAAATTCAATGAAAAAAGTCAATGAATTCCATGACCAACCTTTTTCTTAAAACCTTCAAAGGTAAGAAGAAAATAATATTGGTTTCCAAGCAATATAAATAAAATCTCAAACAACCTAAAATAAGTTTGGCAAGCACATTTAGCAAAATCATATCACTATATAATTATTGTGTGGCTCAATGAGACACTCAGTGGGAGAAGGATAAAATTTATTTATGTCAAGGCAATTCTGACATGGTTCATAGAATTCCTGATGAAGTTGGCCACTTCTTCTATTAGTCATGGGAGAGTCAAATAACCTACCACCATGGTTAACATAGAACATTGAAAAACTACCTCCCTGACATTCATGGGAGGGTCAAATATCTTACCACCATACCCCACACAGGATGACTTTAACAAGCCTCAACCAAGAAAGTGTTTCTCATAGACAACCATTAAATAATGTCACAATAATATTAATATAATCATGCAAGAAAATAGATAACATATCATAGTCCTAGCATGATTAGTTTCAACATTATGCAATGCCTTATGCATCAAATTTTGTATACTTTCATGGGAAATTTTGAGGCATGGTTTTAAATAGAACATTCATTTTAAGAATTCAATATATGCAATACATGTGCCTCTTTATAGGTCATACTTATGAATGATCTATATTCATCACCCACCAAGGTGTGATATCTCATGGAAATCAGGCCATATTGGCCTTAGCATGAGAATTGAGATATAATGTCACCTATAATTAGGTCCCACGTATATGTGTAGACATAATATTCATGTAAATAAAGATATAGAGCTATCATTTCAAGAGAAGGGTACCTCCATAGTCACTACCATTTAATTCATGTTGACACAATGTTATACAAGTGCTCAAGGCAATTATTAGTTTAAGATGTTAAATAAGTTCTTATCATGAGGGAAAATAATAATACCAAATATATTCATTCAAGTTACTACCACATGGCTTCTCAGGAATTCAATGTGATCATCAACTCTTTTAGGATTTCAATTAGCCAATCAACATCATTATAGATGCAAATTTATATATTAATTAATTTATCATCATAATATCAAGAATGTGAAAAGTTACCTCAATTCATTCCAAATGCTTCACAACTAAGAATATATGATTGTAACCATTTGACATGCACCTATAAATAGCATTATAAGTCAGGTTATGCTCCAATATACATAACAAGGCAATTAACACCCCAAAACTATCCAACTATGGCATGCTCTTTTTATGAAATAATAACTATATAGAGACATACATGCCTTATTAGTTCCAAAGAGATTCATCTTGCTAAACATTTTCATTGATTAAGGGAGAAATTATTGAGCATTGTCTTTGAGTGTTGAGATTTGATATTTAATGTTGTCATTGATGTCAAAGGTTCTAATGAAGATGCATAGTTCTTTCATTGATGTCAATCTAATATCATTGATGTCAAAGGTTCCTTTGTAAATACCTAGTAAAGCAAGCCTTGAGGTATGTGTATCATGATTTTTGCATGCCAACATAATGATTTTTGTTGTTGTGATGAGAGAATGTTATTTAAAGAATGTTCTAATGTCATCTTGAGTAAAATCATTAAGAAGCAGCATAAGCAAGTTCAAGTAAGTATAGAAAATGTAAAGTATCTTTTAATGTTTTGTCTAGACCTTGTGAGATGGTATTTATAGGTGACATAATGAAATAAATGAGCTCTACAGAATAAATTATGTGCTCTAAAGATCTATGTAAATAGTTCTGAAGATGCTTTGAATGAGTTATGAAGATGAAAAATCTCTAAAGAGAATGTTCCAAAGAACACTTAATAGTGTTTGAGTATGAGAGAGATTGTTTTAATTTGTCCATGAGGTGTTGAGGACCTTGTAAATGATTAAAAGTTCAACTCTAAAGATCTATGTATGCAGCTCCAAAGATGTTACAGATGAGCTTCAAAGATATGTAAGTAGCTCCAAAGATGCTATGTTGAATTTATGGATAAGAGCGAGTGTATGAGGTTGTTTAAACATACACAAGAGGCATTGAATCATAGGACAATTTCAAGTTGGAGTCTATAGTGTGGCCAAAAGGTTAGATTCAAGGCATAATAAGACTTGCAAGCCAAGGCTTAAAAAATAAGAAGAGAGATGGTGGCCAAATGACGTAACAAGATCAATTTTCATGACATGAGTGAACAAATGAACATTGACAGAGGTAAGTTAACTTTTTTAAAGTATGTGCATGAATTTTTAGATTAAGGTTTGCAATAAAAGTCTTGAAAAAGTATTTCAAGGTTTCTCAAGTGCACAGAATGAAGAGTTGTCTACCTGAGAAGGTTTTTTCAATGCTCATTGGCATGTGTAATAGCAGAATGAGAACCTAAGTTGTTTATGGTAGATGAGGAATGGTTCTATCTCAAATTTACAAGCATTGATTTCTAGAAAGAGAAGTTAAGTATTATGAATGATCATTAAAACTATAAAATGGTTTAAACCCTCATAAAACCCTAACTATGACCTAATGTTGAATATCATGTTATAAAGATCTTAGAATGGTTTGATATGATAATACAAGTTATTTTAAATTGAATTCAACTCTCTTAATCATCTCCATGTGTGATTGGTTTCTCTAGGGAGTGAGAAGACCCTGTAAAAAAGTGTTTCTCTTTCAAAGATTTGTTATAGCAGATAGCATTGACCGATTCAAAGATGATAAGTGGATGAAGATCAAAGTGTGATACTTGTAGTTGATTTTCATGAATGTTTTTGGATAGGTTATATAACTCAAGTGTAAAAATTTCATGATCAAAGTTATCCAGTCACTAATAGACCTAGTGGTGCAAACAGCAAGGAAATTAGACAAATGTGAGAAGATGTTTCTTGATGAGTTTTCATGTAATAGTAATGTATTTAAATGCATGATTATGTTTTTTGGGTCTTAAATAATCTATCCATGATTTTTATAATCTTTTAAATTGGTTTAAGATATTGAAACATTGAATCCACAATGGCTTATTTGGCTTAGTAGAGTCTATGAAAAAGGTCAGAAGATTGGTCTGTAAGACCAATAGTTTTCATTAGAGCTCATGATATGATTGATTGAAGTTGATCTGAGGATTTTATAAGACTTTTTTCATGTATTTATATCCATTAAATATATTCAATCATGTGTCAGATGTTCATGTTTCCTTGACTGTGTTTTGGAGTTAGTTGGCAATTCTGAGTGAACATCTTACAAAGAAATGTTTGAGCTTATTTACCCTGAGTTGAAGCATCAGAAATTTGGTAATGACTCTAAGGTCATTAATATTTTGAATATATAATTTTTTTCCATATTTTTTTTACAAAATTAAATATATGCCTTAGTTTTTCAAGACAAAGTTTCTATATATACACAAGCCTTTTATAAGCAGTGATTCGAGTGAGGGTTCAAGTGGTGATTGGACCTAAAATGTGTTGTGGGCATAAATTAAAGTTGGATAAGGTCTATTAGAGTGTAATATAACTTTTTCCTATCATTTTATGTGTTTTTATATGCTTCAATAAGGATCAAATGGTATTGTTTTGTTAAAAAGGCCTATTAGGTCTCTATAAGCCTAAAAGAGGAGTAAGGGCTAATTGATGTATGGTCAACCTATTGTATTGATTGATTCATGATTAAGGCATGTTATTTTAATATTATAAGACTTATTAATGGATAACCTAAGTGATTTCAATATAAATCTAACCTATAAGTATTGATCAAGTGACTTGTATAAAAGTAAGGCCATTTAGGCCTATTTGGGATGCTTTAGAGGATGCTAAGAGAGAGAGCAGAAGAGGACAAACAAATGATATAGATCATTTGTGAGCAGAAAGAGGTCATGTAGACCATCAAAAAACTATCATGAAAATATAACATAGGTTATACATATGAGGATCAAGATCAGAAGACCTTATCAATCCATGAAGAGGGCTAATTGAGCAAAGAAGGTTAAAGATTAGTTTGAAAAGGACTGAAGTGAGCAAAGAGTTGAAGGAGTAAATCATCATTTATTATATAATAAATAATTTTTTATAAATGTGATCAAAAAATTAGGTGGTTGAGTTGGTTTTGATTCATCTATGGGGTTGATTCCTCCTTGCAAGTTGGTGCTTACTAAAGCCAAGTGGGTGCTTGGTAAATTAGGGGTTAGTGTTTTTTACTAGGTTGGTGCTCAGCTAAAGACTATCAAGTCAGTGCTTGAAAATTTGAGATTGGTGATATAATTTGAGTGGGTGATCAACTAAAGATTGATGTTTATCTGATAGTATTTTAGTCCATTTACTTCATCAGTGGGTTTTCTACCTTAAGAGGGTTTCCCACGTATATGTTGTATTCATGTGTTTCGTACTCTTGTGATTTGATTCTTATGCTTGCTTAGATGTACATGCTTGTTAAGATGTTTCATGAATGGTTAAATTTAATTGAATGAAAAATTTTGAAGACTCATTCACCCCCCCTCTTAGTCATCTTGTTTCCAATAATTGGTATCAGAGCAGGTCCTTTGGAGTTTTTATGATATTGAAGAAGGTAAAGATGATGTTAACCTTAAAACTAATCTCATAAGATCTCTTGATGATTTGAAGAATCAAAAGAAGACTATCAATGATCTCAATAATCAGTTAGAAGCTATCAACATAAAGTTAAAATCAAAGGATTTTGAGTATAACTAGTTGAAGGTTGAACATGTGCAACTAATAGACAAAATGAGAAAGTTCAAGAGAGAGTATGAAAATTTAGAACAAGTCAATAATATCTACATAAAAAAGACCTATTAGACAACCCAATGCTACAAAGTATGTTATTTATTTTAATGGTTATTGTTTTACTTGTATTCAGTTTGGTCATAGAGCAAGAGAATGTAGAAGACCCTCAAAGAATGAGTACTCATGGAACTATGGGGGAAGAAGCAGTTGGTCAAAGGGAGATCATAGTCATCATCAGTTAAATGGTATGTATAATTTGGTCTATTATAGTTGTCATAGTGTAGGATACAGTGCAATATTTTGTCCTAACATAGTTAGAAGGTCATCCAATCAAGACAAGAAGGTTCATAGTCATGCCACTAAGAAATGAATCAAGAAGTCAGACTCTATAGATAAGGTAAAGGTGAAACACAAGACTAAAGAAGAAGATTATGTGAAAGCTCAGAGTATAGATAATGGTTACTTAGTCCACATATCAGGAGACAAGAAAGGTTTTGGTTTTCATATGGTTGATCAAAGCAATAAGAATGAAGAATTGACCAAGAAGAATAATAATGATAAGGTAAGTTATGATCAGCTCATAAACCAAGGTGAAATGTTTGATACTATAGATCATAAGTTATAAGTGAAGGAATGTCAATAATACTTGTTATTTGCATGTGTTGATAAGATAGTCAAAGAAAAGAATAAGGATGATAAGGTTGATGATGAGATCAATCCTAAAGTACCAATCAAGACCATAATAATGTTAAAGAATATTCAATCTTGTGAAAAGGATATGGAGATATGGGAATCTCATGAGTTTATCTTATTTTAGTGCCTTATGAAAAAGGGGTGGCTCCATTAATCTTTATGGAGACATTATTCTATTAACATAAGAATGATGTTGCACTCAAAGAAGCTCTAAAGATAAAATACATACAATTGGTATATAAGAGCTAAGTTTTTTATATTTGTTTGCATAATTGAGCCTAATATATGAAAACAAAGGGGGAGTCCCTATTTATGCAATTAGTATTAGTTAATATTAGTTGGTATCAAGTATGGGATAGCCTTGTGTGTGGTCAAGAGTTTGATCTTCTTCAGCCATGTCAAGAAAGGTATGTGATCTTAAGTTCCTAGTTCCTATAAAGAAGATATGTTTGGTTTAAGGGATAGCTTGGTAGCTCTGTCTTCTTTATCAATAAAGTGATTGTTTTTAATATGCATGGAGATAAGGAGAGATTGTGTCTAAATTGTTTCATAAACTCTATTTGTTAAGATTTTGATAAATCATCTGGGAGAATGACCTGATTGACACATTTTTTAGAATGGTCATCATAAGTGGTTGCCATAGTTTTTGAAGTCTATGTGTCATCTAATGTCTTTGAGAGATAGTGTTATTTTAGTAGTTTCACATGATCTTTGATGTCTACTGCTAATAGAAACATAGTAGATGCTTGGTTTGAGGGGGAGATATTCAAGTTGTTAACTGAGTCTGATCTGTGTTGAAGTAATCTTGTAATTTGAGTTCATTATAAAAGAGATGATAGTTATAGAAGACCTTTGTCATTAATGTCAAAGGGTAAGAAATATAAAAAAGATTAGAAAAGGATTTGAAGATGAAACATCATAAAAGATGAGAAGGAGAAAGATCAGAGAAAAGGGATAAATATTAGAAAGAATGAAAAAAGGAAAGAACCAGGTCTAACATATGATTGCCATCAAGAAGTGGTTGACAGAGTTTTCTAAGTATGTTTGACATCAATGACAAAGAGAGAGATTGTTGAACATTGTCATTGATTAAGGAAGATATTATTGAGCATTGTCTTTGAGTGTTGAGCTTTGATATTTAATGTTGTCATTGATGTCAAAGGTTATAATGAAGATGCATAGTTCTTTCATTGATTTCAATCTAATATCATTGATGTCAAAGGTTCTTGTGTAAATGTCTGGTCAAGTAATCCTTAAGGTATGTGTATGATGAGTTCTATGTGCTAGCATAATGATTGTTATTATTATGATGAGAGAATGTTGTTTGAAGAATTTTCTAATGTCATCTTGAGTGAAATCATTAAGCAAAATCATGAGTGAGTACAGATCAGTATAGAAAATGTAAAGCATCTTTTAATGTTTTGTCTAGACCTTGTGAGATGTTATTTGTAGGTGACATGATAAAATGAGTGAGCTCTAAATAAAAAATTGTGTTATTCAAAGATCTATGTAAGTAGTTTCAAAGATGCTCAAAATGAGCCACGAAGATGAGAAATTTCCAAATAACACTTAATAATGTTTGAGCATGAGAGATATTGTTTCAATTTATACATGAGGCATTGAGGACCTTACAAATGATTAAAAGGTCAGCTCTAAAGATCTATGTATGCATCTTTGAAGATGCTACAATCAAGCTCTAAATATATTTAAGTAGTTCTAAAGATGTCATGTTGAATTTTTAAATAAGAGTGAGTGTTTTAGGTTGTTTGAACATACACAAGAGTAATTGAATCATAGGATAATTTCAAGGTGGAGTCGACGGTGTGGCTAGAAGATCATATTCAAGGCATAATAAGACTTGTAGGTCAAGGCTTAGAAATCAAGAAGAGAGATGGTGGCCAAATGAGGTAACAAAATCAATTTTCATGACATAAGTGAGAAGAAGAACATTGATAAAGGTAAGTCAAGTTTTTAAAGTATTGGTTTGAAAGAAAAGGCTTCAAAAAGTATTTTAAGATTTCTTGAGTGCACAGAATGAAGAGTTATCTACCCAAGAAGATTTTCTTAGTTATCATTGGCATGTGCATCATCAAAATGAGAACCTAATTTATTCATGGTAAATTATTAAGGGTTCTAGATCAAATTTCCAAGCATTGGTTTTTGGAAAGAAGAGCTAAGTTTTATGAATGATCGTTAAGAGTGGAAAATGGTCTAAACCCTCATAAAACCCTAACTGTGACCTGATGTTGAAGATATTATTATAAATAGCTCAAAATGGTTTTATATGATCAAAAAAGTGATTGAATTTTGAATTAAACTCTCCCAGGCATCTCCAAGTGTGATTGGTTTCTCAAGTGAGTGAGAAGTCCCTACAAAAAAGTGCTTGTCTTTTAAAGATTTGTTGTAGCAAACAGCGTTGACCGAGTAAAAGATGTTAAGTAGATGAAGATAAAAGTGTGATACTTGTATTTTATGTTCATGAAGGTTTATGGATAGGTTCCCAAACTTAGGGGTGAAATTTTGGTGATCAAATTTGGCCAGTCACTAATAGACCTAGTGGTGCAGACAATAAGGAAATTTGATATATGTGAGAAAATGTTTCCTGATGAGTTTTCATGTAAGAGTGATACATTGAAATGCATGATGATATTTTTTGGGTATTTAATGATATATCCATTATTTTTATAATCTTTTATTTCAATTTAATAAGTTCAAACATTGAAGCTAAAATGGCTTATCTGGCTAAGTAGAGTCTATGAAAAAGAAGGTCAGAAGATTGGTCTGTAAGACCAATAGTTTTCATTAAAGCTCATGATATGATTGATTGCATTTTCTCTGATGATACTATAATACTTTTTTCATGTATTGAAATCCATTTAAGATATTCAATCATTTATTAGATGTCTATGTTTCCTTGACTATGTTTTGGAGTTAGTTGGCAGTTCTGAGTGAACATCTTGCAGAGAAGTGTTTAACCCTATTTACCCTGAGTTAAAGCATCAGATGAAATTTTTAATGACCCTAAAGTCATGAGGATTCTAAATATGTAATTTTTTACCATATTTGTTTGTAAAAATTGATTATATTCCTTATTTTTTCAAGATAGAGTTTTCATATATGCACAGGCCTTTTATAAGCAATGATTTGAATGAGGGTTCAAGTGGTGATTGGAACTAAAAGGTGTTTTGAACCTAAATTAAAGTTGGATAAGGTATATTATAGTGGCATATGAATTTTTCTTACCATGTGAGGTTTTTTTATATGTTTCAATAAGGATCAAATGGTAATGTGTTGTTAAGAAAGCCTATTAGGTCTCCATAAGCCTAAAAGAGGAGTAAGGGCTAATTGATGTATGGTTGACCTATTGTATTGATTGATTCATGATTAAGGCATGTTATTTTAATATGATAAGACCTATTCATGGTTGACCTAAGTGATTTTAATATGTATCCAACCTAGAAGGATATGATCAAGTGACTTGTATAAAAGCAAGGTAATTTAGGCCTATTTGGGATGCTTAAAGGATGATAAGAGAGAGAGCAGAAGAGGATAAATGAAAAATATAGATCATTTATGAGTAGAAGGAGGTTATGCAGACCATCAAAAAAGTCTCATGAAAATTTCACATAGATTTTGTATATGAGGATCAAGGTCAAAAGACCTAATCAAGCCATGAAGAGGGCTAGTTAAGTGAAGAAGGTTGAAGATCAGTTTGAAAAAGATAGAAGTAAGCAAAGAACTAAAGGAGTAGATCATCATTTTTTGTAAAAGCAACAAGGGTGTTTGAATTTTATTAAATAATTATGTGGCTAAGTTGGCACTAAGTCATCTAGGGGGTTGATGCCTCCTTGTAGGTTGGTGCTTGTTAAATCCAAGTCTATGCTTGTTGAATAAGCGATTGGTGTTCCTTATTGGATTGGTGCTCAGCTAAAGACTCTGTCAATTTGGTGCTTGATAGATTGGGGTTGGTGTTCCAAGTTGAGTGGGTACTCAACTAAATATTGAAGTTTGTCTTATAGTACTATAGTCCATTTGCTTCGTCAGTGGGTTTTCTAGCCTAAGAGGGTTTCTCACGTATATGTTATGTTCATGTGTTTCATGCTCTTATGATTTAATGTTTATGTTTGCTTAGATGTACATGCTTGTTAAGATGGTTCATGAATGGAATTGAATGATAATTCTTGAAGACTAATTCACGCCCCCCTCTCAGTCGTATTATTTCCAACACATCTTACCTCTTAATTTAAAATGCAAGATTACCACTCAACTAATTATCATAAGCAATATTAAATTTATTCATAGAACAAGGCATAACCTTATTATTTGAGATGTACTACTCCATGCTTATTTGAGCAATTCCAATGATCTAAACTAAAGAATAACACTTTGTAACATTTCCACAATCAAGTTATACACACTCAATAGTTCCATGAAATTCACAATTCAAGTTTAATAAAGTCATCAAGTTGCATACACAACATTTAGTTTATCAAAATTCAACCAGCATCACAAGGATGATGAACTCAAATAGATCATCCCCAATGTAATACCCTCCAATAATTCACCTAAAAATACAACCAACTTTTTTTCTAAATATCACATAAGAAGAAAACATCTTTTATTATTGAACTCAAAAACAAACTCCATATCAATACTCACTATCCTTGAATGTATTCAAGGTCATTTATCCCAATGTTTTAATGTCATTTTGAAAGGAATATTTGAAAGGTTAACATATCATTTACACATCTCTGTTGAGTGAATTTTTGAGGTGATAGTTGGCATGGGTAGTAATAAATATCACTCTTATCCATCATATGGATGGGGATACACAAAAGTCCCTATCTTAAAAAACAATTGATCCATTATATAGATATATGATCTCAAACAAGAGGGAAGATAACAGTCCTATGAGGGAAAGGACCCTACTATCTAAGAACCACCATAAAATAGGATAAAAATCCTATAATCTTGTAAGATTTATACTCCAAATAAAATTATTATCATTAAATCAATCATCAAATTTAAACTTATGTTCTAGCTAATGTTCTTATTAGCAATGTAACCTAGTTCAAGATTTAATAAATAGTCATAAAATTCCATATCCTTATTGTTAACAATTTTTTCCCCATAGGCCAAAATGGGTCAACCCCCTATAGTCAAAGTCTTGTATAGGGTATTTTTATAATGTTATAGGGTATGTTATAGCTCATCTGGTGTCATTCCTTATGCCATTCTAGTTTAGTCACAATCTAGCTTGGTCCTTGTGTCATTTGGTGTCTAAGGGACCATTTTAGAAACATTTTATGCAATTGGTATGTCTTCATGGTGATCAATGTAATTGGGGCAAGGATCAAGTTGATAATGGATGAGTAGATGGAGAGTGTTGCAAAGACCCTATGGGATGCTAAGAGTGCTTAGAATGATTTAGGAAGCTCATATTTTTCATCTGGTTCTTCATTATATTCATCCAAGCATCTTGGGTCTAATGGCAGAAAGTGCAAGTAGGTAGTTTGTCGAGGCCAGATCTCGCACGTGTAGATGAATCAAAGGAAATTGATCATATGGGTTCTCCCCTTTTGTGCCAAGATCATATGCACCAAGTCTGGGGTCCTTTTATGAAGTCCATCAAAAGTTACAAAGGTCCAAATTTGGCTCCTTGGTCACTTCCTGCTTGTTTTCCCATAGCCAATTTTCAAGAGAGATCAAATAGAGCCAAGTGATCATCTTCACAAAGCTATATCTCACACATGTAATAGTTTCAAAGAAAGGTGACCACATGTGTTTGTTCACCTTGGTCCTAAGTTACTATGTGCCAAGTTTGAGATCCTTCACAAAAATGCAACTAGAGTTATGTATGTGCAAAGTTGGGCTTCTAAGTATTTTTGTTAAGTTCCCCATACTTATTCATTTGAGCTCGGCTGTCACCAGGACATCATGAAAGAGATAATAGACTATCCAAATTATGCATTTTATATCTTACTCATGAAACCTTGCATGACCATTGGATTAAGTGAAAATATAGTTTTATGTGCCAAGATCATCCTCAAAAAAAATTAGACCCGCATGAGCTTTCTAGCCCAAGATATAAACCTTCAAAGATGGACCTATGTAGTAAGATGGTCATGTGAACATCATTTGACATCCTACAGGCCTTTAGTTTTAAGATCATGAATTAGCCATTAGGTTTCAAAATATGGGTCCTGGCAATATTAATGACCTACGCTTCATCATATGTATACAATCCAATAGAGCGTGATGAAGTAAAATTATCAAAAGGAGCTCTGAGTGAGCATATAAGTGACAAGTATCACATTCACAGAGCTTGTTAGACAGAGACCCAATGAGTTTAAACTAGTTATATTTAATGATCAATGTTGTTATAAGTTCTAATGGCTTACACTTAATCATGCAAAAGAGATCTAACGATGTGAGATGAGTCAAATAGTCATATATCTTGAGAGATCAACATGTGGCATAAACATGTAATCTGGTAGATTAACAATAAGATCCTAAGGATTGATGCACATTTGACACATGTCATAAGTGGGGACAAGGTTGATAATTCAAAGGTAGATTTAAGGGCTCATGATTGTTTGGACCTGGTAAATTGATGGAGTAAGTGGGATCAATGTGTTAATGAGCCAAGTCAGATTTTGGTAGCCAATTAGAGCGAAGGTGAGCCCTAGGTTTTCAACAAAGGTTGAGAAGCTATTTTTTACCATGGACAACAAGGTTTTTCAAGGCCTTCCTGATGCCATTGAAGCTCATTCAAATTCGATGGAGCAGTCAATATGATGCAATTAGGTACAAAGAACATATAGGGATGCCACTAGAGATCAACATGGACCTCTGGTTTGTAGATTTATTACATACAGGGTCTATCTTTTAAATAGCATTATCTGGTGACTATATTTGCCATTTTAAATTAAGGGTCCATGCATCTATTAAACCCTTGACTCCTACACTAATATAATGACTATAGGAAAACCAATACTCTAAGATTGGTTTTCTATCTATAGTGGACCCATGATTAGAAGAACCAATTTGAGCATGATCTGAGTGAAGCAAGAGTTGGCATTTGAATGGGTGTCATGAAGGCATACACATAGGCCCCAATGGTCTCATCTCCAAGACCAACTACATGAATAAGACCCTTTTCTCTACTTTAATACGCATCAATAGACTAGTCATGGGTGGTTTAGCATTAGCACAAATCTCTAACCACTTGATCTTGTCATTACAACTATCATGGAGTGTCAATGGGAGAATGATGTAATTTTGCAACCACTTAAGGTGACCTCGATCAATCAAATGGTCTGAATGATCATATTTACAAAGGCAATTGCAACTACAGTTCAAATTTTAAATTGATTGATTCCCCTTTTGAGCACCAAGGCCCCCTTTCTCTTGAGGCCTTTCTTTCATAAGTATATCTCTTGAGCTATTGTAAAAAAAATTGACACCATGTATGGTGAACCCCTACTGGACTGATGTTATATTTTCCTTTGAACATTAATACAGGTTTTGTTTTTTTTTTGAATAATTGTATAAGTCTACGAGTGATGTATGGTGATGAGAAGTGATAACTCTTTATCCTATTTCCCTTATCATTTCATGTCTAAGTAAGAGTTCTTAATCTAACAGGTCATATAGAGTGTAGTATAGCATGTAAAGTCTCTTCAAGTGTATGCTTGTTCTCAGAGTGTGTAATCTACCCTCTGGCTCATTTGCCTTGTATTTCTGCTCACACCTCACCTCTATATTGAAATCCTCATGTTATAACCCATTGAGGCTTAGAGACCAGCTTGTACACTTTGTTTCATTGTAGTATAAAATATGATGGTCATGTGGAAGATGTTTTTGGTGCATCACCATCTTTATATTAGGTTAAATTTATGAATTTTCTAACTCTTTCCCCCATAAATAATCAGTAGCTTAAGTGACAAACATTGCATGATATATTCAAGGAGCTAGCCCTTAAATCTAGAGGCTCATTTATAATATAGGTACACCCACATACCTATAAATGTTCCCATATTCCCGAAATATATAATAATCCTAAACAACCTCTTCTAGGGTGAAATATTTGGTGACAACAGTTTTGGCATGCCCGATGGGATGTATTGTCTTCAAGATAACTTTTCAAGGTGAATGTTGGTCTTGATAAACACTAGTTGTAAATTGGTGTGTTACCTAGTATTTGGTGAATCCTCAAAGTAAATCTACTTTCAGACCATTATTTTTTTATAAACTTGTCCCTATAATTCATGGTCCTCACTAGGTCATCCTCTGCTAAACCATCTGATCCTATTAATCTACCCATTCATCCTGAGATCCCTCTTGAAATTCAATATCCATAGCCAAATCTACCCTTTGAAGAATGAGTAGATTTTGCTAGAGAGGAAGAAGAGGAAGAGGTTGAAGAAGTGGAAGATCTTGAAGAAGAATACATGGCTAGACCTTATGGTTTCCCCACCTTCAACATTGATAATTCCATTCAACTTCATGCATATGATTCCATCCCTTCCAAAACCATAAAAGATGTGCCCACATTCAATGCTGAGAATCATATCACACCTAGTGAGCACATTAGAGATGTCTCTAAATTTTGTGGTTTCCACAACATTGTTCAAGAGAACATATCCATTAGGCTCCTTGCCATGTCCCTTAAAGGGAAGGCTCTTGATTGGTATAGGACTCTATAAGTTGGATGCATCACAACATGGGATGAGTTTAGAGTGTTGTTGACTTCCAGATTTGGGAATGAAAGTGATCATGCATCTCTCATTCATCACCTCAACATGATAAAAAGAGGGCCCAATGAGATAATGCATGAATTCAATGAAAGGTTTTAGAAGAATTGGCATAGGTTTCCTCCTCCCATGAGACCACCTATTATTTTTGTGTTCCCTACTTACTTGAAATCCATTGGGACTGAAATCGTTATCATGCTTCAATCTATGCGTGGTTACACCCTCCCTAAAGCATATGAGCTTGTTATCAAAGCTAAGAATAGTCTCATCTAAGATGGAATATTATCACCTAAAGTTTCTATGCCTCTATTATCTCATGATTTTGTTGATGATTCAAATGTGGCTAAAACTCCTAATGTCAATACCAAGCCTAGATTTTCTCCTAAGAAGGAGGATAATGTCATGGACAAAGATGTATAAATTCAAAGGCTAAGAGCTCAGCTTAGACAAGCTAATGTGCAACAAAGTGCTTATCAAAACCCTTACGCCTATCATCAATAGTATGGTTAACAATATGGAAGAGGCAAAATCCAATGGTAGCCTAATCCCAATAGACCTACTAATACATACAATCCTAGCTCTACCACCAATGCAAAGGAGATGGTATAGTTCATAGTAATTTGGTGCAGGGAGATGATTGGAAGCAAGACCAATTCATGGATGCCAATAAAAATGGATATCAAGTTATGGTTTCTCAAGGGGTATTTACTCCCCTCCTATCAAATGAAGATGAGATGATGATGCAAGCTAATGAGGATTTGCAAACTCAAGGAGAGATCTTCACCAACTTTATGATTGAAGACACTTTTATGCTAAATCAAGAAGCCTCTATTGTAGACAATACTAGGGCCAGGATCTGAGGGGTGGAATTATCATTCCTACATGCTCATTCAATCCTCCTATAATTCAATAGGACACAACTACAAGTGAGACCATTACAAAGGCTTATGTGGTAGTTCCAAAGGCTTTTGCACCTCCAACAAGTCAAAATGACGTAAGGTCTACCCCTATCCCTCAAGTTCCAAGTATTTCTCTACCTATAAGATCCTAAGAGAAAGTAGGTATATCTTACTTAAACATTGTATGTTCTTTGAAGGGTACTAAAACATCCATTTCCCTTTACGATGTTTTACATATGCCTAGTTAGAAGGAACTCCTCCAAAAGCAGTTATCTGCTATCCCTGCTAGTGTCTCACCCTCAAATCAAAGTCAAAGTCATGTTTTACTTAAAAGTGTCCCTAGTACCATTATTGAACCATCTAATAGGGCTAGGAAACCTCCACCATTCTATCTCACTCTCATAGTAGGTGATAAGTTGGTCCATAATTGCATAGTGGATAGTGGAGCTTCAACTTCAGCCATGCCCAAGGTAGTAGCTGACAAATTGGGTTTGAAGTATGAGCCTAACAGTAAAGGATTTCTCTAGCTATATGGTACCCCTACCAAAACCATAGGACTTATTAAAAACTTGAAATTTTTCTTACATGATTGTCCTAGCTTTCTTATCTTGTAAGACGTAGTTATTGTTGATCTTCCAACCCACTTTGCAATCTGTCTGTCAAGGGATTTTACTACCAAGATTGGTGGATATATTTTATTTGATTGGTCCTTCTTAGCCTTTAGGATGAGGTATGGGACCAAGGTGAAAATTAGGAAATAGACTCTTTCAAGGTTTCATATCAAACCTTACATCAAGACAAGTTCTAATTTGAATTGTGTTATTCGTGAAGAAAAGGATTATATTCCAGATGATGGCACTTCTTCCAAGATTGAGGGCATTGCAGATTTGTTTCTTGATGAGTATGGTACTAATAATTATGAGAAAGATCTTTATGCTCTCATGGAGTAAACTGATCTAGGGACATATTGTATACATGAAAAAATAATATAGACACCTCTACTCATCAAGGAAGAGGGCGAAGATGATGAACTGTGGAAGATGTTTTTTTATGGTTTAAGAAGTATGGATGGTGTAGGGGCTGGTGTTATATTGGTCTCTCCATCCAAAAATAATAGTATGTTTCATATAGAGTTTATTGCAGTTGCACTTATAATGTGGTTGAGTATGAAGGTTTGATTCACGGCCTTCAATGGGCAAGGAGAAAAGGGGTCAAGAACCTGTGAGTGTATGGAGATAGCGAGTTGGTTGTGCACCAGGTGAGGAATGTGGTTACTACCAATAACCTTTTGCTTAAGTCATACATACATCAGGTATAGGATCTAACTAAAGACTTAAATGCATTTAACATTCACTCAGTCCTAAGGGAGCAGAATAGTCATGTTGATAGACTAGTTGCCATAGGAGCCCAATTTGACACTCCAATTGTCATAAAGGAGGAAGGAAAGCAATATCATATTAAGATCATTATTAAACCTTCTTTACCTAATAATAAAGTCTCTTTTCAAGTGTTTGATAGTGACTGATGGGGAATCAAGAACAACAAACAGCTCTGATCCCACTTGTCAGGATCTTGCTCCTCAATAAGAGCACAATATGATTACCTTGTATTAGCAACTAAACATGCGGAATTAACCAAAAGCAATAAGTAACTAGAATTCACAAATGACACAGAATATGAGAGACAACACAAATTGTATTAATACTCATCTAGAAAGAAAATACAATAAAGAAGATGCCACTTCTTCTTCCACCTCTCAGAGGCTTCCCACACCTCAACGGCTCCCAGTAATTCTCAATCAAGAGTTCACTCTCCTACCAAAAATGGTCCCAACACACAACTCAAACACAGAATTGGTGTTCACCTCCAACCAATCAGTAATAACCCTTCCAGTACACAAGTACTCAAAGTACTTCAAGTAGATCTCCCATAAGCTTGCAACAACCTGCAACTCAAATGATCTTATTTACCATGTAGATCTTCTCCATGAACTTGCAACAACCTGCAATTCAAATGATCTTACACTTGGAAGGATCTTCCTTGCCTTCCTCTATTTGCTCATCTGTGGAACTAGAAAGAGCTACACTTGCTCAACTCTAACTAGCACACTGGCTATCTAGCACACTTTACAATACATGCCAATGGGTTTATTAATAGATCCCACACTTAAACAATAACTTAGACTTCTAATTTACAATAATTAGACTCGCAACTCAAGACCAAAAATAGCTTTTTACATGAAAACACTTGGTTCAACAAACTAACTGTTCATGCAACGAATAGTTTTGGAACCACACAGGCGACCGACATCGGTCCCTGTCTGCCTAGAGATGACTGACATTGACTGACCTCCTACCGATGATGGTTGCCCTTCTGCACTGTAGATGACCGACGTCGGTTACACTGCCGACATCATTATTCCTAGAACTCAACAACCTCCTCCATGTCTGCATAGTTGAAGCTTTTAGCTCCACAACCTAACAATCTTTACCTGCAAGCTCCTTTTGGATCAAACCCTTGTCCATATCAACCTTGCTCTGCTCAGAATTCCTTAGCCCCTTATGTTGATCTCTGTCTGTCACCTTCTCCTTGAAAACCAAGGCTTTCTTGTTCTTGTCACTAACATCAAATTTCTTAAGAAACGTCACTTTCTTCTTTTGCATTTAGAAATCTCGATCCATGCTTTTCAAAACCGAAAGCATACCCTTTGACTCAAGAACATGCATCCCCTTCTTATTCATGTGACCAAGCCTATTAAGCCACATCTTTGAATCTATAGCCGAAGTAGATAAACCAAAAGGAGAATCAGTAATACAAGTAGATAGATAAAGCGTACCTACTTTCTTACCTCTTACTACAACAAGTGCACCCTTGGTAACCTTCCAAGAGTCCGCTGTGAGAGTTACTGTGCAACCCTCATCACCCAACTTTCCAATAGAAATCAAATTCCACTTCAAAATTGGAATATGCATGACCTCCTTCAACACCCATGTGTTCCCTGTCTACAATTTTAGCTTCACTTTCCCTTTGCCAACCATCTGACAAGGCTTACCATCTCCTAAATAAATTTCTCCAAAGTCTCCCTGGACATACTCATGAAAAAATTCCCTATTTGGGGATGCATGAAAAGAGGCACCAGAATCTAAAATCCAAGATTCTACTTTATCTAAGGAACATACCAGAGCATATTGTGCAACATAATCTACAACATCTGCTTCTTCATGCCCTTCATGTTGATCTTCATCCGACTAACAATCTCTCTTTAAATGCCCTTGCTTTCCACATTTCCAATAGGTTATTCTGCCATACCTGGACTTGGATCTCCTGCCTATCTTTGACCTTGATCTCCCATGCTCTATCTTCTCTCTTTGCCTTCCCCTGCTTTCAACACTCAAAGCATTCCCTGATGATTCACCTATGCTTTTCCTGCGAATTTCTTCATTCAAGATTACACTCACAACATCATCCACTTTTAAGATTTTTGAAGCAGACGCAGTATTACTAACTGTCATTACCAAACTCTCCCAACTTTCAGGTAATGAGCATAAGATTAAGAGAGACTTAATTTCATCATCAAAAATAATATTGACTGAATTTAACTGGTTTACCAAACCATGGAAATCACTAAGATGACTATGAACAGATCCACCTTCCAACATTTGCAAATTAAATAATTGCTTCATAAAAAATACCTTATTCAAAGCTGAGGGTTTTTCATATAAATTTTCCAAAGATTCCATCAACTCTACCATTGTCTTAGCCTGAGATAAGTTAGAAATCACAGACGATGCAAGGCTCAACTTTATAGATCCCAGAGCCTTCCAATCAAGAACCTCCCATTCTTCATCCTTCATATCCGTGGGCTTGCATGCAACCCCACCCAACGGTAAGTACAAATCTTTTTGATACAAATAATCTTCAATCTGCATCCTCCATAATTGATAGTTCTTGCCATTAAACTTCTCCATTCGTAGCTTACTTTCTTCTGCCATTGCTATACTCCCACTAAAATAGAAACCCATGTGAGTAACCTATAATCAACACACACTAACCAGATCTGAAACACCTATTAGTAACCCAACCAAAAGCTCTGATACCAGTTGATTGGGAATCAAGAACAACAAACAGCTCTGATCCCACTTGTCAGGATCTTGCTCCTCAATAAGAGCACAATATGATTACCTTGTATTAGCAACTAAACATGTGAAATTAACCAAAAGCAATAAGTAACTAGAATTCACAAATGACATAGAATATGAGAGACAACACAAACTGTATTAATACTCATCCAGAAAGAAAATACAATAAAGAAGATGCCACTTCTTCTTCCACCTCTCAGAGGCTTCTCACACCTCAAGGGCTCTCAGTAATTCTCAATCAAGAGTTCACTCTCCTACCAAAAATAGTCCCAACACACAAATCAAACATAGAATTGGTGTTCACCTCTAACCAGTCAGTAATAACCTTGCCAGTACACAAGTACTCAAAGTACTTCAAGTAGATCTCCCATAAGCTTGCAACAACCTGCAACTCAAATGATCTTACTTACCATGTAGATCTTCTCCATAAACTTGCAACAACCTGCAATTCAAATGATCTTACACTTGAAAAGATCTTCCTTGCCTTCCTTTATTTGCTCATCTATGGAACTAGAAGGAGCTACACTTGCTCAACTCTAACTAGCACACTGGCTATCTAGCACACTTTACAATACATGCCAATGGGTCTATAAATAGATCCCACACTTAAATAATAACTTAGACTTCTAATTTACAATAATTAGACTCGTAAATCAAGACCAAAAATAGCCTTTTACATGCAAACACTCTGTTCAACAAACTAACTGTTCGTGCAACGAACAGTTTTAGAATCGCACAGGCAATCGACGTCGGTCCCTGTCTGCCTGGAGATGACCGACGTCGATCGACCTCCTACCGATGTTGATTGCCCTTGTGCACTGTAGATGACCGACGTTGGTTACACTGCCGATGTCGGTATTCCTGAAACTCAGCAACCTCCTCCATGTCTACATAGTTGAAGCTTTTAGCTCCACAACCTAACAGTGACAAACACATTACATGTTTATTGCAAAATGAGGCTGAGTTTTCTTCAAGAAGTCATAGGAGACTCCAAGAATAATTGGGTGACCAGATTATGCAACTAAAGTCCAATAAGATACCTAAGGGTTTGGTGACCTTAAACACTATATTTAATGAGAATGATCAGAAGATTTAAGAGAAAGTGAGTGTATCTACAAAGGAAGAAAATTACAAAAGGGTCTTAATCTTTAAAGACAAATTCCTCAAACTAGGCAAGGTATGTTCTACATTAGAAAAGCAAGCATTCATTGAACTATGTAAAGAGTTTCATGATATCTTTGCTTGGAAATATAAGGACCTCAATGGATTTGATCAAATCTTAGCACACCATACCATTGAGTTGGAACTGGGAGTTGAACTAGTTAGATAAAAGCAAAGACCCATCAAACCCAAAGTTGAGCAACTCATGAGGATGGAACTCACCAAGCTTCTTGAATCTAAGATAAAATTTTCCATCAAGCATTCAACATGGGTGGCTAACCTTGTGCCTATTGGAAATAAGAATGAGGAGATAAGGCTTTGTGTAGACTTTAGAGATCTTAATCGAGTGTCACTCAAAGATCACTATCCTCTACCCTCAATGGAATAGATTTTGTAGATGGTTTCAGGTTCTCAGCGTTTCTCTTTGCTAGATGGATATTCAAGCTACAATCAAATTTTAGTCAATGAAGATGATCGGTTCAAGATAGCCTTCACTACCAAATGGGAAACCTTTACTTATAGGAAGATGCCTTTTGGTTTGTCTAATGTCAGTGCCACTTTTTATAGAGTAATGGTCATGACCTTTAAATGCTTAATCAATGAGTTGGTAATGGTTTATCTAGATGATATAAAAGTATTTTCTAATGATGCAGATGAACACATGCAACATTTAATGCAAGTGTTTGAAATATACAGGCAATATGGGGTATCCCTTAACCTAAAGAAGTGCATCTTTATTGTTCATGAAGGTAATCTCTTGGGACATATTGTTTCTAAGAATGGTCTGACTATCGATCTTGCAAGAATAGAGTTTATCCTAGGTTTATCATTTCCATTACATAAGAAAGGTCTTCAAAGTTTCCTGGGAAAAATTAATTTTGTAAGAAGATTCATACATGGTTTTGAATCTTTAGTAAAACCTATCACATCTATGCTCAAGAAGAACTAGGTCTTCTCTTGGACCAAAGAGGATAAGAGTAATTTTGAATCCATAAAGAAAGCAATTGTAGGGGTCCTACCCTTGTGAATTTGGATTTTACTAAATACTTCATGTTGTATTCATTTGCTAACCTTGATACTATCTCAGTCATGCTGATGCAAAAGAATAATGAGGGCATGGAGTAGCCAATTGCATTCTTTAGTCAAGGTTTAAATTATTACAAAGTCAAATACACCTTTGTGGAGAAATAGGTCCTTATTATTGTAAGAGTACTAAATAAGTTCAGACATATGGTATCAAATAACAAGATTCAAGTTATGGTCTCTCATCCCAGCACCAAGGAGTTTCTTTTGAGTAGGGATCTCAGTGAAAAGAGAGCAGGGTGGATCACTAGGGTGATGGAGTATGATGTTGATATCAAAGTGACAAAATTGGTATGGGTAAAAGGCCTCTATGAGCATCTACCTTCAGATCTTCATGAATCAAAAGATGAAGCTCTAGTCAACCATGAGTGTCCCCAACAAGCTGGTCCATTGCCTCCAAAAAATTGGACATGGGACATGATCAGATTTCTCCAAAATGGTGAGTACCTCAATAATATGAATAGATCACAAAGGAGATATTTTATATTTCAATCTATACCCTTTTATCTTGTGGATGAAGTGTTATTTAGGAGAGACGTCAATGGTGTGTTGTTGAAATGAATTGACAAAGACCAGTTTGGAGTGTTGCTTGAGAAGTTCCATGATGGGATAACATGAGGCCATTTCTCTCTAAGGACCATAGCCACCAAGATCATGAAGGATGGTTATTATTGGCCCAACCTCTTCAAAGATTGTCATGTTTTGGTGAGAAGGTGTGGACAATATACCTTCTTTATAGGAAATTAGAAGCTTATAGCTCTTCCTCTAAAGCCTATCCAAGTTCACCAACCATTCATGCAATGGAGTATTGACTTCATTGGCATGATAAACCCCCCATCAAGTGTTGGTCATAAATGGATACCCATAGCAACTGATTATTTTACCATATGGGTTGAGGTAGTAGAATTGAAGGAGGCTAATGAGAGTGACATCTTGAAGTTCTATGAGAGCATCATAACAAGGTTTGGCACCCCTTATACTATCATTTTAGATATTGCTTTTGCTTTTAAAGATGCTAAAACCATTGATTGGGCAAGTAATAATGGCATATTCTTGAGCACTTCATCTGACTATTAACCTCAAGATAATGGGTTGGTTGAATCTACCAAAAAAAACCTAATCAAAATCGTTAATATAACATTAGAACATAACCAAAGAGCTTGGCACACTAAACTAAAGATAGCCTTATGGAAAGATAAGATAACTCCCAATAGGTCAATAAGAAATTCTCCTTTTGTGCTTGTCTATGGAAGGGAAGCCAAACTGTCCATATCTCAAGAGGTCCCACCCTTAGAATTAGCAACACTAACTAGAGTTTCTTGAAAACACTCCCATGGAAGTGAGATTGACAGAATTAATGGAGTTTCAAGAGACTAGAAGTAAGGTTCATTAGGCCATGGAGCATCACTAGGTACTGATGAAAATCTCTTTTGACAAAAAGGCAACTCCAAGATATTTCAAGAAGGTGACATAGTCTTGAAATGGATGAAGATAGAGCAACATTGGGTAGGAATACTAAGTTTTATGCCCTATGGAGTGGACCGTATGTCATCACCAAGTGCAAGCAAAGCAATTCCTTTCAATTAGCAAAGATGAATGAAGAAGAACTACCTATCCCTATGAATGGGATACACTTAAAACCTTGCTATTGAGAGTTGAAGGTTTGTCTTGTAAATATTAGGTTAGGTGTGTGTTTTCCTTCTTGTTGTGTTGTGTTCCAATAAGTGATCTTAAGCACATGTGTGTATTGCTTAGTGCCTTGTTTTGTGTTTGGTTTTTGTTGTTTTTTGTTTTTTGGTGTGTTGTTCAAGGTAGTTTATATGTCAAACCTATTGTACATGTGACCCCATAACCCAATGGACAAGATTAGGCAACTGGTCATGGCATAGCAAGTATGCCAGCCCTGGAAAACCACCAAGAATGTTGACCATTTTTTCCCCATAGGCCAAAATAGGTCAACCCCCTATAGTCAAAGTCTTATATAGGAGATTTTTATAATGTTATAGGGTCTGATGCAACTCATCTTGTGTCATTCCTTATGCCATTCTAGTTTAGTCATAGTCTAGCTTGGTCCTTGTGTCATTTGGTGTCTAAGGGACCATTTTAGAGTCATTATATGCAAGTGATATGTCTTCATGGTGATCAATGCAGTTAGGACATGGATCAGGTTGTTAATGGATGACTAGATGGAGAGTGTTACAGAGACCCTATGGGATGCTAAGAGTGCTTGTAATGATTTAGGAAACTCCTAGTTTTCATTTGGTTCTTCGTTATATTCATCCAGGGATCTTGGGTCTAGTGGTAAAAAGTACAAGTAGGCAATTTTTCAAGGCCAAATTTTGCACATTTGGATGAATTAGAGGAAATTGGTCATATGGGTTTCTCCCATTTTGTGCTAAAATCATATGTACCAAATTTGAGGTCCTCTGTCAAAGCACATCAAAAGTTACAAAGGTCCAAAGTTGGCTCCTCATTCACTTTCTGCTTGTTTTCTCATTAGCCAATTTTCAAGAGAGCTCAAATAGAGTCAAGTGAAAATCTTTACAAATCTATATCTCACACGTGCGATTGTTGTAGAGGAAGGTGACAACATGGATGTGTTCACCTTAGTCCCAAGTTGCTATGTGCCAAGTTTGAGGTCTTATGTCAAAGTGCAAATGGAGTTATGCATATGCAAAGTTGGGCTTCTAAGCATTTTTGCTAATTTCCCCATACTTAGTCGTTTGAGCTTAATCGTCACTAAGATGTCATATTAGAAAAAATAGACAAGTGAATTTGTTTATTTTATATCTTACTCAGGAAATCGTGCATGACTAGTGGATCAAGTGCAAATACAATTTTACATTCCAGGATCATCCTCAAAAAATTTCAGCCCGCATGAGCTTTCTAGGCCAAGATATAAATCTTCAAATATGGACCTGTGTAGTAAGACGATCATGCAAACTTCATTTGACGTCCCACAGGGCATCAATTTTAAGATCATGAAGTAGTTTTCGAGTTTCAAACTGTGGGTCCCATCAAGATCAACGGTCCATGCTTCATCATATGTAAATGATCCAATGGCGCACAATGAAGTCAAATTTTCAAAAGGAGCTCCGAGTGAGTGCACAAGTGACAAGTGTCACATTCAAGAAACTTGTCAAATAGAGACCTAATAAGTGTACGTTGGTCAGAGTTAATGATCAATCTTGTCAGAGTATCTAACAGCTCATGCTCAATCATGCAAAGGAGATCCAATCATGTAAGATGGGTCAAATAGTCAAATAGCTCAAGAGATCAGCACATGGTATAAGCGCGTAAGCTGGCAGACTAACAGCATGATCCTGAGGTGGCATAAGTGGAGACAAGGTTGACAATTCAAAGGTAGATTTGAGGGATCACGCTCATTTAGACCTAGTAAATCAATGGAGTGAGTTAGGTCAACATGTCAATGAGCCAAGTCAGATTTTGGTAGCTAATTAAAATGAAGTTGAGCCTAGGGTTTTTGACAAAGGTCAAGAAGTTATTTTCAACCATGGACAACAAGGTTTTTTAGGGTCTTCCTGATGCCATTAAATCTCAATCAAATGCCATAGAGCAGTCAATATGATGCAATCAGGTACAAATATCATATAGGGATCCCATTGGAGATCAACACAGACCTCTGGTTCATATATTTATTACATACAAGGTTCATCTTTTAAGTAGCATTGTCTAGTGACTGTGTTTGTCATTCTAAAATAAGGGTCCATACATCTATTAAACCCTCAATTATTGCAGTAATATAATGACTATAGGAAAACCAATAGTCTAAGATTGGTTTTCCATCTAGAGTGGACCCATGAGTAGAAGAACCAGTTTGAGCATGATCTGGGTGAAGTGAGAGTTGGCATTCTGATGGGTGCCATGAAGGCATACATGTAGGCCCCAATGGTCTCATCTCCAGGACTAACTATATGAAAAAGACCCTTCTCTCCACTTTGGTATGCATCAACAAACCAGTCATGGGTCTTTTAGCATCAAAACAAATCTCTAACCACTTGATCCTGCCATTACAACCCTTAGAGAGCGTCAAGGGGAGAATGATGTAACTGTGTAACTATTTAAGGTGGCCTCAATCAATCAAATGGTCTGAATGAGCATATTTGTAGAGACAGTTGCAACTACAATTCAAATTTTGAATTGATTGATTCCCATTTTAAACACCAAGGCCCCCTTTCTCTTATGGCCTTTATTATATAAGTATATCTCTTGAGCTATTGTAAAGAAGTTTGACACCATGTATGGCAAAGCCTTGCTAGACTGATGTTATATTTTCCCTTTGAACATTAATATGTTAGGTTGTGGAGCTAAAAGCTTCACCAGGATGCAAACAGGAGGAGTTATAGAGGTTGCGGGCAAAATGAGTTGCAGGGCAACCGACGTCGGTCTGATCAACTGACATCAGTCACAGTGCAGTGCAGAAGAAACTGACATCGGTTATGATTCGGCCGACATCAGGCAGGGAGGAGTCGACGTCGGCAACCTGTGTGAGCAAGAAGTGTGCATGCAAATTTCGGACAGGTCTATTTTTGGACATGGAGTTTGCATGTAAAGACTTACTTTAGTCTTAGAGTTGCGAGTCTAATTATTGTAATTAAGATAGTCTAATTATTGTAAGCATGAGATCTATATAATAGACTCATGGGCTGTATTGTAAACTTGTGCTAGAGAGTAAGAGAGAAAAATAAGCTCCTTCAGAGAGAAGAGAGCAATGGTGTGTTCCTCCTAGTGCCACAGTACCAAGTGTGGGTGCTGGTTTAGAGAATCAGAAGGGTTCTTCGTGTATGTATGATCTTGGTCAGCAGGTGTGCAGGACCACATTTGGAGATCTACAATGGTAAGGTTACTTATCATTCTGGTCAAATTTCGTGTTTAGTTGCTTATACAAGGTAATCATATTATGCTCTTATTGTGGAGAGCAAGATCTTGACAAGTGGGCACCAGAGCTGTTTGTTGTTCTGGGTGTCCCTGACAATTGGTATCAAAAATTTTGGTTGGGTTATTAACAGGGGGTTTCAGATCTGGTTAGTGTTTGTTGATTACAGAGTACTCACAGGGTTTTCTGATTGAGTGGGAGTATAGCAATGGCAGAAGAAAGTAAGCTACGAATGGAGAAATTGAATAGCACGAATGGTCTGATTGATGGAAAGAAAGAGCAGGTAAATAAAGATTGTTGATTGGTAGAAGATCAGTATGAAGAAAAGGGAGGAGCAGATGTTGCAGGTGATGTTGCACAGAATGTTCTGGATAAAGTAGAATCTTGGTTCACAAATTCTGTTACCTCTTTCCATGCAGCCTGAAATAGAGCATCTTTTCATGGGTATCTCTTGAAAAACTTTGGAGAGATTTATTTAGGGGTTGGTAAGCCTTGTCAAATTATTGACGAAAGAGAAGTGAAGCTGAAATTGCAGACGAATAACACACGGGTGTTGAAGGAGGTCATGCAGGGACCAGTCTTGCAGATGAGTCTAATTTCTTCAGAAAAGTTAGGTGATGAGAGATGCACTGTAACTCTCACAGCGGATGCACTTGAATTAGATGGTGGTAAGAAAGTAGGTATCCTTTATCTATCTACTTATATTACTGATTCACCTTCTGTTGCAGAGATGTGGCTTTGTAGGCTTGGTCACATATGTAAGAGGGAAATGCATGTTTTTAAGCGGAGGTCAGATGTCTTTAACAAACTTAAGAACTGGAAAGCCTTGATTTTCATGGAGGAGATGACGGATAGAGATCAGTTTAAAGGGCTGAGAAATTCTGAGCAAGGCTGTACTTATTTGAATAGGGTTTTGACCCAAAAAGAGCTCGTGGGTAAAAGTTATCACTCACAAGGAGAACACAGAGACCGACGTCAGTTAAAAAATTGACGTCAGCGTCCATGCAAGGACCGACATCGGCTATGTGCAGACTGACGTCGGCAACTCAGGGGCAGATAAACACCGACGTCGGTCATGGAGAATTGATGTCGGCAATGAGGCAGTCGTAGGGAACCGACAACGGTTGGGTGCAGACTGAGATGTGATCGGCATCAGTTACTGAGATAGATTTTGGGCAAATAGCAAGCTGTCAAAGAGTCTCAAACACCCATATGGAAGACTGAAAGGGTAAGTAAGCCTCAAATTCATCATTTCTCTTCTTTACACTACTTGTTACTCACTGATGGTCAAGAATCAAGAAGTCATTAAAGAAGCAGAGCAGATAGATTCAGGAAACAGTGAGAGCTTGGCATGGATGAAGATTGTGATTCTTTAGAGAAGAATCAAACAAGATTTTTTGGTGGAGTTGCCAGCGAGAAGAAAGCACTAAGAGACGAATGGATGTTCAAGATGAAGAAGAGCGGAAATGGACACGTGAGACGGAAGGCCAAGGTATATGGTCTTGAGCAAGCTGCAGGACAGTGGTATAGGTTTTGACAGGGGTATGACAAAGCATGGCTTTGGTCAAGGTCATTGTAATCATTGTGTTTTCTTTACCAGGTAGATAATGATTGCAACATTATTCTGTTACTGTATGTGGTGTGGTTGCTTGTTGCAGGGTTACACATGCAGGGAGTTTCTGAGCTAAAGGTAAAGTTAGTTCAAAGATATGTCACGAAAAATTTAGAGCAGCAAAATTCTTTGGCATAAGAGACATGAAAGATCACAGGTTGATTTTGTCTCCAGTAGGAGCTAATGTGAAGAAGGTGTTGGCAGGGTTCAATTCACAGGATGCAGAATCGGTAAGCACACCAAGGGTTGGACAGTTCAAGTAGAGCTTAGAACAGTGTTCGAAATCACATGAGGTTGAGTGTAGACCTGAGTTTTCTCAAGCAATGGGATTTGTCAAAAAGTTTGGAGCCAATTCGGGGAAGGAGTACTGGAGGGCAGTTCAGTGGATTCTCAGGTATCTGAGAGGGACTAGCAGTAGGTTAACATGTTATGCAGGGTCAAGGTCTTCACTACATGGAGTTGTAGGTTTGGATGTGGCAGGTTACTTGGATGACAAGTGTAGCATCACAAGTTGTGTGGTGGTTGGTCTTCAAGATTGAGCTTGAAGAGGGATACAAGCCAGAAAATAAATTAGACAATTTATAGGTACAAGTATAGGTGCAACTGTTTATCTCCAAGTGGAAGATTGTTAGGTTGTGGAGCTAAAAGCTTCACCAGGATGCAAACAGGAGGAGTTACGAAGATTGCAGAGAGTTGCAGAATGAGTTACAGGGCAACTGACGTCGGTCTGATCAACTGACATCGGTCACAGTGCAGTGCAAAAGAAATCAACGTCGGTTATGAGTCGATCGACATCGGTCAGGGAGGAGCCGACGTCGGCAACCTGTGTGAGCAAGCAGTGTGCATGTGGATTTCGGACAGGTCTATTTTGGACAGGCAGTTTGCATGTAAAGACTTACTTTAGTCTTAGATTTGCGAGTCTAATTATTGTAATTAAGATAGTCTAATTATTGTAAGCATGAGATCTATATAATAGACTCATGGGTTGTATTGTAAACTTGTGCTAAAGAGTAAGAGAGCAAAATAAGCTCCTTCAGAGAGAAGAGAGCAATGGTGTGTTCCTCCTAGTGCCACAGTACCAAGTGTGGGTGCTGGTTTGGAGAATCAGAAGGGTTCTTCGTGTATGTATGATCTTGGTCAGCAGGTGTGCAGGACCACGTTTGGAGATCTACAATGGTAAGGTATGGTGATTTATAGGTGGCAGCAAAGAGTAGGGAGATCTACTTGGAGTACAGTTGTGTGCTTGGTGTACTGGCAGCGTGTTACTGACTGGTGGAGGTGAACATCAATTCTATATTTGAGTTGATTGTTGGGACCGTGATTGAGAGAGGAAAGTGTTGGAGGAGAATTACTGGTGAACCCTAGAAGTGTGGGAGCTCTAGAGGTGTGAGAAGAAGTGTGGCGACTTCTTTATTGTATTTCCTTATGTATAAGTATTAATACAATTGGGTATTGTCTCTCATATTCCTGTGTTGTTTCATATTTCTAGTTACTTATCATTCTGGTTAAATTCTGTGTTTAGTTGCTTATACAAGGTAATCATAGTATGCTCTTATTGTGGAGAGCAAGACCCTAACAAGTGGGCACCAGAGTTGTGTTAAGGTGTGGAGCCTAAAAGCTTCACATATGAGCGCATTACCAAAGTTGCAGGTTTACACAGTCACCGGCGTTGGTCAGGAGCGACCGACGTCGGTCCGGTGTAGTTGAAGAGACGCCGGCATCGGCAGATGATTGGTCGACGTCGGTCACAGGCAAGCAGGCAGGAACCAGCATCGATTACCTGTGCGTCCATAATGCTATTTCCGAAGATAGAAGCGAGTGTTTGCATGATGAGTTTAAGTCTTAGTCTTAAGTTCGCATTTCTATTATTAGTAAGATTGTTTTTAGAGCCCTTGTTCAAGAAGCTTAACTGTTGGTTGTAAGTGCATGCTCAAGTTTCCTAATTTTATATGTAGAATTAGATCTTCTTAGCTTAGTGTGATTATTTTAGTAGTTTATTGTATGTGAATGTTGAAGAACATTACAGAGTTGCATCAATCTAGGTTGTTGGAGTTGATTGTACTTGAGAGAGAGAGCTCTTAAGGGATAGAGATCTAGAGAGAGATCTTGTGCATCTGAGAGAGGTGTGGAAGAAATAAGTTTCTTCAATTGTATTCCTTTTGTAAAGAGTTTAATACAAGTTTTCAGGGTGGTTTCTTGTATCTCTTGTTCTTTGCTATTATCTGATTCTAGTTACTTATCTATCTGATTTAATTCCGTGGTTTATTGCTTTCATAAGTGTAATCATATTGTTGGTTGATCCCCAACAAGTGGTATCAGAGCCTTGGTTGTAGGTTTAGAGTTTGATATCCAATAATTGGTATCAAAGCTCAAGTTCACTAACAGGCGCTTCAGATCTGTGTAGTGTGTATTGATTACAAGTTGCTCACAGGAGTTTCTGCAGGGATTTTTATTTGAGTGAGAGAAGCAATGGCAGATGAAAGTAAACTGAGAATGGAGAAGTTCAATGGCAAAAACTATCAACATTGGAGAATGCAGATAGAGGACTATCTGTATCAGAAGGATCTATACTTATCGTTAGGTGGGATTGCAAAGAAGCCCACAGACATGGAGGATGAAGAATGGAAAGTTCTTGACAGAAAGGCTCTGGGGTCTATAAGACTGAGTCTAGCATCCATTGTGATATCTAATTTATCACAGGCAAAAACAATGATAGAGTTGATGACTACTCTAACAAATTTGTACGAAAAACCTTCAACTTCTAATAAGGTATATCTTATGAAGCAGCTATTTAATTTGCATATGCAGGAAGGTGGATCTGTATCTAATCACCTGAATGATTTTCATGGTATTATAAATCAATTAAGTTCAGTTAAAATTGTATTTGATGATGAAATAAAAGCTCTTTTAATATTATGTTCTTTGCCTGAAAGCTGGCATAGCTTAGTAATGGCAGTTAGCAATACTGCATCTGCATCAAATATTTTAAAAGTAGAGGATGTTGTTAGTGTTATCTTCAATGAATAAATTCGCAGGAAAAGCACAGAAGAGACATATGGGAACGCTTTAAGTTTTGAGAGCAGGGGAAGGCAAAAAGAGAAGAGCAAGAAAGGGAGATCAAGATCCAAGTCTAAGGGGAAAGGCAGATCCAAATCCAGAAATGGCAGAAGGCCACAATGCTGAAATTGTGAAAAGATGGGGCACATAAGCAGAGATTGCTGGTCAAAGCCTAAGGAGGACAATCAACACGAAGAAAAGGAAGAAGCAAAGGTTGAAGGTATTGCACAAGATGCTTTAATATTTTCTTTGCATAATAATATAGAATCTTGGGTGTTAGATTCTGGTGCATCTTTTCATTCTACCCCTAATAGGGAATATCTCTGTGACTATATCCATGGAGATTTTGGAATAGTATATCTAGGGGATGATGAACCCTGTAAAATTATTGGCAAAGGTAAAGTGTAGCTAAAAATGCAGAATGGCAACACATGGGTGTTGAGAGAAGTTATGCATGTTCCTAGCTTGAAGAGAAATTTGATTT
This sequence comes from Torreya grandis, assembly GCA_037957365.1. Taxonomy (NCBI): domain Eukaryota; kingdom Viridiplantae; phylum Streptophyta; class Pinopsida; order Cupressales; family Taxaceae; genus Torreya; species Torreya grandis. The sequence continues at coordinate 5,783,413 of JARHVA010000317.1, read as the reverse complement.
CTGCAGGAAAGTTAAGGGATGAGGGTTGTACAGTAACTCTCACAGCAGAATATTGGAAGGTGACCAAGGGTGCACTTGTTATGGCCAGAGGTAAGAGAGTAGGTACTCTCTATTTGTGTAATTGTGTTACTAACAATTCTCCTTCTGTATTATCTACTTCAGATGTGGATGCAAAATTGTGGAACTCAAGGCTTGGCCACATGAGCGAGAAGGGGATGTCAATTCTTAAGTCTAAAGGTAAGCTTTCAGATTTGAAAAGCATGGATCTAGAATTTTGTGAGCACTGTGTATTTGGAAAACAGAAAAGGGTTAGTTTTCTCAAGACTAGGTCTACAAAGAAGAAGCATAAGTTACAGCTTGTTCACATAGATGTGTGGAGACCGGCTCAGATAGCTTCTATTGAAGGATCACGGTACTATGTTTCGTTCATAGATGATGCTACAAGAAAGGTATGGATCTACTGTATTAAGAAGAAATCTGATGTATTTGAGACTTTTAAGATTTGGAAAGCTATGGTTGAGAATGAAACAGGCAAAAGATTAAAGTGCCTGAGATCTGACAATGGTAGAGAGTTCTGCAGTTATAAGTTCAACTGGTATTGTTACATGCATAGAATCCATAGGCAAAGGACGGTTCGAAGGACACCTCAGCAGAATGGAATTGTTGAAAGGATGAACAGAATAATCATGAAGCGTGCAAGATGTATGAGATTGCATGTTGGTTTGCCCTTAGAGTTTTGGGCAGAAGCTGTTGACACTGCAGTGTACCTGATTAACAGAGGACCCTCTACAGCTCTGGATGGTGGAATTCCAGAAGAGGCTTGGATAGGTAAAAAGGTAGATCTCTCTTTTCTCAAAGTTTTTGGTTGTGAAGCCTTTGTGCACGTAGATAAGGAAAATAGAAAGAAGCTCGATGCTAAGTCTATGAGGTGCACATTTATTGGCTATGGCTCAGATAATTTTGGTTTCAGATTTTGGAATCTAAGAACTAACAAGATAATTAGGAGCCGTGACGTTGTTTTCAATGAAAAAGTGATGTATAGTGATCAGCTGAAGAAGCTGAATCAATTTGGGCAGAGCAATGGTGAATTGGACGAAGTGACAGTCCAAAATGAGCTCGCGGGAAAAAGAAATAATCACTTGCAGAAAAACACAAAGACCGACGTCGACAGGATAGGAACCGGCGTCGACAGAACAGAAACCGATGTCGGTCATACAGAGACCGATGTCGGCAGGACAAGCACCGGCGTCGGTTAGGCAGAACCGGCGTCGGCCAGTAGTAGGTCTGGAGGTGACCGAGGTCGGTCACTGTCAGAGAATTTGGGTGGACAGCGTGTTGTGAACGAGTCTCAGACACCCATCAGGAGGTCTGAAAGGGTAAGTAAGCCTCCAATTAGATATTCTCCTTCATTATTCTATTTATTGCTAACTGATGGTGGAAAACCAGAGAGTTTTGAAGAAGCAATACAGGTGGAGTCCAAGAGTCAGTGGGCGCGTGGCATGGTTGAGGAGATGGAGTCCTTAAGAGAGAACCAAACATGGGATTTGGTTTAATTGCCAGCTGGTAAGAGGACACTGAAGAACAGATGGACCTACAGGTTGAAAGAAGGTGAGAATGGACAGATGAGATATAAGGCCAGATTGGTAGTGAAAGGATTTGCACAAAAGCCAGGTATTGATTTTGGTGAAATTTTTTCTCCTATTGTTAAAATGACTTCTATACGGATTGTACTGTCTTTGGTTGCTGTTGAGGATTTGCATCTTGAGCAGCTAGATGTTAAGACAACGTTTCTTCATGGATATTTGGATGAGGAAATTTATATGGAACAGCCAGAAGGATTTGAGGTCAAAGGTAAGGAGAAGTTAGTGTGCAGATTGAAGAAAAGCTTGTATGGCCTCAAGCAAGCTCCTAGACAGTGGTATTTGAAATTTGACAGGTTTATGACTGAGCATGGCTACAGTAGGTGTCAATCTGACCATTGTGTGTATTTTAAGAGATTGGATAATGGTAGATATATTATTCTATTGTTGTATGTAGATGATATGCTGGTTGTAGGATCACACATGCAGGATATCTCTAAGCTTAAGGTGAAATTAGCTCAAACATTTGCTATGAAGGATTTGGGAGCAGCAAAGAAAATCATTGGCATGAGCATTAAGAGAGACAGGAAAAATCACAGGTTGATATTGTCTCAAGAGGATTATGTGGACAAGGTGTTGAAACGGTTCAATATGCAGGATGTTAAACCAGTAAGCACACCTTTGACTGGACATTTTAAGTTGAGTAAAGAACAATGTCCTAATTCACATGATGAGGTAGAGTACATGAGTAAGGTTCCATATTCCTCTGCAGTAGGGAGTTTGATGTATGAAATGGTGTGTACTAGACCGGATATTGCCCAAGCAGTGAGAGTTGTAAGTAAGTATATGGCCAATCCAGGTAAGGAACATTGGAAAGTAGTTCAGTGGATCTTTAGATATCTGAGAGGAACTAGCAGTAGGCACTTGTGCTATGGAGGTTCAGATACTTCTCTACATGGTTATGTAGATTCAGATATGGCAGGTGATTTGGATGGCAGGAGGAGCACTACAGAATATGTTTTCACTGTAGGTGAAACGGTGGTTAGCTGGATATCTAAGTTGCAGAAGGTTGTTGCCTTGTCAACTACAGAAGCAGAGTATATTGCAGCCACAGAAGCTAGCAAAGAGATGATATGGATGACATGGTTCATGGAAGAGCTTGGAAGGGAGCATGGGAGTTGTAGATTGTATAGTGACAGTCAGAGTGCAATCTATTTGGCTAAGAATTCAGCTTTTCATTCAAGAACCAAGCACATACAGCTAAGGTACCACTTCATACGACAGGTATTGAAAGATGGTGATTTGAAGCTGGTGAAGATCCATATATATAGGAACCCTGCTGATATGTTAACCAAGCCGGTTACAAAGGAGAAGTTGAATCTTCATTCAACTTCTGTTGGTCTTCATGATTGAGTTGAAGATGGAGGAGCTAGAAGATGTTGCTGTACAGGTACTGGTGCAGCTGTTTATCTTCAAGTGGGAGATTGTTAAGGTGTGGAGCCTAAAAGCTTCACATATGAGTGCATTACCAAAGTTGCAGGTTTACACAGTCACTGGCGTCGGTCAGGAGCGATCGACGTCGGTCTGGTGCAGTTGAAGAGACGCCGGCGTCGGCAGATGATCGATCGACGTCGATCACAGGCAAGCAGGCAGGAACCGGTGTCGGTTACCTGTGCGTCCAAAATGCTATTTTCGAGGACAAAAGTGAGTGTTTGCATGATGAGTTTAAGTATTAGTCTTAAGTTCGTGTTTTTATTATTAGTAAGATTGTTTTTAGAGCCCTTGTTTAAGAGGCTTAACTGTTGGTTGTAAGTGCATGCTCAAGTTTCCTAATTCTATATGTAGAATTAGATCTTCTTAGCTTAGTGTGATTATTGTAGTAGTTCATTGTATGTGAATGTTGAAGAACATTACAGAGTTGCATCAATCCAAGTTGCTGGAGTTGATTTTACTTGAGAGAGAGAGCTCTTAAGGGATAGAGATCTAGAGAGAGATCTTGTGCATCTGAGAGAGGTGTGGAAGAAAGAAGTTTCTTCAATTGTATTCCTTTTGTAAAGAGTTTAATACAAGTTTTCAGGGTGGTTTCTTGTATCTCTTGTTCTTTGCTATTATTTGATTCTAGTTACTTATCTATCTGATTTAATTCCGCGGTTTATTGCTTTCATAAGTGTAATCATATTGTTGGTTGATCCCCAACAAGCTGTTTGTTGTTCTGGGTGTCCCTGACATAATATAAGTTTGTTTTCTAAGTTTTGAACAATTGTCTAAGTCTGAAAGTCATGTATGGTGATGAGTAGTGATAACTCTCTATCTTTCCCTTATCCTTTCATGTCTAAGCAAGAGTTCTTAATCTAACAAGTCATATAAAGTGTAGTCTAGCGTGTAAAGTCTCTTCAAGTGTATACTTGTTCTCGGAGTGTGCAATCTGCCCTCTGGCTCATTTCCATTGTATTGTTGTTCACACCTCATCTCTATATTAAATACTCATGTTAGAACCCATTGAGACTTAGAGACCAACTTGTATACTTTGTTTCATTGTGGTAGAAAATATGATGGTCATGTGGAAGATATTCTTGGTGCATCACCTTCTTTAGAGTAGGTTCAATTTATGCATTTTCTAATTTTTTTCCCTCATAAATAAGTAGTAATTTAAGTGACAAACATTGCATGATATATTCAGGGAGCTAGCCTTTAAACCTAGAGGCTCATAGCTTATATAGGTACACCTCCATACCTGGTTATGTTTCCATGTTACCCAAATCTAGAAGAACCCTGAACAACCTCTTCTAAGGTGCAAGATTTAGTGACAACACTTATATAATCGAAAATTAAACAAACACTCCTCTAATAATGCAACTCCTCTTAAAAAATGAGACGATAACAAGATTTGCAAACCCAACAATGAAGATTTTTTTTTAAGTTTAAATTATATGACGAGTTACTAGAGCACAAATAGAACCATGACACATTAAGAAGTCTTAAATTCTTATTCACACTATTGTAATGATATTGTTGCCACAATAGTTATAAGAGAATTTAACCTCCTTTTTACCCTGATAATTCAACCATTCCTCTATGGTGTAAACGCCACTAAAATTTTATTAACCACAAAAATAAATAGGCATAGTAGCCAATCATAAAATAAAATTTGTCTAAGCGGTGTAGTGGCCAGCAAACCAATTTACTACGTCAATTAACTTGTAAATGTAAGCCAACACCAATAATAATAGATAATTATGTAGGAGTTTCCCCCAATAGGGACGTGGAAAGGAAAGATTAGTAAGGAGGAGGGCCAACCATAGCTATCAAAACGTCGCCCCAGCCATATAAAGCCATAAAGCTTAAACAGAAACAACACAGTTGTACATTCCACAACATGAGGGATATCCTTAGCTGCATCAAATAACATTCAGATGGGATATAAAAAAGACTAACTAGAATCCTCATGAGACTCACCAGTCTCATACTATTGGGTATTTATTGCATAAGTATTGGATGTGTAACCCTGTACAGCCACCTCATGGTGCAAACAATGGTTGTATAACACACACAGCCACCTCATAAGGTAAGGCGCTAGCTTAGAAAATAAACCCTCATATAGCGCTCAGAAAATAGACCAGTAAAATTAAGTAACATCGAAAGAAGGGAAGCCATTACATTCATCAGCTTAGGAATATCACATTTCATCCTCTCTTGCTCATAAGATAAGTATTAATGCGTTGCCTTAGCGCTTACCAGAAAAAGACTCCCGAGTCACAGGCAAGTAATTAGTTATAAGCAGAATTACCTATTTGGCATAAAGTCCATCTCAAGAACTAGGACGGGGGATAGCAATGGTGATGGTTTGATTTCAATTTACCGGACAAATTCATCTTGTCTTCCTAATATAAAATTTTGGAACATTTAACAGCTAATACCCTTTTCACAAGAGCATACTCATAATTTTTAAATAGCAGCTAACTCTCTATAAATTAAACCCAAGTAAGTGAAAGCATGGGAAAATTTCAGGAGTGAACATGGAAGATCAATAGTGATAAAAACACTTGCAAGACAATACACAAGAGCCCAAAATGGCTAATAATTAAGGAAGGTAGTTCAATATCACAGAATTTCATGAGTGATTAGTTTCATAACCTGCTAAGTTATTTTGAGACATGAACAAGAGAAAGAGCTTTTGTATCCTCACGCGATAAAAGAAAAGATTATTTCACATTTAAAATTTCAAAAATAGACGAGAACATCAATTTAAGTCCCAATCCTTGACTCTGATTCACTTTGTTCAATCTCACCTTACATTACAATCACACACAAGTTTTATTAGCATAGCATTGGCAATGTTCTCTTCAAGAAAGAAAATAGTTTAAAACAATTGATTACTTCCTTAGCCAACAACTACACAACTTATCATATTCAGTTGTATAAAAGAAAATAATGAAAAGTATTGTCAATTTATAAGCAATTGTCTAGTAAAAAGAAAATTGAAAGGAAATCTAAGGCCCACATGTCTTCTCTTCCAACCCAAAAAAATTTTATGGCCCAAATATCTTCTCTTCCAACCCAAAATTTTACAAATTTAATATAATAAAATATATGTCAAAATTTCACTGTGAGATCAACATCTATTTGGAATATATAAATGGAAGCAATGGCTTAAACCCAATCTACAATATCCTAGATAATGATCATATAACAAATGCCTTTCTGTAATATGCCACATAATAAACTATTTCTCTCAGCATATGAATATAAAAAAAGATTATATAATCAATAAAACTATTACCATACCTCAGTCTCCAACTCCATTATTATGAGATAATCCAAAGTCATGATGGCATAATGATAAACACAAATGTACTAAACCATTAGAAAATAATTTAGTGCAGAAGCACATCTTCCCTCTTTGGGGGAGGACAACTCTCATCAAATATATCTTGAAACCTAACTCAAGCCTTTTTACAAGGTTAAACGAAACATGAAAGTTCTTTTAAAAAACATTCTATATAACCAAATTATGAAGAAAGCTTGGCGATGGTCTTCGCATAGCTCTGTACATTATTAAGAAGTTTTATTTTTTATTTTGTTTTGTTTTTTTGTCATGCCTATTAGTACCCTAGGGAGTCCTATACGTATGGATGGAGAATGTTGACAGTGGGACGCAGTTTGCATACCGCACAATTAGGCTGAAAATTTGATTGAAATTGAAGGCGGAAAGGTGAAATGAACATCAAACCAAAATCCTAATGGAAAAATAATTTTTTTAATTAATTTTTTGTTGTACTGAAACGCATATGGGCTACACTTGACTAACATCTTTTTTCTGTCTCACATATATTATTGAATTAAATGCCTCAAAGAAAACTGCAGAACTCCATATTAGTAGGATAATCCTCAGAGGGTATCAAATCTAAGTTAATCTCTCAGTCATAACAAATGCCAAACATGCAATATTAGTAGGGCAATCCTCGGCTTACAATATCATTCTCATTGGCAAGTGCAAGTGAACACATGTTATTGATAATATATATAATAATGTCTCTTATTAATTATAATATGTTCATAGAAGATGGTAAATTCAACAAGGACAAGGTGCGAAATAACAAAGAACAATCATACTAGATATGCACCCTCTATTTGTCGATCACCACATTGAGCCGGTAGAGATAGAAGATAATTAAAGATATTATGACAAAGATGCCTACCACTGCTAATAGATATGTTCTAATCTGAAGTCAATATGCAATCCATGGTAGAACACAAATAAGTCAATGGAAACCAATCATGTTACCATAATCACAATATAAATATGCACTAGTCCTTTTGTTATGTCATAGTTAAGATACAAGGTAGACTCTTCAACACGTACACATGCACGAAGAAAAAAAATGAGAGAATAAGGACGATATCCCGCAAATCCTTATATCATAGGGTGGGCAATGACACCCAGAGCTCCTAGAGTTTTAACCCAGGATATGATACTAAAATGTCATGTCTATTTTTTTCTTTCTAAAAGACACACGTGACACAATCTACTACAAACAAACATCCAAAACACACGAACACACCCCAGAATCCATTCCGATCAAATGCAATTAAGCAATCCCTACAATATCGTCACTCAATGATTAGGTACAAGCTACTAGATGATCTCTAAGCTCGCTCGATCAAGTGTCCAAATTTTAATGCAAGCTTACATCCAAGGCTATTACGTAGTGATATTAAGATGGTCATCGAAATTAACCTCAACCACTACTGACGCAGTTAGGCTCCACATGATCACTTTAGCAGACTACATGGCCACATTAACTTCACTTCGGATTCACAGGGCCACTCTTGCTACCTATCACTTCCCAAACAACTTTGGGGAAAACTCCATGTGGCAAAAATTTGTAAATCCATTACCATGCCACTCTACACGGCTATCATGACTTCTCTGAGGCTACGAAGCAGTGGGATTGCGGCATGCGGTAGCAACTTGCTAATCCACTTGCTTGCAAACTTTGAACACAATATGGACGTCTTCGAAATAACAAGATTTTTCCACGTGGCAGTATCCCGCTCACTCGCTTGTCCACTAGCTTCATGCCTAGTACAGACATCTCCAAAATAACAGAATAGTGAGATTTTTCCATGTGATCACATCCCGCTCACCCACTTGCTTGTAGGTTTTTTGCATTATACAGACTTCTCTAAGATTGTGGGTCATCAAGATGATGCCACATGGTAACATCCCACTAACCTGTTAGCCCAGCACCAACCGTATAGTAGGCCAAGCTAACATCACTCCTAGATTATCAGGATGATGACACATAGCTTCTTCCAAACCACTCACAAAGTTGTAAAATTGACTAAAGTAAAAGGTCATAAAATAACCCATCTAAGAGGCGTCTAAGGAAAAGTCCAAGGGGACGAATTTAGTTGACAAGGCCAATCCAACTAAGGGAAAAAGATAAGAAAATGACTAAGTGAAAGTCTGCAACATTTCAAAAGTGACTAAGGAAAATAGAGGTCAATTGAGCCACTTATCTATGTAGGACAATTCAGCAAGGCTAAAATCAAATCCCTAAGTAGCATAGAAAATGTCTAAGACAAGAATACGAAGCCGATTACTTGACAAAATAAGTCTGAATCAAAATTGAAGAATCAAAACTAAACCAATACTCTAATTGGTTTAGTCTAAAACCTTAGACGGAATAGAGTTCCAGGGTCAAACATAGTAACATCAATAATTTACTCAACATTCAAAAGCACTGACCTATGCACTAATCATTTAAATAAAAAGTGTCAAGGTTCAAACGATCTCTCAATACTAAACCAATATTCTTATTGGTTTAGTTGACTAATAAATAATTTTCATACAAGCTTATCGGAACCAAAACACCCTTTAAGATAATGCTCAATCTATGCGTTGATTGTTCTATTCATTAAAAGTTAGAACTTCTAGTATTAGCACATAGACCTAATCTGTTAAACCACAGGGAAGGGATTCAAACAATGGATGCTCAGAAGTGAAAACACAGATTCTAGGATCAGTCTTCAAAATCCTTTTCAATCATTAATAACTCTTAAAGGGTTCCAACAATTAAACCCATATGGTTGCCTTGCAATATTGGTTTTTTAGAAATAAGGCCAAGCTCCATTATTATTTCCTCTTTTATAACAGTTATTCTTGTTACTAGGAAATCTAAGGTAAAAGGCTTATTCAAGGTCATACTTAGGGACTCTTCCACAAGGCATTACTTTCTCAAAGTACCCTCAATATTTAGATTTACAGACAAGTTATGTTGTTCTTCTCCAATAACATTCACTCCTCTATTTAATTAAGTTCCTTCCACACATGGATAGGCTTAAATCCCAAAAGATAGATGGAGATAATATAGAGAAAGGATTCCCTTTTGATATCCATAAAAAGTTGAAATCATCAAAGTTAAACCTAACAAGTCATGTTTATCATTTTATCAAAAGAACCATATAGACTTAAGAGTTACTCCTCATTTCGCAGATTCCTCACAAGAAGATCCACAGCGAAAACCCATTGAGATTTCCCTTAACATAACTCAAGAGTTCTTTAAGATTTTATTGTACTTAGGTTATGAATTATCATACAAGGGTTTGCCATAATTATATTAAAATAAATAGAAAACAAAGTTATCCCTATCATCATTAACAGAGGAAGTTTAACTCACTTGCCTTCAAGATAATATATCCTTCATATAAAGGTCATTTAAAGTAACACCATTACAAGCAACTCAATATGTAATGAACAAGCATTCACAAGATATTCAACTGAATATTTATATATATTAAGGTCCTTTATATATATATTAAGGTCCTTAAATTGACCAAGCTGAGACAAGTAAATACAACATTCATGAAGATTTTATCCTCAATGTTGAGCCTAACATAATGGGATTTAGAATCATAATAATAAGTAGATTAAAGAGTAGGTCACTGCAGTAATAACCAAAACTTTCAACTGATAAACTTCATAATAATAGTGGCTCGTTTCTTATCCCACAATAAGTCAATAACATAAAAATACAATTGATTCAGCGAAAAATAATTAATCATTGGCTTATAGTTAGTTATAAAATGCAACAAAGCACGAGTAGTCAATCGCTGAAAACAAACTCCTCTTCGCTCTAAGTTCAACTTTGGCCAACAAAAAGAGGGCTCACCTCCCATCCCTTTTTCCATTATCAAGTGACTACTCTAGGCACCCCAGAGAAGGACGTTCACATCATCGTGCAAGTCAAATAAAGGTTGAAGTAGTTAAGATGTCTTAGGGTCAAGGAGACAGTTACTCACAAATAACAATCCAAACATTCATAGTCAAGAGACTACCAACTTTAGATCTATTTACATAAGCATAAAAGCATAATAGAGAACAAACAAAGGTAGAAATCAATAAGTATATAGCCAATAAGATAAGTTCTAAAAGCACTTATGAGAGGGCTTTAGCGACCTACCATTATGTCCAACATGAGAGACCTAACCCTTCTCCCATCATGAAGAATATAACCTTGCAAGGCATCACAAATTTTTCACGTTAGATCCTTACTAAGTAATCGAAAGTCTTAGCAGCTAGGACCATTATGGAGAAATATTTCAACTCCAAACTCTCACACAAGAGCATTACACTATGGGGTGACAAGACCAACCATAGAGAAATAAGCAAAGATAAAAAGTAAGCCAAACAGTGTTACTCCTCTTGACACAGTAATCAAACAAAAATCACACAAACTTCATCTAGTCATTCAACATATTAGTCAAGTCATAAGACACCTAGCCAACGATCCAAGTGGTAATAGGAATCCAAGAAGGGACGTTAGTATAATGTTAGTTAGATCAATAAAACTCAAATGAAACACAATGACACTCACACTCCTAGCCTAGATACTAGGGAGAGCTTGGTAACAAAATATTAAATGAAATCACAAAAAAAACATAAATGACTATAACTCTTTTATCTTCTTTGGGAGCGCTAACTGCTTTGTTGAGTGGCTTGTTCGGCTTGTTGCTTCAAGAAGTCTTTGGCAATTGAGGTTATCCCCTTCTCTCCTTGGCACCATAGCTTGTGATGTGGCTTGACTTAAAATTGGGGCATTATAACACTATTCTTTTCAAAACTTTGAAATCATTTGTACATAATAACTTTGCACCAAAATAACTTATGGATTCAATATGCAAGGCCTTGTATTTATAACTTTAAAAATTAACTCTCATCCAAAATGAGGTAGAATTGAATTAAAGCTTGGAATGGGTTCAAACTAAACTTAAATAAGTCAAATCTAACTCCAATAGAGTTAATAATTGTCAAATAATTATGATTTACAATTACGAGGCATAGCTCTCAAAATTAGATATTTAAAATATTTTCAAAGAGCTTGACAATTCATAAAAACAATGATCAAATACTAAATTTTTTTGAATTTTTGAATTTCTTTTTTTAAATATTCATTAATTTTAAATGGCTAATTCAACTAGAGATTTAATCTAGTTTGGCTTGTTAATTGATTTTTGATTAACCTTTTAACATTACCAAGATTTGATTCAAGTATGCAAGTGCTCCACTTAATAGGTCCATAAATTGATAGTTGTGATGCCGTAAGGTGTTTAGAAATGAATCTATGAGAAATTATTTAATACAGTAAAATACCCCAATTAAAAATGTCTCAACATGATTCTGGGCTTTGATGAATAATACGCAAGCAAATTTGAGACGTTTAATGATTCATAGGCTTAATTTGCTATAGTTGGTAAGAATCAATCTAAAATCCAATCAAAACCCAGTTAGAACCAATTTTAGATGTCTACACCAAGCACTCCTTCAATTTTCTCTGAAACTTTTCTACCAACGAAGGTTCTCCCTCTCTAAGCTCTCTTCTTGTGTTTTCTTCTTTTAGATTGGCCCAAAAGTTCTTAGATCCAAAGTCTAAAACCCAAAACCCTTTTCCAAGAGAACTGCGTTCCTCAAATAGGCGTTTTGTCCTTACAACTCAATCAAAACGTGACAAGTGTCTATTCATTCCTAGATCGACCAACCACTGTTGGCCAGCCCATGCCTACATAAATGGACGATCTTCTGTCAGTCCATAGTAGCTCATGACAGCTTATGCAGAGTCCAAACTCCGAAGTACAAACTTTGAACAATATATTCAATTAGATGGAAAACAAAATTCTTGTGAAGGCCTATAAGAGGGTGCCATATACCAAATTGGTGTCTCCCTTAGTGCTTGCAATATCCAATACATACTACTACTGCTGTAAACACCAAAAATGGTCATGCAACATAGGGGAATTATGAAACCAAACACATTTAATCTTCTTACAAAGCAATTTGTGGAGAACAAATACAACCCCCAAACTCTAAAATTACAAGAGAAAGTCATTTGCAAATTACGAGTACATATATTATTATATAGGAAGAAACATTTAAGTTATAATATAATTTAAAATAGCTAAAAACCACATAGATCTATTCAAAGGCTTTGCCCCATTACAGGACCATGGCTGGCCTAATGCTTTACAACCATATTGTTTTTGGCTTCAACAATCTTCGTGTCTACAGGATTTCCTGAAGCATCTGTGACATAGAAAACATTCACAACTTTATCCCCTCGTGTTGTAACATGAGCGCTTGTAACAGACAATCCAATCTCTCAGGAAATGCAGGTAATGTCTAAAAGTAGGCCAAACCTACCACCGATTCAACCAGTACAGAATTCAAGACAAATCCCCTGTTCAAATATGTTAAGTTTAATGCAATAAAGGCAAATAATCATTGCATGCAATATAAGGAACAAAACAGATGAAAAGAACTAGGGATGATAAAAGAAAAATATAGAATAAAGACTCACGTCTGACACTCTTTGCTCTATTGCAGCCTCTAAGCTCTCCATTACCTGTTGTTTTTAACCATCAGTATCAAGAGTGCATCCATACATGTGATGATCGTGATATTCCTGCAATGTCATCAGGAAGGGGAACTTGAATAATGCCGGATTCCCTGGTGTTGGATGCATCCATTTTTTGCCATCAGGGAATATGAAATGACTCAAATTTGAATTTGTGATCAGTCTCATGTTATAATTCCAAACTTCTGTTTCTTTCATGTTGCAAAGCACTGCTGAAAGCTCAGAAAGAATACCAGGTCAATTTGTACCAATCATTTCTATGGCAGTGTGTTACCCAATAGATTGAACCCCTACAATGCGGCCCACGCACTGCACCCAAGCATGTCCTCAATTCGGTGGTGGAAGCACCCCTTTTTGCTCCCAGAGCCTAAAACAAAATCCCAATTTAGTATATTTAGTTATTTTGGATTTCATACAAGCAGAAAACCACAGCCACCATGAGATGTGAAATTTGCATATTCGGTAGGAGGACAGGTCATGTGATGGGGGGATGGGGGGATGGGAGTCATTTTGAAATTGGGTATGATAGTCTATGAATAAAGGACAACTTTATTGTATTTTAATAGAGTCACCAGAATATATGGATAGCCGTCCCTGAACCCAAGTTTCAGGGTGACTCTACCTAAAACAAAATCCCTTCCTGGATTACACAGAAGATCGAGGATTTAGAAATTTTGCAAACATTGACTTGCCTCATGTAATCAATTATTCTCTGGTCAGTCAACTTCTTGCCATGGTGATCTGTTACATTTAACAAGGTTTGCCATCCATAAATATACCACAGTGGATTTATCCAGGAAAATATCATACAAACATATGCACCAAGGAAACCTAAAACCTTTAAACATATTACAAAACTTACCATCCATAAACCAGTAAACATCTGAAGAAATATAGGCTTTAGAGATGACCCAATCAAGATTTGTTAAAACTTGGACTACTTCCAATAGAATCTTGTCAGTCAGCACTGTCAATAAGCACATAAAATCAAGTAATATACATCAAGAGTCTCTAAGATTCTACAATTTCTAACCTTACACAAATAAATCCTTTAAAAACTCATGAAAGAAACCCTAAAAGCCATTAACCAAGTACAGAAAATAACTATAAGACAGCAAAATTCCTTTACAAAAGGCAAAATATGATCATACTCAACATAGGAGCAGTCATCGTACATATCATTGTCTATATAGACCCTGCAATAACAACCACCTTTAACAACAGAAAAATCAAACTGCAAATGCCTAAAATTACCCATTATATATCACCAGAAAAATATAAAGCTTGTTCCTCACATGGGTGGGTGGATTGTCCAGGTCTGCAGACTGCAAGTGGGTCAAATTTCGGAAGAAAAAGAAGTAGCAACTCCTATCTGGATCCATTCAAGAGCTGGCCTGAAAATTCTCTAGTAAATGCAATTGGGGGAAGCCCGAATGCTCGATGGCTGTTAAACAGTAAAGGTACTAAATCCACCCAAATGCTTCATATCACCCAATTTATCACTAAATCAGGACTTAAAATGTTTATGTGCATCATAGAATCAAGCTGTGACAAGGATGGCTGCTCTCATTTTCCAAAAAACAGAATGTTCAATATGCATTCTAGGGCAGACTTAAATCTCTGATGGGTACCCTGAAACAGAACAGTTGAATCCACCCAAATGCTTGGAAGTACCTAATGCCTTTGGAAATCGGGGCTTGAATATTGATGTTCAGACTATAATCAAACTCAAAAGACCTAAACTCTCAAAAAAAATGGAGTTGGTCAGCTTCAATATGATTGTCTGACCCATTCAATTATTATCATTATTATAAATTATTTCACTCTTTTCAGGGGAAGAATGGCCGCTATTATTCCGGACTTTGATACCTTCAGCCGCCAAAGATTTGACACCCTCTGATTGGGAATTTAAGGCCCTCTTCAAGCCATGACTGTGTTGCGTGCAATTTGGCTTTGACGGCAGCATCTGTGGAGACTCGGGAGCTTCCTTTTTGGCTTTGACGAGACACCTGTCAACACGAAAGACGGTTCTTTTTTTTTCAACCTGCAAAACACAAAAAAAATCACATGAATCTTCCCGTCCAACAATATGCACTATAGAATCAAAGGAAAATGAAAAGGTGTGTGGATGTATATGAATATCCCTTCCCTTAACAAAAATCCAGTGCAGCTGCCTTTGAATCCTCAACTCCGCCCCTTCCTTTCCAAAATCTTGTGAATTCGACCTCGCAGAATTCGATACCATGACTTACACTAAAACCACCCAAATGCTTCATACCGCCCAAATTCTCACTAAATCAGGACTTTTTATGTGATTTGTAGAACCAAGCTGTAACATGTATGGCTGCTCTTAGTTTCCAAAAAACAGAATGTTCAAAATGAATTCTAGCACAGACTAAATGTCTGATGGGTACCCTGAAACAGAACACTTGAATCCACCCAAATGCTTGGAAGTACGTAATGCCTTCGGAAATCGGGGCTTGCATATTGATGTTCAGACAATAATCAAACTCAAAAGACCTAAACTTTCAAAAAAATGGAGTTGGCCAGGTTCGATATGGTTGTATGGCCCATTAGATTATTATTCATTATTATAATACAATTTGGTATAAATTCTTTCGCTCTTTTCAGGGGAAGAATGGCTGCTATTATTCCGGATTTTGATGTCTTTGGCCGCCAAGGATTTGCCGCCCTCTGATTGGGAATTTAAGGCCCTCTTCAAGCCACGACTGCAATTTGGCTTTGACGGCAGCATCTTTGGAGACTCTGGAGCTTCCTTTTTGGATTTGATGAGACACCTGTCAACACAAAAGGTGGTTCTTTTTTTTTTACACACTGCAAAACACATAAAAATCACATGAATCTTCCCATCCAACAATATTTGTTGTAGAATCAAAAGAAAATGAAAGGAGTGTGGATGTATATGAATATTCCTTCCCTTAACAAAGATCCAGTGCAGCTGCCTTTGAATCCTCCTCTCCACCTCTTATTTTCTAAATCTTGTAAATTAGACCTCACAGAATTCGATCCATGACTTACAGTTTTCTAAAATCTTATGAATATGAGCTTGCAGGCTTCGATATCGCAACTTACAGAGCCCAAAAATTGAACCAAATTTACAACATTTAAATAAATATAATATATGAACAGTGTAAGCATTGCATGCATGACAGCCAACCACAATTTTAAGAATAGGTTTTCAACACCATAGGGGCTTTCTAATTTAACAACCCAATTTATGCTCTAAGACAATAATCAGATTTATGCATTCATAAATGGCAGAGGACAGATTCAGCTGCCTGAGAAACGGATGTCTTATCCTCCTCAATGAATGAAATGACAGTGGATTAATTTGGCTACTGAGGGAGGTAGATTCACAAAAGCAAACTACACCTAACTTACTACTTTACCAATCTATTCAATATTCACTATTTATCTTTTTTATGAGGCCTAGGCTTATGTCATATTATTTTTCTTTCTGTACTACCTATAGCTGATTGGACATTGTGGGAAAATGACAAACAATGGCTTACTTTATCATTTATCAAACAACTCATACAATCTATGGCAGGATCAATCCAAACTTCAAACATGGTTTATTTTTAATTTGACGTCCACTGACACATGTTAATATTTCATTGGAACTATAGACCAAAGAATTCACATGGCTTTAGTGTATTGGTTCTTATATTAAAATATGATTTTCCACTGTTATCATTTCAACATCCATTCCATATTCTCATCGGGGCAAACACCTTCAGCATAATTAGCATAAAAGTCAAACTGTTGTAGTAAAATCTTGACACCTAAATTTTATAAAACTTAACTTTCCTGCAGTTCTCTACCACTTGTCATGCACTTGAACCTATTTCTTGCTATTACACTGATTCCATGGCCAAACCAGACTCTACACAATAACACCGATCATTCAATTCTATAATTAATTATACGGAGGTCTGTAAGATGGTTGTGATATTCAACAGTTTTGATGTCCCAGCTTGTATACAAAGATATCAAAAATCTCCATGAAGAGACCAGAAAAATATGTCAACGGTCACAAGAGGAAGCTGACGTACATCTTATCCTTTTGCAAGTGCATATGATATCATGTTCATAAAGCACGAACGCATATCGAAAGGTACAGCAACATTTACAAAAACTCGATGCCAAGTTGTTCATCTCTGAATCGTGTGAGGTAACAAGATTTAGGACATATATTCATTCTCCATTGATCCAGTTTGTTTCCAGCTTCATCTTCTTTTAGAGTTAAATCCTGAACACAGACTCAACTTTTGTCTATCTATCACAAAAGGAAATGTTGAAAATCATAACATGAAGTCACTAAACCCCCCAACTTTTTGAAATAGGAAAGCATAATTATCTCAGAACAAAATGAACCGAAACACAATATAGCATTTTTCACAAATTCTCAGCAGAGTATTTATCTATTAGATAATCACTTACACAACGCAATGCTAAAACAAAGCACTAGATAATAGCACGAGGAAAGTAAAGCTAAATCATATTGGAAACACATCAACAAAGGTCATTTATGAAGCATGTTATCATATTACTATTTGCAACAAGTTCACATATGAGATGGGCTATCTAGACATGATGAACTTGTAAAAGGAATTCAGGCACCATAATAAGAGCAGAGATGCAATATTTCTTAGTTACGGAGTTAAATAGTTCTCGAAAAAACTGATCCCTGGCATTGTGAAGCCTCTGTAATAGAAAGTGTGAAAACTTTATTTTAGAAGGAACGAGAGTGTTCCTCAAATTGTGAAGTACAAACATATCTAAACTACAAAAATGATGGGTAAAAACTGCAGTGTTTCACAATTTACTTCCCTTGCAAGTTAGACTCACTGCATTCAGGAAGTTGTGGTGGCTGCTTGCTTCTGTACAAAAGCAATACCCTTCTCGATGCTTGCCTTCACTTCTGGCTTAAGTGCATCGAGGGCTTTCTGTTCATAGTCCGTTAATCCCTCCACATCAGAAACAACAAATCCTTCAATACCTTTTTTTCCAAGCTTAACCCTTGATGCAAAGAAGGGTAACTCTGTCAATTCAGACTGCACATAACAACTATCAAATACATCTGGATCGCCATCCAATGCTCTAAGAGAAGATTCAACAAATCTGGCAGCAGCATATGCCATTGACAGAGTTGCAGATCCTGCACCAGCTTTGGCTTCCACAACCTCTGTTCCAGCATTCTGAATTCTTACTGTAAGCTCTTCAATCTCCTCCTGGGTAAATGTCACAGAAGGCCTGGTTTTAGATAATAATGGAAGGATGGTAATCCCTGCATGACCACCAATAACCGGCACATCCACATCAATGAGCCTCAAATTCTTTTTCCGTGCAACAAAAGTGTTAGCCCTAACCACATCCAAGGTGGTCACCCCAAACAACTTCTTGGGATTATAAACTCCTTTCTGCTTGAGAACCTCTGCAGCAATGGGCACAGTAGAATTTACAGGGTTGCTGATGATGTGGACAAAAGCATTTGGAGAGTTATCTGCAACGGAATCTATTAAACCTTTAACAATACCAGCATTAATGTTAAAAAGATCATCACGGGTCATGCCTGTTTTCCTTGGCACACCTGCAGGGATTACAACTACGTCAACGCCCTTCAGAGAATCTCCCAGTTCAGCAGATCCAGTGAAAGCCGATACCTGAGCAGGGGTGTTGCAGTGACTAAGATCTGCAACAACTCCCTTAACATTTGCGATATCATAAAGATTCAATTCAGAAACCAAAGGTGACATTTTCACCAGTAAGGAGAGAGGTTGACCAATCCCTCCTGCTGCTCCAAGTATAGCAACCTTGAATACTGATGCCCGAACCTGTACAGGCTTCACAGTAGCACGTCTCTTCTTTCCCTCACTCAAACTACCGAAAGACACCTGAAACGTCCTTTTCATCTCCTGGCCAAAGAAATTCGTTTGCAAAGCACTAGCTTTTAGGCCACTAAAATCAAATGAGGTATTTCTCACTGAAATGTTCTGTGAAGGCACATTTGATGATAATCCTGTAGCAGAAAAGCGAGTTTGCCAGCCATTTGTCTTATGTCCAGATTTAGGCACCACATTCATTGGCAATGTAGTAGCAGCCATTGCAATTGTCACCACAAACAACAAATTACTATGCTGGACGAAATTCCTATGTTTCCCAAGTGAAACCTGCCATGATCCAAAAAGATATGCTATAATTTTAAACCAAAAGATACGTCGATAACAAAGAACTTCCACTGGAATTCAGTCAAAAGAACACAAACAGATAAAGGTCACAAGATTAACCACCGTGGATTATTTTGAGTAGAATATCACCATACAGACAAAACTGGTTTATCAAAACTGATTCATGTTACATTCAGTACTGGCATACTAGAGATGGAGACATGATGACACACATCTAGATTAACACAACCAGGGAGAGAATCAGAAAACCATCCCAAAAAAAACGCCTCTATTTAGTAAATAGACACCTTGGTTACGTCACATCTATGACCACAATTTTGTCTTCACAGATGCTAGGAAAAAAAGAATATCAACCAAATAAAATCCACCTTATATAACCTCCACAAACAAGAAGGGTTGATGAAATTATCCAAAACCATCATGACCACATGCACATTCAAAGTATTCGAAGCATATACTCACTAATGTACCCTGCGTTAAGATTAGGAATGTGCCAGATGCAATACAATCAACCATCTTTTGACAAATTAGAATCCTATAATAAGAACCGTAAGAAGAACCGTACATCGTTTTAGGCTCCAATAAACCAAAACTAAGTTTGAATAGACATCATACAGACAAACGACAACAAATTTTGGTCGATATTATTTTTACCATAGTAATATGGAATTGAAATTGGCATTATGTTCAGTATGGACGCTTCCCCGCCCCTTGGTCTCTCGTCCACATTCCCTGTCTCTGTGACCATGCATTTTCCTCTCCGATCATTATTTCTACGATTTTAGGGGTACTTTTAGGTGTCACCCTTTTATGTTCCAATGTTTCCCCGTCTCCCCATAAGGGAACTCAGTAGAACATAGGTTTCTTCTTTAAAATTATGGACTGTAGCTTTAAAGTCTTTATAATTCAATTGGTATTAATATCAGTGTCCAGCGGGAGTCCTGTCCGCCATGGTTAATGCCAAGATAATGACCCGGGCTCAAGCTGCCCTAGGCATGCTCTCCGTGGCCGTGATAATGCACCAAATAAAGCTAGGTGCCTGCCCGAGGCAGATTTGTAAGAATGAGTACCCTTTGGATCCAGCTTTTAATCCTAACAGTTTCCTAGCTTGGAGCGCATTCACAACGGTATCCAAAGTTCGAGACTAAGTGTGATATTTTACCATTCACTGACCAAAAACTATAAATAACCTGTGAATAACCACCAAACTGATAAGAGGCCTATAATAGTGGTTTGTATTATTTGGAGCAAAGAGATCCTTGAAGGAGAAAACAGCACAAGTACATACAGACCCAGTGTACAAAGAAGCAAAATGCATGTCATCACTCCAAACAATCAATGCCGAAGAATCAATTAGGGGTAGGGTATTTAACAGGCTACATGCAAATACACTTATTAATTTAAGATGATGTAAGAGAATAGACCCTAGGATTTCCTACTAAAATTTTCAGATTTGTTTGTTTTTCCTGGGACCCTAGAAACATTGCCGTGCAAAAATAGTAACCATTTTATCCTGCCAAAGATAGTGCAATACATTCCACATACGTTATAAATCAATGAAACCCCTGTAAACCCTGAAATTTGCATTAAGAAAAGGACAACGTGAGCACAATGAGCATCCAACCAACAAAAAATTCTAGAGTATACAGAAAAAAGATTTAGATGAGCACAAACCTTGAATTTCTACATGAACGCACTCTTGGTTCCCTACTAAAACCCTTCACAGTGCAAAATTATTATCCAGACCAGAGAAACCAAAAAGACTCTCCTCGCCTCTTGTTTTAAAGCAAATTTGGCTTCCAGATTATTTTTATTTTTCCAAACAAGCTTATAAGATTTTATATATTAAATAGAGAAAACTTTTGAGCATGGCCCTCCAAAGAGTCTTACGGGCCTGGGCTTGGAAGTCACTTTTAAGTTTTGATTGAATAAAATAAAAATATATATTAAATTAATTTTATTATATAATTAAGTGGGTTGTAGTTTTTCGGTGAAGATGATGGTGTAAAAGATGTTGTCTAGTCATTTATTAAAGTATAAATATTGAGGGATAGAAAAAATAATGAAATCAAGATCATGCTTGTATAAATTTGACGGAATGAATATCCATCAATTCTAAACATTAAATTGAAGAAGCAATATGTACACATTTATCAAAGTATAAATTTTGAAGGATAGAAAAAATAATGAAATCAAGATCATGTCCCTTATAAATTTGAATATCCATCAGTTTTTAATATTAAATTGAAGAAGCAATTTATTGAAGAAGCAATGTATAAAAATAGAGTTTTAATTAAAAATATATATCATATACAATCGTACTTTTTAGAAGTTAAACTTATAATCTTCATTATAAAATATATATAAAACTCATTAAAAGAAAATTAATCAATTCAATTAATTATTAAATCTAATTAATCGTTAAAAATAAATTAAATGCAACTACTTATTACTAAAATAATTATTTTAGTAATAACTTCTAATTCATTATAATCAATGTTTAGTTTTCAAATTGAAGAATGTTAATGTAATAATATTGATGTAAGGCATCATCCATGTTAAGGCTCTTCTCACATGTGTTAATCTCGAGAGTGTTTCTTAGTCATCTCTTCAAATAATGATTTTCAATTGTAATGATTTTAATGTCCTCAAATTTAATATTATAATTGATCAAATAGTGTATGTCCTTACCATTCTATAGAGTCCTTCCTATAAAACCCTTGTATTGATTATTATTTTTATCTCATCAATATATGCCATCTTAAATGAACAATCTATTTAATAAATTGTACATTTTAGTTTAGGTTCAAATTTATCATGTGTCAATGTTAAAAAAATTTAATATGTGATGAGGAAATATAATTCTTGAAAATTTTGTTGGGATACCTTCAATATGCATAAGGAAATTTTAAAGTACAAATGAAGTATCAACATTTTTAATTTGTTCATGGCTCTTTCTAAGTTTTAGAAAAGTTTCAAATTTTTTATTTTTTTATATTCATTCTTTCTAAAAACTTTTTTCAAATATATCAACTTTTATTTTAAGTACTCTACATCATATTTTTTATAAGTTATGGAAGTTAAAGCTCATAGGACCCTATTTTTTGGGTTGGGTGGTGGTGAGAACAAGCATGTAGATAGAGATAAGTGTGAGTTTTTGTACACCCCCTAAATTGGTCAAGCAAATACAAGTATTATGCCTTTTGTAGCTCTATCACAAAAAGTTTTTAATGATGAGTGAAGGTCTTATTCACATGGTCATTTTGGTCTTTTCATCCTTATTATGACCTATCTTCCCACATTTTTGCACCTCTAGTGGTCTTATATCATCCCTATCCTAGTCACAGGGACCCCTAGCATGTTTATTTCAGTCACAACCCAGTTTTTTACCTATAGAACAATAACACGATCTTGGACAGTAATGCATTATGTTAGTGTCCACCTCAGCGCTATTGTCCAATGATCATATTTTTAGCTTCTTTTGGGTCATTACCCTTCTTTCCGTCTTTTCTTATTATTTTATCAATCACTTCACTTTGTCGGCCTGCAAACAAGTATCTTACATTTAAATTAAAGTTCCATCTATATAAAAAGCCTCACATGGCATTCTACATCTAGCACTTACTACTTTGTCACATAATTACATAAAAATCAGTCAATAGTATAGCTTAACACTTTATATACTACTCAGTGTCACACATAGATATGCACGTTTGATCAAAGAAGGACCTAAACAAAAATTCATTCTAGTATACCATGTGCATTGATTATGCATGTTCCCTAAGGGAGAACTACATGCTATATGAGACCCTTATCATTGGGGTTAATGTAAGTAGTAGCCAAAATAGTAAGGGTTATGTATTGCATGATCAAAATATCTCACAACCCATTTTTCCCCTTCCTTTTGCATTTGATGTTGTTGTTGTTTTGTGTGAGCATGTGTTCATCAGGATTTTGAAAGAAAATCAGTGAAACAGTGATATGAAAGGATGATTGAGAGTTCCTGAGTACAATTACGAAGCCCAAAATACCTCTCACAACATCCCCAAAAGTCTCTGGACCCCCGTCCATAAAAGGACATTAGCACAGTGCCTTTATCAATAGCGCAATACACTAGTGTCTAGTTGACTGCACTACTATCCTAAGGCAACCAGAACTCCAATTTCAGAACGAAAGGGATCCAAACTATCCCCATGATTTGTTTCATCATTATCATCATTTAGGGACACTTTGTTTACTCCAAATAAGTGAATCTTCTCCTTACACTTCTTATTTCAGGTAAATCAATTAAATTAGTTATTTTTAATAGATATTTATATTTACCCTCTTCACTCAACCCTTTAAAAATATAGGATTTACACTTGTAAATACCTAATAAGTTAAATCATTTGGTGAACCTTGCTTACTTCAAATATTGCTTTACAAACCTAGTTCCATCCTAGGGTTTGCCTTCTTCATTTTTGTGTAACAAATTAGGGTTTATAAAATTTTGATTTTTTTCTTGGTTTTTGCACATCCTAAGTGATCCATATTAATCTTTTATTAGGTTTTCATTGATTCAATATTATAAAATTTTGTCCAAAAACCCTTCAAACCCTAGATTTGCATACTAGGTCCTCACACATCCAAATATTAGCCCTTAGGGTTTCAAATCAATTTATGGTTTTTTAGTACTTTGGGATGAATATATAGAATATTTTCAAATATATTTATGTTGGATTATCTTCTTCCTATTGTTTGCCTATTGTTCATTTTTTACATTCTTTTTTGGGGTGAGTTTAAAATGACCTCTAGGGAACCTCTTCCCCCTCACCCAATTCATCAATTTTTAAATTTTTTGCATAATTATACAAATGAATGGACCAATTTTCAAAATTATACATTAGCACATGATCATGGGCATTATTTCATTTATATTGATGATGATTATTGTTATAGTGATGGATATGATGATTATTATGAACATGATAATGAAAATGATAATGAGGATAAATTAGATGCATCTTCTTCACCTTTCCCAATCCAATTCAAAAAATCAAGTACAAATGATGTGACACCTTTTATAGATTCACAAACTAAAGTAGATGATATTATTTTGTCACCTTCTTTTACATTTTAAGATCAACATAGTGATTGCATGTAAAATATAGATAATTCAAATCTCTCTAACCCTTCTACTACATGTCATAATGTGTCAAGTGAAAATATGGTTGTTACTTCTTCTACCCTTGACTCCATTATAAAAAATAATGATAACATATGAATTCCACTCATAGTTAGTGAAGATACACATTGCATTTCACCTAAACACGATGATATATAACATAGTAGTAAAAAGCTAAAATCTTCTTCTACTCCTCTTATTGAGCATGATAATGACAGTTCTTCTTCTCTTACCTCTACAAGTGAAATAAATTATGATTTTGATGAGACATGGAATAACAATTATTACTATGATGTTAGTGAAGAATAAGTTGAGTCTATACTCTCTCTACTTCACCCATTTCTCATGTCAAAATTGATTGCTTATTGAATGTTAATTCAAACAACAATATGTCTTCAAATAAAAGTGTGCAAACTTATACTTGTATTCATAGTTTACATGGTTTACATTCACATGATAAAAATGTGTCTTTTATTCCATTAGCATGTGATACTTATTTATTAGTTAATAATATAAAAGATACCAATGAATCTCCCCCACCCCTCCTTATTACAATAGAACCCATTTCTCATACTAACCTCCACAAGGGTGATATCCAATTTCCCTCTCACTAGGTCCAACTTGTCACCCCTCCAAAGGTTACGGTGAGCATACCCACTATCTCTACCAATGTTTCCCAATGTAGTATGCCAATGGCTAAAATTAATAATAAGATCCAAGGTTCAAATGAACCTCTTGATGATGTTAATATACCTTCACAAGAGTTAATCTCCTTGATGCAGGTTGTGGGTACTTTAAAATAATAAGTACACCAGTTCACCTTAGAAAGTAAAACATACTATTTGTTGATGCAGTGGATTACACCCTCTAAAGGGAGGCTCAGCTCTCTTCATCTACGTGACATAATGGAGACATCCCTCTTGTAATGGGTGGCAAATGTGAGGGATGAATCTCTAAATTATGGGCTAGATCCCCTTGATGCACTTTGAGGCCCTAAATCTCCTACTACTAATTATGGGGGGGATGAAAAGGGAGAGAAAATACTAAAAATGGGACCTAAGCTAAGAGGTGATGCACCAAAATAATTGGTCTACTCAACTTTGACATACACTTTGAACCATGGACAACAAGCATACACTTCATTTAGGTGAGAAAAACTTCCTTGCATCAATATTTCAGTAGGGGATCCTATGAAGATATAGGGAGGAAGAAACTAGCATAAGAGATGTTTTAAACACACTGCTGGGCAACCCATTCACTTGCTTATACTCATTTTGGACACTTCCTATGACCTGGAAAAAAAAGAAAATCACTATGCACTAGATATACTGGATTCAAATTATGAAAGCATGAAACAAAATGACTTGACACAAGACAAAACCATAGACATGTGCAAAAGTGCAAACTCAAATGGAGGTAAAAAGGCTATGTCTTGATTCAAGGTAAATTCTTGTAGGGCTTGGCCATATAAGCTGAGAAATATCTTCTCAAATGAGAAGTTACAAATATATAGAGAACTAGAAATAATATGTTAAAAAATCATTAAGAATGGAGACCCATGTTGGAGTCCAACACTTAGACAAGAGACCATGATGCTACCATATTATTCAAACTGCGTATGAGAAATCCATGATGTGGATGTCTAAGCCATCACCCTTATTATCTTGGGCCTGCAAAAACATGGGATACTCCTAGCAACTAACAAAGCCATCCCCAAGTTATTATGGTTGAATCATGCTCTCTTCAATGCTAGGCACAACTGGTTGTGCATTAATGGTGAAGCATGAAAACATGGGCTACTCTCTTATATAGTTTGAAAACCAATCTATTTTATTGGTTTTCGATAGATATATTTCACCAAATATATTAATTCTCCTTGTTGAGTTGTCTATGCCACTTGTCTTGGTCTGAGTGGTCATTGATTCTGCCTTTTAACTTTGTCGGTTACTGGAACTATTTTGAGTTTTGTCTTTTCTGCTTTGTATTTGCCCAAGCTAATTTTCCTTAAGGCTTAGATTTTTCATATAATAGGTCTGATAGGGGTATTTTACATAAGGCAGTTGAGTGATGACTTAGCCAAATCATGGATGTGAAAGACTCTTTGCAAAGAAAAAGGAGGGGGTGCCTAATTTTGGCCTGTAGGACCAAAAATTGGTCAACACATTTGGTGACTCACAGGGGAAACATGCATGTTATGCTTGGGAAGACTGGTAGCCTCTAAGTCCATTGGGCATGGAGTCGGGATGCATCTTTGAGACGTTAACAATAGCCTTGTAAGAACTTATGAACCAACAAAGATTTTACCTCAAACACAAGGAAAACACACACAACAAAGGCTAAAAAACTACACACGCATGTGCAACAACACTTAGGGGAAATGAAAGATAGACAACTGAAAGCAAACTACTATGTACAACTAAATAGATACATTTGTTATAAGACTTCTTAAGTCTCCTTCATGACAAGAAAACTTATGGTGCCAGATAAGTGGCTGATTGGAATGGAGACTTGGTGACTTGCTCTTCTTACCTGCCACCTTGATTGGCTTGTATCCAAATGAGTCAAGGTCAAACATGTTTCCACCATATATGTATTTATCTTGCTCTTGGAAGCTTGCCTCATGTTGGCCCTTCATGCTAGTGTATCTCACCAAGAAGTCAATGGCTGCTAGCTCATCACCATAGGGCTCATCTAGCTCATAACCCCCTTGATATGCATCATGGATTGACTTGTTCCCTTCTACCTCATTGAAGAGCCTGTCAAACTGATCTTCTACCTTATCATGGCTTTCTTGAAGAAGGGTGCCTGTTGTGATGTCTAAAATAAGATCATAAATTGCTTGCTCATCCCACAGAACATCACCTTCTTGCTCAAGGCTTTCTTCTTCAAAGCTTCAATCAAGATGGACAGGCCTCTCCTTTTCTTTCTAAAAAATAAGAGTCTCTATTTTTCAAAGACATGCTCCTGATCTTCCTCCAACTCAGCTCCCATGGCATGGTCATTCTCCTCATCAAAGCAATAAGGAAGTTCATCAAACAAGGGAGGAGAGAGCTCATCATGCTTACATTCCTCATCATCCATTGTTGATAAAATAAAGTTTGTCAACCTCTTCTTCATATTGTTGGAACATCTGCATGTATGCATGACCTATGTCTTCTCCATTATTGATGATGTCTTCAAAGGGAGCATCCATAATGATCTCATCCTCATTGTCACTCATGATAGCCACCTGGGCAACTGCAAATTGGATCCTCTCTTCTTCACTTACCTCTTTCAAAATAGGTTCCTCCTTGAGAAGGAATGGAGTGGAGGGTTGATGGACAAACTGATGTGGAAGAGGAGGCAATCCTTGATCTAGAATCAAATTATTCTCTTCCTTCCATTTGGCCATCACTTCATCTACATTAGATGTGGCTTGATAGCTCTCTTGAAGGAGTGTAGATGGGGTGTGTTCAGACATGTAATCTATTTTTTGGTCTAAACTATCCATCACACCTTGGTTGAGGAACCTCATTCTAGACTCTAACTCTACAATTTACCTAGCTATATTCTCTTGGAAGAGCCTTTCTTGGAGATCATGAGGATCACCATGAGTAGGAGAAGCTTCACCTTCTTCAAGGTTTTCAACAAAACCTTTCTCCTCCTCTTTCCTACCCCATGATTCCATTGTTTCCTTCCAACTCATGACCTCGGGGCTAAAAATCTTCTCTTGAGAATAGGCAACAACTTTATCATTTCTAAGGCCCTAATTTGGTTCATGGTATTCCCTGCTCCAACTTGGAATCTCGGTATCATGTTGAAAGACTGAGGAGGTTGAGGAAGACTAGAAATAGATTGTTGATGCACAGGATTTTCAAAAGGCATAAGATGATTCCCTTCAAAGGATGATTCACAATCTAAGGAATTGAGAAGCTTCATTTCCATGGGAGGCTGCTCTAATGCCCTTTGGTGTTGAAAAGTTAGGTGCAAGGGATTAAGAGCAGGAGTGGTTAATGCATCAGATGAGCTAGAGTGAGAAAGTGATATTTGGTAGAAAGGATTTGGTGCACAAGAGGGGGCTTTTTTTAGAATAGGAGGGGGTTGATTTGGAATGGGAGAAGGCACACAAGGTTGATTTCATTGAATAAATTGACTCTTCCATTTTGCTACTTCCTCCATGGATTGCAAGGCCTGAGCTTGCCTAAATAAGCATTCCTCTTTATAAATAAGCCCTTACTGATATCTATTCTACTCCAATCTATTTATGTCCATCACTTGCTTCTCAAACTCTAGCATTATTTCCTTTACACTAGGTGAAGGGCAACTAGGAGAGCTACTTAATGTGATTCCATGAACAACCTGAGCTTGATCAAAGTTATATGAAGGAACACAAGGCCCATGTTGCTTAACAATGGGATTATCATACCAAGATGTGATTTCTTGATGGCACCATGACTACTTAACCAGCTGATTCAACTCAGAGTCACCATTGGTGTTGGTTGAAATGCCTCCAAAGACTCATTGGTTGAAGAACACACCAAAAAATACTTCAACTCCTTAGACAAACTATCCCATCAGGCATGCTAGAAATTGTTGATGTAGTGGATTGCACCCTCTAAAGGGAGGCTCAACTCTCTTCATCCACGTGACATAATGGAGACATCCCTCTTGTTGTGAGTGGCAAACGTGAGGGATGAATCTCTAGATTAGGGGTTAGCTCCCCTTAATGCACTTTGAGGCCCTGGATCTCCTACTGCTAATTATGGAGGGGATAAAGAGGGAGAGAAAATACTAAAAATGAGACATAAGCTAAGAGGTGATGCACCAAAATAATTGGTCTACTCAGCTTTGGCATACACTTTGAACCATGGACAACGAGCATACACTTCATTCAGGTGAGAAAAACTTCCTTACATCAGTATTTCAGTAGGGGGTCCTATGAAGATACAAGGAAGAAGAAACTATCATAAGAGGTGTTTTAAACACACTATTGGGTAGCCCATTCACTTGCCTATACTCACTATGGACACTTCCTATGACCTGTAAAAAAATAGAATCACTATGCACTAGATATGTTGGATTCAAACTATGAAAGCATGAAATAAAATGACTTAACACAAGATAATACCATAGACATATGTAAAAGTGCAAACTCAAATGGAGGTAAAAATGCTATGTCTTGATTCAAGATAAATTCCTGTAGGGCTTTGCCATACAAGCTGAGAGATATCTTCTCAAATGATAATTTACAACTATATAGAGAGATAAAAACAAGATGCTGATAAATTATTAGGAATGGAGACCCATGCTAGAGTCAAACACTTTTGAGATAAGAGACCATGTTGTTGTCATATTCTTCAAACTACATATGGGAGAGTCATGTTGTATATGTCCAAGCCATTACCCTTGTTGTCTTGGGCCTGCAAAAGCATGGGATACTCCTTTTACCAACTAACAAAGACATCCCCAAGTTATTTTGGTTGGACCATGCTCTCTTCATTGTTGGCACAATTGGTTGTGTATTAATGGTGAAGTGTGAAAACATGGGTTGCTCTCCTCTATAGTTTGAGAACCAATCTATTTTATTGGTTTTCAGTAGATATATTTCACCAAATGTATTAATTTTCCTTATTGAGTTGTCTTTGCCACTTGTCTTGGTCTTAGTGGTCATTGATTCTACCTTTTGACTTTGTCAGTTGCTAAAATTGTTTCAACTTTATCTTTTCCACTTTGTCTTTGTCCGAGCTAATTTTCCTTTGGGCTTGGATTTTTCATGGAACAGGTTTGACAGGGGGTATTTTGCACAAGGTAGCTGAGGGATGACTTAGCCAAATCATGGATGTGAAAGACTCTTTGCAAATAAAAAGGAGGGGGCACCCAATTTTGGCCTGCAGGACCAAAAATTGGTCAACACTACTCATGGGTTTATTCCAATGCTATCTATGACAATCTTATCCTATGCAAAATCTTTAATATAAATTTACCAAAACAATTTTAGATACCAATATTACCGATGTTCAATGGACATGGAGACCCATACTTGTACCTCAAAGATTAAAGAATGTAACAATCCCAATGGGTTTATTGAAATATTGTAATAATTTTTAAAAAAATTAAATACACGTATTCAACATATAGATTTCACTACGAGAAATCGTAACTAGTGATCTTTAATTAACTGTATCAATTTAGTTAACCAAAAAGGTTATAGTTAATCCACTAAGCTAAGGATCATAATGAATAAATATAGTAATCATGAATAATACTAAATAACCATAAATACTATATCACATCATAAATGAAATAGTACAAATTTAGCCACGACTAGTACAACATTACAACCACTATTGTAGAAGTATAATGTCTAAATGTTAAATTTTTTTGCAATATATAATAATATCTCAAATGATAAAATATGATACAGAGCTCTTATGAGTAGGGTCTCCATGACTCAAATATCAATATATAATCTCAAGTGTAGTCTCAAGTATAGTACTCCAGTTAGGAGGGAGAGCATGATTCGAGCATTTTTCCACACCAATCACAGACCATATATCCCCTACACTATCTCCCAAACAAGGGGATGGCCCTCCTTTCATGGATGGGTAGATAATAATAGTGTGAGAATCCAGAGTAACAAACCATAACCCATGTGTTGAAGATATCTGATGCATAATGTGTACCATAAAAAAATTTGTTCTAATATGATATCGCACAAATATGAAAACTATATCAACATATGAAATGACAATGTTTATTAAATATTACTTTGGCTAAAGTTTTTAATAATAAATGATCTCTAGTATCAGTCAAATTCATACACACCACTTGATTGGATTACATCTCATCTTACATTAATGGCACTAATTAAGTTAGTGGAATCTGTCTACTAATTAATTAGGGACATGAATGTAGGATTCGATAAAATAAATAATAATATAAAAACTAATAGATTCATTCATAATATTTCACTTTAACTAATCAAATTTATGCAAAGTAAAAAAATATCACAAATATTCATTTAGTTCGACAAATGAAGTGAAATGAATTCATATATCTAGTTTATTTCATATAATAAACAAAATCCAAAAACAATCCTCAATATAACATACCATCTGAGTAATGATTATCTAGACCGCCAATTGCTTTAACCACTAAACAACTTATAATATTATTTCTCCACAAAATAATATTATAACCCTTGCTAAATAAATTGTTCATATTCTGCATATAACAACAACTGGTCTAAAACATCATAAATGTTTTATATTTAACTCTTAAATACAATATTTTGATGTTTTTATACTAACCAAATATAAATAAGCATCAATTACTCATTGTTATGATAATAACAATAATAACACAATTGTACGCATTAATATATATTTATATATTAATTCACACTTACAACTTCATTTATACTATATACTACTGAGATGACATCCATTGTCATACACCTTAGAGTATATTGTATACGCTAAATATATAGTCAGTTCACATACAAAGTCCCCATAACCTTTTTCATTAAACTGATAAATTTCATTTGCCCATGATAAATAAACACACAAAATTCTATAAATCAAATTCAGTTACTCCTTTATTCATCAAAATTATTTAACCATGTAAATCCAATCAGCCATTCAAGTTTTGCCAATTAAATATAGTTCATATGAGCAGTTATATAAAAACACATTCATCTTTACCCAATTAAGGTATTTTTAATAAAATAACCAAAAACACAGTCAAATGCCCAACTCAGGTCTCATTTATAACATCTTAGACTTGGCTAAATAAAACAATGCAAACATGCAATTGAACCCACCCAGTCCCCTTATGGACTAAGCAAATGTGTTCAAAGTTTAATCAAATAACAATAATACACAGTCATATCTGAGTATATGCAAAGTTTGTAATCATAATAAATAACTAAACTCTACCTTAAATCCTTTAATAGTTTATTGGTATATATACTTTTGTAAATCCAAATGCATATGCTGCAATCGTATTATTCATCTACCCATACTCAAGTTACACAAAAAGACTACATAAAAACTTCCCAATTTTGTATATAAACCATTATGAATAAGATAAGATTTCATAACTTAGCTTAGAGTTTTAACTATAATTTATGCCCAATCTATATAATTTCATTTGATTTTAAATCCAAATAAAACCAATCTAAGCCATATCCTTCAATTTTTCCAAATAAACAACTTCTTCTTTTAAAATGTAATACATACAATCACCTTGAAGTCTATCTATCAATTTCACACACACACACACACACACACACACACACACACACACACACACACACACACACACACACACACAAAAAAAAAAAAAAATCACTTATTTAAAGTCTGACAATTGAGTGTGTGTGTGTGTGTGTGTGTGTGTGTGTGTATATATATATATATATATATATATATATATATACTTGTGCATTGAATGGACATACTTTCTATATATATATATATGCAGTCTTAATATAAGTATGTCCACTTGTGTGTTGAATGGACAAACTTTAATATGTGACTGCATATATATATGAGTATACATATATATTTAATCAATTTTAACTGAGTACATACTCATGTATATATATTTATAATCCTTGAAAACCCATATTAAAGTCCAAATTGGTTTAACAGTCAAATGACAATACAAACAAACATTTTTGAGTCTATTTTATAATATACCCAAATGAATATATAACAATTTGGTTCAAAACAACTATTTCGAGTTGTATTGCATATGTACCCATCAGAATAATCCTCTAAATTTGAATAAATATTTATGAATAGCTAGGGAAGTATATGACAAAGCTTTTTAAAAACCAACAAAATTCATGGTCAACTCTACGGCTCTAGATTGCCCTCCTCAGGTTACCCCGATTTAAATGTGGGGTTTTGTGGAGGCTGAACCTTCCATAGGGATCTACGTACAACCCAATATTTCTAAGAATTTAACAAATAAACCAGTAACCAAACATATTCAAAGAAACCCATTCAATATTTCACTCAAAAATTGAATTACAAAGCCTACTTGTGAATGCCAAAGAAGCCATATGAATTCAATTTTTGTTTCCTTCAAATTTTCACCTTATTTTCTTTAAATAAATCTCTCCTCTATGCCATGTACTATCTCGTGTATCATCCCATTCACATCCCCCATTCTCCTCTTTTTATTCTTTTCCATCCCCCTACTTGCCTTCCACTTCTCCACACTCTTTAGTAAATTAAACTCGTTCAAGAATATGCATGTCCAGATAACTCAACCAACTCATAGTCTACCACCATGCAAATATAGTGAACCCCATAATTTTCTCCCAACGATGCTTAACTGAAGTCGATAGATGATTAGTAACCCTAATCATCTCGATGCTTTTATTTAATCCCTAAATAATCATATTATATGCTTTATAAAATCTGCATGAAAATGATTTAAAAAATACATCATCGACCATCTAAATCACTTAATCCCCATGTTTTATTCCATGTAGAGACTATCAACTAGTTGATATCCCATCAATGACTAAACACAATAATGATTATATAACTTGACAATTCAACTAGGTATTACAAGACTAGAGTTTAATTTTAAAATGTTATCCATAGCATACATAACAATTACAATAATTTCCTAAAATAATTAAATAATTAACAATAAAATATTCATTTATATATTATAAATATCAATCCTTTAATCAAACAGTTAATCAAATACAATATGTTTTAAAATAATGTTATTTACCTTTCAACATTATAATATAATTGTTATAGCCAAAATTTGCACCCTAGAGAAGTTGAGAAAAATTTCTTAAATTTAGAATAACATGGAACTATCTTTACACATAGACAAGCTATTAGAATAGATAGATCTCTATATTTGAAAGGGCTAACTCCCTTTATCTATCTTTAAGATCACACACTACACTAGACTAATCACTATTGGGGGTAAAAAGGGAAGAAAATAACATAAAACAACCTAAACTAATGAAGGTGATACACCAAAGATAAGTCCACAAAACACACTTGCATCTGCACTAAGAAAGAAGACTGCTAAAACTGACCTCAACTCAATGTCCTTCTAGCATAAGTGTTTCTCATAGAGGTAGATTGCTATGCATATCTAGAGGTGGGTGAAAAGGAGGTCTAGTCCTAGACACTACTAATCCCTCTCATAATTTAAAACATACTTAACAAACATATACATTTCATGAGACCTATTAGAAGAGATATCACTCACACAAAACATGTGAGAGAAGAATGGAAGCAAGGAGACGACATTCATCACTTGTCAAACACATAAACCACTTGACATACTTAGGAAAGATATTATAGAAATAAAATCAACTTTATAAATTTATTCAAGTGCAAATCAAGATGTCAAACCATCAGGGCTTCACCATACCAATTTTGGATCATTACAAAGCTGAAAACCCTTGCATATATAGAGCATGGGAGAGGAGAGAGAAGAAGATAATTGGAAGGGTCACAAGGCCAAGTATCAAGACTTAGAAACTAATTAGAATTTAAGAGAATGAGTTGGAAAAGAGGTCAAGAGGTTGTCATGAACTTGTGTCAATCTAAAATATAACACCTTCCTCAAGTTGGTGTAGAGCTCTTCATTGTCTTACTTGAAATTACCTTGATGATGAAGAGTCACTTGATTTATTGAAACTAACTTAGAATTTATTGAGACATATGTGCTAACATGGGAAGTTATAAACAAGATAGTGAGAATCATTCATGCCTCTCTAATTGATAAACTACATTTTGCCACTTGTCATTCACTATCTGCAGTAACTCATTAGCTTTCTAGGCCTAAACCTTCACACTTGTCACTTAAGTGGCTTACAGTTACTCATAGAGATTCATTTCAGGGGTGTTAGACAACTCACTTAGACCTTATTTGTTCTCTAGTCTATCATATAGACCTCAATGAAAATTAAACAACACTTCTCATCTTCACACTTAGACAATCACTTTGCCTTTTCACTATCCTATTTAGACTGCCTGCAATGAATAGTAAATAGAGAGGTTTCTATTCTTAA
The DNA here is from genome assembly GCA_037957365.1 of Torreya grandis. Taxonomy (NCBI): domain Eukaryota; kingdom Viridiplantae; phylum Streptophyta; class Pinopsida; order Cupressales; family Taxaceae; genus Torreya; species Torreya grandis. The sequence continues at coordinate 5,748,005 of JARHVA010000317.1, read as the reverse complement.
CCAAGATTAAAATGGTATATGAGGAGTTATAAAACATACCTACACACCTCCCTCAATGGATTTCATTCACCTATTCCCTTATGTACCTGTGAAACACATCAAAACCTACAAAAAACCTAGAATTAGGTCTATCTATACAAGTGACAGTATAGAATAATTAGATGTGAATGAGCCTAGGAGAGTGTTAAATATGTCCAAAACACTTCCAAGGATAATTGTCCACTTATAGATGCATATCCCTTCATATTTTCTCCATCGGTTTCATACAAGGGTTTTAAAAGGGTTTTAAGTCATATAGCTTCTTAGCAATGATTCATAAAATCTAAATGCTTAACCTTAAAAAAATTACCCTAAGATTAGGTTTAGGACCCCCTTCAACTATTCCTATCTATTTCAAAGACCATGTAGCTCATCTATATAAATATTAGCAAATGAAGTTGCCTCTTGAACTCCTACAATGCATTCTAGATAGGCCTAAGAGAGAATTAGGCCAAAATGGCCACTCATGTGTTGTTTCCTACAAACCAATGATTCTTTTTGTCTCTAAATTTTACCATGAAGGTTATCAAATTACTTATAAGGATCTCTTGATCATATGACTCAAGTTGGAGGCCATAAGGGTTTAGAACTAGTTCTAGGCCTAATATACCTAGAATGTATTGTTTGTGCATATGAACACTTGTAGGTAATAATAGTGAATGTAAGTGTTTTTAAACACTTTTTCATCTCTAATTCATCCTTTCACATCATTCTATAGTGATTCTAAGACTCCTCAATCATCTTTTTGCTATTCATGTGTAACGTCTATAGGTTTTATTGCTCATGGAGTGCCCTTTTTCTGAGATAAAATAGATGACACCTCTCCTATTGGTATGACCTAAAAGTGACTATGGAGGGATATACCAATTTTCATAACTTGGTCATGCTCCAAAAGCCTTCAACAACTCAAACTCTCAAGACTAGATATTAGGAATATGACTGTGGTAAATCGTAGAAACCTAAACTGAGTATGAAGCTAGAAACCTATCTACCACTCTTTACCCTATTTTCCTCCCTCTAATAATCACATGAAAATGTTATGTCATCAAATCTTAGGATGTATTCAATATGTTTTTCCACCTTTGATCACTATTTACAAACCAAATCGTATGTTTCATTAGCCTAGGCTAGTCTGCAGTATGGACCAATTATAAGTGTCGTTTTAGAGGAATCAAAGTATTGTTATAGGTGATGACCTATGTTTTATCCCTTTTGGTTCCCTCTGAGGTCAATAGTATCATATCACACCTAAAATTACTTGTCTCTACTTTGAAACCATGTTATCATTCTCACCATTAACACATTAGGTGTTATTTGTAAATTGTAGTGTTATAGGATCAATTGCACTATAGTTTCTGAGTGTTTTCAATGAAAGCTTGACTAGAGTTAAAATTCACTCAAACATCATTCTCTCTCAACCAAACAACTTATTTTAATGTTCTAATGTGACTTCCAAGCCTAGGTTGTAAGGGTAAAACTGTTAGGCCTACTTAGATCTCATATACCTTCACAATAGATGGCATTTTATGAGTCAAAATCCTCTTTTGAAGAAATTAAGTTAAGTTGTCTCATTTGAAACTTTCCTAACTTTGTGAACATGGATCTAAGTTTTACTATATGTTGTGACCTTACCACTATCACTATGATACTCTATGCTCTCAAACTTGCCTAACAGTCTCAATTGGATTCCAAACACCTCCAAAACCCTTTCATCACTACTCAAACCTCTATGGTATTGGTTTCAAACCACTATTTGAGAATTCCTATAGGTGTTATTAGATATAGGAATGTGTGTTAGGTTAGAACCTCATCACCACCCTAATAATCTTTCACTAGGTTCATGGACTTTGTTTAAGATCTCAGTTAGGTTCAAAACCTTCAAACACCACTATGCTTCCTTTCTTTAGGTTTACATTGGATTGGTCTTCAGATAAGCTTGTAGATGGTCCTTTTAAGGCTACTTGACTATATCAAATGTCTTAAAAATTTTCCTCCCATCAATTATTCTCTTGAGGAAAACCTTCTATGGAGAAACTAATCACCATGCTCTAGAGTTGAACACAATTATGTTATTCTTTCTTTAAATCCATTTATAAAAAGATGAAACCCTGCACTTATCAAACACTATATGCATACTTCAATGGTGTTCATTGATATCACAATGAGATTTTTATGCTATCCTTCCATGGTCACATGTGCCACACTAGGTTAAAAACAACATGAACATGATGAACATGCTCTTTTAACCTGCATACACCAATTGGTTCACACAAATTGATGTAAAAGATGAGAAAAATTGAGGTGTTGGGGTTATGAAAGTAGTTTGAAGGAACCACCAAGTGCACTCAACTCAACTCTCCCACTACTATCCGTACCAAGTGTAAACTAGTTGACCTTATTGACTTGCCCAAGAGAGCAATGAGAGAGATGTCAATTTTTACCATTTTTGGACCTATTTTAACCACATGAGCTTGGAAGTGAATTATGGGGACTCAAGAGACTTCTTTGAAGCCTTCCTACTGCCAGCTAAGCTATTTAGTCCATACAACTACCTAAAATCGCCCTTTTCCAAGTGATCTTCTTACTTCTAATGTTGAACCCAAAACATGTCATTTTAAAACTATTACTCTAAAATTTTATGACATATGGAACATTATATTTTATCTTTACAACCTTTGTACTTTGATAAGAAACTATACAATTCATTTTGATGACTAAAAGATGGCCAAAAAGACATGAGAAGAACTAGAGAAATATGATAATGTTAGGGCATGTTGTGTGACCCTCAAAATGTGACTAGACCTCTCTTAGGACCATGTTGACCATGTTTAAACCTATAATACCTCATGCCAATTTTTAATATAAAGGGGGTTCACCTAATTTGACCTAGGGGTAAAATTAGTTAATATTTTGGTGATTTCCTAAGGGTAACATGCCCTCTATGTTAAGGACTAATTACCTTCTCCTATCTTTGGGCAATGAAGTCACCTATACACTATATTTGGCATTGATATGCCTATGAAAGGAAACCAAACCACACCAAACACAAAACAAGAAACAAACACATAAGATAAATAAGACACCACTTGTGTTCTCATGAACACTTAGGGAAAATACCCAACTTAAAAAAACTATACTATATACAAACTAACCTAAATAGAACTCTTCCTCTTGGATCAAAAGGAAAGCTTATACCATCTCTTGTTCCATGAACTGGAAAATGGCACGAAGCAAGCTTTTTATTTTTGGGCATGTCCGTTATTGACTTCATATTTTCCAATGTTCTTGGCATGACCTCCAATGCAACAATGACAATTGCAAACATGTCACCTATGAAAGTGATGTCTTCTTGAATTTCAACAGCCTTCCCATGGTACTATTTGTAGAAACCTAAAATTAGCCACAAATAACCCTCGATTGCACTTTAGAGTGATTCCTACCAACCATTACAAATTAAGCCTAGGAATCACTGAATGTCCCAAATTTGCTTATGCATCATTCATCAAAGCTCATAATTATGTTGAGGCGTCCTTATTTGGGATACTAGCCCATATGAAATAATAACCTCTCACGTATTCATTCCTAATCACATTGTGGCATCACAACTATCAATTTATCATATGAACATATTAAGTGTGGCACTTACACACTTAAATCAAGTATTGAAAGAGCTAAAAGGCTAATCAAAATCAATTAACAAGCTAACATGATGAAATGCCTAGTTTAATTATCCATTTGAAATTAACAAATATCTAAAAAAGAAAATTCTATAAATTAAAATATTGTAGCCTTTCATCATTGCCTTATGATTTGTCAAGTTCTTTGAAAATATCCTAAAATATCTAATTTGAAAGCCATGCCTAGTAATTGCAAATCATAATTACTTAACAACTATTAATTCTACTGGAGTTATTTTTAACTCACCTAGGTTTATTTTTAACCCATTCCAAACCTAAACTCAACCTTAACTCACCTTAGGTGGGAGTTAATTCCTAAAGCTATAAATACAAGGCCATATCTCTTCATTTCAAAAAGCTTAGATATTGTAGAGTTATTATGTAGGATTTGCTCCATAGAACTCATGCAAGTAATGTTACCATGCCTAAATATTAATCCAAGAAATAAAAAACCAAGGTGCCAAGTAGATAAGGAGCCAAACTACCTCCATTGATGAATACTTCTTGATGGACAAGCCGATCAATTCATTCAACAAAACATTTGGAGCTCGAAAGAAGGTAAAAAAGTTATCTTTTATGTTTTTATTGTGCTTTAATTTAGTTTTTATTACTAAGCTCTCTCTAATGTTTATACGAGAGGTGTTAGGATTTTAGTGTGTTCATTTTATTTATTTTATGAGACTAACACAACACTAACCTCTCATCTATGTCAAATTCCTAACTACACATGTTGGCATGCCCGATGGGACCTGCACCCCATGAAGTTGCTCGTAAGGCCTTTAAGAACATTCTACTAATGATTTTCATGTAAAAATTTGAGATTGTTGATAAAAATAGATGAAAATTGGAGGGAAAAAGATGTTTTTTTGAAGTCATGAAGTTTTTCTATGTAGTTACGGTTTTGCTCTTTGGAATCGTGATATTTCCACAATATCACCATTCACATAGTCACAATTTTATCTTATTTATTACGGCTTTGTGCTTAACTGTCGAGGTTTTTTATTACTATTTTTTTCTTGTAAGGAATTTTATGATACTATAATATTACAACTCTAATAGTCACAATATCACCATAAAAATGGCTATATTATAATATCACTAGTTCAAGAGTTGCGGTATTGCCAAAAGTTTTGTGGTATTACTTAAACTTTCATGACATTGCCCTTAACTGATAATGGTTTATACTAACCATTTTAGGCTAAGTTGCAATATCACTATTCTCATAGTACTGATATTGCACTTATTTCAAAAAAATTGCACTTAGAGTAGCGATATTGCATTTAATACTCTATTTTTTATGCAAGTTGTGGTATTGTGCTGACAGTCATGATTTTATAGAGAGTTGCAATATTGATCTGTGTTATGCAATTTTGCACTATGTTTAAACTTAAGATCAAGATTTAGGAAGTCATTTATTTGTTTATGAAATGATTCTAAGCACAAGGACTCTCTAACATGTTTTACAGGACCTAAAGGCCACAAAGAGACATTTAAAACACTTCTAACTTACAAATTTCACATTTTAAATTGGTGTTTTAATAATCTTTTTGTTTAAATTATTTTCATTTTGTTTAAATATTTCAATAAATAAATTCCAAGGGCTTAAATTTCACAACACATTTCATTTTGGTGCAATAAAATGAACTTTCACATTTAGCTACATACTCCTAAGAGTTGTTTGTTTCATGCTTATTTGTTGAAAGTTGTTTATTTTGAGCGAAATGAGTGACAAGTGTATGCTCTCCCCCTGTCCATTTTAGGGAACTTGAGTGACCAAAAGTGATCATTCTTTTTCTTTGTCACTTTAGTTTGAAAGTGTGAAAATAAAGTCATTAAGGCCCTCCCCAAATCTGTATGGTTTGGGTGACCCCAAAATGGCCATAAAGTCTTTTCACTTATCTTTTATTTTCATGCATTTTGGCTTGTGAGTGGGAGTTCATCACCTTCTCATGGGTTATATATGAAAGAGTTGACTTGGGAATTCATATCCCAACATCGTTTCAACCCCACTCCATGGTGAGGTATATAAATTGAGCTGGTAACTCGTTGGGATGGTAGTTTGAGTGGTTAAACTAACTCCATTAGTGATTACTGCCCTCATAATGTATGATTAACTCAAACATCACATGACACTGAGCAAGTGATGGATGTAGTGGTTGTGAAAATGACAATAGCTTTTCATAACAAGTTGATTGACGTGGATCTAACTAACGTGAGCATCTCTTGTGTTAGCCACACTTGGGTCCATCTAGAAACATGCAAAAATTGATAGTTTAGAGAAACCCCATTTGTCATGGACATACTTTTAATATAAGGAGAATAGCTTGAATTTTCATGTTGCAGTAAAATTTTTTTAGAGAAGAGGGGGCCTAAAAACCCTACTTTTCATGTGCTTTTACTTTATAGATTAACAATTAAAATCTTCTCAAGAGTGAGTATATTGATGGAATTCAATAGTATTATATAAACTTGTCAATTTTAGGATTTAGGATATTACACTTAGTTTTGAGTCTAATATATTTATTTATCTTACCATGTTAAAATGAGTCTTATTTATATATCACTCCTTTGTTTGAGGAGGCGTTACGCCCAATTCATTTCAAACCTTTTTGCCTTTAAGTCTTGAAATAAACCATTGATCATATATTTAAAGTGCACTAACATCGTTACACTTCTCAAATCATTTCAAAAACTTGTTTTCCTTGTGTCCAAATTAAAATTTTGAAATCAAAGCCACATGTGCCTTTTGATATCTATATCTAGTGTCGTTATATTGTTTATTCTTGTATAGCTTGTTGTTTATTTAAAGAAGCCTAGTTTTCCTAACTTGAGTTTTTAATTAACCTTGCCAAGTTCAAATCCAAACATTGATTGATTTTTGCATATGTCTTGTGTAATTTTGGCCTAGGCATTGATATTTCACTTTTGGGTTGTGTAGCTCTGGTTAATTCTTTATTCAATTTGATTTTTTTTTTTTTGCCTAGAGTTGGGAGAAATAGTCTATCATCCATATGCCTTTTGTTTCATGTCTTATACCAATTAACCAAGTTCATGTTTAAATCTGAAAGCCTAGTTCATGCTAATGTGTTTCAATTTTTTTAGATTAAATGTCATACCTTATTTTGTTTAAAGTCTAGCTTTTATGCCTTTTCTAAAAGACCTAACACATGTCTATTTTGATCCTAGCTTTTGTGCTTTCTTTGAAAGAAGTAGCAATTTTTGTTTTCTTAGATTAGACTTGTTTGAAACACTTTGTACCTATATTTTGGCATTCTAGTTTTATTTTATCCACTTAACCCTTTTTGTGTAAGACATTTGAGGGTAGACATATGATGTTAGACTATTTTGTACCAAGTTTTAGCATAGACCTTTTGGAGATACAACTCCACTTTTTAGACCAAGTTAGAACCGTTTGTCCTTTAGACATTATTTTTAAGAGTTTATAGAACTATATATCTTTCCATGAAACATCTGTCATTGATTTGAATATGTCTCACTATGCTCGTAGTGGAGCCATGTACAATCTTGGATATGATAATGTGGTTACACAAGATGACTTTGTTCAAGACCCCTATGGTAATGATGTAGTTTGTGAGATGAATCTTTATCCACTTTAAAACACTCAATCTTAAACAAAACCAAGATCCTTTATCTCACTATTTGGTTAACAAGCCTCCATACTTGGATCAAGACTAGGAACAAACATCATAGTACCTTGCTAGCATACTATTGGTTGTAGACTAAGTTCAACAATAACCATACTATGTTATGTTGCCATCGACATATGATCCCTATTTTTTTATCATCATTTGATTGAAAATAAGGACAAAATGTTAATCAAATCCATAGAGGTAAGGGCCAAGTTTTTAATAGACTTCCCCTATGAAAATTTGCCAAGTCTAGTTAGAGTGCCTTCAACTATACCTTATAACCAAACCATTGAACATGCCTCTACAAGATGACTTTGTTCAAGACCCCTATGGTAACAATGTAGTTTGTGAGATGAATCTTTATCCACCTTAAAACACTCAATCTTGGGAACAAATCTAGGATCCTTTAGCTCACTATTTGGTTAACAAGCCTCCATACTTGGAGCAGGACTATGAACAAACATCATAGTACCTTGCTAGCATACTATTGGTTGTAGACTAAGTTCAACAATAACCATACTATGTTATGTTTCCATCGACATATGATCCCTATTTTTTATCATCATTTGATTGAAAACAAGGACAAAATTTTAATCAAATCCATGGAGGTAAGGGCCAAGTTTCTAATAGACTTCCCTTATGAAAATTTTCCAAGTATAGTTAGAGTGCCTTCAACTATACCTTACAACTAAACCATTGAACATGCCTCTACTAGCAATCCTCAAGATCTCTTGTCGATGTCAAACCAAGATCCATATATGCTTGTCATAGGAAAGGGACTCATGGAGGACCACTTTATACATATGCAAAAAACATACTAGATGTATTTAAACTTAATGCATAATTTCAATAACATGACCATGTCAAATGCTCCTCTCATCAAGTTAGATCCTTCAATAGGAGTATTGATCGAATTGATAGGCCAAGACAATTTGGGTATAAAATGATTCATTCAAATCAATTCAGTTGGTGACATGTTCAATGCCCCAACTATTGAATAAGTGTCTACTGCTTTTATATAGGAAAATGTGCCAAACACAGTAGATACCATGTAAGTGTCATCCAATCCAGACCAAAGTGGTTTAACTACACAAATAACTAGTCCATAAAAATTTCCTTTAGTTAACACTATGAGTGGATCACAACAGCAGGGGGCAAGAACTTCTACCTCCCAACCACAATAAACTACCTCTAATCCTTAGCTAGCTACTTTATCAAGCACACAACCACTTGGATTAAGTAGTCAAGTTAAAACCAGTGTCTTGCCTCAATAAAATGTGATGAATGTTACTCAACCATAATAGGTGATGACTAAAATTCCAAAACAACATGCATAATCCAATACTCCAATGTAGCAGAGATCAAACATTTTGTCACCTCAATAGGGGAAACCAATGTTACACCTCATCAGGTAGTGACATGTATACCTCTTCAATCACAAACCAACATGCCTTTGTAATCACAAATATTTTACAATCAATAACATATGTCTATTGGTCAATGACAAATGCCAAATAAATAACAAACATCTACTTCACAACAAGTGTTCACACAACAACAAGGTATTGTTGTCCCGCAAGTGCTAATTAGGTAATAATTACCTTTTGTTCTAAACATGTCACAAATTTAACGACCGAGCTTTATTTCATAATAAGTTCCCCTTATTTAGCCAAGTTTGAGTAGTTGGCATCAAGTACCTAATCAAACTCAATAAGAATAGTACTTCACTCAAAGCCACATCCTCATCTCAGTTACAATTCCCCCAAAGCTAGGCCTATATACCAAATTTGGACTAGAATATTGCACCTTAATGCATGCAATTCCAAAAATTGCATCCCAATCTATGTATGCATATTCTTAGTTAGTTCTTTAACCAAAGTAATCCACCTTTGACTACCCAACCTCTACCTCAAGCCAATGTTTCATCTAGTTTTTTGGCATAAGAGCTGCAGCAAATGAAAGATGCAATTGTTGTCATCTAAGTAGGGAAACAAATAAAGAAGTTAAAATAGTATTTTGTGTGTTCCTAACCATTCAACATGGAGCATCTACAAATACCATTTCCTTTAGGATAAAAACCATTGAAGTTTGACAAATATAATGGTAAAGAAGACCCTAAAGCCCATTTAACAGAATTCTTTGTTACTTGTCAGTTAGTGACTTAGAGTGACATATACCTCCTACTTTTATTTCCTCAAAGTCTAGTATAATATGCTTTGGAGTGGTTCCTAAAATTATTGAAGAACTCAGTATCTAATTTTGATGACCTTTCATATAAATTTGTAAAGAGTTTCTCCTACAATCTTAAACATGAGTTTTTTAGTAGATTTGACTCAAGCCAAATAGAAGGCTGGTAAAAGTTTTGAAATTTATCTATAGTAATGGAAAGCAATTGCCAACTGTTTCACTCATAGCTTATTAGACAAGCAATTAGCCATTATATTTACCAAGAATTTACATAGCAAGATATCTTACCATCTAGAGCTGTAATGTGCACACACTTTCAAGGAGATCATTGACACAAGTTTATTGATCAAAAAGGCCCTTATTAATAAAGGGATTATCAATCTTACCTCATCAAATCAAAATCAAAACCAAGGAAATGACCAAAATCAAAATCAAAACCAAGTCCAAGCACAAGCATTTACACCAACCCAGGCCAATAATTATGAAAAATCTAAGCAATCTAATAGCAACAAGAATGATGTTATAAATAGAGTAATTGAGTCGTAGCATATCTAAATGGTACGATCACCATCTACTTATCCAACGTCACAAATGGAAATTACTACTCACCAATAACCTATTCAACAAGTGCAACCTTTGCAACAACCTAGACTATCTCAACATATGTAGTAACCATTGGCCTTGCAAACCCCTCTTCCAAGGAAAAATGTGCCTATTTATCAAGTTTTTAGTGACTTTAGAGATCCCATTAAAGTTTTGTTTTACAAGTTAGTTGCTACTAATCTGATTAGTTGGTTGATTCCAAAGCACTATCTTGAGGGTATTCCTTATCTAGATTGGTATAGATAAAATGAATTTTGTGAAAACCATCAAGTTAATAGGCATAATTTACATCATTATGTGAAGATCAATCACCTAATTGAAAATTTGTTGGAAAATGGGGAGATAAAATTGGATAATAGAGCATTTATATCCAATCAAAACTTGGGTATTTATCAAAACCCTTTTCCACAACATAACAATAACAACTAATAACAACAATAAGAACCAAGGTCATAACAATAGTAACAACAATATCAATAGCTGAGATAATAACAATACCAGTAACAACAACAATAACCTCCACCAAATGGATAGAACCAAGGCCAAAAAGATTCCAATATGCAACATACTTACCACATAGTTGCACATGACTACAACAAAGTTGTAGGCCATATTGCAGGAGGTCATGTTTTAACCATCACCATCAATCCAAGACTAAGTGCTATAAGAATAAGAGTGTTGCTATCTAATTTTAATCAACCAACCTATGCCAGTGATCCTTCCTTGACCTGGGATCACATACAAGCATACCAATTAGCAATAATTACTACTTTTAGACCTTATACTGATAACTCATCATTGCCCCATGATCACATACAAGTGCACTAGCAACTGAGACTTATCCTATCTGGTCCCCCTCCATCATCACTTATTAGCAATAATGGCCTTATATCTAATCGTGATTATGAAATCATAACTTGGTGATCAATGATTACCATCCCAAGCCCAGTCATCTGCTACCAAACCCATCCAACCCACCATTCTGGTTAGGAATAATCCATATACCATTGTAAAGGAAAAGATGCTCGATATTATGGAACAACTTCAGAAAATGCCTGCAAAAATATCCATTTTTGATTTGTTACGAATGTCTACCATCCATAAGAACATCTTAACCAAATTCCTTGGCTAATCTTAAGTTTCAAATGACATAATCCCAGACAAATTCTAAGCTTTGGTTAGACATCTAGCCCTAGGCCAATAGTTAACCTTTGACTAAAGTGATATGTCATCCCTTGGCCCTCTCCATAATAATCAATTATACATCAAATTATCATAATGTGACATAAAGTAAAGCATGTTCTCATAGACAATGGATCAGTCCTAAATATTATGTCTTTACAGCTCATCAAGCTTCTCAGATACACGATAGGCGATCTCTAGCTAGAAAAGATCATTATTAAGCCCTATAATAATGAAGAGTGAGAATCACATGACACCATTAGCTTGCTAGTTATCATTGGACCTTTGACCCATGATACATTATGCCATTTATTAGACCTAGATTTATCATAAAATTTGCTCTTAGGTAGACTTTAGATACATGAAATCCATGTAATCCCTTCAATATTGCATTAGTGTCTCAATTTCTCTCATTCTGGCATGGAGGTCACCATTCATAGAGATTTACAACCTTACAAACATTGTAAACATTTACAGGTTGAGTACGAAATATAGAACTATCATTTTGACATTGATCTGATTCCCAAATAAGATAAGGGGAAAGAAATTCTTGTTGACTTACTAGAGGCCAATTGCATTGACCCAAATAACCTTGATTCATCTTCCCATTTGCCACCATCATTTTACCATCATAGTCAATGGCCTAGGAGAATAATTGACCCATCATACATTCCACATTACCGAGCTTCCACAGAACCCCTAGTGTTATGGAAGACCTAAAGCCAAACCACCTTACATGGAATGGTAATGAAAAGGAAAAGGCAAACTGCATAGTTTAGCTCTTATCATTTTCACATCGGCCATTGGCCAAGAATAAGACTGAGTTGTAGATGATGAAACTTGGTTATATAATGACAAACATGTTAGAATTATCAAAACTCTCACCTGATATCTCTCCAAGACTTCATTATCATATCCATGACTATTGACACATTACTCATAAATGACTATCTATTAATGAATAAATAAATTAGAATACAAGGACTCAAAACTCCATCTTCCTCTCTCTTAGTCATGAATGCACTACCCTTGTATTTATAACACTTAGGGGTAGGTGAGAGGAACACAATTTATAATGTGAAACCAACTAGTTGACAAATGAATAGTTCTAGCATGTGGTCAAATCTACACCAACCTTGTGTACAATTGTTAACATCTAAACCTAACATGTTGACTAGATAATTAGACATGTGTTGGAGGAAATATAAACCACACATGAGTCTAACTAACCTAGTTTAAGTAGCCTTGGTTAAAACCCAAATTACCTAGGTTAAACACAAGTTACTCTTAACCCTATTATTTACTCTAACACCCTCCCTTAAGATTAACTTGGGAGAGAAAATATAAAAACTCTAAAAATAGGTTCTGGTAAAAAGCCTAATGAGATACCCATGTATAAAATACAATGTGAATCCAAATGTCCCTATGGATGCCAAACCATCTTATTGGAATATATGAATGTTGAGCCACTATAATCACCAAGTCAAAATTGGAATGGTGTTGAATATGAGGATCACTAAAATGAACACTACACTCTAAAATACTAGGTCGAATGATGAACTTGAGGAAGCATTACTTGAACACCCTCCAATAAGATGGTGAAAAGTGAGCATAATGATTGGTGGGGCTACCACACTAGTGTCACTATAAGAATCACCAAGAAATCCATGGAGATAAGTAACAATCTTCATATGGGATCTGGAAAACAAAGTGCCTGAATAAGATACCCATGTACAAAGGAGGAATCCAGATAACACTAAAAAAAATTCATCATATATAACTCTCATAAAATGGAGAAAAGAAAGAAAAATCATAGTAAAAATCCCACACCCCCCACAAAAGAGAGAAAATAAGAAGAGAGATTTAGAAATCCCTCCAAATATGATGCTGAAGAAGTCTGCACTCTAAGTACTCGCAAGTCACAAAAGAACTGAATCTACAAGAGTGGTCAAAATCCATTACTCGATCATAAAATAATTAACACTAGGCTTCAATATAATAACTTCAATTGAGAAGACTATCAATGGTGATGAAAAATCAAAAGTGTTAGAAATATTGTCATTGATGTCAAAGGTCTAGCATTATTGGTGATAAAGGCCCCATAGCATTTAATGGTGTCTTTAATATTCATATCTTGGCTAATGTATTTTAATATTAATGAATATATTTTTGGTTGCATAAAGTCAAAAGAGCTCCCATGGAGAAGTCAAAGAGTCATGGGGTAAAGACAAAAGAGGAATGGGATGCATTTTCCCATGAAGAGTCATCTTGAAGAATTCCAAGAGTCACCAAGTGAAGACAAAAGAGGAACGGCATAGTTTCTCATGAAGGGACAATTTGAGGAATAGAAAAAGTCACCAAGATAAAGACAACAGGGGAAAGGATGCATTTGCTTATGAAGGGTCACCATGTGAATTTTCAAATATAAGGATTTGAAGTGTCATGCAAGTTTGGCACCATTTTCCATGAGGATTGAAGGATCACAAAGGGTGAATGCCAAAGGTCATTTGTTAAGCTATAAATAAAGGCTTGGAAAGCCATTTGTAATGTGTGGAAGAGAGCATGGTTTGTAATTATCATATGTAGCTTAGAAGAGCAAAGGAGAGAAAAGAAAGAGATATTGTAATGTGCTATCATTTGTTGAGAATGCTACATTAAGAGATATTTATGTGGTATACATAATAAGGGTTGGTTCTCATGAATAGTTGTTGTGTTAGTGCTTAGTAAAGGGGTTGATGCTCCTACAATTTGGTGCTTATGAATATTGTAGTTTGAGTTGGTGCTCATTCATATACTTGAGATTATTCTTCATGGTTTTTCCCACATTAGGTTTCCACTTTAAAATTTGGTGTCACTCTCTATCTTGTGTAGTGTCTATTGTTTCAGTTTTATTACATATCTTGAATGAATGTTAAGTGAAATTTGATTAAGTAAAAGTTTATATGATATATGATATATTTATTCACCCCCTCTCTCAGTATATCTTGTGCTTAACAATTAGTATTAGAGCAAGTTCCTTCAAAAAGATTTTAACAGCTTGAAGGTAGATTGAGGAAAGCATAAGATGGCCAAGCAGCTAAAGAAGGAAAATCAAGAGTTGAAATCTATGGTCGAGGCTCTTAAAGAATAGGTGTGTATCTTGGATTCTAAGCTAGATATATAAGCAAAAGAAGATAAAGATGTTTATTCTAGATCTTAAGAATCAGCTAGAGGTTGCATATTCAAGTTTGAAATCAAGAGAAGAAGAGTGTAATCAGTTGAAGGTTGAGTTAAGTTCTTTAAAGGATAAATGTCCAGATAAGAATAATGATGACAATGAAGATGCCTCTATAAATAAAAGTAGAGATGATCAAGAAGAAGAAAATGATGAAATTGAAGATGAAGCCAAGGTGAATTTGGAAGGAGAACTCATTTGTGCCTTAGAATAATTAAAAGCTATTAAGAAGAAGAATTGAAGATTGAAGTGCCAGATCGAGAAAAATGAAAAGGAGTCAAAGGAAATAATTGAAGATCTACAAGCACACTATGAAGAATCCAAAAGGAATGAAAAAGATCTAATAGTATAGTTGCAAAAAGTAAGTAAAGAATGTGAAAGGTATGTTATTGAAATTACCTCTTTAAAAGAAGATATTGAGAAAGCAGTCAATGATAAAGCTGTCAGTGATTCAAAATTTGAGGATAACACTAACATGTTAAATAAGATATTAGAAATTCAAAAGTTAATATCAAATAAGATAGGTATCAGATTTGAAAAGAAAAAGTGCTATGTTAAAGATCTTACAAAAGAGGAAACAAAAAGGGAACAAGTGAAGAATACATAGGATATCTCAAACAAAGAAGGCTGGAAGGAACAAATCTAAAAAAGACAATCAGGAAAAAGACACACAAACAAGTTCTATTTTCATTTACTATTTTAATTGTAATGGATATGGTCATAAGAAAATATAATGTCATAAAAGAGCCAACAATTTAAGAAACAAGGAGAAGAAAACTCATGTAGAGTCAAGCAGAATCTGCAACTTTTTTGCTCCTTTATCAGGCTTTGATGAAGAGGCCATAATATGTTACAAGTGAAATAATTTTAGACACATAGCTTGGCATTGTAGAAGTGTGTTTGAGTCAGTCAAGAAGGACCAAAGTTTTAAGGTTCCATTCATCAAGAAGAAGGTTCAGATAGGTTCATGGTAGAGGAAACAACTTGAAGATTCTATGTTAGTTCAGACAACTTTGCATGCAAGAAATGAAGAACAACCATGGTTCATTGACAATGGATGTTCAAGGCACATGAAAGGAGATAAGAGAAAGTTCATAACTCTAAATAAGATCAATGATGGCATAGTGAAACTTGGAGACAATACCACTACCAAGATAGCCAGAAAAGGTACATTGAGTTTGGATAATGGTAGAACCAAGACTAAGAATGTTTTGTATGTAAAAGGTCTTAAGCATAATCTATTGAGTATAAGTCAAATATGTGATCAAGGATACACATTAAAGTTTTATATATAAGGTTGTGAGATTAGAAGAAATGATTCAGATGAGTTGATTGTAGATGCTCAGAGGATAGACAACAAGTTATATGTGTTATCAGATATCTTCACAAAGGCACGACCAAATGACACATTCAAGGATCTAGGAGAAGAGTTGGGAGTAATTTATATTACTTCCTAACATTGAAGATCGGCATCAGTTGATGGGGAGCTAAGTGTTAGCTCCAAGATAGGCCCTTTACCATTGATGTCAAAGGGGGAGAAGTGTAGAAATAGGTACAGGTACAAGGAATAGGTACGAGATGTTACAGTAAGGAGGAGTTACTGTATGTTTTTCAATTTGGCTATATATGTAGGTTGGCATGTGCAATATAGGTTTTTAAGATGTGGTAGTTTCATTTTGAGGTTGCCATCAATAACAAAGGGGGAGATTGTTAGAAATATTTTCATTGATGTCAAAGGTCTAGCATTATTGGTGATAAAGGCCCCATAGCATTTAATGGTGTCTTTAATATTCATATCTTGGCTAATGTGTGTTAATATTAATGAATATATTTTTGGTTGCATAAAGTCAAAAGAGTTGCAATGGAGAAGTCAAAGAGTCATGGGGTAAAGACAAAAGAGGAATGGGATGCCTTTTCCCATGAAGAGTCATCTTGAGGAATTCCAAGAGTCACCAAGTGAAGACAAAAGAGGAAGGGCACAATTTCTCATGAAGGGACACTTTGAGGAATAGAAAAAGTCACCAAGATAAAGACAACAGGGAAAAGGATGCATTTGCTTATGAAGGGTCACCATGTGAATTTTCAAATACAAGGATTTGAAGGGTCATGCAAGTTTGGCACCATTTTCCATGAGGATTGAAGGGTCACAAAGGGTGAATGCCAAAGGTCATTTGGTAAGCTATAAATAAAGGCTTGGGAAGCCACTTGTAATGTGTGGAAGAAAACATGGTTTGTAATTGTCATATCTAGATTAGAAGAGCGAAGGAGAGAAAAGAAAGAGATATTGTAATGTGCTATCATTTATTGGGAAAGCAACATTGAGAGATAGTTATGTGGTATACACAATAGGGGTTGGTGCTCATGAATAGTTGCTGTGTTGTTACTCAATAAAGGGGTTGGTGCTCTTGTGGGTTAGTGCTCATGAATAGTTGTTGTGTTGGTGCTCAACAAAGGGGTTGGTGCTCCTACAAGTTGGTGCTAGTGAATATTGTAGTTTTAGTTGGTGCTCATTCATATACTTGAGACTATTCTCTATGGTTTTTACCACATTGGGTTTTCATGTTAAAATCTGGTGTCTATCTGTATCTTGGTGGTGTTTATTATTTCAATTTTATTTCATATCTTGAATGAATGGTTAAGTGAAATTTGATCAAGTAAACTTTTATAAGATATGATATACTGATTCACCCCCCCTTAGAATATCCTATGCTTAAAAAAAAAAGCACTGAATGTGCAAGGAATGCTCAATACTGAAGAAGTAGGATGTACATCATAACCCCCCATATTGTTGATGGTTAGAGTGGAAGAAAAAGGTCTACATGAGTATTCTGAATCTAATACTCAAACACCAACCAAGATGACACTGTATACATCAGAAAAAATCCAAATAAGGGGTTTGATAGCTATAAAAAAATGGTGTTGACAATACATATGGATGCTTCAAAAATAAGGGAGCAAAAAAATGTATCTATGAAGAAGGTAAGGCACTAAGAAAGGGGCTATGATGGAGACATGACATAACTATCAGTGTGCCAAAGTACCAATGCACAATATAATATATTATGTCCTAAGGAAGAGTGTGAAAAATGGTAAAAAGAGCCATCATGTATGCTAAAACACACTAGAAAAGAATCATTGGCTAAAAAATAACAAGTAAAGCACATGCAAAAGGACATCAGGCTCAACCAAAAATACATCTGAGATAGTGGATGCACGTAATATAATGCATAAAATAGTAGTAGTATAGCTCATAGAGAGGCAATACCCCATGAATATGACACAAAATAGTGCTTGAGAACCCCCAACTACTTATAATTATGTAGTTTTACAAAAATTCTTCACCAAATGGCAATTGTGAGTTAAAAGAGAAAATAAAAAAATATCTATTTCTTTACAATATGACTCAAATTGAATTACAAATATGCATTTTTGGTGAAAAATATGGATGTTAAGAAAATGGCATGATAAAAGAATGACAACAACTGGTCAAAACCAATGGCTAGTGGAGAGAGTAGAATGACCACATCACCATAGCAAAAGGAGACCAGGAATAGCTACCACTACCACACCACAACCAATCACTACCAATATCCACTACCTCATCTTGCCTCCACTACTAGAATCAAACTACATAGTCTAGTTCCTATTATTTTCACACTGGCCATTGGCTAAGAATAGGACCCACTTATAGATGATGAAACCTGGTTATATAATGACAAACAAGCTAGTTATAAAAATGTCAAGTATCCTAATCCTAATAGGATTATGGAGAAATATGATATGAGGGAGGAGGTCTTAGGCCAAATTAGTAATGACCAATGAGCCAATATCCATGACTTGGTATAAAGAAACCTATGGTCTTAGATTTAAACCATTTGGGGGTGACCCCACATATCTTATTCATGTTCCAACACTAATGACTAGTGATGATGATGTCAACAATGAAGTGAAGTCTGATCACAACCCTTATGAATACCTAGACAATACTAATATGTTTGACACTCATGCTATTTGTACCCTTAGACTAGTTATTCACCACAATCTACTTCCTTTATATCACCCTCAACTTATAGCTTGCGACCAACAAAAATCCACAGTGCCTATAAATGAGTTTTAGAATGATGAGGCCTTTTATGATTTTCTAGGCCTAAGAGATAATGTTCCATTGGGAGACCATAAACAAGGGTTCTCAATCAAACTAGATCATGTAACCTATTTTGGAGAATGGGTGAACACTTTTAGTCACAAAGTATTAAATAAAACATTGAGGTCCCAAAGTGAAAACCTCTGTGAGGCACTTTTAGACCAGGGTAAAAGTAAAGAGAAAGGCCATTATTTTGGTGAAAACCTATTTTAGGCACCATTAGATAAGGGTGTTCACCTTTCCTCAAACATATCTTAGGAGACCACCAATGATGAACTTGCCTATGGGTCTAAGTTCAATTCTAAAGAATAACATACCTTCAACTGAATCATTCAAGAGTTTCCAACAGTGTTTGTAACATGGCCACAACTACCATTAGTGGATTCTAATTCATCTTGCCTAAGATAACTTGAAAATCTAGTCCAAATAGAGGACTTTCTCATTGCAAGCCAATTTCATACTTTATCAATTATTTTGGAGGATGGTTCAACTCTTCTTGTAGAGGACAATACAAAAGTCAACATCAGGACTCCTAATGACCCAAATGGATCAAGTTAGGCACATCCCTCACTAAGGAGGAACATGAAATATTTACATCCATTTAGAGGGAATTTGTTGACATATTTGATTGGGCTTACTTAGACATGATAGGTTTGGACCTTACCTTGGTCGTATACCACTTTTTTGTACATCTTGATGCCGAAACTATGAAGTAAAAAATATGCAAGATGCATCCTCGTATTTTTGTATTAGTAAAGAAAGAGTTGGAAAATCTCTTACAAGTAAGATGTATTTAACTGATTAACTACTTAGAGTGGATATTGAATGTTGTGCCAATCCATAAGAAGCCATAAGCGATTAAAATTTGCACTGATTTCAGAGATATAAACAAGGCCTACCCTAAGGATGACTTTTTTCTAACAAACATTGATATGATAGTTAACTCCATAGCTAGGTACAAAATGCTTTCATTGATGGATGGATTCTTAGTATACAATCAGATCCAAATTGTGCCAGAAGATCAACACAAAATAACATTCACCACTCTATGGGGAATGTTTTGTTATCAAGTTATACCATTTGGTCTCAAGAACATTGGGGCCACATACCAAATATCCATGACCATCATATTTCATGATATGATGCATGACATTATTGAAGACTATGTTGATGACATACTGGCAAAATAAAAAACCAAGGCTGATCATCCAACAATAATATGAAAAATATTTGAGAGACTGCATGAATACAAGATCAGACTCAATCCTAAGAAGTGTGTTTTTGGAGTTACTTTAGGCAAATTGCTTATCTTCATTGTGTCTCATAGAGGCATAAAAGTCAATCCAAGCAATGTACAAGCCATTACCATGATGCCACCACCATCCAATTTGAAGGAGCTCCATAGTTTACAGGGCAAGATCTAGTCTATCAAACTCTTCATATCTTAGTTGGCCAAAAAATGCCATCTATTTACACACTTTTTAAAGAAAGGTATCATTTTTCATTGGGGTGATGAATGCCAGAGAGGCTTCTAAAACTTGAAAGACTATCTTGTCAATCCACCTATTTGGTTACCACCTATACCAGAAAAATTGTTCCTACTCTATCTAACTGCCATGGACAAAGCCCTGGGGGAAATTTTATCTTAGCATGATGATAATGGAAAATAACATGCCATGTACTATCTTAGTCATATATTAGTAGAGTATAAGCATAAGTATACACCCATTAAAAAAGATTATTTGGCTATGGCCTTTATAGCTTAGAAACTATGCCATTAAATGTTAAATAACAAGACCATAACTATTTCAAAAGTATATTCGCTCAAGTATCTACTATCCAAAATAACTTTATAAGGTTGCATGGCCAAATGGATCATGCTTCTCAATGAGTTTGAGATCAAATACATCAACTAGAAGGCTATCAAAGGATAAGTACTTTTAGATCAACTTACTGAAGCTCACCTTGCAACTATAAAACCATTGACTTTTTAATTCCTAAACGAGTCTATTACAACCATCATTGAAACACCTCTTGAGGAACATCAATGGAAGCTATATTTTTATGGATAATTCATAACACATGGATTAGGGCTTACCTATTTTTTATTACCCCATAGTGGTATCTTATTCCTAAATCACTTTGTATCAAATTTCCTTGTACTAATAACATAGATGAATATGAATCATTCATCATAGGGATTCATCAAGTATTATAATGGAATATTCAACATCTCAAGCTTTATGGTGATTCTCAATTAATCATCAATCAGGTTACAGACCATTTTTAGACCAAATATGATAATTTGGTGCTATATAAGGCCATAACCAACACTCTTAAACAACAACTTACTGATGTACAATTTAAACACATACCTAGGGCCAAGAAAAGAAGATCAGATGCCATGGCCACCATTGGCTCTTTGATCTATCATCTAAACAAGGCAAAAGAATATCAATTCCTCATTGAAATCTTCTAGCACCATCTCATGAACCTTCAACCATCGTAATGATCAGTGATATTGTTGGTCCCAACCCTATATGATATTCAAACCTTTATACCTACCTTCATGATCACATTATGCCACCAAACCTCTCCTATAAACAAATCAAGGCCTTTACCCACCATGCTGCACATTATAACTTATTTGAACCAACCCTTTACTATTGTAACTTTGATGGAACTCTAATTAATTATTTAACTTTAACATAATCAACATTAGCATTATGATAAGTTCATGAAGGATTATGTGGATCCCACACAAGTGGGGTCATCCTATCCAAAAATATCCTATGTACTAGGTATTATTGGCCAACTATGGATGTAGATGCAACTGCTTATGTTAAAAGATGTGACAAATGTTAATGACATGCCAATCTAATTCATGTCTTAACCAAAAATCTAAAACCAATGCTTACACCATGGTCATTTACTACATGGGGTTTCTATCTCATTGGGAAGATAAACCTAACCTCCTTTGATGGACATAAACACATCCTCACTACTACCAAATATTTCACTAAGTGGGTTAAAGCTATACCCCTCACTTACATAACTAAAAAATAAATTTCCAAATTCATTTTTAACCATTTCATCTATCACTATGTTATCCCATCTGACATTCTATCTAATAATGGTGGATCATTTAAGAACAAGGATGTTAAATCATTGTGTGTCAAGTACAACATTACTTAACATTTTTCTACCACATATTACCTATAAGGTAACAACCAAGCAGAAGCATCCAACAAAACCATTATCAACATCCTTAAAAATATTATCAATGATGCTAGCCATGATTAGCACCTCTAAATATTTTGTGCCCTCTAGGCATAC
The DNA here is from genome assembly GCA_037957365.1 of Torreya grandis. NCBI lineage: Eukaryota > Viridiplantae > Streptophyta > Pinopsida > Cupressales > Taxaceae > Torreya > Torreya grandis. The sequence goes on along the minus strand of JARHVA010000317.1, from coordinate 5,725,973 downwards.
CACACTAATTATCATACCCCTATAAGAGCCACTCCATATACCCTACTTTATGGCATTGAGGCCATTCTTCCCATTGAGGTCGAGTTACCTTCTTTATGAAGTTTGCTAAAATATGTGCTAGACAATGAAGCTTATTGAGTAGCTCTCCTATAAGAGTTAGAGTTAATTGATGAAAACTGCATGGCCATAGTTAACAGCCTGTAAGTATACCAAAATAGACTCTATGGCTATTATAACCAATGAGTCAAACACATAGAATTTGAGCTCAGTGATCTTGTTCTTAAAGAAAACCAACATAATACCATGGCTGAGAAGAAACACAAGGGCAAGTTCAAACCTAATTGGATAGGTCCCTATATCATCATTATAAATTATGGCTCAAGAGCATATAGGCTCACTACACCAGCTGAAGATAAACTTGATGAGCTGATGAACATTATAACCTCAAGTGTTAGTTCACTTGAGAGACCTAAAGTATTATCTATGAGGCCTTAAAGATTCTAGGACCCCTAACTAATTCATAAGAAACCACTCATCATTTAGTTTCCCCATCCTTACTAGCCTAACATCCCATAATCTCATCATTTTGTGAGCCCATTCCCATTATTCCTCTACAACACAACAATCATGTTTTTTCTCATCATTTTCTTCTATCTTATCTCCTGGGATAACCATAGTTGGCATGAAGTTTTTTTTGGATATTACATCTATGGAACTATATAGGTAGCATCGACTTGCCTAGTGCATATGGAGTCAGCTTGGCCACCCCCTTTCTTTTCTTCTATTCCCCCTATATTATTTCTTTGTTTCGTTGTCTCCTATTGTAAGGGGTAATGTTCATCATTTTGTTTGTTGTCTATTTACGTTGAAATTGTGATTAACCATTGACATGTTTTTTTTTTCTTTTGTTCTTATTATTTTGTGCCTTTTTATGTCTTCTTTTATCTTTCTATTTGTTTTTTATTTGCCTATTTATTTGCTTTATTATTGTGCCTCAATTCAGTTTATGTGCATTCATTGGGTGTTTCCTTGTGCACTAGGCTTGAATCCATCCATATTCATACATCAACATTGTCATCATGGTTTTTATCATTGATGCATTATTTTTGATTGTTTATTATATTGCATGTTAGTCCTTTTGAATATTTTGGCTAAGTTATCATGGTGTTCTATCATGATGCCTACCATCATGTGCTACAACAAAAATTAGCTCGAGAAGTCTTTTAAGCAATGTGACCATGATATATCTCCTTGGCACTTAAAAACTTCCTTATCTATCCAAATCATATCACATACATAGTAATTACATCCGAAAGAATTTTAATCCTTGCTAGTTTGGATGCGCATCTCCATACTAATAGGTTTCCCAAATTCATCTTTCTCCTCTATACCAACTTAGTCTTACTTCATGAGTATGAATTCAACATGTAATCCCCATTATCCAATTTTCCATCATATTCCCATAATTTGGTCAATGATTATAATCACCTCTAGGTAAATCATTGTATCTCATCCCATTTATGATGCCAATATTTCTAACCACCTCTAGGCAAATCATTGTGTATCATCCCACTCACAGAGCCAGTGATTATAACCACTTATGGGCAAATAATGATGTTTCAATCTATTTAAAGGTTATTGATTATAACCACCTTTAGCCAAATCATTCTCTTTCTTATGCCCAACTAGGGCACGTCTTCATTATGATAATGCTTATAACTGCCTTTAGGCAAACCATTATCTCTATCTACCCAATTAGGGAATGTTTTTATTCTACCAATGATTATAACCATCTATTGGAAAATCATTATTTTCTCCTTTAATGATTATAACCACCTTTGGGAAAATCATTCTCTTTTTACCCTTACCCTCTTTTCAATGATTATAACTACATTTGGGAAAATCATTACCTTTTTTGTTCCACCCATGCCAATGATTATAACCACATGTGGATAAATCATCATGTTTATTTGTCCAATTGAGGTAACTTCATATGCCACTAATTATAACCATCTATGGGAAAATCAATCTTTTCTACCCCATTTTATCTTTTTGGTCTCATCATGTCCTTTTGAGGGACTGATCACCAACCCTTTTTATTGATCTCTCCCTCAAGAGGGCATCTAGAGTTCATCCATTGCGATTGAATTTGTAGGCATACAATACCTTTTCATTCTTTAAGAAGAATTTACTATGCCTATAACTTGCAACACCTTCCTAATCAAGGGCAAACTATAGACACATAAAATTGGCCACAACTGGCCCTCGATTGGACTTCAAACTGATTCCTACCAACCATTACAAATTAAGCCTAGGAATCATTAAATGTCCTTGATTTACTTGTGCATCATTCATCAAAGCTGAAAATCATGTTGAGACATACCTATTTGGGATACTAGCCCATATTCAATAATAAACTCTGATAGATTCATCTCTAATCACATTGCGATATCGCAACTGTCAATTTGGCCTATGACCTATTAAGTGGGGCACTTGCACACTTAAATAAAATATTGAAAGAGCTAAAAGGCAAATTATAATAGATTAACAAGCTAAACATGATTAAATGCCTAGTTGAATTATCCATTTGAAATTAATAAATATTTAAAAATGGTAATTCTAAAAATCAAAATATCCTAGCCTTTCATAATTGCCTTTATGAGTTGTCAAGCTCTTTGAAACTATCCTAAAATATCTAATTTGAGAGCCATTCCTAGTAATTGTAAATCATAATTACTTGACAACTATTAACTCTACTTGAGTTAGTTTTAACTCACCTAGGTTTAGTTTTAACCCATTCCAAGCCTAAACGTAACCTTAACTCACCTTGGGTGACATTTAACTCCTAAGGATATAAATACAAGGCCATACCTCTTCATTTCAAAAAACTTGGATATTGTAGAGTTATTATGCATAATTTACTCCATATAACTCATATAAGTAGTGTTACCATGCCCAAATATTAAGCCAAATAATTACAAGCCAAGGTGCCAAGTATAGAAAGATATAATCAACCTCCATTGATGAATACTTCATGATGCACAAGCTGAGCAAGCCATTCAAAAAAGCATTTGGAGCTCCAAAGAAGGTAAAAGAGTTGTGCCTTTTATTTTTTTATTGTGATTTCATTTAGTTTTTATTTACTAAGCTCTCTCTAGTGTCTAAGTTAGAGGTGTTAGGATCTTAGTGTGTTCATTTCATTTATTTTATGAGACTAACATAACACTAACCTCCCCTCTATGTTAAATTCCTAGCTACACACTCTTTAAATGTAAATTGACCCAATGATGCCTTAGCAAGGCATGTTTGTTTAACCTCCATGGTACTTTGAATGAGATTAAACTTCTTATCAGTTGTAAGCTCATTAGCTACCACTTCAAAAAGCTTGGTGCCTTGAAAGCTACCATATTATACTTCAAAGGGAAAAGCATATTCAATAATATCTTGAACTTGGACAATAGGAGGTATAGACCTTTGAATGGCCTCAAATTCACTAGATATCTCATTGAATCTTTGCCACAAATTATCTTGTTCCATAAAGTCATCAACAAATTCTTCTTTTGTTATATTTTTAGGTTGAAGCTATTACTCATACAAATGAATGTCAAGAAAATCATCTAATGTGATATCCTTCTCAAGCTCATCCTCTCTTATGTCTTGGTCAAACTCTTTGTGAGTAGCTACAAATTCATCTATATCTTCTCTTTCTTTACTCAAGAAGATTGACTTGTGCTTGTCTTCACTAAGGGGAGCCCCTATAGTGAGCTCTTCATAATAGATGCTTGAATTATCTTCTTGATCAGATATAACTTGATATTGCTCTTCTTTACTAATCTCCTATATGATAGGTTCTCCTTCAAGAAGGGATGAGGTGGGAGGGTGGTGAAAAAGTTCATGGGTTTGAGGGGAAATAGGAGGTGACGTGGAAAGTTCATGAATGAGCATGGGGATGGAAGGAGTACATTTTCACTTTGGGGATTTGGAAATGAGATATCATTGAAGGAATTCTTGAAGAGAGAGAAGGTTCAACTCTACTATAATTGTTCCATTTTCCTCAACAAACACCTCACCTTTCTCATAGCCCTCTTGAGGCTCTTAAAAAACTATAACTTCATCTTCCACCTTCTTTGCTAACACCTCTTTTCACATTGAAACTCTTTTTGGATAGACTTCCATGAGGGACAAGCTATTGGTTATTTAGGAAAGGGTAATGTGGCTTGATTAAACACAAGGTTTTATTCATTAACATCAAATTCTTGGTTTTCACTCTCTTCATCTTCATTTCTCTAAGACTTCACTACTTAGTTCCAAGTTGGAGTTTGAAAGCCATTGGGCTCATTTGAGGATTGGATTATCTCTTCTTGAGGATAATAAATGGTTTCATGAGGATAAGGGAGAGAAGACAACTGATATGGAACATAAGAAGACTCTTGAGGAGAGATAGATATAGCTTGAGGACTACCTCTATCTACTTCTTAAGAGCTTGGATTTCTGCTTCAAGGTTATTAATCACATATTCATGACAGTGCTCTTCATAGGATTCTTCATAATCTTCTTCATAGTTTTACTCAACAACATCATGTTCATATGGAGAAGGAATAAGGTGATCATAGGGCTGCCATAGCTCAGAGGACTGATAATAATCTTGATAGGAATGTTGAAGGATATAACATGGGTCATGATAAGGTTGGTAGGAAGGAGTATAATAAGAAACTTCGTGAAGATCAAAATAAATTCCTAAAGTATAAGATATTTTGATTACCTTAGTCATGGAAGAGTGCACTAGTTTACAACCAATATTTAAATGTTGGAGTCACCAGATACTACAATAAGTGGACTAATATAGCTCCTTATTGTCAAGGCCAACATCCACCTTGAACAATCTTCTTGGAATTCATATCCCATTGGGTGTTCTAGAATTGTTATAGACAAAATTTGCACCCTAGAGAAGTTGATGAAAATTTCTCAAATTTAGGATAACATGGAACTATCTATGCACATAGATAAGCTACTAGAAGAGATAAATCTCTAGATTTGAAAGGGCTAGCTCCCTTGATCTATCTTTAACACTACACTAGACTAATCATGATTGGGGGTGAAAAATAAAGAAGGAAACATAAAGCAACCTAAACTAATAAAGTTGATACACTAAATATAAGTTCACAAAACACACTTGAATTTCACTAACAAAGAAGACTGTTAAAACTGACCTCAACTCAATGTCCTTTTAGCTTAAGTATTTCTCATAGAGGCAGATTGATATGCATATCTAAAGGTGAGTGAAAAAGAGGTCTGATCCTAGACACTACTAATCCCTCTCACACTTAAAAACATACTTAAAAAATATATACACTTCATGAGACCTGTTAGAAGAGATATCACTCACACAAAAAATGCAAGAGCAAAATGGAAGCAAGGAGAAGACATTCATCACTTATCAACCACATAGACCACTTGAAATACTTAGGCAAGATATTTTAGAGATAAAATAAACTTTATAAAACTTTATTTAAGTGCAAATAAGGATTCCAAACTAGTAGGGATTTTCCATACCAAGTATGGATCATTATAATGCCAAAAAGGCTTGCATATATGGAGCATAGGAGAGGAGAGAAAAGAAGAGAAGTGGAAGGGTCACAAGGCCAAGTGTAAAGACTTGGAAACCAATTACAATTAAAAAGAGTGAGTTGGAAAATAGGTCAAGAGGTTTTCATGAACATGTGTCAATTTGAAACATAACACCTTCCTCAAGTTGGCGTAGATCTCTTCATTGTGTTACTTGAAACTGCCTTGATGATGGAGAATCACTTAATTGATTGAAATTGACTTAGAATTACTTAACACATATGTAATAACATGGAAATTTAGAAACAAGATAGTGATAGTCATCCATGTCTCTCTAACTAATGAACTCCCCTTTGTCACTTGTCATTCATTATCTGTAGTCACTCATTAGCTTTCTAAGCCTATAACTTCACACTTGTCACTTAAGTGGCTGTAGTTTCTCACAGAGATTAATTATATGGGTGTTAAAAAACACACTTAGACCTTATTTTTACTTTGGTATTTCATATATACCTCAATTAAAATCAAACAACACTTCTCATCATCACACTTAGGCAGTCACTTTGCCTTCTCACTGTCCTATTCAGACTGTCTATAATGAATCATCTAACATATAGGTTTAAATGATTAAAAAAGGTGATAATGGTATATTAGGAGTTATAAAACATCCCTACACACCTCCATTAATTGATTTCATTCACCTATTCCCTTTTGTACCTATGAAACACATCAAAACCTATAAAAAATATTAGGTCTATCCATGCAAGTGAAAGTACAAAAAAATTGGATGTAAAGGAGAATAGGAGAGTGATAAAAATGTTAAAAACAATTATAAGGAATTTTTTTGACATATAGATTCATATCCCTTCATCTTTTCTCCATCAGGTTCATACAAGGGTTTTAGGAGGGTTTTAAGTCATCTAGCTTCTTAGTAATGATTCATAAATTATAGATGATTAAAATTAAAAAAAATTCCATAGAGATAAAGTGTAGGACCCATTTCAACTATTAATATCTACTTGAGACACCATGCATCTCATTTGTATATATTTTAGCAAATGAAGTTGGCTCTCTATCTCCTACATTGTCTTCTGGATATGCTTGAGAGAGAATTAGATGAAAATGACCACTCCTATGTTATTTCATAAAAAACACTAATTATTTTGGGTTTTAAAATTTACCATAAAGGTTATAAAATTAATTTTAAGTATATCATGATCATATGACTCAAGTTGGAGGCCATGAGGGTTTAGGCCTAGTTTTAGGCCTAGTATACCTAGACTATATTTTTTGTGTATATGGCCACCTGTAGGTGATCACATTGAATGTAAGTGTTATTAAAAAAAAATAATCTCAAAATAAACATTTTACATCATTATATAATTATTAAAATACTCCTCATTCATATTTTTTCTATTCATGTGTAATGTCTACAGGTTTTGTTGCTCATTGAGTGCCTTTTATCTGAGACAAAATAGAGGACACCTCTCTTATTGGTAAGACATAAAATTTACTATGGAGGGATTTTTCAGGTCTTTATAAAATTATATACCAATTTTCATAACTTTTTCATGCTCCAAAATCCTTAAACATCTCAAACTCTCAAGACTAGCTACTAGGACTGTGATTGTGGTAAACCATAGAAACCTAGACTGAGTGTGAAACTAGAAACATATCTGCCACTCTTTACCCTATTGTATTACGTTTAATAATCACATGAAAATATTATGTCATAAAATTTGAGGATGTATTCAATATGGTTATCCACCTTTCATCATTATTTACCAACCAAATTGTATGTTTCATTAGCCTAGGCTAGTCTGTAGTATGGACCAATTATAAGTGCCATTTTAGAGAAATCAAAGGATCCTATAGGTGATGATCTATGTTTTACCCATTTTGGTCCCTCTGAGGTCAATAGGATCATATCACACCTAAAAGGACTTATTTCTACTTTGAAACCATGTTATCATTCTCACAATCAACACACTAGGTGTTATTTACAAATTGCAGTGTTCTAGATTCAACTGCATTACAGTTTTCGAGTGCTTTCAATGGAAGATTGACTAGATTTGGAATTCACTCAAACCTCATTCTCCCTCAACCAAAAAATTTACTTTCATGTTCAAATGTGACTTCTAGGCCTAGGCTATAAGGTTGAAACTATTAGGCCTACTTAGATCTCATATGCCTTCACCAACAAATGGCATTTTGTGAGGCAGAATCCTCTTTTGGAGAAATTAAGGTAAGTTGTTTCATTTGAAACTTTCCTAACTCTGTGAACATGGATCTATGTCTAACTATATGTAGTGACCTTACCACTTTCATTGTTATACTCTATACTCTCAGACTTGTCTGACAGTCTCAATTGGATTCCAAACACCTTTAAAGCCCTTTCATCACTACTCAAACCTCTATGGTATTGGCTTCAGACCACTATTTGAGATTGCCTATAGGTGTTATTAGATATAACATTATGTGCTTAGTTATAACCTCATCAACACCCTAATAACCTTTCACTAGGTTCATGGAATTTTTTTGAGATCTTAGTTAAGTTCAAAACCTTCAAACACCATTATACTTCCTTTCTTTAGGTTGACATTAGATTGGTCTTCAGATAAGCCTGTAGATGGTCCATTTAAGGCTACTTGATTATATCAAGTGTCTTAGACCTTTTCCTCCCATCAATGATCCCTTGATTCAAACCTTCTATGGAGAAACTAATCACCATGTTTTGGGTTGAACACAACTATGTTATTCTTACTTTGAAGCCATTTATAGGAAGATGAGACCCTACACTTATCAAACCCTATCTACAAACTTCATTCATGTTTATTACTAGCATAATGAGATTTTTATGTTATCCTTCCATGATCACATGTGCCATACCATGGTAAAAACAACATGAAATGGATGAATATACTCTGTCAACCTGCATATACCAATTGGTTCACACAAATCAATGCAAAAGTGAGAAAAATAGAGGTGTTAGGTTTATGCAAGTAGTTTGAAGGCATCCATAATCTTAAATATTGTTCATATAGTACATATCACCATTATTAAAACTATGTCTATGGAAAGGAAGTGCACAAGGATTACTAATAGCCACCAAGTACACTTAACTCAACTCTCCCCTATTATCTATACTAAGTGTAAACTGGTTGAGCTTATTGACTTGCCCAAGAGAGCAATGAGAGAGAGAGGCTAGTTTTAACCATTTTTGGAGATGTTTGAACCACTTGAGCTTGGAAGTGAATTTTGGGGATCTCAAGAGACTTCTCTAAAGCCTTCCCATGTGCCATTTAAACTATGTAATATGTATAACTAACTAAACATTCGCTTTTTCCAAGTGATCATCTTGCTTCTAATGTTAAATTTGCAACATGTCAGTTTCAAACTATTCCTCTAACATTTTATGACACATGCAATGTTATATTTTATCTTGAACTTTTTTCCTTTGATAATAGATTGTACAATTCATTTTGATGACCAAAAGGTGGCCAAAAAGACATGAAAAGAATTAGACAAATGTGACAATGTTAGAACATGTTGTGTGACCCTCAAAATGTGACTAGACCTCTTTAAGGACCATGTTTACCATGTTCAAACCTAGAAGACCTCATGAAAAGTTTGAATATGTAGGGGGTTGACCTAATTTGACCTAAGGGTATAATTAGTTGATAATAGTAATGTAATAATAATCTTTAATTATTATTATATAAATCTTATAGATCAAGTAATGATTATGGAATCCATCATAATGTTTTACTATTCAAACATACATAATAAGGTAGTGAGATAAGTAAACATTAAAAAATTCACTCATTTATCCAAACAAGACTAGCTATGTAAGATAACAAAATTAGTGAAATCACTCAAATAATCAACATGATCATCATCAACAATCAAGATTATACTAGAAAGCATATTAATAATCACATAAAGGAAAATTACACAAAACATGCTATGCTATCTATATCAAAAAATTAATTATGAAACATGATATATTAAGTGGTGTGTGCAAGGGTTTATGGATTCATTCTTTGTCATCCCCTAATGTTTCCATTTAGACCACCCTCTCTGATGATACTCTCCCTTAATCACTATCTGAGGGAAGAATATGTCCTACATCCATCTCATGACAATGAAGATAGTTATTCCAAAACATCATTATATCCATAAAATAATGCATTATAATAATCAACCATGATCATAATATACTAAATGTAAAAGTACTGCTAACTCATAACGAACTAATCATGTAATTTAAGCAACATAAACTATCCCATAATTAACATATGCCATCAAACTTAATAAAATATTAGTTAATAAACTAATCAACCATAATAATCCATATATCAAATAGGTTATTTAGCTTAGAGAGAAATTAGAATGTGACATCCTTCCCCCTAAATCTGGTCATCATCTCAATGACATTTATTCAAACATAAATTATGAATTAAAAACATTATTCAACAGAAAATAATCTAATATGAAACAATAAATCAAGCAAATAAAGGTGGAAATAGTCTATAAAACTCATCATAGTCCTCCTAAATGGCACTATCCTCAGAGTATTGGTCTCACTAGACCTTACATTGTGACACTTCTTTATTACACAAATCAAGTTTTTGAGTGTAAATTACTCTGATTGGTTCTACCATGACCACCCTAGGATTTAGAATTTATAGATCATTCCAATACAACACATGTGAAGGACCAACAATATACTTTTTAAGATAAGACACATGGAAGACATTATGTAAAATAGTTAGAGCTGGTGGCAATGCAAGCCTATACACTATAGGGTTAACCACTTCCAAAACCTCAAAGGGTTCCACATATCTTGATGAAATTTCATCAACTTCTTGAATTTAATTGAGATTTTTTGAGGCTTAACCCACAAAAACACTTTATCACCAACAAAAAACTACCTAGCTATTCTCTTCATATCAACACAACTTTTATATTTGTCATTGGCCTTGACCAACCTCTACCTAATTAACCTAACTTGCTCTTCCATTTCTGAAAGCATCTCAGGTCTAAAGACTACCATGTCTTCTAACCTATCCCAACTAATTGGTGTTCTACACCTCCTTTTGTACAATCCTTCAAATAAATCCATCTTCAATGCTGATTGATATGAGTTACTATAAGCAAACTTAAATAATATAAGTTACTCCTCCAATTTGTCTTACTGATCTATGTAATAAATATGAAGGAGATATTCTAAAATATGATTAACTCACTCTATCTGTCCATCAGTTTATGAGTGATATACAGTGTTGAAGTTCAACTAAGTACCCAAAGTTGAATTTAGAGTCAAGTAAAACCTAGAACTCATCCTCATATCTTGATCCAAAATGATCTTTTTTGGAAAACCATGCAACCGATATACTTCCTTTACAAATATCTTTGCAAGTGTAGGTACATCATCAGTCAAGTTTCTCAATATGAAGTGAGCTACCTTAGTTTTTCAACTACAACCAAGATCATGTCATGCATGTTCCATGATAATAAACCTTGGACAAAGTCCATACTAATCACCTACCACTTCCATTTTGGTATGTCATGTGGATACAATAATTCATATATATGAACATGTTCAACTTTCATACATTGTCATTCCAGACAATAAGACATAAAATCTGTTGCATCTCAAGATTCCTTTCTAGAAATAGAGTGGTCTAAGCTCAACCATAAGCTTGGTTACACTTGAATTTCATTAATATGGGGTATTATGTAATTCCTTTAATATGGTGCTCCTTATATTCTCTCTATTTGGCACACACATCTTACCATTGTACCACAAAAAACCATCATTTTTTATTTTGAATCCCTTATATTTAGAGTCTTAGACAATACTTTCTTGACCTGATCATAAAATTCATCTCTTGGTGAGAATTTAATCACTTTATCTCTAAAATTACTCTTGATAGTAGCCATCATTGCTATGTACCTTATACTACTTAGAACATCAACTAATATGTTCTGCTTGACTTTGATATAGTTAATATCAAAATCATAGTCAAATAAGAACTCTAACAATCATATTTGATGAGCATTCAGATTCGATTGGGTAAAGATGTACTTGAGTCCTAAGTTAACAATCTTGTGCTCAAATAATTTTCCCAATAGATAATGCCTCAAAACTTGCAAAGCATGCACAATTACCATAAATTCTAGGTCATGAGGGGCATAATTCACCTCATATGGCTTCAATTTCATAGACTCATAGGCTACCATTGAACCATCCTACATAACAACTCATCAAGTCCATCCCTAGATGCATTGGTGATCACTGAGAATTGACCATTAGGATCGAGAACTCTTAGAATTGGTGTTGAAGTAAGCCTTTTTTTCAATTCTTAAAAGGCTACCTCAGACTTATCTAACCAAATGAAATGCTAATTATTCCACTAAAGATAGGTAATAATATTATCTATCTTAGATAAATTTGGAATGAATTTTTTGTAATAACCCATTAATCCCATGAAATTCCTTACCTCATGCACATTCTTTGGTGCCAACCACTCCATTATGGCTCTTATTTTTGATGGATCTACTAAAATACCATCCAAAAAGATAATATGTCCCAGATACTACACTTTTTTTTGAAAAATGCATACTTAGGCAACTTACCATATAACCTATGCTTCTACAAACATTGCAAAACCAATTCTAGATGCTGTAAGTGCTCTTCCTCATCCTTGGAATAAATGAAGATGTAATTAATAAATACCAACACAAAATGATTTAGGTAATCTCTAAACACACTGTTCATAAGATTCATAAATATTTTTGGATCATTTGTTAATCCAAATGATAATACTATGAACACATAGTGCCCATATTGAGTCTTAAATGCTATTTTTAGGATATCCTCTCCATAGATCCTCAACTGGTGATACCCTACTCTAAGATCAATATTATATAAGATTATTTCTCCTCACATTTGATCAAATAGATCATCAATGCATGGCAATGCATATCTATTCTTTATTGTTGCTTTATTCAGCATCTTATAATCTATACACAAGCAAAGAGTGTCATCCTTCTTGACAAAGATAATGAGAGCACCCCATGATGACATACTCAGTTGAATCAAACCTTTAGACAATAAATTTTAAAGTTATGCCTTTGAATCAACTAGTTTAATGGTTGTAATTATATGTGGTGCCTTAGAATGCAGTTCCAATCCAGGTATGATATCAATCGAGAAATCAAACTCACACTTAGGTGGCAATCCTGGTAATTATTTTGGAAACATGTCAATGAAGTTTATCATAAAAGTATAATCTTTGATTGATGGTTACTTCAATTCTTCCATCTCATTTATCTTAACATTAAATTCCTAGCATCCCTTCCTTTGAGGTTTCTTGAGTTGAGTTGCAGAAATTTGCCTTAGCTTCAACTCCCTTCTTATTGGGATCACACAAAGTTTACACAAATAAATTGCACATGAGAGCCAAACACAAAGATCTTTATTTGAAAGCACACAATATAATATTATTCACCTTATTTAATCATTTAGGCACATTACATATATATAGGAAGAATCTTTCCTATAAGGAGGGAGATTCATAACTCCACAACTAACTCACCAATCCCTATGATTATGCAATCTCACAAATAACCTATATTCATAATATTGTTGTAACTCCTAAAAATATTACAATCAAATATAAAACTAATTATTTACCAAAGTAAATACCAAATTTAAAGACTCCTTAACATCTCCCCTTAGTGTTTACGTGGGGAAAATGTACATCTTTAAGAACTATCTTGAATAAAATTGTATGCCAATGCATACTTTTAGGTCTACATACTACTATTTAAATCTTGCTATCTAGATCTTGCTGCACATGACTGCTACTATGCAAAGAGCATATCTCGTATTTATTTCATGTGAATGAAATAGATGTTTCACTAGATGATCATCTTCATAAAGAAGTATGACATTCAAAGGACCTTTGCAGTCAAAGGATTTATATAGTTAGCTACCCTCCTATACAAATATTGCCACATTACACTATATCTACACTCTCCCTTTTCTTCAATCTAGTATGGGAATGAAAACACACACAAAATTAGAAAATGAAATATCATGAGGAATAAATCCTCATTATCATCTTATGTAGCCTTTATTAATGTTTTTTTCCACCCAATAAAAAACAACATAGCTAATTTCCATTGCCACTGAAGAACTATCCTTGGTGTTAGCTGATTTGGTACAAAATAAACCACACTAAAAAATGAAAAAACACACCACACATGTGAATAAGAATGATATTTTGTTATAATTCAAACACACACACAAAATATGTCACCAAATCATCTGGGCCCCATCATTGGTGACTGACGAGAGGCTTTAACACCTCTAACCTTTGTTTCTTCCATCTTTCAATGAATGAAGCTGTTTACTCAACCGATGAAGAAGTGAACCACAATTATTTCCTCATTGGGTGTAATTTCCCCCTCAATGTGAAATAATTCTTAGGATGTTAGGGTTACCTAAAAATGCATCTTTTTACAAATAATTTTATATTTTTTACAAATTTTGACAAAAATGACAAACTTCATCGACTTTGACTTTATCCACATATGGACACTTTGAGTTTTTTGACTTGACTCTTTTAACATATTAAATCAACATTTTTGAGATTTTTAATGATTTTGGACAATTGATGACAAATAAATTTTGACCTAAATTATCTATATAATAATTTTTGAGACATTAAGTCTAACAATAAAAAGATATACTAAATTAATGACTTATTGATTTTGACAATTAAAAACAATGACCAAATGAATAGACTAAAACCTATTTTACAATAATAACTATAGACCATAAAACAAACTAGAGACTTAATGAAACATAAATAAAGTTTGACATTTTTTAAAAATAAAGACAAATGCCTTGTGACCAACAATATAACTCAAAACTTATAAACACTATTTTGACATAAACTAAACATAGAATAATAAACAAATACTTTTGACTAAATGTTGAAAAACATGACTCACTAAAATAATTGCTCCACAAAATTAGGATGATGAGAAATTCAAAGATATTCAAATTGCATATGTGGAATCTACCAAGAGCAATAAACATGTAAGCATTGTAGAAATGGCATAAGATGCAAGTTTGTTAGGAACTTGAGACGGCTGTATATGACATGGTGAGGAGAGCGAATACGTTGAAAGACTATTATAAAACATTCATGATAGTTTGAAGATGTGCCACATTAAACTAAGTAGACTATAAATAATTTGAAATCTAAGTGATTATTATGGTAAAGATTGATGTGTTGAATGGTCAATTAGAATGAAAGACTTGATTTATATCAATAGATTATAAATATTTACTTAGTAATCTTAAAATTAACCCATAATTTGACTTGATAGTATTTATATCACACCTCATAGAAATAATAACTCATGCTATACTGAAATGAACCACAAGAAACACTAACAACACCTTTAACATGACCCCCACATTGGTTGTTCGTGTATGACAAAGAGCATACAATTAGATTGAGCAATACCCAATTGATGGTACTAATCTGATCAAAATATTAGAATAATTTTGATTGCACATGTGAATGAGTAACATGACCACCACTTTCTAGGTCTTCATTTATCATAAATTCTTTATCACTCACATAAACCATTGCATAATGATGAAGTATTATGACAATAGATTGTTGATTGAACCCAGATGCCCACAAAAATAGAATATGTATGAAACCAAATTAGCTTGCACAATTTTTTTCCTCATTATCCAAGTCAACCAAGAATCATAATGGTTCTTCCTTGTACAACATCTCATAGTTCCATTAAAGCATTAGATCAGTGTACTCTGATACCAGATATTTGGGTCAAACAAAGTTTACACAAATAAATTGCATAGGAGATTCGAACATAGAGATATTTATTTAAAAACACACTATAATATTAATCACCTTATTTAATCATTCAGGCATATTAAATATATATAGGAAAAGTATTTCTTATAAAGCAAGAGATTTATATCTCTATAAATAACTCACTATATCCCTATGATTATGAAATCTCACAAATAACCTATATTCATAATATTATTATAACTCCCAACAATATTATAACAACCAAATATAAAAATAATTATTTACTAAAGTACATACCAACTATAAAGACTAATCCTTAACACTTCTCTCACCTTGAAGTTGTGTTTAATTTATGAAATCATCTTGACACTCAACCTTCTTCAAAAAATAGTCAACCTTGGATTTATACTTTGCAATCCAATTGACTCCTACGATCACATCATAGGATCCTAATGATGTTACACAAAGATATACTACTATAGTAAACTCAAGAAACCTAATCTTTGCTTCGAATAGACACTTGTCAACTTTGACCTCCTATATTGTACCAACCATGCATTTTCCATTACTGTAGCCTTTATAAACAATTTACTAAGAATTCTAGGAGCAATGAAACATTCTATAACTCTCGTATCAATCAAAATAGAAACTAGATGATTGAACAAAATCTTGACAGTTCTATGGGTCAAGCTTGATACTCAACCTATTGATTGTTAATAGTTGCATGAATCCACTATTAAAATGTACCTTACTAAGAAGTTGGACCCTTGTTCTTTGATTTGTCCTAAGGACATTCTCGAGTAAAATTTTCACCTCTATAAATCAAGCAACCTCCAAATGGTCCTTTCTTCCCAATTTATTGGTTTCCCTTAAAAACACCCTTGAAATTGTTACCAGGTTTCTTATTCCCTGAACAACTATTGAACTTGGCATTCTGATTCTTAAACTGACCCTTGGAATCTCCATTCCTCTACATCTAGTTCTTCTTGAAAGTTCGTTTAGAACTTCCAAATTTATTTTTTAACTTATCTCTTAATCAAATAATAGATTTCAATTTCTATTCTTGTGTGATCACTTTCTCGAACACTTGATCCATGGTAGACGGACCATGCACATCTACTTCAAAACAAAATTGGGGTTTCAATCCCATGATGAATTTCCCAATTTTAAACCTTTCATCTACCTAATACTAAGGTATATACTTAAGAAGGTTAGAGAATTGCTCCCAATATTCATTCACTGACAAATCTCCTTGCGTAATATTTTGAAAATCTATATGCATTTGGTTGAAGTACATCTATGGAAGCCATTATGACCTAAATAGTGTCATAAACTATTCTCAAATGGTGGTGGTTGAGTCAAGGTTCATCTTGAGCTTCTTATTTTCCCACCAAGTTATTGCTTCATCAATAAGTTGATAATCTCCCTAGACTAATTTCATGACTTTAGAAAAATTTTGAATCTAAAAATACTTTTCCATTTTTATTAGCCATGCTTCAACTCCATCCCTTAATATAGTTCAATCAAACTTGGGTAGATTCACCTTTTTCATGTTGTGTGCTAACTCTGTAACTACTCAAGCTCTCACATCCTATGGCACCTCCTCATGCCTTTACTCTTAAATATATTCCTAGTCATTAAGATGCTCTTTAGATTCCTCCTAAGCATTCTCATCTTCATGGCCATTCACTTCCTATTCTAGGGATGCAATTTGGTCCCTAGTCTCTTACATAGATGTAAGGATTTGGTCTAACTTTATAGCTTCCTCAACAACAAATTGATTTGGATCAACAAAGGGTTTAGTACTTGTTGTACCTATTGTCACTTGGATTTTCACCCTTTGATGAGATTCCTAAGCTCTCCTTATCTAAGTGGCATAATGAAAACACCTCTAAGCTTGTGGGTAGCCTAAGGATGAGGTGAATCTCTAGAAAAGGATAACTCCCTTGATGTACCACTTTGGATTGCAACTACACCTAAAATTTAAGGGGAAAAGGGAGAGAGATAACTAAAATCAAACTATTATAAGGGAATGATACACCAAATAAGATTATGACTTCCAACTAGTAGCATGTTACACATGAAATCATGAGACAAACTGAACATACACTTATCCAATCTGCATCTTCTCACATAAATGTGACATTATGAGGTTGTGGATGAATGTGAAAACCTAGGAGGACTATACAAGAGGCCTTGAATGGAACTAATGAATAGACTAACTTACTCAATCTTTGGAATTTCTTATAACACTTCACATGCCCTACAATAAGAAGCTTTCTAACTATAAATAGGGTGAAAGAATGAGACAACATGCTAAGGAATCTATAGTTTTCACTAAGAAAGATATAAAATTAAAGTAACAGACACTAAGAATGGTCATGAATAGGTAAAAACTAGTAGTCTTATTGATCAAATGGTAGGCAAATGAGTAGGGCTTTGCCATGCTCAGGTGAAGCATAATTTAAAATGGCCAAAATGGATAGTTCTTATAAAAATTGAGAGAGAGAGAGAGAGAGAGGAGAAGAGAGAATCCCAAGGGTCACAAGGACACTTGTAAAGATAATAAAATTAGTTACTTGTGAATGAGAGTAGGATATGGGATAAACCATGTAAGGTTAGAAGGAACAAGTGGATATCTAAGTCATAAAACTCTTACAAAGTGGCATAATATTCCTCATTCTAGCTTAGAAAAACCACCTTCATGATTTGGGATTCTTAAAAACCTCATAAATAATTAAGAAAAATTATAATTATTGGAATGAAGGGGAAGGATTTTATACATGCCTCTCTATGCATTGGTTATAGTCTTATCCTTTGGAATCATCCCAAAATGAGATATCATCATCTGCTATAAAAAAACTCCTCTTTTATGCACCCTACACACTTGGATTCCAAAAAGACATAATTTTCACATGAAAATACATGGGAGGGAGTGAATGACACCTTTAAATACCTTCCATATCCTTAGAAGCATTAGGGACACCTTAAAATCTCGTCACTTGAAGATCTCCACCCTGATCACTAGCTTGTCCATTGTGCCAGTTTTGACTGGCTGAAATGAGAGCTCTTGTTGAGGCACTTATGATTTTTTTTTAGGAATTAAATTAACATGAGGAGTTATCAAAATTCTTAATCTTTCTCCCAAAGTTGATTTCATCTTTAAAATCCTCTTAAAACTTGCACAATGCAAAAAAATATCAAGAAAATCTTGTTTTATTCCTATGCATACAAAAAAAAACATGGGGTGTATCTTGAGGGAGTCCTCTCCAAGGTATAATCATCATCCTTGTCAAAATATCTCATTAGAGCAACTATCCAACTCCATTTTTCCAAACTGGTCACTAGGAATGGTTTGGAAGGGTTTTGAGTAGTTTTGACTCTTAAGCATCGTTCATAAAAACTTGATGTTTAACTTGAAAAAAATTATTAAAAAAATGATGTTAAATGACCCTAATAACACCTCCAAACTTATTTTTCCCCCATGCAAAGCTTCAAGGCAGATGTAAGCTTTCAAATTTGACCTATCAAACTTGTCTCTCTATTTCTTGCATGCTTAAGTTGGTTTTTATGCCAGAAGTGACCTTTTCATAGTTTAATTTGAATATAAATATCTTTAAAATATATTATATGACCTAAAAAACATGTCTCAATAGGTTAAAAATCTCATCTAATGCTATAAGTGTGAAAGACACCTCATTTGCACACTAGGCCTAATGTTGGTCTTATAGCTTGTCTGCAAGTTTTGGTGTTTTAGACTTTCTTGTTGGGATTATTTACCTTTAACCAGCTTGATTAACTATATAAATACCCTAATAACATTCCCAAATTAATTTTAATTCTCTACCAAGGTTGGAAAGGAAGTTGGCTTCTCATTTGAACTTTAGGCCAAGTCATGCTTAATAGGCTTAATTTGTCCTTGAAGCCTAAAATGGCTCCTCATAGATTCCCCTAAAAAATAAATGATTGAGAAAATTTTATATTGTCCCAAAAATAATTTATAATATATTGGGAAGCATATATAGATCCAAAAGTGAAGGTGATCTCTTGTTTGGATTCTAAGCCAAAACCCTACTCTTAAGCCTGACTGCAACCTTTGGTTTATTTGATCTTCTTGTTAGGTTTAATATTTATTTGATGTGTTATTAATATTTTTTTATATGTATTTAAACTTATCAACACTTATTTAAGGGTTCCATGTGCTCCTGATCCATCATCTCATCCTCCTTCCTCAAGGTTGCAATTTTCATATACAAAGGGAGTGCCCTCTATCTGAGATAAAACAAAGGGCACTCCCCTATTTTACCAAAAAAATGTGAATAATTAAGGAGGTTATCCAAGTAATAAAGGTGATTTGTAAAAATTTTGAGCTCTTGAAAATATTATTTGACCTCTCAAACTCTCAAATATCCAAGGCATACCTATTAGGCAAGGACTATGTGCAAGAAATTCATCCTAGACTGTATATTTCATGTTTAGAGATCCCTTTTCTATCATATATCAATTAAGAGAGTTTTATTAGGATAATATGATTATATTTAAGGAATCCTAGTCCTCAATCATCTCTCCAAACCTCCACATATACTCCTCATACCCTTGTCTAGCTTAGACTGAGCATAACCTTGACTGTGTCCTGCTTCTTGAGATCATACCTTATTTGACCTTGTAGATGATGGATAGGAGTTATTAATATATTATAATATAATTAATACATGTTTTATAACCATGTGTTCACTTTGTATGACCTTATATCATCAGTTATGACCTATTTATCAGCTTACTATCTGTAATAATCACCTACAATGGTTATAGGTTCTCATAGGGTCCTACGGGGTCCATATAGGATTGTTTACATTGTTTAAATCTCACTAAGGTGATCATGGATTTTAATAAGGTGGTAATAAGTTTGTTTCATCACTCCAACTTATCTATACCCTTTACATGTCCCTTTATCTCACAAACTGAGTTCCTTCTCCCTTGATTGTGAAACCTTGCCCTTAAGATTCTTGTGTGTATTAGCCTTAACTAAAATTGATCATGGTGTTTAAAGAATATCCATTAAGCATGAGGTACATATATCAGATAATACATACTTTTATTCAACTCACTCCTTAAAACACCACCTATATATCAAGTTTGGGTCACTGCTTACTTACCCAGCTGAAGGTGGGTGTTTTAGAATTAGACACACATGTAGGTGTGTTTTAGGGTATAAAACATAGTATGTTGTCCTTTCAAATGATACTTTTATCACAATTTTTCTCTTCCATCATATATAACCTTCAAATCATAGGTCAAGGTTTCAAATTACTACTTTAGGTCAAGATTAACTTTGAGAGTTTCAAAACCTGTAGACTTCACTGTCAAAATTCAGTGATGAGAAGTGCATGTTCAAGCTTCACTATCAAGAGAACCAAAGGACTAAACCACGCTCTCATTTTTTAAAGTTGATACCCTATGTGAGAGATATAGGGTATGATAATTTGGGTGCATCAAAAGTCTTTATAATTTAATTGTAGGCTTTCAACCAAAAGATTAGGTGTTATGTTTTGCACCTTTGGGGATTTGACCTCTAAAACTGTCATCTCATTTTTTGAAGGTTGCCTTCATTCCTCATTTATCAATACATGATTAAAAACAAGTACACCATGATATTTAACCATATCAAGACCCTTAATAAGGTTCATCAGATGTTTTAACATCTCCATACAAGCATCTTAGTCCCCTGTTTTGCCACCTATAGGTGGATATTCACATATACATAGGTAGTAAGGAAGTTTCAAATAGTAAATAAGAAAAATAGTCCATTAATGAGTTTTAAACATATTTAAAAGATTTAAAATGGAATATTAACACTATAATTGTATGAAACAAGTGTCAACACATCCCATTTAATGTGAATTTATCTTCTAAGGACCTGTAGGTAAGCATGTTCATGGCATATTAGGTGAAAGTGTGTTATATGATTGCTACAGTCTTTTATTATGCCAAGTGGAGGTTCTTATTTAATTAAATTGAGGTGAAAACATGTTCAAATTCATGAATTATCTCTTAACCTTCCATGAATCATGTTAAACAGGTCCACACACATGATTTTCTATGATTGCAAGTAAGAATGAGCAAGAAGTTGATTGAGAATGAGAGTAGACTGCAATATTGATCCAAGCATGATGTAGTGAGATCAAAACATGAAGTTAGGTGATAAATATGACATTAAGACATGGAAATACACCATATTTTATTCACATGGAATCCTTTGTATTGAATTCAACCTTGCATAAGTGGAAAATTGATTGAGACTACACATGGTGGTACCTTCCTATAAAGTGAGTTATTTGGAGTAGCAAATCAACTTAAAACCTGAAACCAACAATAGAGAGCATTATATAATGATGAAAAAATCATTTAGAATCATCCTCAATAGTTGGTTCATTGAACTTGACCAAAATGGAGCAAAACCTATAGGGTACATAGATTAATAGGTAGAAAAACACAGTCAAATTCAAGAGTATGGCTCATAAAAAACATGGCATCATTATTAAAAATATTTATATTAAAATTCAGGTATATAAGTTTAATTTAACCTCCCTACAACATTTTGTCTAAAACTTCCCCTATTGTCCATACCAAGTACAAACTTGAAGACTGCTTTTGTTTGTCAAGAAGCGTGAAAAAGGAGAAAAATAGTTTTGGGCCAAAAATGGCACTTCTAGAGCATGTCAAGCACTAAGATGGATCTAAGGAAGTTGAAGAGTCATATTATAATAGTCACCCATGTGGTACACTTCCCCATGAGCTGTATAAGTGCCAAACTCAATTTTTTCCTCAAGACAACTATCATTTCTTCTGAAGAACCTACCACCTTTTGGTTATGTTAGTTAATTAAGACCTCTTGGGACACATGGGATGTGAAATCATCTTTTAAAATATTAAAACTTCCCAATAAATTTGTATAAATGATTAAATGCCCTTTTTTGACCTCAAAATGACTAAAAGGACTAAGGACCAAGGCTAGTATAACATTAAATGACACTAATTAACCTATAAAACACCTTGTGACATATGTATTAGACCCATAAAATAATTAAAAGTTAATTTTTTACTTATATGGGTCCTAATTTGACCTAAAAGTCAAATTTGGTCAATAAATTGGTGACTCATAGGGGTAGTATGCTTCCTCTGCTAACTAGACCAATAGCCTTATCAATCCATTGGGCTTAGGAGTCATCTAAATTTTGAGATAAATAAGGAGAACTTTGAACATTGACCACAATATTGATCAAAACAAGACAACTAATTGACTACCTCAACCACATAAAACAAAGGACACACATAAAATGAAGTAAACACACTAACAAGACACACATGTGCTCAAAGCACTTAGGAAAAATAGGAAGCAAACAACTATATACAACTCAAAACTAAGCATACGTCCCTTTTTAGGATCAAAATTAAAGTTTATTGCATCTCTTTCTTCATGATATGAAATATGGTGATAGGCATGTTGTTCTTTGTATTGAACACTTGATATATCAGATCTACTTCTTGGCACCTCAATTGCCATGCTCTCAAGTAGACCATCTTAAAATAGGTCTACAATGTAAAAGTATTCCTCTTGCATCTAAACATCCTCAACCTTGTCATATGGATCCTCAATTGCAACCTAAAATGGTGATTCAATAAGGCATACATTCTTGACTTCCATAATGCTCTCAATAAGATTGGGATTCCTCTCAGCTACAAGTTATTCTAGCTCATCAAGGAGCTTTGCATATTCTTCCCAATCTTCATCATTGTCCTTTATGGAAGCTTCCTTTTTCACCTTGCCATGTACTTTATTCTCAACTTGGCAAAACTCTTCAAGCCCTTGAAAGAACTCCATTTATAGTTATCAATCATCATTGTCCTCTTTATCTTCTAGAACCACTACCTATTAAATCTTCTCTTCTTGATGTATTATGTCATCAAGCTATTTTTATTCAAGTTCCATTGCATCTAATGGTGATTCTAGATCAGGCTGAGGTATTGGATCATCTTCAAGAGCAACAAATTCCACCTTGGTCTTAAGAGATTCTTCTAAGACTGCCACCTTTTTAGGGATGACTTGAAATTGTACTCTATCCTTAATAACACATTCATCTTCATGCTAGAGTTGATCATCTATAGCCTTTTGATTAGATGTAAAGTATTCTTCAAGGGTAGCAAGATCTTCCATCTCTTTTTCCTTCATGGTGATGCCAAGACTAGGCATCTTGAAATCATGTGACCTAACCCAATTAGGATGCTAAGGAGGTAGGCTTTATTCAAGAAAGAGTTATAAATTTTCCTCAACTAGATGCTCTTCTCTAGGTTCTCATATCATATGTTTATCAAAGAAAAGGGTGATGGGATGAAGACAAGATGAAGTAGTTGGTGGAGGTGGAATATAGGGCTCAAAATCAAGCTGAGAATGAAAAGTAAGAGGTTATTTTGGGTGTTCTTAGGGAAGGGGAGGCAAACCATGGGATGAAATGGCTTGTTTTTCTTCCTCCCATTGGACAATCACTTCATTTCAATCTTATGGGGCTTGAGCATTCTCTTGAGGAAGTTTAGATGGGGTCTGTTTAGGCATATGATCTTCTTTTAGGTCAAAAATTTCCATCACACCTTGACTTAGAAACTTCATCTTTGACTCTAACTCCTCAATTTTCTTGGATAGGTTCTCTTGGAAAAATATCTCTTGAAGTTCATAGGAATGATCAAGATCATAAGGAATACATGAGGGCTAACATGGAACATAGGAAGCTTCTTGAGAAAGGGTGGGAGGGACTTATAAAGGAGCAATTTCATTCTCCACTTCACACTCCTTAACAATGATTTTATCTTCTTTCTTTCCCCATGATTCCACTATCATAATCCAACTTAGAATATTATGATTAGAAGTATTTTCTTGAGGAAGGGTGGGAAGGGTTTGTCTAGGATCAAGCTCCTTCTCAGCTTCACACTCTTTATCAATACCTTTCTCCTCTTTCTTTCCTCATGATTCCACTATCTTATTCTAGATTAGAATGTTTGGATTATAAGTCTCTTTTTGATGTGGTGGAGATGAAATGTGAGAAGGAATGAGGGTCTAAATTCCACTTCCTTTGATGTTAACATGGATCAATTCATATGCATATTAGACAACTCAATCTGCCTATCAAGATTAGCTTTAAAAACAAGGTTTCTCTTTTTAACTCTCTCTTCCAACTGATTGGGGAAAGGATGAATTTGATATCCTTGATTGGGATCATGAGTAGGGATTTAATATGGCTGATAGGAAACTTGGGGAAGTGGATGTGAAGTTTGATAGGTTTGGTGAGGTTTCCTTTCATGAACTCTTAGCCTATCCTCTAATGAATAAA
This sequence comes from Torreya grandis, assembly GCA_037957365.1. NCBI lineage: Eukaryota > Viridiplantae > Streptophyta > Pinopsida > Cupressales > Taxaceae > Torreya > Torreya grandis. The sequence continues at coordinate 5,701,156 of JARHVA010000317.1, read as the reverse complement.
CTAAGCCACTGACATCAAGCATATCACTTGTGAGCCTTTGCCAATTAGCTCTCTCAATAGGTACTCACTCTCTTTTGAACAATTTTAATGCATCTCTCACCTTATGAATAAGATGAATAGAATTTTTTTGACCACATCTCTATATAGTATCAAGCTCCAGCATGTACCTTTCATAGCCCAAAAGTGTTTATTTGAAGGTGGAAATGGATTACCTTGAGAAGTGGCTAGGTTGACTAGGAGAAATAAGATATTGAGGAGGATGGCTATAGGATTGATATACTCTATGAATATATTGATACACTTCATGAAAGGGCTGGTTAGAAACTAGTTCATATTGATAGGGAATGACACAAGCTTGAAATGTCTCACCAACTTGTGTAAAATAGTGCTCAATACCAAAATTAGCCATGAAACCTCATTGAAAGAAAGAATACAAAGGATAATATTACCAACAATCTTTAAAGAATAACCTAGGCTACTTGACTGGCTGATATAGCTTCAGAGTCCCCATTTATGCTTGGATAAATGCCTTTAAAGGCTAAATGTTGAAAAACAACACTAAAAATATTTCAACCTCTTGGACTAAGAGTCCTACCAAGCGTGCCAAAAACTATTGTCACCTAGATTTGCAAACTTTAAGGAGATTCCTAAGCTCTCCTCATCCAAGTGGCACAATGGAAACACCTCTAGGCTTGTGGGTAACCTAAGGATGAGGTGAATCTCTAGATAGGGATAACTCCCTTGATGTACCAATTTAGATTGTAACTACACCTAAACTTTGGGGGGAAAGGGGAGAGAAATAACTATAAGAAAAATATTCTAGGGGAGGTGATACACCAAATAAAATGATGACTTCCAACCAATAGCATGTTACACATGAAATCAAGGGAAAAACTAAACATACACTTCTCCAATCTACATCTTCTCACATCAATGTTACATTATGAGGTTATGGATGATTATGCAAAGCTAGGAAGACTAGACAATATGTCTTTAATGACACTAATTAAATAGACTAACTCACTTAATCATTGAAATTTTATAGAACACTTCATATGCCCTACAAGAAGAAACTTTCCAACTGTAAATAGGTTGAAAGAATGAGACAACATGCTAGGTAATCTATAGTTTTCACTAAGTAAGATCCAACATTCAAGTAACACACACTAATAATAATCATGAATAGGTAAAAATAAGTAGTATTATTGATCAAATGGTATGCAAATGAGGAGGGATTCACCATATTCAGGTGGAGCATAAGTTACAATGGCTAAAATGGCTAATTCTTGTAAAACTTTAGAGAGAGGAGAAGAGAGAAGTCTAAGGGTCACAAGCACACTTGTCAAGCAAAGAAAATTAGTTACTTGTGAATGATAATTGGATATGTGATGGACCATACAAGTTAAAAAGGAACAAGTGGCTATCCAAGTCATCAAACTCTTGCAAAGTGGCATAAGATTCCTCATTTTAGCTCAAAAAAATTGCTTTCATGATTTGGGATTCTTGAACAACTCATAATTGATTAGGAACAAGTAAAATAATTGGAATTAATGGGAATGATTTTAAACATGCCTATCCATGCATTGGTTATAGTCATGGTCCTTTAGAATCATCTCAAAATGAGATGTCATCATCTGTTGTCAAGAAAACTCCTTTTTTGTGCACCCTACACACTTGGCTTCCAAAAATGCATTAGTTGATCATGAAAATCCATGAGTGGGAGTGTATGACACATTTAAAGACCCTAAAAATCCTTTGAAGCATTAGAGACAAATTAAAATCTCCTCACTTGAAGATCTCTACCCTTCTCACTAGCTTGTCTACTATGCCAATTTTGACTGGCTGAGATGAGAGCTCCTATTGTGTAATTTACGAGTTTTTATAAGGAATTAATTGAATATGAGGAGTTATCACAAGTCTTAATATTTATCCCAAAGTTTATTTCATATTTATACTCCTCCTAGAACCTACATATTACATAAAACTATCAATACAATCCTATTTTATACCCTATGCATACAAGTCCAAATAGCTAAAAAGCATGAGGATCGGCTTGAGGGAGTTGTCTACAATTCCTATCATCATCCTATTACAACTAGCTCATTATAGTATCTATCCAACTCCATTTCTCCAAACTAATCACTAGGAAGGGTTTACAAGGGTTTTGAGTAGTTTTGACTATTAAGCATCATTTATAAAAACTTGACATTCAACCTACAAACAAATCTTACAAAATTTATTTTCAAGGAAGTTGATTACACCTCCAAACTTATTTCTCCCCCATGTAAATCTTCAATAGATATGTGATCTTTCAAATTTTACCTATTGAGCTTATCTCTCTATTTCCTACATGCTTAAGTTGGTTTTTGAGCCAAAAGTGACCTTTTCATAGTTTCCTCTGCATCTAAATATATTGAACATATATTATATGACCTGAAAAACATGTTTTAAGAGGTTAAAAATATAATCTCATTCTATAAGTGTGAAATACCTGACATTTGAATGCTCTGCCAAGGTTGGAAAGGATGTTGGCTTCTCATTTGAACTTTAGGCCTAATCATGCTTAGTAGGCTTAATTTATCCTTGAAGCCCAAAATGGATCCTCATGGCTTCCAATAAAAAATATATGATTTAAAACCTTTTATGTGGTCCTAAAAACATGTTATAATATATTATGAAGCATACTTAGCTCCAAAAGTGAAGGTGATCTCTTGTTTGGATTCTAGGCCAAAACCCTGCCCTTAAGCCTGATTGTAATATTTGGTTTGTTTGATCCACTTTTTAAGTTTCATATTTATTTGAGCTGTTATTCATATTTTTTAATATGTATTATAACTTATCACACCTTATTTAAGGGTTCCATGTGATCTAATCCACCATGTCATCCTCCTTCCTCAAGGTTGCAGGTTTCATGTATAAAGGGAGTGCCCTCTATCTGAGACAAAATAGAGGGCACTCCCCTATTTTACTAGACAAATTTGAATAATTTATGAGCTTATAAAATTCCTAAAGGTGATCTATAAAAATTTTGAGCTCCTAAAAATATTATTTGTCCTCTCAAAGTCTTAAGAAGCCAAGACAAACCTACCAGGCAAGGATTGTGTGCAGGAAATTCACCCTAGACTATATATTTCATGTTTAGATCTCCAATTTATATCATATATCCATCAAGATAGTGTTATTAATATAATATGATTGTATTTAAGGAATCCTAGTCCTCAATCATCTCTCCAAACCTCCACATATACTCCTCATACACCTGCCTAGCTTATATTGAACATAACCTTGACTATGTCTTGCTTTTTGAGATCATGCCTGTAGGTATTCATGCCTCATTTGACCTTTTAAATAATGAATATGAGTTATTAATATATTATAATATCATTAATACTTTTTTAATAACCATGTTTTCACTTTGGGTGACCTTAGATCATCACTTAGGACCTATTTCTCAACTTAATGTCTGTAACAGTCACCTATAATGGCTATAGGTGCTCATAGGGTCCTAAGGGGTCCATATAGGCTTATTTAAATTTTTTTAATCTCATTAAGGTGATCATGGATTTTAATAAGGTGATCACAAGTTTGTTTCATCACTCCAACTTTTATATACCCTTTACATGTCCTTTGAGCTCACAAACTGAGTTCCTTCTCCCTTGACTGTGAAACCCTACCCTTAAGATTCCTGTAGGTGTGTATTAGCATTAAATGAAATTGATCATGGTGTTTAAATAATTTCCATTAAGCATGAGTTATATCTAGAAGATAATCCATACTTTTATTCATCTTTCATGCCTTAAAACACCACTTATATATCAGTTTGGGTCACTGCCTACTTACCCAGCTGAAGGTGGGTGTTTTAGAATTAGACACACATGTAGGTATGTTTTAGGGTATAAAACATAGTATGTTGTCCTTTAAAGTTATGGTTATATCATAATTATTCTCCTCCATCATATATAACCTTTCAATCATAGGGAAAGTTTTCAAACTACTAATTTAGGTGAAGATTCCCTTTTAGAGTTTCAAAACCTGTAGACTTCACTACCAAAATTTAGTGATGAGAAGTGCATGTTCAAGCTTCAATATCAAGAGAAAAAAGGACTAAAACATCCTTTCATTTTTAAAAGTTGATCCCCTAGCTGATAACTATAGGGTATGCTCATTTGGGTGCATCACAAGTCTTTATAATCCTATTTTAAGCTTTCAACTAAAATCTTAGGTGCTCTCTTTTGCACTTTTGCGTGTTTTATCTCTAAAAAAATCATATCTTTTTTTAATGTGGCATTCATTCCTTATTTAGCAATACATGATTACAAAAAAGTCTATCATGATATTTAACCATATCAAGACCCTAAAGAAGGTTCATAAGATGTTTTAACCTCTCCATACAAGCATCTTAGTCCCTTGTTTAGCCACCTGTAGGTGGATATTCACATATACACAGGCAATAAGGAAGTTTCAAACAATGAATAAGAAAAATAGTCCCTTAATGATTTATAAACCTATTTCTAAGATTTAAAATGTAATATTAACACTTTAATGGTTTGAAACAAGTGTCAACACATCCTATTTAATGTGAATTTATCCTCCAAGCTGTTAGGTTGTGGAGGTAAAAGCTTCAACTATGCAGACGAAGAGGAGGTTGCTGAAGTTCCAAAAGTACTAGCATTGGCAGTATGACTGACGTCAGTCAAGATGAATGCAGAAGGCAACTGGCATCAACAGCAAGTTAGCTGACGTTGGTTAGCACCAAGAAGATAGGGACCGATGTTGGTCGCCTGTGTGTTCCAAAACTATTCATTGCAAGAATAATTAGTTTGTTAAACTGATTGTTTGCATGTAAAGGCTATTTCGAGTCTTGAGCTGCGTGTCTATTATTAGTAAACTAAGAGTCTAAGTTATTGTTTAAGTCTGGGATCTATTTATAGACCCATTGGCATGTATTGTAATGATGAGCTAGAAAGGAAGGCAAGGAAGATCCTTCCATTGTAAGATCATTGAGTTGCAGGTTGTTGCAAGCTCATAGGAGATCTACATGTGTAAGTATGGTCTATTGAATTATAGGTTGTAGGTTCATGAGAGATCTACTTGAAGTAATTTAGAGTGCTTGGTGTACTGGCAGGGTTATTACTGACTGGTTGGAGAGGTGAACACCAATTTTGTGTGTGAGTTGTGTGTTGGGACTGTTTTTGGTAGGAGAGTGTTTTGAAGAAGAATTACTGTACACTTGAGGTGTGGCAAGCCTCTGTAAGGTGGAAGAGTGTGGCGTCTCTTTATTGTATTCTTTTCTGTACAAGTATTAATACAAGATTGTATATTGTCTCTCATATTCTGTGCTATTTGTGAATTCTAGTTACTTGTTACTTCTGGATATTTCCGCATGTTTAATTGCTTGTATTTGGTAATCATATTGTGCTCTTTCTGAGGAGCAAGATCCTAACAAGTGGGATCAGAACAAGGTGTGTTTTTTCTTGGATTCCCCGACACAATCACCTATAGGTAAGCATGTTCATGGCATATTAGGTGAAAGTGTGCTATATGATTGCTATAATATTTTATTATGCCAAGTGGAGGATCTTGTTTGATGATATTGAGGTGAAAACATGCTCAAAGTCATGAAAAAAATATTACCCTTCCATGAATCATGTTAAACAGGTCCCCATAGATGATTTTCTATGACTGTAAGTAAGAATGAGTAAGAAGTTGACTAAGTATGAGAGTAGACTGTAATATTGATCTAAGCATGATGTAGTGAGATAAAAACATGAAAGGAGTTGATTAATATGACATTAAGACATAGAAATACACCATATCTTATTCACATGGAATCCCCTATATGGATTTCAGCCTTTTGCAAGTGGAAAATTGATTAAGACTGCACATGGTGGTACCTTCTTACAAAGTGAGTTATTTGGACTACCAAATAAACTTTAAACTTGAAACCAATATTACAAAGAATTAGAGAAGGAGGTCAACATCATTTGGAATCATATTTATCAATTGGTTCATAATTACTTGACCAAAATGGGGAAAACCCTATAGGGTACATAGATTAGCAGGCAGAAAAACATAATGAACTTCAAGAGGATGGTTCATGAAGCACATGAAATAATTATTCAAAATATTTATATAGAAATGAAGGTATATAAGTTTAGTTTCACCTCCCCAAGGTGTTTGGTCTAAATCTTCCCCTTCTGTCTTTGCAAAGTACAAACTTGAAGACTACTTTTATTTGCTAAGAATGGTGAAAAAGAAGTAGAATAGTTTTGGCCAAAAATGGCATCTGAATAGCATGTCAAGCACTAATATGGATCTAAGGAAATTGAATAGTCATATTTAAACCTTCTTCCATGAGGCACACTTCCCCATGAGCCATATAAATGGCAAACTCTTCTTTTTCCTTAACAAAACTATCCTTTCTTCTGAAGAACCTACCACCTTTTATTTATGTCAATTGATTAAGACCTCTTGAGACACATGGGATGTGACATCATCTTTTGGAATTTTCACACTTCCCAATAAATTCATACAAATCATTAAGTGCCCCTTTTTTAACCTCAAAATGCTAAAATGACTAAGGACTAAGGCTAGTATAACATCAATTGACATTAATTAACCTATAAAACACCTTGTGACATATGTATTAGACCCCTAAAACACCTAAAAGTAAACTTTTTACTTTTAGGGGTCCCAATTTGACCTAAAAGTTAAATTTGGTCAATAAATTAGTGACTCATAGGGGTAGTATGCCTGTTATGCTAATTAGACCAGTAGCCTTATCAATCCATTAGGCGTAGGAGTCATTTGAAGTCTAAGACAAACAAGGATAATTTTTACCATTAACCACAAGCTTGATCAAAATAAGACAACTAATTGACTACCTCAACCACACAAAATAAAGGACACACATCAAATAAAGAAAACACACTAACAAGACACACATGTGCTCAAAGCACTTAGGAAAAATAGGAAGAAAAAAAATATATACAACTAAAAAATAAGCATACCTCACTTTCTAGGATCAAAAGGAAAGTTTCTTGCATCTCCTTCTTCATGATATAAATCATTGTGCCAAGCATGTTGTTTTTTGTATTGAACACTTGATAGATTAGATCTACTTCTTGGCACCTCAATTTCTATGATCTCAAGTAGACCATCTTCAAATAGGTCTATAATGTAAAATTATTCCTCTTGCATTCAAATACCCTCAACCTTCTCATATGGATCCACAATTGCAACCCCAAATGGTGATTCAACAAGGCATACCTTCTTAACTTCCATAATTCTCTCAATAAGATTGGGCTTCCTCTCAGCTATAAGTTCTTCTAACTCATCAACGAGCTTTGAAAATTCTTCCCAATCTTGGTCATTATTCTCTATAGAAGCTTCCTTCTTCATCTTGCCATGTATATGATTCTCAACCTGGCAAAACTCTTTAAGCCCTTTAAATAACTTCACACTCCTTAACAATGCTTATATCTTCTTTCTTTCCCCATGATTCCACTATCTTACTCTAGATTAGGATATTAGGATTAGAAGTCTTTTCTTGAGGAAGGGTTGGAGGGGTTTGTCTAAGATCAATATCCTTCTCAACTTCACACTCTTTATCAAGACTTTTCTCCTCTTTCTTTCTCCATGATTCAACTATCTTATTCTAGATTAGAATCATAGGATTAGAAGTGTCTTTTTGAGGTGGTGGAGATGCAATTTGAGAGGGAAATGAGGGCCTAAATTCTGCTTCCTTTGCTACTAACATGGACTAATTCATATTCTTATTATCCAACTCAATTTGGCTATCTATATTAGCTTCAAAAATAAGGTTTCTCTTTTCAACTCTCTTCTAACCAATTGGGAAAAGGATGAATTTGATATCCTTGATTGGGATCATGAGTAGGGATCAAATATGACTGATAAGAAACTTGGGGAAGTGGATGTGAAGGCTGATAGGTTTGGTGAGGTTGCCTATCCTCTAAGGAATAAACTAGGCCACTCACATCAAGCATATCACTTATGAGCCTTTGCCAATTGGCTCTCTCAATACATACCCACTCTCTTTTGACCACCTCTAATGCATCTCTCACCTTATGAATAAGATGAATAGGATTTTTTGACTATATTCCATTAAAATATTAAGCTCTAACATGTACCTCTCATATCTCAAAAGTGTTGGTTTGAAGGTGGAAATGGATTAACTTGAGAAGTGGCTAGATTGACTAGGAGAAATAAGATATTGAGGAGGCTAGCTATACGATTGATACACTCTATGAATGGACTGATACACTTCATGATAGGGCTGGTTAATAACTTATTCATATTGATAATGAATGAGACAAGCTTGAAATGTCTCACCAACTTGTGTAAAATAGTGCTCAACACAAAAATTAGCCATGAAACCTCATTGAAAGCAAGAATACGAAGGAAAATGTTACCAATAATCTTCAAAGGCTTAATGTTGAAAGACAACACTAAAAATATTTCAACCTCTTAGACCAAGAGTCCCATTGGGCATGCCAAAAATTATTGTCACTTGGATTTTCACCTTTTGAGGAGATGCCTAAGATCTCCTCATCCTAGTGGCATAATGGAAATACCTCTAGGCTTGTGGGTAGGCTAAGGATGAGGTGAATCTCTAGATAGGTATAGCTCCCTTGATGTACCCCTTTGGATTATAACTACACCTAAACTTTATGGGGAAAAGGGAGAGAGATAATTGAAATCAAACTATTCTAGGGGAGGTGATACACTAAATAATATGATGACTTCCAACTAGCAGCATGTTACACATGAAATCAAGGGATAAACTAAACATACACTTCTCCAATATGTATCTTCTCATATCAATGTTACATTATGAGGTTATGAATAAATGTACAAAGCTAGGAGGACTAGACAAGAGGCCTTGAATGGTATTAATGAATATACTAACTGACTCAATCCTTGAATTTCTTAAAACACTTCACATGCCCTATAAGAAGAAGCTTTCCAACTACAAATAGGGTGAAAGAATGAGATAACATGCTAAGGAATCTATAGTTTTCACTAAGTAAGATCCAAAATTTAAGTAACACACACTAAGAACAGTCATGAAGAGGTAAAAATTAGTAGTCTTATTCATTAAATGGTATGCAAATGAGTAGGGATTCACCATACTCAAGTGGAGCATAAGTTACAATGGTCAAAATGGCTAGTTCTTATAGAACTTGAGAGAGAAAGGAGAAGAGAGAATCCCAAAGTTCACAAGGACATTTGTCAAGCTGAGAAAATTAGTTAATTGTGCATGATATTAGGATATGGGATGAACCATGCAAGGTTAGAAGGAATAAGTGGCTATCCAAGTCATCAAACTCTTGAAAACTGGCATAATTTTCCTCATTTTGGTTTGGAAAAATTGCCTTCATGATTTGGGATTCTTGAATTCCTCATAACTGATTAAGAATATGTCTAATGATTTGAATTAATGAGAAGGATTTTATACATGCCTTTTTATGCATTGGTTATTATCCTAGTTCTCTGGAATCATCCCAAAATGAGATATCATCATCTGCTATCAAGAAAACCCCTCTTTCATGCACCCTGCACACTTTGCTTCCAAAAAGGCATTAGTTAATCATGAAAATACATGAGAGGGAGTGGATGACACCTTTAAATTCCATTCATAGCCTTTTAATCATCAAGGACACCTTAAAATCTCCTCACTTGAAGATCTCCACCCTTCTCACTAGCTTATCCACTATGCTAGTTTTGAATGGATAAGATATCAAGAAAATCCTATTTTATTCCTTATCTGCACAAGTTCATACAAATAAAAATCATGGGGATATTTTTGAGGGAGTCCTCTACAATTTCAATCATCATCCTAGTCAAACTAGCTCATTAGATTAGCTATCTAACTCCATTTCTCCAAACTATTCACTAGGAAGGGTTTGCAAGGGTTTTGAGTAGTTTTGAATCTTGAGCATCATTCATAAACACTTGATGTTCAACATAGAAAAAAATATTATAAAAATTATTCTCAAGGACCATCTCCAAACTTATTTGGTCCCCATGTAAAGAGGGATGTGAGCTTTCAAATTTGACCTATCGAGCTTGTCACTCTATTTCTTGCATGCTTAAGTTGGTTTCTGAGCCAAAAGTGACCTTTTCATAGTTTAATTTTCATATAAATAGATTTAAAATATATTATATGAACTCAAAAATATGACTCAATAGGTTAAAAATCTCATCTCCTACTATAAGTGTGAAAGACCCCCCATTTGGACACTAGGCCTAGTGTTGGTCTTATAGCCTGCTTACAACTTTTGGTGTTTTAGACCTTCCTATTCAGATTCTTTGAATTTCACTAGATTTAATACCTCTATTAAGATCTCAAGAACATGCCAAAATTCATTTGAAACCTCTGACAAGGTTGGAAAGGAAGTTGGCTTTTCATTTGAACTTTAGGCCTAATCAGGGTTAGTAGGCTTGATTTGTCCTTGAATCCCAAAATGGTTCCTCATGGATTCCAATACAAAATATATGCGTTAACACCTTTTATATGGTCCCAAAAACATGTTACAATATATTTGGAAGCATAATTAGATCCAAAAGTGATGGTGATATCTTGTTTAGATTTTAGGCTAAAACCCTACCCTTAAGCCTGATTGCAAGCTTTGGTTTGTTTGATCCACTTGTTAGGTTTCATATTTCTTTGAGGTTTTATTCCTATTATTTTATATGTATTTCAACTTATCACATTTTCTTTAAGTGTTATATGTGATCTTGATCCACCATCTCATCCTCCTTCCTCAAGGTTGAAGGTTTCATGTACAAAGGGAGTGCCCTCTTTTTGAGATAGAATAGAGGGCACTCCCCTATTTTATCAGACAAATGTGATTAATTTAAGAGTTTATAAAAGTCCTAAAGGTGATTTATACAGATTTTTATCTCTTGAAAATATGATTTGACCTCTCAAACTCTTAAAAATCCAAGATATACCTGCCAAGCAAGGGCTGTGTGCAGGAAATTCACCCTAGACTATATATTTCATGTTTAGAGCTCCCTTTTCTATCCTCAATAATCTCTTAAAACCTCCACATATACTCCTCATACCCCTACCTAGCTTAGATTGAGCATAAAATTAACTGTGTTTTACTTTTTGAGATCATGCCTGTACGTATTCTTGCCTAATTTGACCTTTTAGATAATGCATAGGAGTTATTAATATCTTATAAGATCATTAATACATATTTTATAACCATGTTTTAACTTTGGGTGACCTTATATCATCACTTATGACCTATTTCTTAGCTTACTATCTGTAACAGTCACCTACAATGGCTATAGGTGCTCATAGGGTCCTAAGGGGTCCATATAGGATTATTTACAATGTTTAAAGCTCATTAAGGTGATCATGCATTTGAGAAAGGTGATCACAAGTTTTTTTCATCACTCCAACTTATCTATACCCTTTACATTTCTCTTGACCTCACAAACTGAGTTCTTTCTCCCTTCACTGTGAAACCCTACCCTTAAGATTCTTGTAGGTGTGTATTAGCCTTAACTAAAATTGATCATGGTGTCTAAATACTTTCCATTAATAATGATGTATATCTATAAAATAATCCATACTTTTATTCACCTTTAATCCCTTAAACACCACTTATATATCAATTTTGGGTCACTGCTTGCTTACCCAACCAAAGGTGGGTGTTTTAGAATTAGACACACCTATAGGTGTGTTTTAGGGTCTAAAGCATAGTATGTTTTCCTTTCAAGTGATCCTTATATCATAATTTTTATCCTCCATAATAAATAACCTTAAAATCATAGGTAAAGGTTTCAAACTACTAATTTAGTGAAGAGTCCCTTTTAGAGTTTCAAAACATGTAGACTTCACTATCAAAATTTAGTGATGAGAAGTGCATATTCAAGCTTCACTATCAAAAGAACCAAAGGAATAATCCATCCTTTCCTTTTTTAAAGTTGATCCCATATGTGATAGATATAGGGTATGATAATTTGGGTGCATCAAAATTCTTTATAATCCTGTTGTAATCTTTTAACTAAAAGCTCAAGTGCTTAGTTTTGCACCTTTGGGGATTTGATCTCTAAAACAATCATCTTTTTTTTTGAAGGTATCCTTCATTCCTTATTTAGAAATCCATCATTACAAACAAGTATACCATGATATTTAACCATATCAAGACCTTGAAGAAGGTTCATAATATGTTTTAACCTCTCCACACAAGCATATTAGTCCCCTATTTAACCACCTATAGGTGGATATTCACATATACACATGCAGTAAGGAAGTTTCAAACAATGAACAAGAAAAATAGTCCTTTAATGAGTTAAACATTTTTCCAAGATTGAAAATGTAATATTCACACTCTAAGGGTCTGAAACAAGTTTCAACACATCCCATTTAATGTGAATTTATCCTCCAAGCACTTGTAGGTAAGGATGTTCATGGCAGATTAGGTGAAAGTGTGCTATATGACTACTACAGTATTTTATTATGCCGAGTGGAGGTTCTTGTTTGATGATATTGAGGTGAAAACATGTTAAAAGTCATGAAATATATATTACCCTTCCATTAATCATGTTAAATAGGTCCCCATATGTGATTTTCTATGATTGTAAGTAAGAATGAGCAAGAAGTTGACTGAGAATGAGAATAGACTAAAATATTGATCCAAGTATGATGTAGTGAGATCAAAAAATGAAGGGAGGTGATTAATATGAAATTAAGACATGGGAAGACACCATATCCTATTCACATGGAATCCTCTTTATGGAATTTAACCTTCTAAAAGTGGAAAATTGACTAAGACTACACATGGTGGTACCTTCCTGTAAAGTGAGTTATTTGGACTATCAAATAAAATTAAAACCTAAAAACAATAATAGAGAGCATTATAGAATGAGTCCAAAATCATTTGGAATCATCCTTAGCAACTAGTTCATATAGAATTGACTAAAATGGGGCAAAACCTATAAGATACATAGATTAGTAGGTAGAAAAAGAAATTCAACTTCAATAAGCTAGTTCATGAAGGACAAGCCATCATTCTTAGAAATATTTATATGAAAATGAATTTCTCTAATTGTAATTTCACCTCTAAAAGGCATTTGGTCTGAAAATTCACCTACTGTCTGTTAGGATTGTGGAGCTAAAAGCTTCACTGATGTAGACATGGAGGAGGTTGCAGAATGAGTTGCTAAGTGTCAGAAGTGTTTGGCGTTGGTCTGGCCAACCGGCGTCGGCAGGGTAAGACAGGAAGGCAACCGACGTCGGTCATATATCGGCCGGCGTCGGCGACCCCAGGCGGACAGGGACCGGCGTCGGTCGCCTGTGTAGTTCGACTGCGAGCTATCTACGGACAGTTAGCTAACGAACCAAGTGTTTGCATGAAGAGATCTAATTTTAGACTGAGAGCTGTGGATCTAATTATTGTTATTAGATGTCTAATTATTGTTTGGATGAGATCTATATAATAGACTCATGGTTGTATTGGAAAAGTGTGCTAGGGAGTAAGAGAGCATAATTATAAGCTCCTTCTGTGTGTGAGGTAGAGCAATGGTGCGTTCCTCCTAGTGCCACAGTACCAGGTGTGTTGGTGCTGGATTGGAGAGCCAACTGGGTTCTTCATGAGTGTAGGATCTTGGTCACAGTTGCATGGCCTATATAGGAGATCTACATGGTAAGTAAGATCGTTGATCTGCAGGTGTATGTGTATGCAAGGTCGAGGTTCACAGGTGAATAGAACCATTGTTTGATTTGCAGGTGTGCAAGGTCATACAGACAGCAACACAACAGGGAGCAGTATCAGGCAGGATCTACTTGGAGTACAGGTGTGTACTCGGATAGAACAAGAGGAAGGCAAGGAAGTTCCTTCCATAAGTATGGTCTGTTGAATTGCAGGTTGTTGCAGATTCATGGGAGATCTACTTGAAGTACCTTGAGTACTTGTGGAGCACGTGGAGTGCTTGTGGAGTGCGTGGAGCACTTGTGTTATGTGTGGAGCATGGGAGGTGAACACCAACTCTGTATTTGAGTTGGGTGTTGGGACCGGTGAGAGGGAGAGCTTTGGGGAGAAGATTTACTATTCACTTGAGGTGTGGGAATCCTCTGTAAGGTGGTGGAGAAGATGTGGCATATTCTCTATTGTATTCTTTTCTGTATAAAGTGTTAATACAAGTTGTGTATTGTCTCTCATATGCTGTGTTATTCTGAATTCTAGTTACTTGGTGAATCTGGTTATTTCCGCATATTAAGTTGTTTGAAGTTTGGTAATCAATTGTATGTTTCCGGTTTCGCATCCTGACAAGTGGGATCAGAGCATGTTTGTTGTTCTAGATTCCTGACAAGTGGTATCAGAGCCTTGGTTGTAGGTTCTTAGCTCGATACCAACAAGTGGTATCAGAGCTAAGGTTGCAGGAAGCAGGTTGTGTTTTGATTACAGGGCACTCTCAGGGTTTTTTGATTGAGTGGGAGTAGAGCAACAGCATATCAAAGTAAGCTAAGAATGGAGGAGTTGAAAAGCACAGACGGTTACTCACGGTCTGATGGAAAGAAAGAGCAGGTAAAAGAATATTGTTGGTTGGTAACAGATCAGCATGAAGAAACTGAAGATACAGATGTTGCAGGTGTTATTGCACAGGATGTGTTTGCAGGTTTCTTGGATAAAGTTAAATCTTGGATAAAAGATTCGGTTGCCTCTTTCCATGCAGCCCCAGATAGAGGAGCTGGTAAGCCTTGCCAAAGAATTGGCAAAGGGGAAGTGAAGCTGAAATTGCAGGCGGCCAACACACAGGTGTTGATGAAGGTCATGCAGGTCCCAGGTTTGGAGATATGGCTAATTTCTTCAGAAAGATTGGGTGATGAGAGATGCACAAGAACTCTCACAGCGGTAGCACTTGAATTAGCTGGTGGTAAGAAAACAGGTATACTTTATCTACTTGTTTATATTACTGATTCTTCTTCTGTTGCAGAGACGTGGCTTCGTAGGCTTGGTCACATGAGCAGGAAGGAGATGCATGTTCTTAAGCGGAAGACAGATATATTTGACAGGCTTAAGAACTGGAAAGCCTTGGTGTTCTTGGAGGAGATGGCGGACAGAGTTCAGTGGATGACGCTGGATACATCTGAGCAGGGCAGTTTGGACATGGAGATTGATCCAAAGGAGCTCGCGGGTAAAAAAGTCATCACTTACAGGCGAACACAGACACCGATGTCGGTCAGGAAGAACCGGCGTCGAACAGACAGGTGCCGATGTCGGTCATGTGCAGACCGAAGCCGGCGATGTCGGGCAGGGTAAGACCGGTGTCGGTCATGGGACCGACGTCGACAGTATCTAAGACCGATGTCGGTCAGGAGGACCGATGTCGGCAACAGGGACACCAGCGCAGGCAGGTTGGTAGTCAGGTACAGACGCATGAGAACCGACGTCGGTCGGATGCAGACTGTGGAGTGACCGAGGTCGGTCACTGTAACGAATTTTGGGTGGACAGCAAGCTGTTAAGGAGTCTCAAACACCCATACGAAGGACTGAAGGCATAAGTAGGCCCTCAAATTCGTTGTTCCTCTTCTTCATACTTGTTGCTGATTGTATAGCAGGAAGGATCCAGGAAACAGGTGTGAGCTTGGCAGGTTTATGATGCAGAACCAGACGGGTGTCTTGGTAGGTTTGCCAGCTGGATAAAAGCACAGAGATGAATGGATGCCTTAGTAGAAGAATAGAGAGAACGGATACGTGAGACGGGAGACCAGGGATATGGTCTTGAGGAGCTGCAGGATAGTGGTACCAGGTTTTGACAGGCGGAGGACGAAGCATGGCTTCAGTCGATGTCAGGGTAACTACTGTGGTTTGACTTACCAGGAGGATGATGAGTCATGACATCATTCTGTTGCTGTATGTGGATAGTATGCTAGCTAGCAGGAGTGTACATACAGGGTTTTGCTGAGCTAAGGGTAAGATTAGTTCAGTGGCATGTCATGAGGAGTTTGGAGCAGCGGAATTCTTTGACATGGGAGGCATGGAGATCACTGGTTGATTTTGTCTCGAGTGGGAGCTGATGTGAATCAGGTGTTGGCGAGGTTTAGGATACAGAACCGGAGCACACTAAGGGCTGGATAGGTACAGTGTCCAAAATCACATGAGGTCTGGTATAGACCTGAATATTCCCATGCAGTGGGAGCTGTCAGAGTTAGGAGCCAATTCGGGGAAGTGGGTTCTCAGGTTTTCTGAGAGGGACCGGCAGCAGGTGTTGCTATGCAGGGTCAGGACTTCACTACAGGTGTTGTAGGTTCGGATGTGGCAGGGTACTCGGATGACAGGTGGTACATCACAGGTTGTGTGGTGTGTTATCTTCAGGTGGGAGCTTGAAGAGGGATACAAACCAGGAAACAGATTAGACGGAGTACAGGTACAGGCACAGTGCAGCTGTTTATCTCCAAGTGGGAGATTGTTAGGATTGTGGAGCTAAAAGCTTCACTGATGCAGACATGGAGGAGGTTGCAGAATGAGTTGCTAAGTGTCAGAAGTGTTTGGCGTTGGTCTGGCCAACCGGCGTCGGCAGGGTAAGACAGGAAGGCAACCGACGTCGGTCATATATCGGCCGGCGTCGGCGACCCCAGGCGGACAGGGACCGGTGTCGGTCGCCTGTGTAGTTCGACTGCGAGCTATCTACGGACAGTTAGCTAACGAACCAAGTGTTTGCATGAAGAGATCTAATTTTAGACTGAGAGCTGCGGATCTAATTATTGTTATTAGATGTCTAATTATTGTTTGGATGAGATCTATATAATAGACTCATGGTTGTATTGGAAAAGTGTGCTAGGGAGTAAGAGAGCATAATTATAAGCTCCTTCTGTGTGTGAGGTAGAGCAATGGTGCGTTCCTCCTAGTGCCACAGTACCAGGTGTGTTGGTGCTGGATTGGAGAGCCAGCTGGGTTCTTCATGAGTGTAGGATCTTGGTCACAGTTGCATGGCCTATATAGGAGATCTACATGGTAAGTAAGATCGTTGATCTGCAGGTGTATGTGTATGCAAGGTCGAGGTTCACAGGTGAATAGAACCATTGTTTGATTTGCAGGTGTGCAAGGTCATACAGACAGCAACACAACAGGGAGCAGTATCAGGCAGGATCTACTTGGAGTACAGGTGTGTACTCGAATAGAACAAGAGGAAGGCAAGGAAGTTCCTTCCATAAGTATGGTCTGTTGAATTGCAGGTTGTTGCAGATTCATGGGAGATCTACTTGAAGTACCTTGAGTACTTGTGGAGCACGTGGAGTGCTTGTGGAGTGCGTGGAACACTTGTGTTATGTGTGGAGCATGGGAGGTGAACACCAACTCTGTATTTGAGTTGGGTGTTGGGACCGGTGAGAGGGAGAGCTTTGGGGAGAAGATTTACTATTCACTTGAGGTGTGGGAATCCTCTGTAAGGTGGTGGAGAAGATGTGGCATATTCTCTATTGTATTCTTTTCTGTATAAAGTGTTAATACAAGTTGTGTATTGTCTCTCATATGCTGTGTTATTCTGAATTCTAGTTACTTGGTGAATCTGGTTATTTCCGCATATTAAGTTGTTTGAAGTTTGGTAATCAATTGTATGTTTCCGGTTTCGCATCCTGACAAGTGGGATCAGAGCATGTTTGTTGTTCTAGATTCCTGACACTGTCTATACCAAGTACAAACATAAAGACTACTTTTGTTTTCCAAGAAGGGTGAAAGAGGAGAAGAATAGTTTTGGGATAAAAATGGAATTTATAGAGCTTGTAAATAATTTATATGGATTTATGGAAGTTTAAGAGTAATATTACAACCTTCCCCCATATGGCACACTTCCCCATGAGATGTATAAGTACCAAACTCTCTTTTTCCCTATTTAAAACTATCATTTCTTCTAAAGAACCTACCGCCTTTCAGTTATGTCAATTTATTAAGACCTCTTGGGATAAATGGGATCTAACATCATATTTTTAAATATTCACACCTCCCAATAAATCTATACAAATCATTAAATGACCCTTTTTAAACCTCAAAATGACTCAAAATGACTAAGGACCAAGGCTAGTATAATATTAAATGACATTAATTAACCTATAAAACACCTTGTGGGATATGAATTAGACCCCTAAAACACATAAAAGTCAATTTTTTACCTATAAGGGTCCCAATTTGACCTAAAGTCAAATTTGGTCAACAAATTGGTGACTCATGGGGGTAGTATGCCTGCTATGCTAACTAGACCAATATTCTTATTAGTCCATTGGGATTAGGAGTCACCTAAAGTTTGAGAAAAATATGGATATGTTTTATCATTGACCACAATCTTAATCAAAACAAGACAACTGATTGACTACCTCAACCACACAAAACAAAGGACACACACCAAACTAAGTAAACACACTAACAAGACACACATGTGCTCAAAGAACTTAGGAAAAATAAGAAGAAACAAATATTTACAACTCAAAACTAATTATACGTCCCTTTCCAAGATCAAAATGAAAGTTTCTTGCATCTCCTTCTTCATGATATGAATCATGGTGCCAAGCATGTTGTTCTTTGTATTGAAGACTTAATAGATCTGATCTACTTCTTGGCACTTTAATTGCTATGCTCTCAATTAGACCATATTAAAATAGGTTTGAAATATATAATTATTCCTATTTCATCTAAATATCCTTGACCTTCTCATATGGATCCTCAATTACAACCTCAAATGGTGATTCAACAAGGCATACCTCCTTAACTTCCATAGTGCTCTCAATAAGATTGGGCTTCCTCGCAGCTACAAGTTATTCTAGATCATCAAGGAACTTTGCATTTTCTTCCAAATATTTTTAAATTTTCCTCTATGGAAGCTTCCTTCTTCACCTTTACATGTACTTTATTCTCAACTTGGCAAAACTCTTCTAGCCCTTGAAAGAACTCCATTTGCAGTTGCCAATCATCCTTGTCCTCTTTATCTTCTAGAAGCACTACTTATTCAATATTTTATTCTTAAAGTGTGATGTCATAAAGTTGATGTTATTAAAGCTCTAATGAATCTAATGGTGATTCAAGATTAGGCTGAGGTATTGGATCATCTTCAAGAGTGACAACATCCAACTTGGTCTCAAGAGATTATTCTATGACTACCACCTCTTGTCAGGAGAAGAAAACCTACAACAATCAATATGCTCTGATACCAACTGTTAGGTGACCCCTTATCCAATGGAAGCACAATTGATTACTTTCTTATAAGCAATTAAACATGGAATTATACCAGAATGATAAAGTAACTAGAAACTTGAGACAACAAAGAATTTGAGAGATAATACACACTCTTGTATTAAATATTACTAGAAGAAAATACAATAAGGAAGATGCCACTTCTTCCTCCACCTCAAAGGCTTGCCACACCTCAAGACCTTCTTCCCTCTCTCTCTTGCTCAACACAAAACCAACTCTATAACCTGAGTTGCTATCCCTCCTTGAATGCTTCAGCTGATCTCCTTGACCTTACACTTGTAGATCTCCTTGACCTTGCTTGCTTCAATGCTTTTACTTGCCTTCTTGATTATTACAATACATGCCTTATGGGTATTTAAATAAGATTCCATGCTTACAAAAATAGAACTCTAGTTACAATAATTAAACACACAGCTCGTGACTATAATTAGTCGTTTGACATGTAAACATTTGCTTCACTTAACTGACTGTTCGTCAACAGCAGTTCTAGAAATACACAGGCGACCGATGCCGGTCCCTACTTGTCTGGTGCTGCCGACATCGGCCGACTATCTGCCATCACCAGTCTCCTTCTCCACTACATCTGACCAACGTCGGTCATGCTGCCAACGCCGGTGCCTCTGGTTCTTCAGCATCCTTCCTTGTGTCTGCAAATAGTTGAAGCTTTTAACTCCACACCTTAACAATCTCCCACTTGGAGATAAATAGCTACAACTTGTACCTGTACCTATACACCATCTATTTTGTTCCTTAGGCTCTGTATCCCTCTTCAATGTCACTCTTGAAGACCAACCACCATGCAAACCTGTGATGCAATACCTGTATCTTATGCCACAAGAATTTTGCTACTCCCAAATTCTCCATGACATACTTCTAAACCAACTCTACCCTTAGCTCAGAAAACTCCCTGTATATGAAACCCTGCAACAAGTAACACAATACAGTAATAGGATAATGTAGCTAATATTATCCAACCTAGTAAAGATAAAATACAATGGTCAAACCTCCATTGTTCTGCAGCCTACTCAAGACCATATACCATAGCCTTCTGTCTCATGTGTCCATCCACTCTCTTCTCTAAAACAGGAATCCATCCCTCTATCCAGTGCTTCCTTCCAGCTGACAACACTACCAACAAATACCTGTTTGGTTCTCCAAGGACTCACACTCCTCATCCATGCCAAGCTCCCACTGTTTCTAGATTCTACCTGCATTGCTTCTTCCATCTTCCTAGTTCATGACTATCAATAAGCAATATAAAGAAGGTGAACAATGAATATGAGGGCAATATAAAGAAGGTGAACAATGAATATGAGGTTCACATACCTTTCCTAACCTCCACATGGGTGTTTAAGACTTATTAATTCACCCAACATTCATTCCAGTGACCGATATCAGCCATCTCCCAATCTACTCCCGACCGATGTCGGTTCCCTGCACTGACCCTGACTGCTGACGTCATTTCCTTGGCTGATGCCGGCATCCCTCCTGCCAACATCAGTCCTTATGACCGACGTCAGACTTCTCCTGCCTGACCTACCGACCCTGTTGGTCTACACATGACTGATGTCGGTATCTGGATGACTGACGTCGGTTCTAGGTGACTGACATCGGTGTCTATGTGTTCCTGTAAGTGATGAAATTTTCATCCGTGAGCTCTTCTTGGATCAAACCTCTGTCCATGCTGCCCTGCTCAAATTTATTTAGCCCCTGTGACTGATCTCTATCCTTCATCTCCTCCATAAACACCAAGGCTTCTTTGTTCCTGTCAAAAGCATCAAATTTCCTCTTTTTGCAATGAACTCTATCTATGCTTTCCAAATTTGAACACATACCTTTTGAATCAAGAACTTCCATTCCCTTCTTATTCATGTGACCGAGCCTATTAGGCCACATCTTTGAATCTACACCAGAAGTAGAATCAATAATACAAGTAGACAGATAAAGAGTATCTACTTTCTTACCTCTTGCTAGAACAAGTGCTCCCTTGGTAACCTTCTAAGAATCCACTGTGAGGGTTATTGTGCATCCCTCATCTCCCAACCTTCCTACATAAATCAGACTCTGCTTCAGAATTGGAACATGCATGACCTCTTTCAACACCCATGTGTTGTCAATTTGCAATCTCAGCTGCACTTTCCCTTTGCCAACTATCTGACAAGGCGTACCATCTCCTAAATAGAGCACTCCAAAGTCTCCCTATTCATACTCATAGAACAAATCTCTGTTTGGGGATGCATGAAAAGATGAACTAGAATCTAAAATCCATGATCCTACCTGACTATCCGAAGAAAGTATGAGAGCGTCCTGTATCACAATATTTGCATCCTTTGCTTCTTCCATACCTGCATGTTGGTTCTCTTTATCTATCAACCAACACTCCTTCTTTGTATGTCCTTTCTTTCCACAAAACTAGCAGGTAATACCTTTGGACTCAGATCTCCTTCCCGACCTTGATTTCCCTTGCTCAACCTTCTCCCTTTGCCTTCCCCTACTTTCTGCACTTAGAGCATTCCCTGATGATTCACCTGTGCTTCTCCTGAGTATTTCCTCATTCAAGATCACACTCACAACATCATCAACTTTTAAGATTTTAGAAGCAGATGCAGAATTACTTACTGCCATAACCAAACCGTCCCAACTTTCAGGCAAAGAACATAAAATCAAGAGAGCCTTTACCTCATCATCAAAAACAATATTGACTGAAGCTAGTTGGTTTACCAAACCATGGAAATCACTGAGATGAGTATGTATCGATCCACCTTCCTACATTTGCAAAGTAAATAGCTGCTTCATAAGATATACCTTATTAGAAGCCGAGGGCTTTTCGTATAAATTTGCCAAGGACTTTATCAACTCTTCCGTTGTCTTACACTGTGATAAGCTGGAAATCACAGATGATGCAAGGCTCAACCTTATGGAACTGAGAGCCTTCTGATCAAGAACATTCCATTCTTCATCCTTCATATCTGTGGGCTTGCATGCAACCCCACCCAACAGTAAGTACAAATCCTTCTGATACAGATAGTCCTCAATCTGCATCCTCCAATGTTGATAATTCTTGCCGTTAAACTTCTCCATTCATAGCCTACTTTCTTCTGCCATTGCTGAACTCCCACTCAATCAGAAAACCCTGTGAATGACCTGTAATCAAAAAACAATACCCTGCTTCCTGCAAACCGTAGCTCTGATACCACTTGTCAGGAGAAGAAAACCTACAACAATCAATATGCTCTGATACCAACTGTTAGGTGACCCCTTATCCAACGGAAGCACAATTGATTACTTTCTTATAAGCAATTAAACATGGAATTATACCAGAATGATAAAGTAACTAGAAACGTGAGATAGCAAAGAATTTGAGAGACAATACACACTCTTATATTAAATATTACTAGAAGAAAATACAATAAGGAAGATGCCACTTCTTCCTCCACCTCAAAGGCTTACCACACCTCAAGACCTTCTTCCCTCTCTCTCTTTCTCAACACAAAACCAACTCTACAACTTGAGTTGCTATCCCTCCTTGAATGCTTCAATTGATCTCCTTGACCTTACACCTGTAGATCTCCTTGACCTTGCTTGCTTCAATGCTTTTACTTGCCTTCTTGATTATTACAATACATGCCTTATGGGTCTTTAAATAGGATTCCATGCTTACAAAAATAGAACTCTAGTTACAATAATTAGACATGCAGCTTGTGACTATAATCAGTCATTTGACATGCAAACACTCACTTCACTTAATTGACTGTTCGTCAACAGCAGTTCTGGAAATACACAGGCAACTGACGCCGGTCCCTGCTTGTTTGGTGCTGCCAATGTCGGCTGACTATCTGCCGTCACTGGTATCCTTCTCCACTGCATCTGACTGACGTCGGTCATGCTGCCGACGCCGGTGCCTCTAGTTCTTCAGCATCCTTCCTTGTGTCTGCAAACAGTTGAAGCTTTTAGCTCCACACCTTAACACCTCTTTTGGGATGACTTGAAATTGTTCTCCATCTTTAATAACACATTTATCTTCATGATATAGGTGATAATATACAACCTTTTAATGAGATGTATAGTCTTATTCAAGGGCTGAAAGATCTTCCATCTCTTTCTCCGTCATGGTGATGCTAAGACTAGGCATCTTGAAATCATGTGACCTAGCCTAATAAGGATTCCAAGGAGGTATGCTTTATTCCAGAAAGAATTATAAAATTTCCTCAATGAGGTTATCTTCTATAGGTTCTCATACCACAAGTTCATCAAGGCAAAAGGTTATGGGATGATGAAAATATGAAGTAGTTGGTGGAGGTAGAATATAGGGCTGAAAATCAAGCCAAGAATGAAAAGTAAGAGGTTATTTTGGGTGTTCTTGGGGAAGGGGAGGTAGAACTTGGGCTAAAATTTCTTGGTTTTCTTCCTTAAATTAGACAATCACTTCATTTAAATCTGATTGGGCTTGATAATTCTCTTGAGGAAGTTTAGATGGGGTGTGTTTAGGCACAAGATCTTCTTTTGTGTCTAAACTTTCCATCACACCTTGACTTAGCAAATTCATCTTTGAATCTAACTCCTCAATTTTCTTGGCTAGGTTCTCTTTGAAAAGTCTCTCTTGAAGTTCATAGGAATGATCAAGAGCATAAGGAATATATGAGAGATGACATGGAACACAAGAAGCTTCTTGAAAAATGGTGGGAGGGACTTGCAAAGAACCAACTTCATTCTCCACTTCACACTCCTTAACAATGCTTCTATCTTCTTCATTTCCCCATGATTCCACTATCTTACTCTAGCTTAGGATGGTAGGAGTATAAGTATTTTATTGAGGAAGGGTGGGAGGGGTTTGGCTAGGATCAAGCTCCTTCTCAACTTCATACACTTTATCAAGACTTTTATCCTCTTTCTTTCCCCATGATTCCACTATCTTATTGCAGCTTATAATGTTAGGATTAGAAGTCTCTTTTTGAGGTGGTGGAGATGCAATGTGAGAGGGAAATGAGGGACTAAATTCCACTTCCTTTTCCACTAACATGGACTGATTCATATGCATATTATCCAAATCAATCTAACTAGAAAGATTAGCTTCAAAAATAAAGTTTCTCTTTTCAACTCTCTCTTCTAATTGATTGGGAAAAGGATGAATTTGATATCCTTGATTGGGCTCATGAGTAGGGATCAAATATGGCTGATAGGAAACTTAGGGAAGTGGATGTGAAGGCTGATAGGTTTGGTGAAGTTACCTTTCATGAACTCTTAGCCTATCCTATAATGAATAAATTAGGCCACTCACATCAAGCATCTCACTTATGAGCCTTTGCCAATTAACTTTCTCAATAGGTACCCACTCTCTTTTTACCAAATCTCATGCATCTCTCACTTTATGAGTAAGATGACTAGGAACCTTTTAACCACACCCCCTTAAAGTATCAAGCTCTAACATGCACCTTTCATATCCCAAAGTGTTTTTTTGAAGGTGAAAATGGATTGACTTCAGAAGTGGCTAGATTGACTAGGAGAAAAAAGATATTGAGGAGGTTGGCTATAGGATTGATAAAATCTATGAATAGACTGATACACTTCATGATAGGTCTAGTTAAGAACTTGTTCATATTGATAAGGAATGACACAAGTGTGAAATGTCTCACCAACTTGTGTAAAATAGTGCTCCATACCAAATTTAGCCATGAAACCTCATTGAAATTAAGAATACAAAGGAAAATGTTACCAACAGTCTTAAAAGGATAACCTAGGCTACTTGACCAACTGAAATAGCTTCAGAGTCCCCATTGATGCTTGGATAGATGCCTACAAAGGCTAATTGTTGAAAGATACCACCAAAAATCTTTTAACTTCTTAGACCAAGAGTCCCACCAATCATGACAAAAACTACTATCACTTAGACTTGCACCCTTTAAGGAGATGCCTAAGCTCTCATCATCCAAGTGGCATAATGGAAACACCTCTAAGCTTGTGGGTAGCCTAAGGATTAAGTGAATCTCTAAATAGGGATAATTCCCTTGATGTATGAGATTGGATTGTAAATACACCTAAACTTTAGGGGGAAAAGGGAGAGAGATAACTAAAAGAAAAATATTCTAGGGGAGGTGATACACCAAATAAGATCATCACTTCCAACTAGTAGCATGTTACACATGAAATTAAGGGACAAACTGAACATACACTTTTCCAATCTACATCTTCTAACATCAATGTTACATTATGAGGTTATGGATGAATGTGCAAAGCTAGGAGGACTATGCAAGAGGACATGAATGGAACTAATGAATAGACTAACTCAAGCAATCCTTGACATTTCCTATAACACTTGACATGCCATACAAGAAGAAGCTTTCCAACTACAAATACTGTGAAAGAATGAGACAACATGCTAGGGAATCTATAGTTTTCACTAAGAAAGATCCAATGTTTAAGTAAAACATAGTAATAATAGTCATGAAGAGGTAAAAATTAGTAGTATTATTGATAAAATGGTATTCAAATGTGTAGGGCTTCACCATATTCAAGTGGAACATAAGTTACAATAGCTAAAATGGCTAGTTCTTATAGAACTGAGAGAGAGAGAGGAGAAGAGAGGAGTCCAAGGGTCATAAGGACACTTGTCAAGATGAGAAAATTAGTTAATTGTGCATCAGAATTAGATATGGGATGAACCATTCAAGGTCAGGAGGAACAAGTGGCTATCCATGTCATCAAACTCTTGCAAAGTGGCTTAAGATTCCTCATTTTGGCTTAAAAAAATTGCCTTCATGATTTAGGCTTCTTTAACACCTCATAACTGATTAGGAATAGGTCTAATTATTGGAATGAATGTGAATGATTTTATACATGCCTCTCCATTCAATGGTTACTCTCTTGGTCCTTTTAAATCATCCCAAAATGAGATATCATCATCTACAATCAAGAAAACTCCTCTTTCATG
This sequence comes from Torreya grandis, assembly GCA_037957365.1. Taxonomy (NCBI): domain Eukaryota; kingdom Viridiplantae; phylum Streptophyta; class Pinopsida; order Cupressales; family Taxaceae; genus Torreya; species Torreya grandis. The sequence goes on along the minus strand of JARHVA010000317.1, from coordinate 5,675,002 downwards.
CACCCTGCACACTTAGCTTCCAAAAATATATCAAATGCTCATGAAAATACATGAGAGTTAGTGGATGAAACCTATCAAGACCCTTTATATCATTTGAAACATCAGGGACACCTTAAAAGCTCTTCACTTGAAGATCTCCACCCTTCTCACTAGCTTATCCACTATGTCAGTTTTGATTGGCTAAGATGAGAGCTCCTATTAAGGAATTTAGGAGTTTTTATAAGGCATGAAATGAACATGAGGAGTTATCACAAGTCTTAGTATTTCTCCCAAGGTATATTTCATCTTTAGACTCCTTTTAGAACGTGTAGAATTCATAAAACTATCAAGAAACTCCTATTTTACATCGTATTCATACAAGTCCATACAACTAAAAATCATGGGGATCAGATTGAGAGGGTCATATAAAAGTCCTATCATCATCATAGTCAAACTATCTCATTATATTAGCTATCCAATTCTATTTCTCCAAACTAGTCTCTAAGAAGGGTTTGCAAGGGTTTTGAGTAGTTTTGACTCTTAAGTATTGTTCATGAAAACTTGATGTTCAACCTAAAAATAAATATTTAAAAAATGATGTTCAAAGACCCTAATAATAATCTAAACTTATTTTTCCCACATGTAAATCTTCAAGAGAGACGTGAACTTTCAAATTTGACTTATTGAGCTCGTCTCTCTATTTCCTACATGCTTAAGTTAGTTTTTGAGCCAAAAGTGACCTTTTCATAGTTTCATCTACATATAAATATATTATATGACCTAAAAAACATGTATAAATGGGTTAAAAATCTCATCTCATGTTATAAGTGTGAAAGACCCCCCATTTAGACACTAGGCCTAATTTTGGTCTTGTAGCCTGTTTGCAACTTTTGGTGATTTAAACCTTATTATTACACAAAAAAATAGATGATTTAAAACCTTTTATATGGTATCAAAAACATGTTCCAATATATTTTGAAACATACTTATATCCAAAAGTGATGGTGATCTCTTCTTTGGATTTTAGGCCAAAACCCTACCCTTAAGCCTGACAACAAACTTTGGTTTGATTGATCCACTTGTTAGGTTTCATATTTATTTGATGTTTTCTTCATATTTTTTTATATTTATTAAAAAATTATCTCACCTTATTTTAGGGTTTCATGTGATCCTTATCCACCATCTCATTCTCCTTCCTCAAGGTTGAAGATTTCATGTACAAAGGGAGTGCCCTCTATCTAAGACAAAGTAGAGGGCACTCCCCTATTTTATTAGACAAATGTGAATCATTGGAGGTTATGCAAGTAATAAATGTGATATATATAAATTTTTATCTCCCTTAAATATTATTTTACCTCTCAAACTCTTAAAAATCCAAGATAGACTTACCACACAAAGACTATGTGCAGGAAATTCACCCTAGAATGTATAATTCATGTTTAGAGTTCCCTTTTATATCCTATATCCATTAAGAGAGTCTTATTAGGATAATATTATTGTATTTAAGGAATTTAATTCCTCAATTATCTCTTAAAACCTCCACATATACTCCTCATACCCCTGCCTAGCTTAGACTAAGCATAACCTTGACTGTGCCCTACTTCTTGAGATCATGCCTATAGGTATTCATGCCTAATTTAACCTTGTAAATAATGAATAGGAGTTATTAATATATTATAATATCATTAATACATGTTTTATAACCATGTTTTTACTTTAGGTGACCTTATATCATCACTTGGGGCCTATTTCTCTGCTTACTATTTGTAATAGTCACCTACAATGGCTGTAAGTGCTCATAGGGTCCTAAGGGGTCCATATAGGCTTGTTTAAATTGTTTAAAAATCATTAAGTTGATCATGGATTTGAATAAGGTGATAATTTTTTTGTTAAATCACTCTAATTTATCTATACCCTTTACATGTCCTTTGAGCTCACAAACTGAGTTCCTTTTCCCTTGATTGTGAAACCCTACCCTTAAGATTCTTGTAGGTGTGAATTAGCCTTAAATAAAATTAATCATGGTGTTTAAATAATTTACATTAAGCATGAGGTATATATATAGTACACAATACATACTTTTATTCACCTTTCATTCCTTAAAACATAACTTATATATCAATTTTGGGTCATTGCTTGCTTACCCAGTTGAAGGTGGGTGTTTTAGAATTAGACACACCTGTAGGTGTGCTTTAGGGTCTAAAACATAGTATGTTGTCATTTGAAGTTATCCTTATATCATAATTATTCTCCTCTATCATATATAACCTTAAAATCATAGGGAAAGGTTTCAAACTACTACTTTAGGTGAAGAGTCCCTTTTAGAGTTTCAAAACATGTAGACTTCACTGTCAAAATTTAATGATGAGAAGTGCATGTTCAAGCTTCACTATCAAGAGAACCAAAGGACTAAACCACCATCTTATTTTTTCAAGTTGATCCCCTATGTGATATCTATAGGGTATGCTCATTTGGGCACATCATAAGTCTTTATAATCATATTATAAGCTTTCAACTAAAAGCTTAGGTGCTCAGTTTTGCACCTTTAGGGATTTGATCTCTAAAACAATCATCTCTTTTTTTGAAGGTGGCCTTCATTCCTTATTTAGAAATCCATCCTTAAAAAAAAGTATACCATGATATTTAACCATATAAATACCTTTAATAAGGTTCATAATATGTTCTAACCTCTCCATACAAGCATCTTGGTCCCCTGTTCAGCCACATGTAGTTGGATATTCACATATACACATGCAATAAGGAAGTTTTAAATATTGAACAAGAAACATAGTCCCTTAATGAGTTATATATGTATTTAAAAGATCAAAAATGGAATATTCATAATCTAAGGGTCTGAAACAAGTGTCAACACATCCCATTTAATGTGAATTTATCCTCCAAGCACCTATAAGTAAGCATGTTCAAGGCAGATTAGGTGAAAGTGTGCTATATGACTGCTGTAATATTTTATTATGCCAAGTGGAGGTTCTTTTTTAATGATATTTAGGTGAAAAAATGTCAAAATTCATGAAATATCTATTACCCTTCCATGACTCATGTTAAACAAGTCCACACACTTGATTTTCTATGACTGTAAGTAACAATGAGCAAGAAGTTGACTGAGTATGAGAGTAGACTACAATATTGATCCAAGCATGATGTAGTGAGATCAAAAAATGAAGGGAGGTGATCAATATGAAATTAATACATGGAGAGACACCATATGATATTCACATGGAATCCTCTTTATGGAATTCAACCTTCTACAAGTGGAATATTGATTGTGATTGCACATGGTGGTACCTTCTTACAAAGTGAGTTATTTGGACTATCAAATCAAATTGAAACCTAAAACCAAAAATTGAGAGTATTAGAGAAGGTGGAAAAAATCATTTTTTATCATCTTTATCAATTGGTTCATACTAACTTAACCAAAATGGGGAAAAAACTATAGGTTACATAGATTAGTAGGCAGAAAAACATAGTCAACTTAAAGAGGATGGTTCATGAAGCAAAATCCATCATTCTTAAAAATATTTATATGAAAATGAATTTCCTTGAGTTTAATTTCACCTCCCCAAGGGGTTTGGTCTAAAACTTTACTTACTATCCATAAAATGTACAAACCTGAAGACTACTTTTATTTGCTAAGAAGTGTGAAAAAGGAGTAGAATGGTTTTGGGTCAAAAATGACATTTTCAGAGCATGTAAAGCACTAATATGGATTTGAGGAAGCTGAAGAGTCATATTACAACATTCCCCCATGTGGCACACTTCCCCATGAGTTGTACAAGTGCCAAACTCTCCTTTTTCCTCAAGAAAGCTATCCTTTCTTCTAAAAAACCTACCACCTTTTAGTTATGTCAATTGATTAAGACCTCTTGGGATACATGGGATGTGACATCATATTTTGAAACATTCAAACTTCTTAAGAAATTTATATAAATCATTAAATGCCCCATTTTTGACCTCAAAATGACTAAAAAGACTAAAATGACCAAGGACCAAGGCTAGTATAACATTAAATGACATTAATTAACCTATAAAACAACTTGTGACATATTTTTTATACCCATAAAACACATAAAAGTTAATTTTTTACCTATAGGGGTCCCTTCTTGACCTAAAAGTCAAATTTGGTTAACAAATTGGTGACTCATAGGGGTAGTATACCTGTTATGCTAAGTAGACTAGTATTCTTATCAGTGCATTGGGGTAGTATGCCTACTATGATAAATTTAGTCAAGCTGATGTTCTTCAAGCTCCAATGATTCTATTGGTGATTCAAGATCAAGCTAAGGTATTGGATCATCTTCAAGAGTGATAACTTCTAACTTGGTCTCAAGAGATTCTTCTATGACTACCACCTCTTTGGGGATGACTTGAAATAGTTCTCCATAATTAATAGCACATTTATCTTCATGCTAGAGGTGATCATCTACAAATTTTTGAGTAGATGTACAGTCTTCTTCAAGGGATGCAAGATCTTCTATCTCTTTCTCCTTCATGGTGATGCCAATACTAGGCATCTTAAAATCATGTGATCTAGCCTAATAAAGATTCCAAGGAGGTAAGATTTATTCAAGCAAGAATTATAAAATTTCCTCAACTAGTTGCTCTTCTCTAGGTTCTCATACCACAAGTCCATCAAGGCAAAGGGTGATGGGATGAGGAAAAGATAAATTATTTGGTGGAGGTGGAATATAGGGCTCAAAATCAGGCTACGAATGAAAAGTAAGAGGTTCTTTTTGGTGTTCTTGGGGAAGGGGAGGTAGACCTTGGGATAAAATGGCTTGGTTTTCGTCCTTCCATTAGACAATCACTTCATTGAAATCTGATTAGGCTTGAAAATTATCTTGATAAAGTTTAGATGGGGTGTGTTTAGGCATAGGATCTTCTTTTGGGTCTAAACTTTCCTTCACACCTTGACTTAACAACTTCATCTTTGACTCTAACTCCTCAATTTTCTTGGCTAGGTTCTCTTGGAAATGTATCTCTTGAAGTTCATAGGAATGATCAAGAGAATAAGGAATACATGAGAGCTGACATGAAACACAAGAAGATTTTTGAGAAAGGGTGGGAGGGACTTGCAAAGGACCAACTTCATTCTCCACTTCACACTCAAAAATTATTCTATCTTCTTTCTTTCCCCATGATTCCACTATCTTACTCTAGCTTAGGATGTTAGGATTAGAAGTATTTTATTGAGGAAAGGTGGGACGGGTTTGTCTAGGATCAAGATCCTTCTCAACTTCATACTCTTTATCAAGATTTTTCTCCTCTTTCTTTCCCATGATTCCACTATCTTATTCAAACTTATAATTTTAGGATTAGAAGTATCTTTTTAAGGTGGTGGAGATACAATGTGAGAGGGAAATGAGGGATTGAATTCCACTTCTTTTGATTCTAACATGTACTGATTCATATGCATATTGGCCAACTCAATTTGCCTATCAAGATTACCTACAAAAATAAGGTTTCACTTTTCAACTCTCTTTTAACTGATTGGGAAAAGGATGACTTTGATATCCTTGATTGGGATCATGAGTAGGGATCAAATATGGTTGATAGGAAACTTGGTGAAGTGGATGTGAAGGTTTATAGGTTTGGCGAGGTTTCCTTTCATGAACTCTTAGCCTATCCTCTAATGAAGAAACTAGGCCACTCACATCAAGCATCTCACTTATGAGCCTTTACCAATTCACTTTCTCAATAGGTACCCACTCTCTTTTGAACAAATCTAATGCATCTCTCATCTTATGAATAATATGAATAAGAACATTTTGACTACATCCCCTTAGAGTATCAAGCTCCAATATGTCCCTGTCATAGCCCAAAAGTGTTTGTTTGAAGGTGTAAATGCATTGACTTGAGAAGTGGCTAGGTTGACTAGGAGAAACAAGATATTATGGAGGATGGTTATATGATTGATAGACTCTATGAATGGACTGATACACTTCATGATATGTTTGGTTAAGAACTTGTTCATATTGATAGGGAATGACACAAACTTGAAATGTCTCACCAACTTTTGTAAAATAGTGCTCATCACCAAAATTAGCCATGAAACCTCATTGAAAGAAAGAATACAAAGGAAAATGTTACCAAAATATTCAAAGGATAACTTGGGATACTTAACCAACTAATATAGCTTTAGAGTCCCCATTGATGCTTGGATAGATACCTACAAAGGTTAATTGTTGAAAGATAACACCAAAAATATTTTAACCTCTTGGACCAAGAGTCTCATCAGGCATGCTAAAAACTATTGTCACTTGGATTTTCACCCTTTAAGGAGCTGGCTAAGCTCTCCTCATCCAAGTAGCACAATGAGAACACCTATAGGCTTATGGGTATCTTAAGGATGAGATGAATCTCTAGATAGGAATAGCTCCCTTGATGTATCACTTTGGATTGTAACTACACCTAAAATTTAGGGGGGAAAGGGAGAGAGATAACTGAAAGCAAACTATTCTAGGGGAGGTGATATATCAAATAAGTTTATGAATTCCAACTAGTAGCATGTTACACATGAAATCAAGGGAGAAACTAAACATACACTTCTCCAATCTGCATCTTCTCACATCAATGTTACATTATTAGGTTATGTCTAAATCTACAAAGCTAGGACTAGATAAGAGGCCTTAAATGACAATAATGAATAGACTAAATCACTCAGTCCTTGACATTTCCTATAACACTTCACATGCCCTGTAAGAATAAGCTTTCCAACTATAAAAAGGGTGAAAGAATGAGACAACATGCTAATGAATATATAGTTTTCACTAAGCAAGATCCAATATTCAAGTAACACACACTAAAAAGAGTCATGAAGAGGTAAAAATAAGTAGTCTTATTGATCAAATAACATGTAAATGAACAGGGCTTTACCATATTTACGTAGAACATAAGTTACAATGGCTAAAGTGGCTAGTTCTTATAGAACTTGAGAGAGAGAGAAAGGAGTAGAGATAAGTCCAAGGGTCATAAGGACACTTGTCAAGCTGAGAAAATTAGTTACTTATGCATGAGAGTCAGATATGGGACTTTCACCTTGGTCTCAAGAGATTATTTTAGGACTACCACCTCTTTGGGGATGACTTGAAATTGTTTTCCATCCTTAATAACACATTCATCTTTATACTGGAGGTGATCATCTAGAACCTTTTGATCAGATGTAGAGTCTTCTTCAAGGGCTGCAAGATCTTCCATCTTTTTATTCCTTATGGTGATTCTTGTGGATATAAGAATTTGACTTAAGAGAGGATGGTTAGTATGGTGTTAGTTCCAAAATGAAAACAAAATGAAAGAAACACACTAACTATCATAACATCTCTAGGCCTAGACACTAGGGAGAGCTTAATTAATAAACATGAATAAAACATACAACTGAAATGAAAAAAAACTCTCTTTTACCTTCTTTAGATGCTACAAAATGCTTGTTTTAGTGGCTTACTCAAGTTGTGCTCATGAAGTCCTTGGTAATGGAAGCTTGGCTACCTCCATCTCTCCTTGGCACCTTTGGCTTATGACTTGGCTTGGCTTGGAATCAATTTGGCAATGCAACACTATTTTGTATGAAGCTTTTGGAACAAATATTGAATGATAAATTTGCACAACTTAGGATTAGAAATGATGTTCATGGCCTCTCTATATATAGATTTTTTCAAATGTCTAGAATCAACCTGAACCATCCATCTCAAGATTGAGATGTGTGGCTAAGGATTAATGTAATTATGCAATTAAAATTGATAAATTTGCTCATAAATATTCAGGATAGAGTATAAATTAAGAGGCATGGAGGGATTTGATGAGGCATGGGAGGCATGAATCTTGATATTTGTGGCATTTATGGCCTAGGGATGTTTTCACAAGAAATGAGGTCACCTGATGATGCATATATTCAATACTCATTTCTAAAAACAAGTATTCAACAAGTTTCCATGGAATTATTAATTAAACCTTGATTTAGATTAATTAACTCTTAATCATGTTTAAGCACTTTATGTAAAAATTACTCAAATTGATTAGAATACCTTGTTAGTGGTTTAAAATTTGACTGGATTGGAATTGGAAGGTGATGTCAAATGCATTGGATCCATTATCCCATTTAGGATGTTACTAAAAATAAATAACAAAGGCATACATCTTATGGAAGAGATTTGATAAGAAAGAGCAATCCAGAGTACAAAATTGACATTTTAACTTGAAATGATCTAATCAAAGTTAGCTGGACCATAAATTGCATTACCCCATTTAGGGATACCCTGGCCAAAATTGACACTTGAATATGTTAGTTTCACATCATTTAGCATGTTTTAGTGTTTTTAGGCCAAATTGTGCATTTTGGGTGGAAATTGGTCAAAAGCCTAGTTAGAGGTTATCGATGGCCATTTTTAGGTGTCTAAAATTTGCCCCTATTTGGGAAGTTGTTGCAAGTTATAAACATAGTAACATCTTCTCAAATAATGAGAGATGGCCTATATGCCAAAAAGAAGATGATGATTGAAGAACAAATCTCCAAATGGTTTTGGGAAGCTTATGATGATGTCCCCTCAAGGGAGTGGCTATCACATATGTTGATGGATGGTCACTTGAAAAGAAACAAGAAGAAAGGTGGAATAAACCTGTGGTTGAGATTAATCCAAATGAGAAAATGCTTGTATGCATTGATGTAAAAAGGATGTTGATTTGCCTAAAGGCATTTATAATTAGGAATAAAAGTCAAAATAATTATTTTCCCATAGGTGGTTATAATCATTAAGAGGACTTGGATTGGCTAAAGATGATTATGCTCCAGTTAGGGCTGATTAGCAAGCATAACTCAAGGATATAACCTAGAATATAGATTAAAGATGAGCGATTGTAAAGTGATGAAATATATGAATAGAAGAATAAGATTGATTAGTGTTAATGATTTAGTTGTACCTACCAATGAGGAGATGGTCATCCTGACTAGCAATGATACAACTAGAATGGTCAAATGAGTTATATTGATCAAGGGTGGGATGGAAGGATTTACCAAGGTGCCAAGGAGAAACTTATGTGGCTCCATTGATTATAGACCTTCATGAAGCTAATTTTTTCTATAGCATGTGATGGTAGGCTTCATGATTAAAAACCATGAAGACTTGGCTAAAATTTGCATAAGGACTGATTCTCAATATCTAATAAACACTCAAAAATAATACACCAATGATAAAAACCATGATGATAATATTGACATATGAATATGGATAGACTCAAGAATAATGTGCTCGAGGAATCACCCAATGAAAAAATATAGACTGAGTCAAGGCCACTATGTTGAAAGCAAACAAATAGGCAAACAAACAAACAAAAATTAAACAAACAAATAAATTGAAATAAACAAATAAATAGAAAGCCTAAAAACAAAAGTAAAAGAAAGCATCCTAATAATGACCATGCCCCAGTAAGGAAGATCAAGGATAACTGACTAGGCTTAGACAAGACAAATATTTTTTTATTTTTGAAATATTTGAATGTTTTTGAAATTTTGAGGTATCTTAACTCATTAGAGAATGACAACATACCTTCTCGTAAAATGGTGAGAGTGTTTGGCTTAGGTTACTTATAAAATAGTGAGAGTGTATGGAAAGGGGGATTGAGGTGACCTCAACATGAATTGAGTATGACCCACATAATCCTAAAATGACCTCAAGTCATAGTAATTCCATCCACATAAAAGGAAGGTAAAAACCAACTAGGTCCCAACAAGTTCTCAAATCTAGAAAATGGCTAGTTAAATGAAAATAATAATGGCAAGGTGATGCGACAATGTATGATAAATAAGTGTTACCCCTAGTTTGCCCATAGGTGGTTATAACTAAGATAAAATGGCATAGGTAAATGATACTAATTTTCCCATAGGCTGTTATAATTAGTAGGAAGACTGGTGAAACACTGATTTGCCCATAGGCAGTTATAATCAAGCTCACATAAAAAAGCTTGATAGGATGAAAGATATCTTACCAGATCAACTGTCACACTACTTTCATAGACTATCATTGTAAACATGAATCAAATTTATTATTGAAACTTTATTAGAATTATCTCACAAAAAGTATAGGAAGAACCAAAGTAACCAATATCAAAATAGGATTGGGTAGGATGAGTAAAAATAAGCTTTGGTCTAGATAGGAATGGAATGATAAGATGGTATGGTATTACTAAGGATAATGATTAGTTTGATAGATTGGATAAAATTGTATTAGGTTTTCCTCCATTTGATGGGGTGAATGGTAGGATATGTGGTAATGGCAGATAGGCATATGTAACAATGGCAATGGCATGGAAATGTGAAATGGTATGGTACATGTTTTTAGCTTGGGTGTGGTAAATGACATATGATTCTATTTTTCCTATTGAGATGGAGATGCACGCCCTAATCAATAAATGATACAAATAGAATACTCGATCATGTTAATTACTAGCCCAAACCTCATCTGAATAACTACTCTATTAAGAACTCAATGCAGATCTAGTTGTCAAAAATGCTTTTATGATCTTCATTGGTCATTGATTTTGATTCCTTCAAGTGTCGAGACAAGGTATATTTTTATCCTCTACAAAAGAAAGTGCAATCATGGATGGTAAACAAAGAAAATTAATATATGGTAGGTTTGATTTTGAAATGGAATGGTAGATGATAATGGAATGCATAATAGAGGGGAAACAAATGAAGATTAGGACTTTCAGTCACATGTAATGTTACTAATGCTAGATTTGACATAATTTTGGTTGTGGTAGGGCTCAAGACTTGTTCTCTTGATAGGATCACCAAAATTTTATATTGTTTGATCTTGAGAGTAGCCACCATTTGATTAGGCTGTAGATAGGAAGATATTTTGATTTGTTCTTTGATTTTATCTTCATCAAGTAGTGAAGAACTTTTGTGCTTAACTATTGGTATGTCAAAGAGGTTTTCACCAATGAAGTTGTCTTGATTGTCTTATAGCACCTTTGAGAAGGTTTCACTAATGAACATTGGATTTTGACTTTGATTGTCTTTGAATGCTTCCAAAAAAGTTTCACTAGAAGATGCCAAGTTCTAACTTGGATTGTCCCCTAGCACCTCTAAAAAGGTTTCACTAGGAGAGTGTTCTTCTACTATATAAATGTGGTCTTGGCCTCCTTGTTATTTTTCAACTACTATGTCACCATGTACATAGTTCAAAAAAGTGTGATTCTATAGATCCCAATCGACACTTATGGGAGATGGAATGTCAATGATATGGCTATTTTGATTGATGGTAATGGCCTGTGGAATGGGAATGTAATTGGGAGAGGCTGTGCAATCTTCATAGAAGATATTAGGATAACTTATGTTGAAGCTAAAGTACTCATCCTCAAAAACTATAGAAGGATCACAAATGTATTAAAATTAATCTACAAGGCATGCATAACCAATGTTGTAATAGCCATGAATATATTCTTCTTTTGAATCTGATTCTAACTCAAGGGACTCTAAATCCATTATTAAGATTGATGTTAATTTTGATTCTGATGGTAAATCTAATGTCAATTCAAGAATAGAACCTAACTATAACTCTAATTCTTCATCTGATGGGTACTCTATTACAATGATGTCTTATTGAATATTTGGTTTTAGATAAGTAACAACCTATGATGGCATAATGGGCTCCACAAAAACTAGTTTGGCAAAGTGAGACTCCTCTAGGATGGGAAAAAGGTCAAGAGATAAATCCTTAAAGACTAGTTTTTCAATAGGAGGCTATAGAAAAATAGGCACATGGTTAAGGTAATGATTTTCCCAAATCCGATTATAATCATTAAGAAATGATTCAGCAAAGATTGGCTCATCAAAGTGAGACTCCTTGACAATTGGTAAAGGATCAATAGGTGATTCATCATAGGTTGACTTATAATAAGTGGTTGATTCAATAAAAACATCTTCGATTGGTTGGTTCTCTTGGCCTTGGTTACCAATGAGTTAGAAAATACCAATTTTGAACACTGCTTGGTCATTGAAGAATTGGATCAATTGAGGTTTGGATGGGATAATTATGGTTGGATAATGGTAGGGACTTGGGGAGCATGATTTATCACATGAGGCAAAGGACAAAGTCTTGAGATGGTAATGCTAGGGCGTTGTGGGGCTTGATTTCTTGCATAAGCTAAAGGACTAGGTCTTGAAATGATGAAGGGGCATTATGGAGCTTAATTGCTCACATAAACCAAAGGATGAGGTCCTAGTATAGAAATGGTTGGGTAATATAGTCCTAGAATATAAATTGTATGATGTGGTGGAGCCTGATTACTCACAAAAGCCAAAGCAGCCAAGTCTTCCTTGTAAACCATATCATCCCAATTATGAGTTGGCTCATAAGCTAGTTCTTAACTATGTTCCATGTAATGATTATTGAAAAGAGGGTATGGATTCATATCCCAAATAGAATTATCTATACTTGGGTCTTCAAATTAGTCCTCACAAGCCTCTTCATGCAAATCAAGGTCTCAATTTGGATTTTATGGATTTTGACTATGTTCCCCATATGGAGTATTGTAGGGAGAATAATAAAACTCCTTAGAAAATATTTCTCTATAGGGATTCTTAGTGGGATTTTATGTAGACATTCTAGGGAAATCAATTGCATAATGACTTTCATATCAAATAATGCAAAATATAAGCACAAAAATTGGGTGATCGTAGCATTAGCTAGTTGTAAAAAGATCTAGATTTTTTTACAACCACTACATCCTACTATTTATTCAGTTTAGTGCAATTTCTAAATGTAGATATGTCCCATGTGCAACTCTAATTAGGATCCAAATGAAGTCAATGTTGGGAGGTGAAACCCCAAGTCAAAGTTTCCCTAAATAACTCACAGGAGGTGATGAAGTCTCCCTCACAAGCTAAGTTTGCATAAAAATAAAGAAAACATGAAAGTAAAAAGACTTTAGGGTCATTTTCAAGGTCGTCCAAACTTTGATGAGTTTTTGTGGAGTGATTTAGATGAATTTATTTCTAAGCCTTGGACTAGGCTACTTGCAATAAGAATGGTGCTTTTGATTCCAAGGGTTCCTTAAAGGGGACAAATGGAAGAGCATACATGCAACATCCCTCTTTTTGCCAAACAAACATTTAATCTAAATAAATAATTAAATACAAAAAGCTTTGAAAAGGTGAGTTCATTTTTAAGCCCAAATGTAAAATAAGGTGGTGTTAATTTGACCCCTTGGTCTTAGTTGCAAACTTTGAAAACATTTACCATAAACATCTATTTTTTTTTGTTAAACACCAAAACAAGGTTCCTGATTGATTTTTAAGCATGCAAAAGGTGATATAAACATGTTTTTAACAAATGTCAAGCTTGGTCCTGTAACAAAAATGTTAGCATGTCCTTTAGGCTTGAATCTCTTTTAGGTTTGAAACAATGAACTTTAAGATAAGAGCTCTCAGGTGTATGTTTTAAGAAAAACACAGTGACCGACATCGGTTATATAACTCACAATGGTTACATTTTCTAACCGATGATGGTTATCTAATTGACATCAGTTATACCAATGTGACTAATGATAAGTATCCAAATGATGTCAATTTTACTAATTATCTTGGTTAAGCTATCCAACTAATGTCGGTCTTACTAGCTGATGTCAGTTATTGTGTAAACCCGTGCCAAACAAAAAATGGCAAAATAAAGTTAGAAAATAAATTTGTAAGAGTTTTAATGGTTCAAATAAATATTTTAAAGCTAAAAAGTGATCTTATCAATGTGTGGGATGTGTCTTGTCCCACCGGGCATGCCATGTGTGGATCTAAGAATTTGACTCAAGAGAGGATGGTTAGTATGGTGTTAGTTACAAAATGAAAAAAAAAATTAAAGAACTATACTAACTAGCATAACATCTCTAGGCCTAGACACTAGGGATAGCTTAGTTAACAAATATGAATAATACACATAACTAAAATTTAAAATAAACTCTCTTTTACCTTCTTTGGATGCTCTAAAATGCTTGTTGTAGTGGCTTGCTCGGCTTGTGCTCATGAAGTGCTTGGCAATGGAAGATTGGATACCTCCATCTCTCCTTGGCACCTTTGGCTTGTGGCTTGGCTTGGAATTAATTTGGCATGATAACACTAGTTTGTATGAAGTTTTTTTAACCAATCTTGGATTATAAATTTACACAACTTAAGCTTAGAAATAATGTTCATGGCCTCTCTATTTATAGATTTTTGCAAATGTCTAGAATCAACCTGAACCATCCATCTCAAGATTGAGATGTGTGGCTAAGGATTAATCCAATTTTGCAATTAAAATTGATAAATAGGCTAATCAATATTTGGGATAGAAGAGCAATTTAGAGGCATGGAGGGCTTTGATGAGGCATGGGAGGTATGAATCTTGATATTTATGGCATTTATGGCCTAGGGATGTCTTCCCAAAAAATGAAGTCACATGATGACGTAGATATTCAATATTTATTTCTACAAATAAGTATTCAACAAGTTTCCATGAAATTATTAATTAGGCCTTGATTTGGATTAATTATCTCTTAATCATGTTTAAGCACTTTGTGCACAAATTATTCAAATTGATTAGAATGCCTTGTTATTGGTCCAAAATTTGACTAAATTGGAATAGGAAGGCGATGTCAGATGCATTGGATCTATTATCCCATTTAGGATGTTACTAAAAAAAATAACAAAGGTATACATCTTGTGTAATAGATTTGAAATGAAAGAGCAATCCAGAGCACCTGAGTGCAAAATTAGCATTTTGACTCGAAATGATCTGATCAAAGTTAGCTGGCCCATAAATTGCATTGCCCCATTTAAGGATACCCTAGCCAAAATCAGCACTTGAATATGTCAGTTTCACATCATTTAACGTGTTTTAGTGTTTTTAGGCCAAATTATGCATTTTGGGTGGAAATTGGTCAAAAGCCTGGTTGGAAGTTATCGATGGCCAGTTTTAGGTGTCTACAATGCCAAGACTAGGCATCTTGAAAGCATGTGACCTATCGTAATAAGGATACCAGAGAGGTGGGATTTCTTCAAGCAAGATTTATAAAATTTCCTTAACTAGTTACTCTTTTCTAGGTTCCCATACCATAGGTCCATCAAGGCAAAGGGTTATGGGATGAGGACAAGATGAACTAGTTGGTGGAGGTGGAACATAGGACTCAAAATTAGGTTGAGAATTAAATGTAAGAGGTTATTTTGGGTATGCTTGCAAAAGGGGAGGCAAACCTTGGGATAAAATGGCTTGGTTTTATTCCTTCCATTAGACAATCATCTCATTGCAATTTGATTGGGATTTAACATTCTCTTGAGGAAGTTTAGATGGGGTGTGTTTAGGCATAGGATCTTCTTTTGGGTCTAAAATTTCCATCACACCTTGAATTAGTAACTTCATCTTTGAATCTAACTCCTCAATTTACTTGGCTAGGTTCTTTTGGAAAAGTCTCTCTTTAAGTTCATAGGAATGATCATGAGCGTAAGCAATACATGATTGCTGACATGAAACACAAGGAACTTCTTGAGGAAGGGTGGGAGGGACTTGGAAAGGACCAACTTCATTCTCTACTTCACACTCTTTAACAATGCTTTTATCTTCTTTCTTTCCCCATGATTCCACTATAATACTCCAACTTAGGATGTTAAGATTAGAAGTCTTTTATTGAAGATGGGTGGGAAGGGTTTGTCTAGGATCAAGCTCATTCTCTCAACTTCACACTCTTTATCAAGACTTTCTCCTCTTTCTTTCCCCATGATTCCACTATCTTATTCCAGCTTAGAATGTTAGGATTAGAAGTCTCATTTTGAGGTGTTGGAGATGAAGTACAAGAGGGAAATGAGGGCCTAAATTCCACTTATTTTGCTACTAAATTGGATTGATTCATATGCATATTATGCAACTTAATTTGCCTCTATATATTCACTTCTAAAACAAGGTTTCTCTTTTCAACTATCTCTTCTAACTGAATGGAAAAAGGATGACTTTGATATCCTTAATTGGGATCATGAGTAGGGATCAAATATGGCTGATAGGAAACTTGGGGAAGTGGATGTGAAGGTTGATAGGTTTGGTGAGGTTGCCTTTCATGAACTCTTACCCTATCCTCTAATGAAGAAACTAGGCCACTCACATCAAGCATCTCACTTGTGAGCTTTTGCCAATTAGCTCTCTCAATAGGTACTCACTCTCTTTTGACCAAATATAATGCATCTCTCACCTTATGAATAAGATTATTAGGAAATTTTTGACCACATCCCCTTAGATTATCAAGCTCCAAAATGTACCTCTCATAGCCCAAAAGTGGTTTTTTGAAGGTAGAAATTGATTGACTTGAGAAGTGGCTAGGTTGACTAGGAGAAACATGATATTAAGGAGGCTAGCTATAGGATTGATACACTCCATGAATGGACTAATAAAATTCATGATATGGCTAGTTAAGAACTTGTTCATATTGATAGGGAATGACACAAGCTTGAAATGTCTCACCAACTTGTGTACAATACTGTTTAACACTAAATTTAGCCATGAAAACTCATTAAAAGCAAGAATACTAAGGAAAATGTTACCAATAATATTCAAAGGATAACTTGGGTTACTTGACCAGATGATATATTTTCAGAGTCCCTATTGATGCTTGGATAGATGCCTCTAAAGGCTAATTGTTGAAAGACAACACAAAAATATTTCAACCTCTTGGACCAAAAGTCCCATCAAACATGCCAAAAACTATTGTCACTTGGATTTTCACCCTTTGAGAAGATGCCTAAGCTCTCCTCATCTAAGTTGCATAATGGAAACATGTCTAGGCTTGTGAGTAGCCTAAGGATGAGGTGCATCTCTAGATAGGGATAGCTCCTTTGATGTAACACTTTATATTGTAACTACACCTAAAATTTGGGGGGGAAATGGAAAGAGATAACTGAAAACAAACTATTCTAGTAGAGGTGATACACCAAATAATATGATGACTTCCAACCAATAACATGTTACACATGAAATCAAGGGACAAACTAAACATACACTTCTCCAATTTGCATCTTCTTATATCAATGTTATAATATGAGGTTATGAATGAATGTGCAAAGCTAGGAGGATTAAACAAGAGGCCTTAAATGGCAATAATGAATATACTAATTCACTCAATCCTTGAAATTTCCTAGAACACTTCACATGCCCTACAATAAGAATATTTCTAACTAAAAATAGGGTGAAATAATGAGACAACATGCTAAGGAATATATAGGTTTCACTAAGAAAGATCCAAAATTTAAGTAGCACACACTAAGAATATTCATGAAGAGGTAAAATTTAGTAGTCTTATTGATTAAATGGTATGTAAATATGCAGGGCTTCACCATACTCAAGTGGAGCATAAGTTACAATGGCCAAAATGGCTAGTTCTTATAGAACTTGAGAGAGAAAGGATAAGAGAGAAGCTCAAGGGTCAGAAGGAAACTTGTCAAGATGAGAAAATCAATTACTTTTTGTGACCTTAGATCATCACTTAGGACCTATTTCTCAATTTACTATCTGTAACAGTCACCTATAATGGTTGTAGGTGCTCATAGGGTCCTAAGGGGTCCTTATAGGATTGTTTACATTGTTAAAATCTCACTAAGGTGATCATGGATTTGAATAATGTGATCATAAGTTTGTTTCATCACTCCAACTTCTCTATACCCTTTAAATGTCCCTTAAGCTCACAAACTGAGTTCTTTCTCCCTTGATTGTGAAACCCTACCCTTAAGATTCTTGTAGGTGTGTATTAGCCTTAACTAAAATTGATCATGGTGTTTAAAGACTTTTCATTAAGCATGAGCTATATCTAGCATATAATACATACTTTTATTAACCTTTCATGAATTAAAACACCACTTATATATCAAGTTTGGGTCACTACCTGCTTACCCAATTGAAGGTGGGTATTATAGAATTATACATACTTGTAGGTGTGTTTTAGGGTCTAAAACATAGTATGTTGTCCTTTTAAATGATCCTTATACCATAATTTTTATCCTCCATCATATATAACCTTCCAATCATAGGTCAAGGTCTCAAACTACTACTTTAGGTGAAGAGTCCCTTTTAGAGTTTCAAAGCCTGTAGACTTCACTGTTAAAATTTAGTGATGAGAAGTGCATGCTCAAACTTCAATATCAAGAGAACCAAAGGACTAAATTTCCCTCTCCTTTTTTAAAGTTGATCCACTATGTGAGAGTTATAGGGTATGCTTATTTGGGTGCATCAAAATTATTTATTATCCTATTATAAGCTTTCAACAAAAAACTCAAGTGCTCTATTTTGCACCTTTGGGGAATTGATCTCAAAAACAATCATCTCATTTTTTAAAGGTGGCCTTCATTCCTTATTTATCATCCATCCTTACAAACAAGTATACCATGATATTTCACCATATAAAGACCCTAAATAAGGTTTATCAGATGTTTCAACCTCTCCATACAAGCATCTTAGTCCCCTGTTCAGTCACCTGTAGGTGCATATTCACATATACATATAAAATAAGGAAGTTTCAAATAATGAACAAGAAAAACACTCCCGTAATGAGTTATAAACCTATTTACGAGATTGAAAATGGAATATTCACACTCAAGGGTTTGAAACAAGTGTCAACACATCCCATTTAATGTGAATTTATCCTCCAAGCACCGGTAGGTAAGCATGTTCATGGTAGATTAGGTGAAAGTGTATGATTAGTAACCCTAATCATCTCAATGCTTTTCTCAAATCCCTAAATAATAATATTATATTATTTATAAAATATGCATGACAATGATTTAAATAATCCATCATCAAATATCTAAATCACTTAATCCCCATGTTTTATTCCATGCAAAGACTATCAACTAGTCGATATCCCTGCAATGACTAAATACAATAATAATTATATAATTTGGTAATTCAACTAGGTAGTACAAAACTAGAGTTTAATGTTGAAATGATATCCACAACATACATAACAATTACAATGATTTCCTAAAATCATTAAATAATTAAAAATAATATATTCATTTATATATTATGAATATCAATCCTTTAATCAAATACAATATCTTTTAAAATAATGTTATTTATCTTTGAAAATTATAATATAATATAGTAATAATAATCTTTAGTTATTATTATCTAAATCTTATAGATTGATTAATTATTATGGAATCCATCACAATATCATAATGTTTTACTATTCAACCATACATAATAAGGCAATGAGATAATTAAACATAAACAAATTCACTCATTTAGCCAAACAAGATGAGTTACATAGGATTAAAAAATTTGTGAAATAACTCAAACAATCAATATGATCATCTTAAAAAATTAAGATTCTCTTTCAGATATTTAAAAGGGGTACTTAACCTATTATCACTTTTAAATAGTCCTCCCAATCATCAACATGTCATAGCAACGGCTATATGTGTTAACAATGAGTGGATCCATCACTTCTCCAAATGTGCAGTTACAGTAACCATAAAAATTCCTAATGAATTTTATCAAGGGTCTCTAGGTGTTGCTTTGACTAAGTATCTTGTCAAATAATGTTACTCCATTGACATTTTACTAGGTTTTATAAATTTTATTTGGTCCTCAACTCCTCCCAATAGCTATACACATCAAGATTGTTTGACTCTTACTAGAAAAATAGATGATTGTCCTTCCTACCACCACCTTTACACTCAAGACTTGAGTCTGATCAATTTTGGCAATACTTCACTATTTTCTACTTTTCAGCGTATGCAAGATACAACTACTCATGATCCAATCTTGGCTTCAATAGGGTCTTCCTCTATGGCTTGAACTCTTTATATTCTATCCCTCATCTACCAAATGCCACCTTGACTCTCTAATGATCTTATTCATATAGATGATAAGTATGTTGGCTGTAGGTATGCCTTGCTATCCACATGCTATCTCCTCCATAGTTATTTTCATGCATTGCATTAATTTTGGTAATATTTTTAAATTTGATTTGTTCCCTCTTTTTGAAAGCCTTTCTCCCTCACCTGACATCTTGATTTCCTCCCTTTCTTTCCCTTTGAACTCCCTTTTACTTTTGGTTTATGGGGTACATACCTGACACCCACTTTTGTTTCCAACTTTCCCCAATCCTAAGCCCTATTTTTTGTAGTGGCTACTCCAAAATTGTATCATCCCCCTCCCCCCTTCCTTCATGAGAACTTAACATGTATCCAACACTCCATGTTAAATATCTCAATGGTTCTTTTGACCCATCTCCCTTTGGCATTAACCTCCCAACTGATCCCCTATCCTCCCCCTCCTTTGAGCCTATCAATAATGCCCCTACTTTGGTAGACTTTAACCCTTTTTTTGGGACTCATACCTTTAACCCAACTCCCTATGGGCATTGACTTTAAGTCATCCCTCAATGCCAATTATCCAAGGATTAGGTTGAATACACTAGCAACCCATGCCATAGATAATCGAGAAGATAAACTTGTGGTAAACCTATCTAGCCTCCCCCTCAATAGACCCTCCTTCAACATTTCAAAAAAGGTTTTAAATTTCATAGTTACCCCAAAAAACATCCTAAGAGAAGACTTCCTGGTAGAAATTGAAAATGTGTTAAATTCATTCCTCATGAGGTAGTTGAGACAGCTAGATAAGATCGTGTCATAGCCTTGAGAAAAGCTAAACCACCCAAACTAAACATCTCATGTGAGGAATGGAATGATTTAAATATCCTCAATAACAATGACAACATTTTCACCACCAAAGCTAAGAATGGGAACACTAAAATACTTTTGGACAATAATGATTACAACTCTAAGATGCTAGATCATTACAAAATAGTAAAATCTACATAATTTTATCCTTGAAACTAATATCCAAAATTACTAGATTAATTACAAAATTAATTCATCAATCCTCCCTTGATGACTGTATGAAAAAGTGTCTTCTTCCTAAGAAAACCATTACCCTTAGAATTTATGGTGTCCACAAGATTCATAAGGAGGGGATCCGTATTAGACCTATCATTGATACCATTGAATCTCTAACTTATGCCTTAGCCTCTTTCTTGGCTAATAAGTTAAAACTATTAGTAGGTAAAATCTCCTCTTTTATCAAATACTCCTATGATTTTGTTAATTTTATCAAGGACCAACATGTCTCTAATGAGGACATTTTAGTGAGTTTGATGTGGTGTCACTTTTCACAATCAAAGTAGTAAGTAATCAAGTGGATGAAGAAACTGGATCTATGGCGACTCTATCTAAAATCTACTTTATTTTCATTCTTAGGAGTTATTTATGAGAAAATATAAGGGATTTCAAAGGGTTCATCACTCTCACCCATTGCGGTCAACCTATTTATGGAATAATTTTAAGACGTAGCTCTCAACTCCTTCCCTCTAAAACCCACTTGGTGGAAGATATATGTAGATGACACCCATGTCAATTGGCCATATGGGTTAAATAAAATTGAGGAATTCCATACTCATCTGAACCAAGTGATTGATTATATTAAGTTCACTAAAGAATTAGAATCAGGATGTAGTCTTCCCTTCTTAGATGTCTTACTTTCTAAAAATTTAGATGGTTATTTCTCACGTAAGGTCTTTCAAAAAGTTACCCATATAGATCTTTATTTACACATAGACTCCCACAACCTTCCCTCATATAAATTAGGAGTCCTAAAAACCTTTGCCACAAGAGCATTTATAATTTGTAATAAGGAGTACTTAGAAGATGAGTTACTACACCTGCTTGAGGTGTTCAAGTTGAACATATACAAAAGTAAGAAGATTGCTCAAGCATTCAAAACTGCAAAGAACTCCCTTGGTTAAACGAAGAATCTAAAGTAAAATGTAAGTGATCCTAAAATTTTCCTTATGTAGAAGGGATCTCCAATATTAATGCTAAGATTTTTAAAAACAATAGTATTCAAACCACTTTTCTCCCCCGCAAAAAGTTAGGATGTATGATAAAATCATCCAAAGATAAATTAGAACTAAATTTGAGAAATGGAGTGTACACAATTGATTGTTCTTACACTATGTCATATATTAGGGAGATGGGTTGCTCCATAAAAACTAGAATCAATAAACATGTTATAGATATTAACAAAGAAGGAATGATTAAATATGCCTTGGCAGAACACTCCTTCAAAATGTGCCATCATATTTGAACATAATAGACTATAGTCCTGGACATAAAAACAACTAATTTAAGCATCACCTTAGGGAAGCAATCAAAATACAAAAACATGATAAAAACCTCAATAGAGATAGCGAACTTGAATTAAATCAAACTTGGAGTTGTATCATTAACCTACTCAAACCTTGCTGAATTTTTCTCCCATTAGCTTACTTGTTTAGATCAAACCTCCCTTCCCGCCTTCCCCCCACCTCACTTGCTCTCACCCTGGGTTGGTCTTCAGACATCTATTCTATTTGGTTTTTGACCTACTAAGCCCCAACCCCACTCCTCCATCCTCCCCCCTCTCTTTCTCTCTCCCCCTTTTTTAACCATCTCTCAATCCCCATTCTTGCCCTTGTCTCCCTTACCCTTGATTATCTTTTATTTCAACTCTGAAAAAATAAATTTAATTTGAATTTGAAGTCATAATTTATAATTTATAACTATTTATATTTATATTTATTTCTTATAACTTTTAATTTATCATTTAGTAGTTATAATTGGCAATTTACAAAGAATTTTATAATTATTTCTTCTTATGTGAAATTCACGTCTCACAATAAATTATATTTTATAATTCATAATGTACATTCAAAATTGATTAC
Organism: Torreya grandis; assembly: GCA_037957365.1. Taxonomy (NCBI): domain Eukaryota; kingdom Viridiplantae; phylum Streptophyta; class Pinopsida; order Cupressales; family Taxaceae; genus Torreya; species Torreya grandis. The sequence goes on along the minus strand of JARHVA010000317.1, from coordinate 5,652,238 downwards.
CATGATTTTTTAGATTTTATAATGTATAATTTATTTACCACTAACACTTTACAATTTGTAATTTTTACCACTTAGTATTTACAATTGGTCTTTTGTAATTTAAACCCTATTGGCAAAATTAATTAATAATTTATACTTAAAAAACCTATATTTTATAATTTATATTTTATTGTATGGTATAATTTATATTGGTTTTATAATTTTATAATTGATAGTTTTAATTATTAGTATTCATAATTGTTATTTGTAAATTTACAATTAGTAAATATAATTTATAATTTAAATCATGTTAGTCAAATTAAAAATTATAATTGATAATTCATATTAAAATAACTTATTTTTTTTATATATAATTTATTTTATAATTGATCTTTCACAATTTATTTTTTATAATTGATCTTTCATAATTTATTATTATTAATTCATTTTTTCACAACTTAGAAAATCATAATTATCATTGGTAATTTATAATTTTTATTTAATAATTTAGATTCAAATCAGAAATCAAACTAATGGTTTATAATTTATAATTTTTAATGTTAATTTTGTAATTTTAAAATTAACATTTACAATTTATAATTTAAACTTTGATAATTAAGATAAAAATTACAACTGATAATTCATAATTGTAAAACTTATTTTATATATAAATTATTTATTTTATTATTTGTCTTTCTTAATTCATTATTGATAAGCATCTTTCACAATTTTAGAATTTACAAGTAGGTATTTATAAATCAAATTATAATTGTTAACAAAATTTTTTAGTTAATAATTTATACCTGTCAAAGTACAAATCAAATTGATTGTTTATAATTTAAGAAAATTTTAATGTTAAGGTTTCTAAATTATAATTTTAAAAAATTAAAAATTCTAATTCATATTCTATAATTTAATTTCTAATTTGAATCTCTAATCTAAATTCAAAATTATAACTTTTATACCGTACCACCTTTTTCCCCCTCTGAGGGTCCCACCTCTTTAAATCACCTTGACATCATTGGGCTTCACTGTTATATCTATAAAGGAAGTGATTAGTCTACTATTTTACATTTTTCATTCTCTTACCTTGATGATGGTTTATGGAGTGTGAACCAAAATGTTGGTAAAAAACTTAAACATAGTTTAATCTAGAAACTCTCTACTCTAATTAATGGACTATGGAAATACTATTGCTTTAATCAAGATTATAACATAAAGCATATTAATAATCATGTAAAGGAAAAGTAAACAAAACATGCTACTCTATCTATATCAAATAATTAATTATGAAACATGATATATTAAGTGGTATGTGTAAGGGTTTTTGGATTCATTCTCTATCATCCCTCAATGTCTCCTTCTAGACCACCCTCTTCAATGATGCTCTCCCTCCATCACGATTCGAGGGAAGAATCTGTCCTACATCCACCTCATGACAATGAAGGTAGTTAGCCTGAAACATCATTATATCCATATAATAATGTAGTATAATAATCAAACATAATCACTATATACTGAATGTAAAAGTACTGTTAACTCATAACAAACTAATCATGTAATTTAAACAACACAAACTGTCCCATAATAAACATATGTCATCAAGCTTAATCAAATATTAGTTAATAAAATAATCAACCACAATAATCCATAGATCAAATAGGTTATTTAGCTTAGAGAGAAATCAAGATGTGACATCAAAAGGTTATGGCACATGTGACTCATAGTTTGATTCTCTTATAGTTATTTTCATAGACTCTAGAGGGTAAGGCCTTAAATTGGTTCCATCATTCACTTCCTGATGGTTCACTACATAAATATGATGAGTTATAAGAAGTCTTTTTCATGCATTATATTCAAAATAAGGGACCTTGAATCACATATGAGAGGTTGCCTTCATTACACCAAGGGAGTCAAAAATAGTAAATGATTACATCTTATGATTCAAATCATTATACAACAATTCATCTATTATCTGCTAGATTTAGAGACAAAATTCATCTTTATTAGAGCCTTATTTTCCCTCTTAATGAGAAATTATTATATGATACATCCAAATCATTTCTGCATCTATGTTACATAGCTTCGATATTAGAGAAGAAGTTGGGACTAGTTGAGACATATTCAGAGGTAGATTTGGATTTAGATCTATCATATTCATAGTCATATAATATGGTATAAACACCTAATCCACCCATGATGAATGAAAAATTAGAAAAAAAACCAAGAAAGATATTCAATAAAGGCAAATATCCACTTCACAAAGCATCTCCCACAGTGATTAGATCATAGGGTACCAACAGAGGGGCTATATAATTTTTATATAGAGATAGGCCCCATGATATCTTATAAACATTATTAGATAGGGGAATGATCACATTTACTCCTACTAATCACCATCCAACACATCACTTGAAAATAATAAGGAATAAACCATATTGTAATTATCATCAAATCAATGGACATTAGGATAAAAACTATTGTGCACTCAGAGATCATATTAACTAGTGTGTCGATAAAGGCTTTATAGCATTCAAGTAGGGGGCATTGAGATCTCCTTCTCCACACTCTTTTAGATCACATTCCTCTATGAGTGAGTTATCCCAAGACATTATTTTTAAAGAGCCATTGGTTACTCATTGTATAAGCCACATGGTTTCTAGGACACCTACTTATGTGAGATCTCGCACACAACAAATTCAATAGAGATGGAAACCAATTCATAGAAATCAACCTACTTACAATATCATGGTAAAAAATGAAAAATAACTCAACCACCAGTCTTAGAATGACAACCAATTAAAATATTTGAAAGACATAATGCACAATAGAGTAAAACACTAGTATGACAACCAATTAAAATATTTGTAAGACATAATGCACTAAGATGTTTGCTATAGAGTCTATAAATTTAGTTACTAGTAGTATATGATGAGTAGTATCAGTTTTAAAGTCTACTTCTACACTTACATAGTATGAGTAGTATGGTCACTTGTTTACAATGCCATCGACATATAGATTGTGAATGCCATAGTTACATGATCTAGACTCAGACATAGTATGATACTTATACACCATTGATAGTAACAACTAAAATTACTAATCCAATATCAACATCTACTCAAACATCTATATACAATAAAAACCAATTATCATTCTCTATCCAAAGAACACATTTCCATATCAATGCATAAGTCATGAATATAACCAAACATCTACTTAAGTAAACAATGCCACAAATCAAAATGCCAAGTGACATGATGTCCATATAACAAGTCCATATATATATATATAGTTATTGAGTGATTATATAATAATATATTGAAACTTGTTTATGATATATATATATATATATATATATATATATATATATCATAAACAAGTTTCAATATATTATTACATAATCACTCAATAATTAGAGCTTGGTCACCAAAACCAACCTCATCACCCTCACTCTTAGATACATACACACTAGAGCTAGATACTCTTACATCCCCTCTAGATCTAGACTAATATAAAGCTCTATGAATACACTCCCTATCTTGTAGCACCACTACCTCAATCACCATCTCCACATGCTCCCATTATAGATGAATATAGTCATCCATAATCTTGCTACTTTCCCCACTCAAACTATCAGGTGCGGGCATAACTCACCTATGTAACTCAACATGTGCCTTGTCTCTATATATAACTACCTTCCTATATGTTACAGTGGTAATGGCCACTTGATAAAATATGTGGGCATGGATACTTGTAACTCTTATATCCCTCTCCACTAACCCATCATCCATGACATCATTAAGAATGTGCCATGTCAGTTATCATAATACAACCTCAATGATGGTCTCCTACTACTTGTCATCTCTTGCACCTACACACACCAATACAATATGTTAGACCAAACTAAACAAACCAATAAGCCAATACTAAATAAATAAAGCACGTAAATATATAAATGACAATATACCCTAAACTAATCTAATGAGCTCTGAATCTAGTACATCCTCTATAATAGCCCCATTTCCTAGAAATAATGGAAGCCATCTATGTCATCCCCACCATAGAAAGAATGCATCGATAGCCCCTACATCATCTATATTAGGTATCTCTATCACATCTCATTCCATCACTAGAATAAGAGCCAACTTAGTTTCTATGGGTCTTGATTTATTAACTGTTCTCACTAGGGCTCAACTACTCCTCAACCACAACCATGGTGTGGGAGGTACATCTAAAAACCCATATAAGGTCTCCAAATAATATCTTTAGATGTCACTTGATCTAATACCCATGAAAAGTACATCATGCTCTTAGATCATGTGGGATATATGTCACTCCATCTCTCTATAAATACCTATGGGTGTGCTCAATCTATATGTGGATAACCCTCAGCTCTAGCCATAATAATGTGCTCATACGCCCAACAATGTAACACCATCGATGATCCAATCCCACCACCACACAACTCCTAAGAAAAATGGTATAAATATCGATATAAATGGGATAGTATGGTGTGACCCCATGAATATACAATCTCATGCACCTTTATATACTGCATAATCCCATGCATCTTATATAAAATTGATACCCCGCTACCATCAATAGAAACAAATGAAGCTAGTAACACCACCAAAAAAATTTGCAATCACAAAACAATAGTTGTAATAATCAAAGATAATAACACATCACTTCTACTCCCCTGATGATGGGTCCCCACATGTATGGCTAAAAAATACCTTGAGGCTCAATTTATGGCTATATCCCCAACTACCTCTTATAATATAGCCTATTGAATAGTAATGAGCAATCTAGGTATCCTATACACATCATCTAGGGTAATAGTAATCTCTTCAGTAGGTGGCCAAAAAGAACATGTATCAACATTTCACCACTCGCATAATGTAGTCATCATATGGCAATCCTAGGGCAATAGTGCAAGTGATTCCACATAACCCAAACCAACCTTATCCACATCTTCTCTCTCATCATATATCAAGGGAAACTTATGTAAGCACTCCATCATTTGACCACTATGGAACTAACTTATGCACACATCCACCTAAAAAATACATAGAGTAAGACATTAACATATCTAGATGATAAACATTCAAGCTAAAATAACCATTAAATGCAAATTGAAATGAAAAAAATTTAAATATCTAGTCTACAAGACATTAGCATGACAACCTAGAACACACGTTATCCTTAGGAAAGTAGTGTTGACCTACTAAAAAACCCCTAATCTAGCTGAAATGATGTGAAAAATGAGGAAAAACATAATAAAAAACTCAAAAACATGGAAAATAATAGAATTATTACTAGGGTAACCTCTTCATCATCCTAGATAAGTGACCACACCTCCTCGTAGTGGGTCACATTCACACCTCATCTCCTCAACTCTTTTTGTTGGCTCAGAACAATAATTATCTCAAATTAGAAAGTTCAAATGATTTTGAAATCAATTAATCAAACCCATTTAAAAAATGATTTAAAAATGCCACCACCTAAGGTTGATCCCACATGTAAATATATCCAACTAATTACCAAAATCTTCCAATCATGATCTTTTGAGAACTATGGCTTTGATTTTCATTCTATTTCTTGTGTGTGTAACTCAATGATAATATCCCCTGCACTATACCAATTACACTTCTATCCAAATAAATTTGAATCTCAAATGACAAAAATCATTTTTCCTTAACAAACTCAATATAGACCACATGCCTATCTTAGTATCCATTTACAAACAATTCCTCTACAATGGTCAAAATAATCAATCCTGCAATCATCTTTTCAATGCTAACTATTCATTAACATGTCTATTAGTTTCACTTTAGGTTCGATACCCTTACCCTTATTTTAACTCTCTCACCAAAAGGGGGCATAAATACACTATTCACACCAATACAATTTGGCTTAGATACTTATTGGCTTAAATATACAAACACACAGTCGACTCAAATTTCTTGATTCAGTGACTCAAACATAGTTTGGCACATATATAAAAATTGACTTAGATATTTAGATACATAGATTTTCTCAATGGTTTAGATATGTAAATACACAATTGACTCAAATTTCCTGACTTAGTGACTCATACACATAATTTGGCATAGATACATAAATTGACTTAGATGTTTTGATACAAATATTTACTCAATAACTTAGATATATTGACACATGATTTTCTTTACTTAAACACTTAGATACTCATATAAATAGATACATAGTTTGACTTAGATTTATAGGGTTCTATGATACTGGTTTAGATTCTTAGATTTTAAATAGGATTTCAACATAGTTTTAGGCTTAGATTATGACTATGGGGGCACATACATGGTACACCATCCCTATATATACATATAACTTTATACATAGGATGCACAACTACATTACTCATATATCAAGTTTTGAGGCATGATGTAGGGCACATGTCCTCGATCCCACAACATTTCACTAGGTTATATAGACATAATGTCAAATTATACCATTCTCCATGCACATACTATTATATTTCACTCAAATTTTCACCAGGATGTCACCAAGATTTCACCAAATTGGGTTACATAGCCATCTGCAATAGTTTATCCATATCTTTCACTAGACCCAAATTATGTAGGTTAAGCAATAGTTATGACATCCAAGCATATATTACTTATTAGACTCAATTACATATCAGAGTAGGGGAAAACATGGATTGTTTTTACACTTTCACATATTACTTAGCAAACTTAATTACATATCAGAGTGGGGGAAAGTAGGGATTATTTCTCCACATTCACAGATTACTTCTCAGACATAGTTACATATTAGGGTGAGGGAAAGGAGGGCTTGTTCCTGCACATTCACAAATTACCTCTTAGATTTAGACACATATCAGAGTGGGGGAAAACATGGATTTATTTCTCACAATATAGTTGATTACTCAAATTTAGTATAGGGGACACCCACATTATGGATTTTCTCTTCACAACTAGTACTCCAAATGCATGTCCACTTCTTTGGCCAAGAAGTAGGACATATCTAGAGCACATCCACACATACAAGTATAGGTACACATTTTTATTTTTATTTTACTCTAGTACTTCAATTTACATTGCATTACTATAATAAAAGGGGGTAAATGTACACACCCTAATTTGATCAAGTAAACACAAGTATTATGTCTTTTGTAGCTCTTTCATAGAAAGTTCTTAATGACGAGTGAATGTCTTATTCATATGGTCACTTTGGTATATTGATCCTTATTATGACTTGTATTCCCATATTTTTTCACCTATAGTGGTCTTATGTCATGCCTATCCTACTTACAGGGGCCCATAACCTATTTATTTTAATCACAACCCAATTTTTTCCCTACAAGATAATAACATGGTCTTAGATAGTAGTGCATTGCGCTAGTGTCCACCTCAACACTATTATCCAACAGTCATACCTTTAGATAATTTTGGGGCCTTACCCTTCTTTTGGTCTCTTTTTATGAGTTTATCTATCATTTAACCTTGTTGGCCTATGAACAAACATCTTACATTCAAATTAAAGTTCCTTTTATATAAAAAGCCTCACAAGGCATTCTACATATAACACTACTTTGGCACGTAATTACATAAAAATAAGTCAATATTATAGCTTAACACTTTGCATACTACTCAAAATCACACATATATCTTCATGCTTGATCAAAGAAGGGCCTAAGCAAAAATTCTTTCTAGCATACCAGGAAGATTGATTATGCTTGTTCCCTAGGGGAGAACTACATACGAACCAATACCCCTATCATTAGGGTTAATGTAGGCAATGAATAAAATAATAAGGGCTATGTAACATGTGATCATAAGATCCCACAACCCACTTTTCCCCTTAATTTTGCATTTGATGTCCTTGTTGCTTTGTGTGTGCATGTGTTCATTAGTTTTTAAAGGAAAATCAACCAAAGAATGATATAAAAGAATGATTGAAAGTTTCTAAGCACATGTATAGAGCCCAAAAGACCTCTTATAGCATCCCAAAAGTCTCAAGACCCTTGTCCACAAAAGGACATTAGTGCGATGCCTTTACCAGTAACGTAGTGCACTAGTGTCCAAATGATGACACTACTATCTTAAGGTAACCAAAACTCTAGTTTCAGAATGAAGGGACTCCAAGTTGTCCTCTTGACCTGTTTCATCATTATCATCATCTAGGGAAACTCATTTCAATCTAGACAAGTGAATATTATCCTTACACTCAATATTTATATTAAATCAATTAAATTATCTATTTGTAATAGATATCTATATTTACCCTCTTTACTTAGCCCTTTAACAATCTAGGATTTACACTAGTGAACATCTAAAAAGTTAAATCAATTCTCTTTCTATAAAAATGTAGCACCAAAGACCCATAAAATTTTCTCAATAAAATACCATATAAGAAAGGTAATATCCCTTCACATCCCAATTCCTTTGTGAACTTGATGATATTGTAAAGGTTTCTGAGGTGATTATGGAAGTCTTCTAACTTGTCCAACTCAAGTTGTCAACTTATAGTGGTATCATCAACATAACTCTTTCATCATATAGGCTTAAGTAAGATGGAATGGAAAACACTCTCCTTAAAATGATTCATAAATAAGTTAGAAACCACCAGTAAAAGATGAGACCTATAACCACCCTATATGTCTCCTTATACACCACACCATCAAAAGTGGAAAAAAATATTAATCATAAATAAACCAGGTGTGTTTTTTCCTCATCAGTGTGGGCTCTAATAATATCAAAAAATACATGGATAAATACTTTAGTAAAGATATATTACAAAATTGAAACCAACCAAAATATCATCCTTCTCCTCCTCCTTATCTTTAATGAACTCTACAAAGTGGGTAGAAAGTCTTTGATAAAATAAGAGGTACCACCCACTAAGGGTTTAAGCTTGTTATGCAGAAACTCTACAAGATCATAGGTAGATGAATCAATTTTATCCACAATAGTTATATAAGGGCACCTAATTTATGTATCTTAGGATTATCATATATACTCAAAGTGATTAAAGTGTTTTGAATCATTCTCTTCTTAATAACACCATTAAAAGAGGACCTCTTGATTGCCCTTGCAACCTTTTTAACAATAAACGTGACCAAGTTTCTTTCTAATCTACTACAAACTCCATTATAAAGTAAGTTATGGAATTTTCATCACAACAATAATATTTTGGTTCTCCTTCAATCTCCTTTAGGCTGCCACTTCCTACTTAGGAATATTTCACCTTGATAAATTTGCATGCTTGATGCCACTACACAATCATGTCTTACCTCCTTAACCACATCATTAGGAAGATAACTAATAACCTCATCAACACCCACCATAAAATATTCACATGATATGTGACTAGGCATGATAACAACCACCATCCCCATATTTTAAATATTAAATGTGAGTCTATCTAAAACAATATTGGATAAAATAAAAATGTTTTTTTCTTCCCAACACCACTACTATAGACACCTTAATTTAGGGGTTAGCTATGCTCATATGTGTATTTTTTACTCTATATATGGTCTCATTATCCTCTCTTCCTTTAATTATAATTTTATCAATTTTTTCTTGTTCCCATGAGCATGTTTCTCTCTCTTCTCTCTCTCTTTGTTCCCTTTCTTCCTAGTTAGACTCATAAGACCAACGAGTTTGACCTCAATAGACTTGTGGGACAAACAAGTCTTAAAATTTCACTTTTATGGATCCTTCTACCTATATTAATGTCTTTTTCATGTTTTAATCTATTTATTAGTCTTTTGCCTTTTTGTTAGCATTTATGCACCAATTAGTACTTAATTCAATCCATGGGAAGCCTATATATGAAAATGGTCTATGAACATTCTTATGTCAAGTATGACACTGAATATCTTAAGATTTAATTTCATTTCAAGTTTAGGCACACCTAATAAGGATTTATCTTTTCTCAAAGGACTTGTATCATCATTGCATATTTTATCAAAAGAAGGCCTAAATGATATATAGTTGCATCTCCACCTAGGGAGAGGATATTTAATCCCAACCTCAAATACATCATCTACACATTACATGAACTACAATGGGTATGATTCCAGTATGTGGCATGTGTATCTTGAAACTCCACTTTTCTAGTTGCTTGACCTAAATATTTATCCCTTATCTCTTTTGGATTGACATCTCAATGTGCCAAGCTAGGTCAAGAAGGAAAATAATAAATTCTAAAAGTCTTCTTGGTGAAAAACTAAAAAATGAGCATATATACTAGAAAAACGTCAAATAGAAAAGAAAATATAAAGAGCACATGCTATAATTGTCACTCCTATTCAAACTCAATTCAAAAATATTCCTAATGATAAGTATTCTCAAGGCAAACTCGGTGATCGTAGTTACAAAAAATAGTCCACCTAGGAGACTTGGATTTCACACATATGTGGTATATAGACTGCACATCTCTAATTTAGGTTCAGATTTCAAAAAATAATTTAAGGTATGATCATTCCAGATCATTTTATCTTCTTTACAATGTGATTATCATTATTATGATAAATTTGAGCTATGTTCTTGATTTAGACACTAGGATAGATCTAATTTCCACCCTAATTCTAGTTTTACTCAAAATATGACAAAAATAATTACAATTAAATATATATAAGCATACATCCATCAATATTATAAAATTCATAGCTATCTAATAATCTATGCTCAATAAAATGTCTAAGTGCAATAAATAAAACTATACCATGCAAAGTAAATACAAAAGTTTAATGAATGATCACACCTAATTACTAATCTAGAATTTTTGTCTTGTAGAATAACTATGTAGACTATTTGGATTCTAATCCTAAAATTATATACTCAACAACCTTATCCTAGGTAAACATGCACTTTATATAATTAGAATAAACTTTTTGAGAATTTTAAATGTTGGGTTTGTCTCTAGGCAATTGATTTTATCCTATGCAGGGTTGTGAAACTTAATTTTTCTATAATAGATGCACTTTCTCTTTTTTATGTCCCTATGCCTTTAGTTCACTATTTTACTAGGTATAATGTGCATAATTTATGTTATACCTCTTTTATCTATCTTAATACGTAAAAAAATAAAAAGGAGTTATGGAGTCTGACAACCATCAAAGTGGTGTTAAAAATTATATATCTTGCATGCTTAGAATCAAACCTACATGAATTTTTATGAGTGTGTGATGGAATGCTCATGTGATGGTTTTAAACCTCCTCTTCCCTAGAAGTGATAATTCAACTATATGTAAATTAATACCCTTCTCTGGAATAAGGGGAACGATGGGAGACCAAGAACAACTCTGTTGTAATTGTAAAAAAAATTGGCTCGTTAAAGATCAACTTGAGGTAGGAGATATGATTTCTGATGCTTGGCTCTAGGTTTTACCTTTGATATTCATATTTTATCTATGTGAATCTTATATATTTTTGTTATAAAATAACTTGACATAGTCTTATATATATAGGTTTATTTAAATAAGTTTCACATGTTAGTCAATTTTTTAAATGACAAGGGAGGATGTTAAAGGTGTATAATCAACAAAAATGGGTAGAAAAGTCCACAAGGATAAAAGAGACAAACATGGAAAGGACACATGTATGACTTAGATGTACCCATAGAAAGTGTGGGCCTAACCTGTAGATGACATAGGATCAATTTTTGAGGCAAAACATGATAACAAGGGATGGCTAATCCAAGGATGCTAAAAAATACTTTTTGATAAGTGTTACACTATGTTTTTTAGGCTCAAAGGCTAAATGGGGACCTAATTGGGGCTGGAATGATCCATGAAACATGCCAATATGTGATTTTTTTAAAAATATGATAAAATGGGAATAAGCTATTGGGAATAAGGTTTTGTACAAAATTTAGGTGTTTACGTAGTTACCCCACTTTGATGGGATTATAAGAATATAATTAAATGCATGTGTCCATAAAATTAGAATGAAAATAATTTGAAATAGACACCTCCATTTACCCATTGAATAATGGATAGTTTTTTGATGCATACTCAAGCTTAACCTCCATCTACATAGGATTTTGATGTACCCAAAAGAAGTGAAAATTGTTATAAGTAGCCAACACTCATGACATATATTCAAGTTTGAATTTTAATTTTGTATTTTTAAAATTTAATTTTGAAATGAAAGCATAAGAATGAATACACTTGGTAGGTATTGTTCCAAATTACATGATATTTGCTTCTATGACTAGAGTTATGATAGGTGTTGAAACATAGCTAACACTTCTTTGTGAGTCACCAACACCCAATCCATTTCTTAGTTAAGAAAGTAGATAGATTTGTTCAAGTTCACTCCATTTTGAAAAAAAATGAAAATACTTATATATATATTCCCACCTTTTGATGTGAGGGATGAATAGTTATGATACAATCACTCACTTTAAAATATAATGTTAAATGTCTCACATGTTAAGAAAATAATATAGCCAAAGCATCAATATCTTAAAACATATGCCACTAAAATTTGAATATAGCTAATACCATTGAATTTGTTTTGTTGAGTAGATGAATCATGTATAAGTGTCAATATAGTATAGGAAAGATAGTACTATATCAAGCACAACACAAAAGGATATGATGTCTTCCATAGCAAAAGTAATATAGAAACAACTTAAATGTCCTAAATGTGATATGATATGGCCTCAATTGGGATAAATATATAAATAAGAACACACACAAGTAGCATGCCCCCATAAATGCATGGTAGAGGCCATGGAAATAGAGGCACAAAATAAGTATAATAATATGCATGACAAACATTGTGGCTAAAATCGTAGAATAGAAAATGCATGATGAACATCGTGGTTTAAAAAAATGAATATATAAATGGACCACATAATTTATTGACCACACCTAAGTTAGTGACAAGATGAGTCTCTAAGACCACACAAAGACACGACTAAAAAAAATGATTACAAGAGGGTACTTTGTGGACAAGGATGCAAAAATAAACAAATACATGCACATGCAAGAAATCATCTTCATACAATAAATGATGTAATCACATAACAATCTCAATGAAGATATCCATGTGATATATAAGATATAGGTATTGTCATGAAATATTGTAACCAATGTAATATAACTCAATATGATAAAAGACATGCAAGGGAAAATATCACTATGTAAAATATGTTATATGGCAATGCCCCCAATATAGGACATGATGTTGATGAAAATACCCTCTCAAAATATGAACAATTAGTATATAGTTCAATATTATGTAACTTGTGAATCTACATAGCACCCACTTAAGAAATACCGTTAAAAACATGTATAAGTCATGGATCTGAAAATATTAATAAATAGTTCTAACATTAAATTTTTACATATGGTAAAAACTAGTTACTATTTATCGTGTGTTAATTACATTGGTTATATGTAAAGTTATTATGGGTTAATTGGTTAAATGAATATATTAATGTTAATAATATATTTTATATCTAGGTTATTTGGTGAGTTATTACCAAGATATTAACATCCCCAATTATAGGTAATAACTCCTTATATATTGTAATGTTATCAAATAAATAAAGTATGTTGATTGACTAACTAAAATTATATGTGTTGTGCACATTGTTGAACCTTCAGATCTACCAAATAATGGATTAATCTCATTATCTGGTATTAGAGCAAGCACCCTAATAGGACCTCTCTATAATCTAGGCCTTATGTGTAAAATGAGTTTTGGAGTATAGACCACCTCCAACATTCATATCTATTGATAGGCCTTTCATCATTCGTGATATTCAGCCAGTAGTTTAGACCACATTCTATGTTCAACATCAATGTTTTGAAGATAAATCGATTATGTAAATAAGAATTATATATATATATATATATATAATAGTTTGGAGCTTTTTACATTGGATTTGTTTGAAGGATTGGAATTTTTGGATTTTCACATTTTCAAAGAAGAACTACTTTGCATTTTTTATTATTTAGCATTGTAGATCTTGTTGGCTTGGATCTAAGGCATTCAATCTAGGAATTTAACTCATATTTAAAGCTCCTCAGACTCAACTCAGATGTGTCCACATCTTCCATGTAGACTTAGACTTGGCTCTTTGTGCTTAGCACTCACATCGACCACTGATGATTTTAGCTACCTGCAAATCCATAATTTTGGATTTCAATGAACTAGATCCTACATCATGGACCTTGGATATAATTTGGGATTGAAGGTAGATAGGAATTGTGATATGATAGGTTTTGACATAGTTTCAATGTTGGACCTATACATCATAATCTTGACATCTCACTTGGCTCTATCCAACCTTGGGTTTACCATATTCAGTCCTTCTTGGTGATTGTGGCATTTAACATGTCCAGTTGTTGCATTCAACTTGACATTTCTTGACTCTTCTTGACCCAACATCAACATTTCCATAGACCTACAATAATCGATGGTGATGGAGAACTTCCAATTTTATGGTAGGCTCCTCAATCTCATTGTATGTCACCTATAATTATACCGTACTCTCTTCTATATTTATATATGGTATTTAGAATTTGACTTGGCTCTATATTTTGGCACTTGACCCTGCATCACTCAACTTGACACCTCAGTTGTGTGTAACTCTACTCAACGGTGAGCTCTCCTCTATCAATGTCACCCACTACCTCTATTATCCATTTTACCTCAACAATAGACTCTCCATAGATCATGCACAATCTACCATTCCATTCTCATAGGACACCTTCCTCGATGGTATCACCAATATCTCCAATGGAAGAGAGTTTTTAGTTCTTTTTTCTATTTTAAGTTTGTACTATTTTAATGTCTTATTTTAGTTTTTTAATATTTTAAAGTTTTAAGAATTAAAATTAAGTTCTTAGATATTTTTAGTGCATTATATTTAATTTTGTTAAGTTTTGTGTTTATTTATAGTTTTATTTTTTTAGGTTAGTCGATAGGTCAATGGTTCTAAAATGTTTTACTATTTAGGATGCATTTTTTGGTTTTATGTGGTATTCAGTTTAGTTTTTTTTAAGTATGTGGTATTTTATTTTTATTTATCAAGCTAATGTTTTGTTATATTTAATTTCTATATTAAGTTTATTTTAGAATAAAGCTAGTTAATTTTTTATGTGTTTAGATTTTAGTGTGTTGATTTTTAATAATTTAATATTCAATTGTATTTGTTTGGTAAAATTTAGCTTAAGATTTTGTGAGATATAAGAGTCTTATGTCAAGAATCATTTTTATGTCAAAAGTATCAAAGTATTTTATCTCTTTTGGTCGTAAAAGTCAATAAAGTTATTTGTGTATATTAGGGTCCATAATAGTCAAGTTTCAAAGTTGAGAGTCAAGTCTTTTTTAAATTAAGAGCTTCAAATAAACCTTGAAAGACAATCTTCAATAAGACTAGATTTTTAAAATTGTATGTTTGTAATCAAATGCATCATCAGTTGAAATAGACATTCAAATTTCTTGCCCCATGTTAGAACTAGGGGGGTGAATGTTAGGAAATAGTTCTAACATTTAGTTTTTACATATGGTAAAGACTAGTCACTATTTACCGTGTGTTAGTTACCATGGTTATATGTAAAGTTATGATGGGTTAATTAGTTAAATGAATATATTGTTGTTAATAATACATTTCATATTTGGGTTAGTTGGTTAGTTTGGTGAGTTATTACTGGGATCTTAACATCCCCACTTATAGGTAATAACTTCCTATATATTGTAATGTTATCAATTAAATAAAGTTTGTTGATTGACTGATTGAAATTATGTGTTGTGCACATTGTTGAGCCTTTGGCTATAAGAAATAATGGATTAATCTCATTAGAAAATGTCTAGAATAGGTGAATATGTAATTTTTTTCAATCGGACTCACACCCTTGTTTAGGTAATTTCAGGCCTTCATAGTTTGTTGAAACATG
The DNA here is from genome assembly GCA_037957365.1 of Torreya grandis. Classification (NCBI taxonomy): domain Eukaryota; kingdom Viridiplantae; phylum Streptophyta; class Pinopsida; order Cupressales; family Taxaceae; genus Torreya; species Torreya grandis. The sequence continues at coordinate 5,636,334 of JARHVA010000317.1, read as the reverse complement.
AAAACAATCCTAGGTTATGGGTGACTTACTAAGTGTATTGAATATCTAGATTCTAAGGGCTAGCTCCCTTTGGTGTATCAATTAAGATCTTACTCTATGATACAAACTACCTAGGAAAAAGGAAACTAGAAGGAAAATTCTTTCTAATTATGATGATACACCTAAATTTTTATTTGATTCACTTAATTTGAGCTCCTAAAAAACACTGATCTAGACAAGAAAAAGGTTGAACCTTCAACTCCAATTGGCCACTATGCATAAGTATTTCATGAAAATGTTTTATCTATTAATTAAAGCTTGAGTGAAATGATGTAATAGGCCTGATTTAAGGCACTAATAACCCACTTTCTTCCACTATAACTTCAGCTAAAAGACATCAAACACAAAACATAACTTGCATAATCTAATCTGCTAGTAACTAGGTAAGATTCAATACTTGTCAAGGAAGAAAAATTCTATCATGTGTGAAAATAATTGACATAAATACACTATAAAAATGGTTGGAAATTGAAAATAGTCCTTATATTAATCTAAAAAAGGTTACAACTCAATCTTTGGTAGAATTTTTTGTCTTGCCAAAAGAGGGATACAATTCAAGGCTGAAAAACCAACTTATATAGAAAAGAATACAACCAAGAGGTTGATGCTGAAAATAGAAGAGAAGTCAACTCTAATTCAACTTATGCTATCCAAAGATTTAAAAACAAATCCCTTTTTCTTATGCTTGCATGAAAACTCCTTGGCATTGAAAAATGGATGGTGAGCTAATCTCCTTCATGCATAAACAACACACTAATTTGGACGTCTAAACTCAAGCTTGAACTAACTTGAAGCTAAATTAGAATGTGAGAATGTCTTCTATTGCATGGGGAGAATGAGTGGATGTGACACTTGTCAATTAGTCAACTAGAGCTCAAGACTAGTCAACCTCTAATGGTCTTCACTTGAACTACTAGAATGTTTGAAAGGCTCAAAACAAACAAGATTGTGCATGCATGAAATCGATGTTAAGATACCCAACATTAAACTCCTTCTTTCTTCATGCAAACAAGATTCTATTTTAGAAATAAAGGTGTCATGTTTGAAATGGTTATACATCTTGGACATGTCTAATCTTATTTTGGGCCACTTTTCATGATAGAACATGTTCATTTATTTATTGGTTATTGACATCTCTTACATTTTTTGGTTCTTCATTTCTATGCATGTCCTGATATTTGTATTTGTATTTTTTGTGGAATTTTCTTCTACATGTATTTGCCTCAAGATTTTTGCCTTGTTTATTTCCATGGCTTTATCCATTTCTACTTATGTCTATTTTCACTATCAATATTTTATCAAATAAATTGCCCGTGACTATTTGATTGGTCTATCTCTCTCAGGCCTTTTGTCTCTCTTCTCTTTCAGGCAAATTTCTAAAAAGAATTGATTTGGCCTTCTTATCTACCACTTTCCCCTTGGAATTCTATTTCCTTCAGGCATTCATCTTTAGACAAATTGTCTAAATCTTATTCTCTTTGGCTTCTCTTTTATTTCAGGCAAATTACCCGAAATAATTATTTTGAGTTTTTGTCTTTGTCTTCTTCCCATGGAAAAATTATCCACAAGAATTGTCTCTGGCTTTGATTTTATTTAGAATTATCTCTTCTGAAATAATTCCTTTATAAAAATGACAAGAAACTTCCCAAAGGGAACATACCCTTCAGGATTCTTGCCAATGTCCCTCAACATCTTTACAAATTCCTTTTCTGAAGGGATAATAATCCTTTGGATTTCTTGTTTTAAACTTTCTCAAAGGGAAGATACCCTTCAAGATTTTCATAATTTCCCTTCATAATCATGATGTGAACTTTCCCAAAGGGTGGATACCCTTCAAGATTCTTGACTTGGGACCTTCAGATAAAATTCTAAAGGAATTATTTACTTTGAGCTTTTTGTTAAAGACTTTCTTGAAAGGAAGAGCCCATCGAAAGAATGAAATAGACCCTTCATTGAGTACCCTTTGAAAAAATGTTAAAGTCCTTCTGGATGGTAAAGTGCCCTTAGAAAAATTGTAAATGGTCTTCTTCCCCTTTTAAATGGTCTTTTGGCTTTTCTGTAATGGACAATTCCTTTAGAAAAAATGTTTAAAGGAATTCATTCCTTTCTGCCCTTTGGATTTCTTCTCTCAAATGTTGAAAACTAACCTTCAGGTTTAGACAAGTGCCTCTACCTATTTCAAAAATGCCTTCTTCCAAAGGGAATATATCCTTCAAGTTTTTGCAAGTGTCCTTCGATAATTTTGAAATGGTCTTCCTGTAGAAAGAAAGAACCTTCTAGCCTTTCAAACTTATTGGAAATGTCCCTCAAAAACTTGAAATGGTCCTCTATCCTAGTGACACTTTGGAAAAAAATTCCAAAGGATTCAAACCCTTTGGAACTTTGAAATTATCTTTGCCCCTTTGTAAAACCACAAAAATTCCTCTTTAGAATTTGCTCCTTAAACTGCTTGAATCAATATCTATTCTTTCCTATGGGGCAAAATTGTCAACATTTTGGTGACTCAACTAAGAAGCATGCCTAATATGCTTGAGAAATTAGAAAATAAACATGATATTAATCTCACAAAAATAGTGGTAAACCTGGTCCATGACTGAAAATCTCCTTTGACCAAACATGAAGTAACCTATATCCTCAAAAATAAGAAGGAAAAACACATAAAAATAGGAAAACCTAACTAATCAAAGTAAAAGTGTAAACAAGCACTTAATCAAAACAAAGAAAAATGAAACTACTACGCTTTCAACAACACTTTGAGGAAAGAAAACAAACTAACTATGTACAAGGAGGTTTGATTTTCAATAGTAATGTTTCAGATGTATCCCATTGATTGGGATTGGAAGCTCCTCACCATCCATCTTTGCAAGTTGGAAGGCATTGTGGGATTTATAGTTGGATATTGTGTATGGGCCACTCCAAAAGGAATCAAAATTTGTGTACCTTCTTGGCTTATCTCTATACTCATCCCACTTGAGGACCAAATCTCTTTCTTTAAAACTTCATGAAGAAGCTCCTTTGTCAAAAGCTTTCTTTACTTATTCTTGATGAATATCCATGGTTAGCATGAACTAATTTTTTATCTCTTCTAGATCCATAAGCTCAACATACCTGATATCCATAGGCTTAATCTCCAACAATTCAAGTTGATGCATTAGTTCTAAATTAGTAAACTCAAGAGAAATGGGTAACCTTGCTTGCTTACCATATACAAGCTTATATGGAGAGTTGGCTATTGATCTTTTGTAGGTGATCCTATCAACCTATAGAGATGACTTAAACTTGAGATGCCATGACCTCTGATTGTTTTCAATAGTCCTTATGATCCTCAATAGGTTCTTATTCATAGATTTAACAAGGTCATTAGCTTGTGGATAATAGTTTGAAGTGTTGAGGTAAATTCCATGTTGGATAGCCCATTAACTAATCCTAGATCCCATAAATGCCATTGCATTATCGAAAATAATAGTTGAAGGAACTCTAAATATAGTAATCAAACCTTCATAGAAATTTAGAACATTGGTTTCATTTGCTTCTTTCAATGCTACTGCTTCTATCCAACATGTGAAGTAATCTGTAGCAGTTAGAATCCATTTATCCCTTGAAATTGAAAGAGAATTTATGAGACCAATAAATTCTAATCCCCATTGGACAAAGGGATGATCCATCATAATTGGTTGAAGAAGTAAGGCTACAAGTTTCACTTTCACTACAAACATAACACACTATTTGCACTTTCTACCCAATGCATGGAAATCAACAAATATACTAGGCCAATAGTACCCACCTCTCATGATCTTAAGGGATATAGTTCCTATATAAAAATGTCCTCCACCATGTCCATGATGGAAGTCTTCAAGTAATATCTAAGTTTGACTTGGATGTATTCATATTATCAACATCCCATTGGTATCTTTCTTGAATAACACACCATCAATAAGCAAAAATGGAATTGATTACAATCTAAAATATCTTATTTTTGAAGCATTTAGATGAGAGGGGTAAATGACATGTTGGAGATAGATTACCAAGTCATGAAACTAGATGGAATGTGAGGTATGAACAACTACAATCTCTTCATCATTTGACACTAAAACAACCTCATTAGGCTCTTGGAAGCTTGATCTAGATGCTCACAAATTCCTTTGCCCCTAATCAGATTTGTCACCTTAATTTTCACATCATATTCCATTACCTTGGTGATGCAACTAGCTCTCTTCTTATTTATATCCTTGTTCAAGAGAAACTCTTTGATGCTTGGATGGAAAACCATTATATGTATCTTATTATTAGACAATAAGTATATAAACTTATTAAGAGATCTTATAATTGAAAGGACATGTTTCTCAATAAAAGATTACCTTGTTTCATACTCTTCCAAACCTTGACTGAAGAAGGCTATTGGCTACTCTAAAGCCTCATGATTTGTTTGCATAATAATGCCTAAAATGGTGTCCATGTTAGCATAAGAATACAAAATGAAATCCTTTGTGAAATCTAGATTTATAAGCATAGGATCACTAGCTATGGCCTTCTTAATATATTTAAAATTGTTTATTCTTATTTGGACTAGTTGAAGCTCTAATCCTTCTTTAGCATGAATGTAAGTGGCTTTGCTAAAATGGCAAAATCTGAAATATATCTCCCTATGAAGTTGATTTTCCTACAAAAGATTTGCATAGGCTTTTTGTGCTTAGGCAAGGAAAATGCAAGAATGGAGTCAATCCTTTCAGAATTTATGCTTAAACCATGCTTTGAAATAACATGTCTAAGATACGTACCTTCATGAATGGAAAAAACACACTTTTTGGGATTTAGAGATACCCCAAATTCCCTACACCTTTAAAACACTTTCTTGAGATGAACCATGTGATCTTATGTATTCTTTGAAAACACTATTATATCATCCAAATAAACAAGTACAAACCTATTAAGAATGCCTTGGAATTCCATATCCATGGCTCTCTAAAAGTTTGATCTAGTATTAGATAAACTAAATGTCATCTTTATATATGAAAATGCCCCCCACTTGGTTGTGAATGATGTCTTAAATTGGTCTTATTCCCTAACCAAAATATGATTGAAGCCACTATATCCATATAATAAATAAAACCTCTTTGAACTTGAAACAAGCTATAAAATTTGTTCCATTTATGGCAATGGATAATGATCTTAAGTGAAGCCCTATTCAAATCATGGAAATCAACACACAAATAAATCTCACCATTATTATTTTGTATTTGAATGAGGTTGGCCACCAAAGTTGAGTGCTTGATTGTAAATATAATAGCTAATTCTATGAGCTTTTGAAGCTTAGCTCTCATCAAAGGCTCAAGCTTAGGATTGATTGGCCTTTGTCTTTGTCTTACTAGTTTAGTCTCCTCCTCTAACTCAATGATGTGTTGAGCCAAACTTAGATTAAATCCCTTGAGATCACTATAATACCATGAAAATATATCAACAAAACTTGTACATAACTCAATGAAAGCTTTATTTTGTGAAGGAGTGCATACCTTACCCAACTTCAAAATCTTACCAGCTGCAATCTCTACATTGGCATAGTGCTCTTCTTTTGTTGACAATGATGACTTCTCATTTCTTAGATCATCATCACCACTAAAAATATTCTCAAGTGTGACAAATACCTTGGGTAACTTATTCATTTTTAGTTATACAATCTAATCGACATACTGCTACAAGTGATTTGATTGGTTTCTTGAAGAAAATTCAGCCTCCTCTTGCAAGAATCTCACAATTTGATTATCACCCTCGAAAACCTGCCAATTCTCATGATTGTTTGGAATAGGAGGCCTTAAAACCAACTTTATGTGTGACTATGTGTGACTATGTGTGACTTTAAAACCAAATTTGTACATCAGCTGAGATACTAAATTGTGCCCCAATAATAACTGACCTATCATCATGTTTATTCTCACCTCTTAGTATTGCCTGAATGTTAAAAGCTTAGAAATCTTTGAGTAAGTCCCATATTATATGATTTTAAGATTTAAGAATTTTTTTTTACATACATTCAAACCTCTTACTTGGTGAACTACAAGTTAACTATCTCCAAAAATTTGTAAGGTGTTGACTTTCATCTTCCTAACCCACTGTAAACCGTGAACTAGTGCTTCATACTCAACAACATTATTTGAACAACCAAAATAAAATTTAATAGAAGAGAAATGCCTTTGTTTTTTTAGGATAAAAAAAAATCATTCCATCTCTAGTTCCATGCTTATTCCTTGAACCATCAAAGTATAGTTACCATAAACCTTCATAAGACTCATCTTCTTTAACCATGGATAGATTAGTGCATCATTCTCATGAAGGAAATAAACACCAAATCCTTCTTATTAAATCAGATTATAGGAATCATGATCATGTAAGGTAGAAGCCCACTCATCAAGGAGAAAATTTGGAACTCCATCTAAAGGTGATTCACTTTCTACTTAACTAAATTCTAGTACTTCATCCGAGATGATATAGTTATTATTCACAACACTTGGCATATATGTCTCCATATGAAAATGTGAAATAGGTTAAAAATGAATTGTTACCTTGGTACCATACCTAGTTTTAAACATCAAATAATTCCAATAAAATGATAAATATCTCCCAACCTTTGAGGTGAACTCTCTTGAAAGACACATATCAAAGTAAGGAGGCAAGTTAACAACATCTTACTGAATAGTAACATTGGGACAAACATGTAATGTCAATTTTATATTTATGATGATGCATTATATATTTATTTATGACCCATCCAATTTCAATAATCCTTTAGTGTTTGGCTCATAAAAAGGTCCAAGCTTGTCTATAGTCTATTTAGGCATGACTGTACTACTAGCTTCACTATCCACCATACAATTATGAACCAAAGTATCACCTAATATCAAAGAAAGGTAAAGAGGAGGAGTTTTAATTGATTTTAGATTAGTTTTTTCCACATTTTACATATTATTTACTTGTTGTACCTATTGCTTTTCTGGTTGATCTGAATTAGTTAAGACAACATTTTCTTTCTCAACCAGTTTTGGAGATAATTTGAGAGTTGAAAGCTCTTGGATGAGCATATATTTTTGTCCTAAAATGGAAAGAGAGTCCCACATGCTAATGATGATGTTAGACTTCTTAATATGATCTATTATACTAAAATTAGATCCATTAACCTTTGGCTGTACCTTCTGAAGTACTGGCTATTCATGAATTAGAGGTAGTTGATGAACCTTACAAACTTCTATATTCTAATTTTTTTGAGTTGTAGGGATAGAAAGTTGATATTTTTTAGTATTAGAGACAACCCTGGGAGTACTTGAAGCATTTTTCATCTCTTGAGACTCTTCAATGGCTCTTCTTTTAGCTTTAGTTATAGATGCAACTTGACCACCTAAATTGTTAGTTTCAACACCTTGAGTAAAATCAACATGATTATCTACTTGCTAATTTATATTAATGGCACCAGGCTTCCCTTAAACTTGATGAGTATCTCCTTTTGATTCCAAACTTGTATCTTGGTATTGACCTCCTTGAAAAGAAAACTCTTCTTTTATCATTTGAGGCATAGTGATGTTCTGTGATACCAAGGCTTGGTTTTGAGCATCATTAAGATTTGAGGACTGCCAACCTAAATCCTGCATCATGTTATTTTGAGGTGGGATGGGAAAAATGAAGTTGAAGGAGCATTAGGATCAAAGGTAACATATGGATTAGTTGGATTTATGGCTCCTTTTACTTTGATAAGGTGGTCTATTTTATTTAAAACCTTGATAAAGAGGCCTTTGATCTTTGAAGGGCTAATAGGTGTTTTGATTTTGCTATTGATAAGGACTATTAGACTAAAATTGTTGCCTCTTAAGTTTCACTATTTCATTCCCAAAGGATTTTAGCAAACATTTTAACTTCCCTATCTCACTAGATTGACTAGTAGGAGCTACAATTTGAGCTGGAGGTGGTGGAATAGGAGCTAAGGATGGAACTTGAGGAATTTGGGGGGCTAGTGTAGAATTTATTTTTGTAAATATAGGCATTGGAGGTCTTAGAGAAAGATTACTAGCTTGTATCAAACTATTTTTTTCCCTTGTTTTAACCTCATAAGCATCTGGCAAGGTAGTACCACCCATGGACTATATCATCACACTAATGTCAGAATTAAGGGCTTTCAAATAGTACAAAAATGCATATTTAGGGGATGGCCTTATCAACACAGGGATTATAGCCTATGTATTTTAGAATATGAGGTTAGATTCAAACATGAAATCATGAGGAGCCATTGTTATGGTGATCAATTGCTTAGCTTGTTAGGTTATGGAGCTAAAAGCTTCACTATTATGCAAATGTGGAGGTTGCTGGAGTTAGACAGTCGCTGACATCAGTCAAGACCAACTGACATTAGTTAGGGGTCAACTGAGAGATACTGACATCGGTCATGCATCAGCTAATGTTGGTCATCTTCAGATAGATAGGAACCAATGTCAGTCACCTATGTGTTTCCAGAACTATTAGTTAGACGAACAGTCAGTTTGCATGTAAAGACTAATTTTAGTCTTGAGTCCACTTTTCTAATTATTGTTTATTTTGGGATCTATTTAAGAGACCCATGGGGCTGTATTGTAAGGTGTGCACAAAAGCAAGGTCAGTTGATCTATGGGGTAGCAAGATCAAGGAGATCTACAAGTGTGCCAAGGTTGTGTGCAAGATCAGTTGATCTATGGGGTAGCAAGATCAAGAAGATCAGCAACACAAGGAAAGAAGGAGCAAGGACAAGTCTAAGGACAAAAGGATTAGATCCTTCACTTGAAGACAAGAACAATAATTGGGTTGGTTGTCTCAAGGGGTGTAAGATCAGTTGATCTGTAGGTAGTAAGATCAGGGAGATCTACATGGTAAGCAAGGTCAGTTGATCTGCGATGTAGCAAGATCAAGGAGATCTACAGGTGTGTGTGTGTGTGTGTGTGTGTGTGTGTGTGTGTGTGTGTGTGTGTGTGTGCGCGTGCGTGTGCGTGCAAGGTCAGTTAGATCTGTGGGGTAGCAATATCAAGGAGATCTATAACACAACAAGGAGCAAGATCAAGGAGATCTGCTTGTGTATGTTAGGTAGATAAAACAACCATTGAGTTGATTGTCACTAGGTACTGGTATTGTAGGAAAAAAACTAGTTGAGTTGGTTGTCACAAGGACTGGAGGAAACAACAACTCGGTATTGAGTTGATTATTGGTTGTAATTAAGAGAGAGAGAACTCTTGAGGGAGAATTATTGTATGCCTAAGAGGTGTGGGAAGAAAGTGAGATTTCTTTATTGTATTTCCTTCTGGAAGAGTGTTAATACAAGATTGTATTTTCTCTCATATTCTATGCTAGTTCTGAATTCTAGTTACATATTACTTCTGGTTTAATTCTGTGTTTAGTTGCTTATACAAAGGTAATCAATTTTAATCTTTAAGGAGAGGATCCTGAAAGTTGGTATCAGAGTTGTGTGTTCTAGATCCTAACAAGTGGTATCAGAGCTTGGTTCAGAGCAGGTTAGTGTTTGTTGATTACAAGTCACTCTTAGGGGTTTCTAATTGAGTGAGAGTAAAGCAATGGCAGAAGAAAGTACACTAAGAATGGAGAAATTCAATGGCAAGAATTATCAATTATGGAATTGTGGAAAGAAAGGGCATGTAAAGAAAGATTGTTGGTTGGTAGAAGATCAACATGAAGGAAATAAAGAAGCAAATGATGTAGGCATTGTTGCACAGGATGCTCTTATATGTTCCTTAGATAAAGTAGAATCTTGGGTTTTAGATTCTGGTGCCTCTTTCCATGCAACCCCAAATAGAGTATTTTTCCATGAGTATGTCCATGGAGACTTTGGAAAGATTTATTTAGGGGTTGGTGAGCCTTGTCAAATTGTTGGCAAAGGGGAAGTGCGGCTGAAATTGTAGACGGGCAAAACATGGGTGTTGAAGGATGTCAAGCATGTTCCCATCCTGAAGAGGAGTCTAATTTCTATAGGAAAGTTGGGTGATGAGGGTTGCACAGTAACTCTCACAATAGAATCTTGGAAAGTTTCCAAGGGTGCACTTGTATTAGCAAGAGGTAAGAAAGTAGGTACACTTTATCTATCTACTTGTATTACTGATTCTCCTTCTATTTTATCTACTTCAGATGTAGATGCAAAGATGTGGCTCTATAGGCTTGGTCACATGAGTGAGAAGGGAATGGATGTTCTTAAGTCAAATGGTAAGCTTTTAGATTTGAAAAGCATAGATCGAGATTTTTGTAAGCAACAAAAGAAAGTGAGGTTTCTTGAAACTGGGTCAACAAAGAAGAAGGTAGCTTCTATTGGAGGATCATAGTATTGCATAAAGAGGAAATTTGATGTTTTTGACAAAGTTAAGAATTGGAAAGCCTTGGTTTTCAAGGAGAAGATGATGGATAGAGATTAGCTCAAGAGGCTGAATAATTTTGAGCAGGGCAATGTTGATTTGGACAATGTTATGATCTAAAATGAGCTCGCAGGTAAAAATCATCACTCATAGGAAAACATAGTTACCAACGTCAATCAGGTGAGAACTAATGCTGATTAGGTAGAAACTAACGTCAGTCATGTGTAGACCAAAGTCGGTGATGTCGGGCAGGTGGACACTGACATTGGTCAGGAAACCGATGTCGGCGATCAGGTGGAAATGACATCGATCAGGTGCAGACTGAGGTCGGCCAGAGGTGACCAAGATCGGTCACTATTAGAATGAAATTTAGGTGGACAACAATATATCAATGAGTCTCAAATGCCCATGAGGAGGTTTGAAAGGGTAAGTAAGCCTCAAATTCGTTATTCCCCTTCTTTATACTACTTGTTGCTCACTGATGGTTGAGAAACAAGAAGTTTTGAAGAGGCAATGCAAGTAGAATCTAAGAAACAGTGGGAGCATGGCATGAATAAGGAAATTGATTCCTTGGAAGATAACCAAATGTGGGATTTGGTAGAGTTGCCAGCCAAAAAGAAAGCACTAAAAGATGAATGGATTCACAGGTTAAAGAAAGGAGAGAATGGACAGGTGAGACAGAAGGCCAGGTTATATGGTCTTGAGCAAGCTCCAGGACAGTGGTATAGGTTTGACAGGTTTGTGACAAAGCATGGCTTTAGTCAATGTCAATGTGACCATTGTATTTATTTTACCAGGTTGGATAATGGTCGCTACATTTTCCTGTTACTGTATGTAGTGTATATGCTTGTTGCAGGGTCACACATGTAGGGATTTGCTGAGCTAAAGGTAAAAGTAGCTCAGACATGTGCCAGGAAGGATTTAGGAGGAGTAAAAAAAATCCTTGGCATGAGTATTTCTAGAGACAGGGAAAGTCATAGGTTGATTTTGTCTCTAGAAGATTATGTGAATAAGGTAGTGGAGAGGTTCAATTTTTAGGATGCAAAACCGGTAAGCACACTTATGGTTGGACAATTCAAGTTGAGATATGAACAGTGTCTTAAATCACATGATGAGGTTGAGTACATGGTACGTACTAGACCTGATATTGCCCAAGTAGTGGGAGTTGTCAACAAGTTTATGGCCAATTTAGGAAAAGAGCATTGGAAAGCAGTGTAGTGGATTTTCAAGTATTTGAGAGGGACTAGCAGTAGGTATTGATGCTATGCAGGGTCAAGCACTTCTCTACATGGGTATGTAGATTTGGATATAGCAGGTGACTTGGATGATAGGAGTAGCACCACAGGATATGTGTTCACTATTGGTGGAATGGTGGTTAGATGGATTTCAGAGATGCAGAAGGTTATTGTAGTCACAGTGGCTAACAAGGATAAGAACCCTGTGAAAATGTTAACAAAGCTGGGAACAAAGGAGAAGTTGAATATTCATTCAACTTTTGTTGGTCTTCAAGATTGAACTTGAAGATGGTGATACAAGCCAGAAACAGATTAGAGGACATTATTGTACATGTATAGGTGCAGCTGTTTATCTTCAAGTGGGAGATTGTTAGGCTGTGGAGCTAAAAGCTTCACTGTTATGCAAATGTGGAGGTTACTGGAGTTAGACAGTCACCAACATCAGTCAGGACCAACTGACATCGGTCAGGGGTTGACTAGAAGCTGTCGACATTGGTCAGGCATCAGCCAATGTCGGTCATCTCTAGATAGATAGGAACTGACGTCGGTCACCTATGTGTTTCCAAAACTGTTAGTTAGACGAATAATCAGTTTGCATGTAAAGATTAATTTTAGTCTTGAGTCCACTTTTCTAATTATTGTTTGTTTTGGGATCTATTTAAGAGACCCATGGGGTTGTATTGTAAGGTGTGCAAAAAAGCAAGGTTAGTTGATTTGTAGAGTAGCAAGATCAAGAAAATCTGCAAGTGTGCCAAGGTTGTGTGCAAGATCAGTTGATCTGCGGGGTAGCAAGATCAAGAAGATCTGCAACACAAGGAAAGAAGGATCAAGGACAAGTCTAAGGACAAAAGGATTAGATCCTTCACTTGAAGGCAAGAATAATAATTGGGTTAGTTGTCTCAAGGGGTGTAAGATCAGTTGATCTGTAGGTAACAAGATCAAGGAGATCTACATGGTAAGCAAGGTTAGTTGATCTATGGTGTAGCAAGATCAAGGAGATCTACGGGTGTGTGTGTGTGTGCAAGGTCAGTTAGATCTATGGGGTAGCAAGATCAAGGAGATATGCAACACAACAAGGAGCAAGATCAAGGAGATCTACTTGTGTATGTAAGGTAGACAAAACAACCATTGAGTTGATTGTCACTGGGTATTGGTATTGTAGGCAAAACAATCGGTTGAGTTGGTTGTCACAAGGATTGGAGGAAACAACAACTTGGTATTGAGTTGATTGTTGGTTGTAATTGAGAGAGAGAGAAATCTTGAGGGAGAATTACTATACGCCCAAGAGGTGTGGGAAGAAAGTGAGATTTATTCATTGTATTTCCTTCTAGAAGAGTGTTAATACAAGATTATATTATCTCTCATATTCTGTGCTATTTTTGAATTCTATTTACATATTACTTCTGGTTTAATTCCATGTTTAGTTGCTTATACAAAGGTAATCAATTGTACTCTATACGGAGAGGATCGTGACAGTTGGTATCAGAGCTGTGTGTTCTAGATCCTGACATAGCTAAGGCTACACCCAATTCATCCCAAGTAGAAATGGAGTTTATTAGAAGGTTTCTATACCATTACAATTCTATATCATCACACTAATGTTAGAATTAAGGGCTTTCAAATAGTACAAAAATGCATATTTAAGGGATGGCCTTATCAACACAGGGATTATAATCTGTCTTTTAGAATATGAGGTTAAATTCAAACATGAAATCATGAGGAGCCATTGTTATGGCAATCAATTGCTCAGCTAAGGCTACACCCAATTCATCCCAGGTAGAAATGGAGTTTAGTAGAAGGTTTCTATACCATTACAATTCTTTTCCTTTAAAAGAGGAAATAAGAAATCTAATAACAACATTATCCTCAACAACATTATGGACTGAACAAAGATTAGCCACATCTTGGATATGCTCAATAGGGGTTATTTGATTTTATCTTGAAAAGAATGGGATGATCTTGAGGGAAAACATCAAAATGTCATCAAACTAGGTTAATTCAGTGGGATACCTCTATTGAATGGAACAAACACCTAATTTTTAATGACCATTTGGGTATTGGGGGTTGTAGTGATTAGAATAGTAGGATGACCAAGAGGCAAATAGTATTTTTGAGGATATGGTTTTGCCCTCCTAAATCTTGATCTTTTATAAGATATAAATTCAAAAGGAATACCTTTACTTGCTGACCTTGTGGTAACTTTTGGCATGAAAGAGATACCTGAATGATGCTATGAATTCTACAACTTGAAGAATCTTTAGCTTGATGAAGATGAATATTCTCATCTCTTACAAAACTTTTCTTCAACTTCAAACTTCTTCAGATCTACAAAAGATTCCTTTACTGGTCCCACCAGGTGTACCAAAAACTATTGTCAATTAGACTCACACCCTTGTGAAGGTATTTTTAGGCATTTAGTCTACTGAAACATGGAAACAATTCTAGGTTGTGGGTGACCTACTAAGTGGATTGAATCTCTAGATTCTAAGGGCTAGCTCCCTTTGGTGTATCAATTAGGATCTTACTCTATGCTAAAAACTACCTAGGAAAAGGGAAAAAGAAACTTGAAAGAAAATCCTATCTAATTATGGTGATACATCTGAATTTTGATTTGATCCACTCAATCTGAGCTCCTAAAAAACACTAATCTAGATAAGAAAAGGGCTAAACCTTCAACTCTAATTGACCACTATGCATAAGTATTTCATGAAAAGGTTTTATCTATTAATTAAATATTGAGGGAAATGATGTAATAGGCCTAATTTAAGGCACTAAAAACCCACTTTATTCCACTATAAATTCATCCAAAAGACATCAAACACAGAACATGACCTGCATAATCTAATCAACTAGTAACTAGGCAAGAATTAGGACTTTTCAAGGAAGAAAAATTCTATCACATGTGCAAATTACTGACATAAATAAACTATACCAACAAATAGAAATTGAAAATAGTCCTTCTATTAATCTAAAAATGGTTACAACTAAATCTTTGACACAATTTTTTGTCTTGCCAAAAGAGGGATACAATTCAAGGCTAAAAAGCTAACTTATATAGAAAAGAATACAATAGACAAGAGGTTGGCACTGAAAATAAAAGAGAAGTAAACTCCAATTCAACTTGTGCTCTCCAAATATTTAAAAATAAATCCCTTTGTCTTATGCTTGCATGAAAACTCCTTGGCATTGAAAAATGGATGGTGAGATAATCTCCTTCATGCATGAATAAAATGCTAATTTGGATGTCTAAACTCAAGCTTGAACCAACTTGAAGCTAAATTGGAATATGAGAATGTCTTCTTTTGTATGGAGAGCATGAGTGGATGTGACACTTGTCAATTAGTCAACTAGATCTCAAGACTAGTCAACCTCTAATGGTCTTCACTTGAACTACTGGAATGTTTGAAAGGCTCAGAACAAACAAGAGTGTGCATGCATGAAATCAATGTTAAGATCGCTAATGTTAAACTCATTTCTTCATACAATTGAGCCTTCATTTTATAATTGAAGGTGTCATGTTTTAAATGGTTATAAATCTTGGACATGCCTAATATTGTTTTGGGCCAATTTACATGCTGTAAAACGTGTTCATCTATTTATTAGCTATTAACATCTCTTGCATTTTTTGGTTCTTTGTTTCTATGCATGTCCTACTATATATTAATGTCTGTTCTATAGAATTTTCTTCTACATGTATTTGCCTCAGGATTTTTTCCTTTCTTATTTATTTCTATGGTTTTATCTGATTCTCCTTATGTCTATTTCTACTATCAATATTTCATCAGACAAATTGCTCATGACTATTTGCTTGGTCTATTTCTTTGGAACCTTTTGTCTCTCTTTTCTTTCAGGCAAATTGTCCCAAAGAATTGATTCAACCTTGTTGTCTATCACTTTCCCCTTGTCCTTCTGTTTCTTTAAAGCATTCATCTTTGAACAAATTATCTAAAGCTTATTCTCTTTGGCTTTTCCTTTCTTTCAGGTAAATTACTCAAAAGAATTATTTTAGGTTTTTGTCTTTGTCTTCTTCTTGTAGATGAATTATATATGAGAATTGTCTATGGCTTTGATTTTCTTTAGACTTTTCTCTTTCAAAATAATTCCTAATATTAATGACAAGAACCTTCCTAAAAGGAACATACCCTTCAGGATTCTTGTCAATGTCCCTCAGCATCTTTGCAAAATCCTTTTTTGAAGGGCTAATAACCCTCTATATTTCTTGTTTTGAACTTTATTGAAGGGTAGATACCCTTCAAGATTTCCATAATGACCCTTCAAAATAGTGATGTGAACTTTCCCAAAGGGTATATACCCTTCAAGATTCTTGAGTTGGGTCCTTTAGATAAAATTTTGAAGGAATTGTTTCCTTTGGGGTGTTTGTTAAAGACTTTCATGAAAGGAAGAGCCCTTCAAAAGAATGAAATAGACCCTTCACTGAGTACCCTTCAAAAAAATGTTAAAGTCCTTTTGCATTTGGAAAATGGTCCTTTTGGATGGTAAAGTTCCCTTCAAAAAATTGTAAATGGTCCTCTTCCCCTTTTAAATGGTCTTTTAGCTTTTTTTTAATGGACAATTCCTTCAAAAAAATTGTCCAAAGGAATTCATTCCTTTCTGCCCTTTGGATTTCTTCTCTTAGATGTTGAAAATTGAGCTTCATGTTTTAGACATGTGCTTCTACCTTTTTGAGAAATTCCTTCTTCCTACGGGTATATACCCTTTGGGTTTTTTCAAGTGTCCCTTGATAATTTTGAAATGGTCCTCCTTTGGAAAAAAAAAACCTTCTAGCCCTTCGAACTTATTGGAAATGTCCCTCAAAAACTTGAAATGGTCCTCTATCCTAGTGAGCCTTTGGATAAAAAGTATGAAGGATTTGATTCCTTTGGAACTTTTAAATGATCTTTTCCCCTTTGTAAAACCACAAAAATTCCTATTTAGAATTTTCTCCTTCAACTGCTTGAATCAACATCTATTCTTTCTTATGGGGTAAAATGTCTACCATAGGTGAATATGTAATCATGTAAAAATAAAATGTTTTTAAACTTTTTAGTTTGTAATTTTCTAAATTTTTTAGTTTGAGATCCCACTCCTTTAATGGTAAAATTGTATGAATAATGTATAAATGAAATCTAGAGAAACTTAACGTATTAAACCCTACCATGTCTCTCTTTTCTAATTACCAATATCACTGTACAATGTGATATACATGCATACTTAGAAAGTTATAATAAGATTAGAGTTAACACAACATGTTATGAAAAATATACCTTTTAAAATGATCCTAAAGTAAGGGGATTTTTCAGTAGGCTTATATTACTTAGACAACAAGATTACATATTACAACCCAACTCTTATTTTCTAACCTTTGCCTTCTTATAAACACAAGGTTTATATTATAGAAAACCCCAACCATAAAGGGGAGGGATAGTGAGTCACATCATACTAAATCAAGCATGATTCCCACTTACTAAGTATAAATCATTATTGAAAGTTAATAGCAAAACATATTACCTCTAAAATAAGTGGAGAATCACACATGTCACATATAAAAAAATAGATGCCCACTCTTAAAAGTAAAACATCATAAATTCAAATTTTCAAATGGAATATTCACACTCTAAGGGTATGAAACAAGTGTGAATTTATCCTCTAAGCACCTGTAGGTAAGCATGTTCGTGGCAGATTAGGTGAAAGTGTGCTATATGACTATTGCAATCTTTTCTTATGCCAAGTGGAGGTTCTTGTTTGATGATATTGAGGTGAAAACATGTTAAAATTCATGAAATATCTATTTCCATTCCATGAATCATGTTAAACAGGTCCACACATGTGATTTTATATGACTGTAAGTAAGAATGAGCAAGAAGTTGATTGAGTATGAGATTAGACTAAAATATTGATCCAAGCATGATGTAGTGAGATAAAAACATGAAGTAAGGTGATCCATATGAAATTAAGACATGGAAGACACCATATTCTATTCACATGGTCTGCTCTTTTTGGAATTCAACCTTCTACAAGTGGAATATTGATTGAGACTGCACATGGTGGTACCTTCCTATAAAGTGAGTTATTTGGACTATAAAATCAAATTAAAACCTAAAAACAATAATATATATCATTAAATAAGGTGTAAAACATAAATTTTTATCATCTTTATCAATTGGTTCATAGTAAATTAACAAAAATGGGGAAAAACCTATAAGGTACATAGATTAATAGGCAGAAAAACATAGCCAGCTTCAAGAGGATGGTTCATGAAGCATAGGCCATAATTATTAAAAATATTTATATTAAAATGAAGGTATTTGAGTTTAATTTCACCTCCCCAAGGAATTTTATTTGAAACTTCACTTACTATCCATACCAAGTACAAACCTGAAGACTGCTTTTATTTGCAAAGAAGTGTGAAAAAGGAGCATAATGGTTTTGGGTCAAAAATGAAATTTTTAGAGCACATCAAGAAATAATATGGATCTAAGGAAGTTGAAGAGTCATATTAAAATATTACCCCATGTGGCACACTTCCCCATGAGCTATACAGGTGCCAAAATCTCCTTTTTCCTCAAGAAAGCTATCCTTTCTTCTAAACAACCTACCACATTTCAATTATGTCAATTGATTAAGACCTATTGGGACACATGGGATGTGACATCATATTTTTAAACATTCACATTTCACAATAAATTTATACAAATCATTGAATGCCCCTTTTTTGACCTCAAAATGACTCAAAATGACTAAAAGGACTAAAATGACTAAGAACCAAGGCTAATATAACATTAAATGATATTAATTAACCTATAAAACACCTTGTGACATATTTTTTATACCCCTAAAACACATAAAAGTTAATTTTTTATTATAGGGGTCCTAATTTGACCTAAAAGTTAAATTTGGTCAACAAATTGGTGACTCATAGGGGTAGTATGCTTGCTATGCTAACTAGACCAGTATTATTATCAATGCATTAGGGTAGTATGATTGCTATGATAAATTTGGTTAAGCTGATGTTCTTAAATCTCTAATTCATCTGATGGTGATTCAAGATCAAGCTGAGGTATTGGATCATCTTCAAGAGCAACAACTTCCAACTTGGTCTTAAGAGATTCTTCTATGACTACCACCTCTTTGGGGATGACTTGAAATAGTTATCCATCCTTAATAACACATTTATATTCATGTTAGAGGTGATCATAAATAACCTTTTGATAAGATGTAGAGTCTTCTTCAAGGGCTACAAGATCTTTAATCTCTTTCTCCTTCATGGTGATGCCAAGACTAGGCATCTTATAATCATGTGACCTATCCCAATAAGGATTCCAACGAGGTAGGCTTTCTTCAAGAAAGAATTCTAAAATTTCCTCATCTAGATACTCTTCTCTAGGTTATCATACCACAAGTCCATCAAGGCAAACGGTGATGGGATGAGGACAAGATGAATTAGTTGGTGGAGGTGGAATATAGGCCTCAAAATCAGGTTGAGAATGAAAAGAGGTTCTTTTGGGTGTTCTTGGGGAAGGGGAGGCAAACTTTGGGCTCAAATGGCTTGGTTTTATTCCTTCCATTAGACACTCACTTCATCAAAATATTATTGGGCTTGAATATTCTATTGATGAAGTTTAGATGGGGTGTGTTTAGGCATAGGATCTTCTTTTGGGTCTAAACTTTCCATCATACCTTGACTTAGCAACTTCATCTTTAAATATAACTCCTCAATTTTATTGGCTAGGTTCTCTTGGAAACATATCTCTTGAAGTTCATAGGAATGATCAAGATCATAAGGAATACATGAGGGCTGACATAAAATACAAGAAGCTTCTTGAGAAAGGGTGGGAGGGACTTGCAAAGGACCAACTTCATTCTCCACTTCACACTCTTTAACAATTCTTCTATCTTCTTTCTTTCCCCATGATTCCACTGTCTTACTCTAGCTTTTGATGTTAGGAGTAGAAGTATTTTTTTGAGGAAGGGTGCGAGGGGTTTGTCTAGGATCAATCTCCTTATCAACTTCATACTCTTTATTAAGACTTTTCTCCTCTTTCTTTCCCCATGATTCCAATATCTTATTCAAAATTAGAATGTTAGGATTAGAAGTCTCTTTTCAAGGTGGTGGAGATGCAATGTGAGAGGGAAATGAGAGACTAAATTCTAATTACTTTGATGCTAACATGGAATGATTCATATGCATATTGGCCAACTCAATCTACCTATTAAGATTACCTACAAAAACAAGGTTTCTCTTTTTAACTCTCTCTTCTAACTGATTGGGAAAAGGATGACTTTGATATCTTTGATTGGGGTCATGAGTAGGGATTGAATATGGTTGATAGGAAAATTGGGGAAGTGGATGTGAAGGTTGATAGGTTTGGTGAGGTTTTATTTCATGTACTCTTATCCTATCCTCTAATGAAGAAACTAGGCCCATCAAGCATCTCACTTGTGAGCCTTTGCCAATTTGCTCTCTCAATAGGTACCCACTCTCTTTTGACCAAACCTAATGCATTTATAACCTTATGAATAATATGAATAGGAAACTTTTGACCATATACCCTTAGAGTATCAAGCTCTAACATGTACCTCTCATAGCCCAAAAGTGTTTGTTTGAAGGTGGAAATGCATTTACTTGAGAAGTGGCTAGGTTGACTAGGAGAAACAAGATATTGTGGAGGCTGGTTATAGGATTGATACACTCTATGAATGGAATGATAAACTTCATGATAGGTCTAGTTAAGAACTTGTTCATATTGATAGGGAATGATACAAACTTGAAATGTCTCACTAAATTTTGTAAAATAGTGCTCATCACCAAAATCAGCCATGAAACCTCATTGAAAGCAATAATACAAAGGAAAATGTTACCAACAATATTCAAAGGATAACTTGGGCTACTTAACCAACTGATATAGCTTTAAAGTCCCCATTTATGCTTGGATAGATGCCTATAAAGGTTAATTATTAAAATATAGCACCAAAAATCTTTCAACCTCTTGGACCAAGAGTCCCATCAGGCATCCCAAAAACTATTATCACTTGGATTTTCACCCTTTAAGAAGATGCCCAATCTCTCCTCATCCAAGTGGCATAATGGAAACACCTCTAGGCTTGTGGGTATCCTAAGGATGAGGTTAATCTCTAGATAGAAATAGATCCCTTGATGTACCACTTTGGATTGTAACTACACCTAAACTTTAGGGGGGAAAGGGAGATAGATAATTGAAAGCAAACTATTCTAGGGGAGGTGATATACCAAATAAGATGATGAATTATAAAGAACAACATGTTACACATGAAATCAAGGGACAAACTAAACATACACTTCTCCAATCTACATCTTCTCACATCAATTTTGCATTATGAGGTATGTTTGAATTTGCAAATCTAGGAGGACTAGATAAGAGGCCTTGAATGGAACTAATGAATAGACTAACTCACTTAGTCCTTGACATTTCCTATAACACTTCACATGCCCTACAAGAATAAGCTTTCCAACTACAAATAGGGTGAAAGAATGAGATAACATGTTAAGAAATATATAATTTTCACAAAGCAAGATCCAAGATTCAAGTAACACACACTAAGAAGAGTCATGAAGAGGTAAAAATTAGTAGTCTTATTGATAAAATGGTATGTAAATGAGTAGGGCTTTGCCATATTCAGGTGGAACATAAGTTACAATGGTTAAAGTGGCTAGTTCTTATATAACTTGAGAGAGAGAAAGGAGTAGAGATAAGTCCAAGGGTCACAAGGACACTTGTCAAGCTTAAAAAATATGTTACTTGTTTATGAGAGTCAGATATGGGACTTTCACCTTGGTCTCAAGAGATTCTTCTAGGACTACCACCTCTTTAGGGATGAATTGAAATTATTTTCCATCCTTAATAACACATTTATCTTCATGCTGGAGGTGATCATCTAGAACCTTTTGATCAGATGTAGAGTCTTATTTAAGGGCTGTAAGATCTTCCATCTCTTTCTTCTTTATGGTGATCCCTGTGGATCTAAGAATTTGACTCAAGAGAGGACGATTAGTATGGTGTTAGTTCTAAAATGCAATCAAAATGAAAGAAACACACTAACTATCATAACATCTCTAGGCCTAGAAACTAGGGAGAGCTTAGTTAACAAACATGAATAAAACACATAACTAAAGTGCAAAAGAAACTCTCTTTTATCTTCCTTGGATGCTCTAAAATGCTTGTTGTAGTGGCTTTCTCGGCTTGTGCTCATGAAGTCCTTGGAAATGGAAGTTTAGCTACCTCCATCTCTCCTTGGCATGTTTGGTTTATGGCTTGACTTGGAATCAATTTGACATGATAACACTAGTTTGTATGAAGATTTTGGAGCCAATCCTGCATTATAAATTTGCACAACTTAAGCTTAGAAATGATATTCATGGCCTCTTTATTTATATATATTTCTAAATGTCTAGAATCAACCTGAACCATCCATCTCAAGATTGAGATGTGTGGTTATGGATTAATCCAATTATGAAATTAAAATTGATAAATAGGCTCATCAATATTTGAGATAGAGGAACAATTAAGAGGCATGGAGGGCTTTGATGAGGCATGAATCCTGATATTTGTGGCATTTATGGCCTAAGGATGTCTTTCCAAGAAATTAGGTCACCTGATGATGCAAATTTTCAATATTCATTTCTAAAAAAAAGTATTCAAATTTTTTACATGGAATTATTAATTAGGTCTTGATTTAGATTAATTATCTCTTAAGCACGTTTAAACACTTTATGCACAAATTACTCAAAATGATCAAAATGCCTTATTATTGGTCCAAAATTTGACTGGACTAGAATTGGAAGGTGATGTTAGATGCATTTTATCTATTATCCCATTTAGGATGTTACTGATAACAAATAACAAAGGTATATATCTTGTGTAAGATATTTGACAAGAAAGAGCAATCCAAAGCACCCAAGTGCAAAATTGGCATTTTGACTCAAAATGATATGATCAAAGTTAGTTGGCCCATAAATTTAATTTCCCCATTTAGGGATACCCTATCTAAAATTAGAACTTGAATATGTTAGTTTCACATCATTTAACATGTTTTAGTATTTTTAGGTCAAATTGTATATTTTGGGTGGAAATTAGTCAAAAGCCTAGTTAGAGGTTATCGATGGCTAGTTTTAGGTGTCTACAGTTTACCCCTATTTAGGAAGACATTAAAAGCTATAATAATAGTAACATATTCTCAAATAAATAGAGATGGCTTATATGACAAAAAGAAGATGATGACTGAAGAACAAAGCTGTAAATGGTTTTGGGAAGCCTATGATGATGCCCCCTTGGGGGAGTGGCCATCACATATGATGATGGATGGTCCCTCGAAAAGAAATAAGAAGAAAGGTAGAATTAACCTATGGTTGAGATTAATCCAAATGAGAAAATGATTACATGCATTGATGTAAAAATGATGTTGATTTTTCCAAAGGTGGTTATAATCATGAATAAAATTCAAAATAATGATTTCATCATAGGTGGTTAGAATCATTAAGAGGACCTAGATTGGCTAAAGATGATTATGCCCTAGTTAGGGTTGATTAGCAAGCATAACTCAAGGATATAACCTAGAATATAGATTAAAGATGAGCAGGTGCAGAGTGATGAAATAGATGAATAAAAGAATAAGATTAATTAATGTGAATGATTTAGTTGTACCTATAAATGAGGAGATGCTCATCCTAGCTAGTAATGATATAAATAGAATGGTCAAATGAGTTATACTAATCAAAGGTGGGATGGAAGGATTTACCAAGGTGCCAAGGAGAAACTTATGTAGCTCCATTTATTGTAGACCTTTGTGAAGCTAATTTTTACTATAGCATGTGATGGTAGGCTTCATGATAGAACACCAATACCTAGCCAAAATATGCATAAGGACTGACTATCGATATCTAATAAACACTCAAAAATAATACACAAATGATAAAAACCATGATAATAATATTAACTTATGAATATGGATAGACTCAAGAATAATGTGCTCAAGGAATCACCCAATGAATGCATATAGACTGAGTCAAGGCAATAGTGCTAAAAGCAAATAAATAGGGAAACAAACAAATAAACAAATAAAAAATAAACAAACAAACAAACAACCTAAAATAAACAAACAAATAGAAAGCCTAAAAACAAAAGCAAAAGAAAGCATCCTAATAATGACCATGCCCCATTAGGGTGGATCGAGGATAACTGACTAGGCTTAGATAAGAAAAATATTTTAAGATTTTTAAATATTTGAATGTTTTTGGAATTTTGAGGTATCTTAACTTATTAGAGAATGACAAGATACTTGCTCAGAAAATGGTGAGAGAATTTGGCTTAGGTTTCTCACAAATTGGTGAGAGCATATGGAAAGGGGGACTGAGGTGACCTTAACATGAAATGAGCATGACCCACATAGTCCTAAAATGACTGCAAGTCATAATAATTCTATTCACACAAAAGGTAGGGAAAATACAACTAGGTCCCAACAAGTTTTCAAATCTAGCAAATGGCTAGTCAAATGAAAACAATAATGGCAAGGTGATGCAACAATGCATGATAAACAAGTGTTACCCCTAGTTTACCCATACGTAATTATAATTAGGATACAATGACATAAGTTAATGATACTAATTTACCCATAGGTAGTTATAATTAGTAGTAAGATTGGTGAAACATTGATTTACCCATAGGTGGTTATAATCAAGCTCACATAAACAAGCTTGATAGGATGAAAGATATCTTGCTAGATCAACTATCACAATAATTTCATAGAATATCATTATAAACATGAATCAGATTGATTATTGAAACTTGATTGAAATCCTCTAACAAAAAGTGCAAGAAGAACCAAAGTAACAAAGATCAAAATAGGATTAGGTAGGATGAGTAAAAATAGGCTTTGGTCTAGATAGGAATGGAATGATAGGATGGTATGGTCTTGCTAAGGATAATGATTGGTTGGATAGATTAGATAAAATGGTAGTAGGTTTTCCCCCAAGTGATAGGGTGAATGGTAGGATCTATGATAATGGAAAATAGGCATATGTAATAATGGCAATGACATGGAAATATGAAATGGTATGGTACATGTTTTCAGCCTAGGTGTGGTAAATGGCATATGATTCTATTTTTCGTATTGAGATAGAGATGCACATCCTAATCAACAAATGATACAAACTAAATACTTGATCATGTTAATTTCTAGCCCATACATCATCTAAATAACTTCTCTATCAAGAACTCGATGTAGATCTAGTTGTAAAAAATGCTTTTATGATATTCATTGGTCATTGATTCTGATTCCTTCAAGTGTCAAAGCAAGGTATCTTTTTAGCCTCTACAAAGGAAAGTGCAACCATAGATGGTAAACAAATACAAATAATGGATGGTAGGTTTGATTTTGAAATAGAATGGCAAATGATAATGGAATGCATAATGGTGGGAAGACAAATAAAGATTAGGAATTTTAGTCACATGTAATGTTGCTAATGCCAGCTTTGACATAATTTTGGTTATGATAAGGCTAAAGACTTGTTCTCTTGATAAGACCACCAGACTTTTCTGGTATCTGACCTTGAGAGTAGCTACCATCTGATTAGGCTATAGATATGAAGTTATTTTGATTTGATCTTTGATTTTATCTTCATCAAGTAGTGAAGAACTTTTGTGCTCAGCTATTGGTGCCTCAAATAGGTTTTCATCATTGAAGTTGTCTTGATTTTGGGTGACATGAATCAGAAATGATACAAGTCCTGCAGGTGATTAAGGCTGTGCTGTGACACAAGACTAGGAAATCAAAAAAATAAGAGCTAATTTAATGACAAGCATTATTTGTAAAAATATACAGATTATTATAATTTTTATAGATTGAATCACAAAAATATTCAATTTTTATTAATTGAAAATAGTCCATTATATTTATGAAATTATTTTAGGTCAATAAAATGTAAGATAAATACAATTTAAAAAATAAAATTTATTTTTCAACTATTTATTATATACAAAATTTTATATTTGACAAATGTCACATTATAGTTGAATAATAAAATACCACTAATAACAAACTTGAAACTTATATAATTTGTCTTCAACAAACTACTACTAATGATGATAATGATGATGATGATGATGATGATGATGATGATGATGATGATGATGATGCAAAGTGGATAAATGGGCCAAGCCAGGGCTCAAACCCTGTAAGTCTCTCTTCACCACAGCAAGACTTTTCAAAGTTTCTCTAAATTTCAATTCTATTATTATATTATAAAACTACATTGATAAATTAAAATCAGATTTTATATAAAAATTATGTATGATTTCCAAAAATAAGATCAATTTTTTAACAAATAAATGTTGAAGTTAATTAATACTAGAATAATTTAAATTTTTTATTGAAGGTTAAATATTTTAATATTTTAAATTATTTAACATTTGTTGGTATTAGATGCATTTATCAAAAATTGAGAGATATCCATTAAACAATAAATATTAACATTGACTATAATTAAATTTTGTCATTAAAAACCTAATTTTATTAATAAAAATTACTCTTCTAAATGTACAAGGAAATAAATTCAACATTAAGAGGAATATATTCCCCTAATTATTTATATAATATTATAACCTTTATTTATGCATTAATAAGGAGTACAGTGTCTTTAAGTACAACAAGGAGACAAATTCAACATTATAAGGAGTATATTCTCCTAATTATCTCTATGGGCTTATAACTTTTATTTATGCATTAGTAAGTAGCATGATCTTACTTATGCAATGCATATACTTTAATGTTTTAAAAACAATTAAGGAGAGAAGTTGATAGGATACACAGGGGTTTTGTTAGCATAGAAAAGTCCATAATGTTTCTCTGTTTCATAGTCTTTCCAATCCACTACCTTCTGCTTCTCATTGAAAAGAGCAAAGATGTATGTCTCGATGCTTGTCCCTGGTCTTTTGGGCGTCCCTTTATTCAACAACACATGCTTGATGAGATTATTGTTGTATGACTTAGCTATTGGTGCCTTTGAGAATATTTCAATAATGAACATTGGCTTTTGAATTTGATTGTCTTCTAGCACTTCCAAAAAAGTTTCACTAGAAGATGCTGATTTCTGACTTGGATTTTCCCCATGCACCTCTGAAAAGGTTTCACTAGGAGAGTGTTCTTTTGCTATATGAATGTGGTCTTGGCCTCCTTGTTCTTTTTTAACTGCTATGTTTCCATGGATGTATTTTAACAAAGTGTGATTCTATTGATCCTAATCAACATTTATGGGAGATGGAATGCCAATGATATGGCTATTTTGGTTGATGGTAATGGCCTATGGAATGGTAATGGAATGGGGAGAGGCTACACAATCCTCATAGAAGATACTAAGATAAATTGTTTCAAAGATAAATTAATCATCATAAAAAATTGTAGAAGGATAAAAATATATTCAAATTGATTTGTAAGGCATGCATAACCAGTGTTGTAACAACCATGAATATATTCTTCTTCTAAATCTGATTTTAACTCAAGGGACTCTGAATCCATTATTGAGACTAATGTTGATTCTATTTTTGATGGTAAATCTAATGTCAGTTTAAGAATAAAACCTAACTCTGACTCTAATTCTTCATCTAATGGGTACTTTTTTACAATAATGTCTTATTGAATATTTGGTTTTGGACAAGTAACAATATGTGATGGCATAATGGGCTCCAAAAAAATAGTTTGGAAAAGTGAAACTCCTCTATGATGGGATAAAGGTCAAGAGATAACTCCTTAAAAGCTGGTTTGTCAATAGGAGGCTCTTCAAAAATAGGCACATGGTTGAGGTAATGATTTGCCCAAAGGTGATTATAATCATTAAGAAGTGACTCAGCAAAGACTAGCTGATTAGAGTGAGACTCCTTGACAACTGGTATAGGATCAATAGGTGATTCATCATATGTTGACTTATCATAAGTGGTTGATTCAATAAAAACATCTCAGATTGGTTGGTTCTCTTGGCCTTGGTTACCAATGAGTTGGAAAATACTAGTTTTGAACAATGCTTGGTCTTCAAAGAATTGGATCGATTAAGGTTTGGATGGGATGACTTATGGTTGGATAATGGTAGGGATTTGGGGAGAATTATTTATCACATGAGCCAAATGAAAAAGTCCTAAGATGGTAACAATAGGGCATTATGGGGCTTGATTGCTCACATAAGCCAAAAGGACTAGGTCTTAGAATGATGAAGGGACATTATGGAGCTTGATTGCTCGCACAAACCAAAGGATGAGGTCCTAGTATAGAAACGGTTGGGCATTATGGTCTTAAAATAGAAATGGTATGATGTGGTGGAGCCTGATTACCCACATAATCCAAAGTATCCATGTCTTCCTCGTAAACCATATCATCCTAGTTGTGAGTTGGCTCATAAGCTGGTTCTTGACTATGTTCCATATACTAATTATTAAAAAGAGGGTATGGATTCGTATCCCAAATAACATTATCTGTAGTTGGGTCTTCAATGTCATTCTCACAATCATCTTCATACCAATCAAGGTCTCAATTTGGATTTTGACTATGTTCCCCATATGGAGTATTGTAGGAGGAATAATAAAACTCCTTAGAAAATCTTTCTCTATAGGGGTTCCTAGTGGGATTTTGTGTGGCCATTCTATCATAAGTTGGATTATACATGACTCAACCATAGGTGTAGCTAGACATATCTACATAAATGATGAAAGCTCTGAAACAAAAAGGCTTAGAGTTCTATAAACTTTGAAAAACTATGTCCAAAGGACAAATGGTTCAAGCTTAGTCTAACTTGGTCAAAAGGTGGAGCTATATCTCCAATGTGGTCTGAAAGTGGAGCTATATCTCCAAAATTATTTATGCTAAGACTTGCAATAAAATAACCTAACATCAAATGTCTAATGTCAAATTTCACATACATAAAAGGTCAAGTGTCTGAATAAAAACTGATATGTCAAAGGTCTAGGTCAAAGTGTTCCAAACAAGGTCTAAACTAGGAAAGGGAAAAGTTGAGTTGCTAGGTCTTTTGTCTAAACATGGCGTCAAAAGATAGGCTAAAAAAAACATGTATGTTATGATTTGATTTGATCTAATAAGTTTGGAAATAATTTTGACACCGATCTGACACACATAATTAAACATAAACATGATCAATGGGCATAAGGCATGAGGAAAAAAGCCCTTTGATGAAAGACTATGTTTTCTCAAATAAAAGCACAAAAAATGATGAAGATAGGAATTAAAAAAACAAACCATTAATAGTTTTAAAATTTTGGTAATCGATTAACCAAAGTTATGCAACCCAAAAGAGAAAGATCTATGTATTAACCCCATGAATTGAGGCTTAAATAGAAATCAATCAATGTTTGAATCCAAACTTGACAAGGTTAATTGAAAAATCAACGTTGAAAACTAAGATTTGACAAAACAAGCTACACAAGATTAGAAAACATGATGACACAAGACAAATGTCTAAATGGTATATGTGACATGGTTTGAAACAAACGGTTTTTGATATATGGTGAAATAAGTCGTGAAACAAATTAAGTAGCCTAATGGTGTAAGCATGCTCAAATGATGTGATCTATGTTATGCTTCAAAAAGACTCAAATTCAAAATGGTTTTAACATGTTTTGGGTAGCATAAAACTACCCTCCTCAACTCAAATCACACACACACACACATAAACAAGTTTAGCAAAAATTTCAAGGCATAAGTGTGGTGTAAAATGGCCAGCATAACACCTCTTTAAATAAAAGAGTGACGTATAGACAAATTGATTTTGACATGGATTTATAAATAAACAAACAAGTTTTAGTCTCAAAACATACCAAGCAAAAATGACCAAAATACTCTAAGTATAATCATCCAAATCCTAGCAAGGGTATGACAAAATGGGATTGACTAAAACTAGCAAGATTTTGATTTTTATAGGGAGTCAATGGCATAATGACTTTCACATCAAATGATGTAAAATATAAGCATATAAGTTAGGTGACTATAGCATTGGCTAGTTGAAAAAAGGTCTAGTCCTTTTTACAACCACTACATCCTACTATTCACTGAGTGTAGTGTGATATCTAAATGCAGATACATCCTATGTGTAACTCCAATTAAGAGCCAAATGAAGTAAATTCCAAGAGGTGAAACCCTAGGTTAAAGCTTCCCTAAAGAACTCATGGGGGGTGATGAAGTCCCCCTTGCAATCTAAATTTGCATAAAAATAAACAAAGCATAAAAGTAGAAAGATTTTAGGGTCATTTTAGGTGTCACCCGAACTTTGCGAGTTTTTGGGGAGTGTTTTAGATGACTTTGTTTCTAAGCCTTGGACTAGGCTAATTTCAATAGGAATGGCACTTTTGATTCCAAGGGTTCCCTAAAGGGGATAAATGGAAGAACATACATGCAACATCTCTCTTTTTGCCAAACAAAAATTTAATCTAAATAACTAAGTAAATACAAAAATCTTTGAAAAGGTGAGTTCATTTTTAATCCCAAATGGAAAATGAGGTGGTGTTCATTTGAACCCTTGGTCTTAGTTGCAAACTTTGAAAACATTTACCATAAACATCTTTTTTTTTGGTTAAATACCAAAACAAGGTTCCTAATTGATTTTTAAGCATGCAAAAGGTGATCTAAACATGTTTTTAACAAATGTCAAGCTTGTTCCAATAAAAAAAATGTTAGCATGTCCTTTAACCTTGAAGCTCTTTGAGGTTTGAAATAATGAACTTTAAGAAAAGAGCTCTCAAGTTTGTGTTTTAAGAAAAAACATAGTGACCGACATCGGTTATATAACTGATGTCAGTTACATTTTATAATAGATGATGGTTATCTAACTGACATCAGTTGTCCAATGTGACCGATGATAGGTATCCAACAAATGTCAATTTTACTAACTGATGTTGGTTAAGCTATCCAACTGATGTCGATCTTACTAGCTGATGTCAGTTACTATGTAAACCTGTAGTAAACAAAAAATGGTAAAATAAAGTTAGAAAATCAATTTGAAAGAGTTTTAATGGTTTAAATAAATATTTTAAACTTGCAAAATGATCTTTTTCATGTGTATAATGTATCTTATCCCACCAGGTGTACCATATATGGATCTAAGAATTTGACTCAAGAGAGGATGGTTAGTATGGTGTTAGTTCTAAAATGAAAATAAAATGAAAGAAACACACTAACAAGCATAACATCTCTAGGCCTAGACACTAGGGAGAGATTATTTAACAAACATGAATAAAAAACAAAACTCAAATGCTTGTTGTAGTGTCTTTCTTAGCTTGTGCTCACGAAGTCCTTGGAAATGGAAGCTTGGATACCTCCATGTCTCATTGGCACCTTTGGCTTGTGGCTTGGTTTGGCTTGGAATCAATTTGGCAAGGTAACACTAGTTTTTATGAAGCTTTTGGAACCAACCCTACATTATAACTTTGCACAACTTAAGTTTAGAAATGATGTTCATGACCTCTCTATTTATATATTTTTGCAAATGTCTAAATACAACTCAAACCATCCATCTCAGCATTAAGATGTGTGGCTAAGGATTAATCTAATTATGTAATTAAAATTGATAAATAGGTTCAGCAATATTTGGGATAAAGGAGAAATTAAGAGGTATGGAGGGATTTGATGAAGCATGGGAGGCATGAATCCTGATATTTATAGCATTTATAGCCTAGGGATGTCTTCCCAATAAATGGGGTCACTTGATGATGTAGATATTAAATATTCATTTATAAAAACAAGTATTCAACAAGTTTTCATGGAATTATTAATTAGGACTTGATTTGGATTAATTATCTCTTAATCATGTTTAATCACTTTGTGCACAAATTACTCAAATTGATCAAAATGCCTTGTTATTGGTCCAAAATTTGACTGAATTTCAATTGGAAGGTAATGTTAGATGCATTAGATCTATTATCATATTTAGGATGTTACTAACAATAAATAACAAAGGCATATGTCTTGTGTAAGAGATTTGATAGGAAAGAGCAATCCAAAGCACCCAGGTGCAAAATTGGCATTTTGACTTGAAATGATCTGATCAAAGTTAGCTGGCTCATAAATTGAATTACCCCATTTAGGGATAACCTAGCCAAAATTGGCACTTGAATATGTTAGTTTCACATTATTTAGTGTGTTTTAGGCCAAATTATGTATTTTGGGTGGAAATTGGTCAAAAGCCTGGTTGGAAGTTATCAATGGCTAGTTTTAGGTGTCTATAATGCCAAGACTAGGCATATTGAAATCATGTGACCTAGCCCAATAAGGATGCCAATGAGGTAGGATTTTTTCAAGCAAGAGTTCTAAAATTTCCTCAACTAGTTGCTCTTCTCTAGGTTACCATACCACAGGTCCATCAAGGCAAAGGGTGATGGGATGAGGACAAGATCAACTAGTTGGTGGAAGTGAAACATAGGGCTCAAAATCAGGTTGAGAATGAAAAGTAAGAGGTTATTTTGGGTAATCTTGTGGAAGGAGAGGCAAAACTTGGGATATAATGGCTTGGTTTCCTTCCTTCCATTGGACAATCACTTCATTACAGTCTGATTGGGCTTTAGCATTCTCTTGAGGAAGTTTAGATGGGGTGTGTTTAGGCATAGGATCTTCTTTTGGGTCTAAACTTTCCATCACACCTTAAATTAGCAACTTCATCTTTGACTCTAACTCAATTTTCTTGGCTAGGTTCTCTTGGAAAAGTCTCTCTTTAAGTTCATATGAATGATCATGAGCATAAGCAATACATTAGGGCTGACATGAAACATAAGGAACTTCTTGAGGAAGGGTGGGAGGGACTTTTTAAGGACCAACTTCATTCTCCATTTCACACTCTTTCACAATGCTTTTATCTTCTTTCTTTCCCCATGATTCCACTATAATACTCCAACTTAGGATGTTAGGATTAGAAGTCTTTTCTTGAGGAAGGGTGGGAAGGGTTTGTCTAGGATCA
This sequence comes from Torreya grandis, assembly GCA_037957365.1. Lineage (NCBI taxonomy): Eukaryota > Viridiplantae > Streptophyta > Pinopsida > Cupressales > Taxaceae > Torreya > Torreya grandis. The sequence continues at coordinate 5,603,716 of JARHVA010000317.1, read as the reverse complement.
AGTTCCTTCTCTCAACTTCACACTCTTTATCAAGACTTTTCTCCTCTTTATTTCCCCATGATTCCACTATCTTATTCTAGCTTAGAATGTTAGGATTAGAAGTCTCATTTTGAAGTGGTGGAGATGCAATGCAAGAGGGAGATGAGGGCCTAAATTCCACTTCTTTTTCTACTAACATGGATAGATTGATATGCATATTATCCAACTTAATCTTCCTATATATATTCACTTCAAAAACAAGGTTTCTCTTTTCAACTATATCTTCTAATCGAATTGAAAAAGGATGACTTTGATATCCTTGATTGGGATCATGAGTAGGGATAAAATATGGTTGATAGGAAACTTGGGGAAGTGGATGTGAAGGTTGATAGGTTTGGTGAGGTTCCCTTTCATGAACTCTTAGCCTATCCTCTAATGAAGAAACTAGGCCACTCATATCAGGCATCTCACTTGTGAACTTTTGCCAATTGGCTCTCTTAATAAGTACCCACTCTCTTTTGACCAACTCTAATGCATCTCTCACCTTATGAATATGATTACGAGGAACTTTTTGACCACATCCCTTAGAGTATCAAGCTCCAACATGTATCTCTCATAGCCCAAAAGTGTTTTTTTGAAGGTGGAAATGGATTAACTTGAGAAGTGGCTAGGTTGACTAGGATAAATAAGATATTGAGGAGGCTAGTTATAGGATTGATACACTCCATGATTGGACTAATAAACTTCATGATAGGGCTAGTTAAGAACTTGTTCATATTGATAGGGAATGACACAAGGTTGAAATGTCTCACCAACTTGTGTAAAATAGTGCTCAACATCAAAATTAGTGATGAAAACTCATTAAAAGAAAAAATACAAAAGAAAATGTTACCAATAATCTTCAAAGGATAACTTTGGTTGCTTGATCAGATGATAGAGCTTTAGAGTCCCCATTAATGCTTGGATAGATGCCTCTAAAGGCTGATTGTTGAAATACAACACTAAAAATCTTTCAACCCCTTGGACCAAGAGTCCCATCAGGGATGCCAAAAACTAGTGTCACTTGGATTTGCACCCTTTGAGGAGATGCCTAAGCTCTTCTCATGTAAGTGGCATAATGGAAACACCTCTAGGCTTATGAGGAGCCTTATGATGAGGTGAATCTCTAGATAAGGATATCTCCCTTGATGTACCACTTTAGATTGTAACTACACCTAAACTTTGGGGGGAAAAGGGAGAGAGATAACTAAAAGTAAACTATTTTAGCAAAGGTGATACACCAAATACGATGATGAATTCTAACCAAAAGCATGTTAAACATGAAATCAAGGGACAAACTGAACATACACTTCTCTAATTTGTATCTTCTCATATCAATGTTACATTATGAGGTTATGAATGAATGTGCAAAGCTAGGAGGATTAGAAAAAAGGCCTTAAATGGAACTAATGAATATACTAACTCACTCAATCCTTGAAATTTCCTAAAACACTTCACATGCCCTACAAGAAGAAGCTTTCTAACTACATATAGGGTGAAAGAATGAGACACCATGCTAAGGAATCTATAGTTTTCACTAAGCAAGATCTAACATTCAAGTAACACATACTAAGAATAGTCATGAAGAGGTAAAAATCAGTAGTCTTATTGATTAAATGGTATGTAAATATGCAAAGCTTTACCATGCTCAGGCAGAGCATAAGTTATAATGGCCAAAATGGCTAGTTCTTATAGAAATTGAGAGAGAAAGGAGAAGAGAGAAGCCCAAGGGTTATAAAGACACTTGTCAAGCTAAGAAAATCAAATACTTGTGCATGATATTAGGATACGAGATGAGCCATGTAAGGTCAGAAGTAATAAGTGGCTATTTAAGTCATAAAAATATTATAAAGTGGCATAAGATTCTTCATTCTAGCTTAGAAAAATTGCCTTCATGATTTGGGCTTCTTGAATGCCTCATAACTGATTAATAATAGGTCCAATGATTGGATTGAAGGGGAAGGATTTCATACATGTATCTCTATGCATTGGTTATAGTCTTGGTCCTCTAGAATCATCTCAAAATGAGATATCATCATCTGTTGTCAAGAAAACTCCTCTTTCATGCACCTTGCATACTTAGCTTCCAAAAAGACATTATTTACTCATGAAAATCCATGAGAGGGAGTGGATGTAACCTTTCAAGACCCTCCATATCATTTGAATCATCAAGGACACCTTAAAATTTCCTCACTTAAATATCCCAACCCTTCTCATGCGAGCTCTTGTTGAATAATTTAGGAGTTGTTCTAAGGAATTAAATTAACATGAGGAGCTATCAAAAGTCTTAATATTTCTCCCAAAATTTATTTCATCTTCAGACTCCTCCTTAAACATATATAATACATAAAACTATAAATAAAATATTATTTTATACCCTATTTATACAAGTCCATACAACTAAAAATCATGGGGATCATCTTGAGGGAGTCCTCTGCAAGTTAAATCATAATCCTAGTCAAACTATCTCATTAGAGCATCTATCCAACTCCATTTCTCCAAATTGGTCACTAAGAAGGCTTTGTAAGGGTTTTGAGTAGTTTTGAATCTTAAGCATCATTCATAAATCTTGACGTTCAACCTACAAAAAAATATTAAAAAACTGATGTTCAAGGACCTTGATAACACCTCCAAACTTATTTGGTCCCCATGCAAAGCATCAAGAGAGATGTGAGCTTTTGAATTTGACCTATCGAGCTTGTCTCTTTATTTCTAGCATGCTTAAGTTGGTTTTTGAGCTAATAGTGACATTTTCATAATTTCCTCTACATCTAAATATCTTGAAAATATATTATATGACCTCAAAAACATGTCTCAATAGGTTAAAAATCTCATCTCATGCTATAAGTGTGAAAGACCTCCCATTTGGACACTAGGCCTAATGTTGGTCTTGTAGCCTATCTACAAATTTTGGTGATTTATCCCTTATTTTTGGGATTATTTTCCTTTATAATAGAGTTATTACCTCTACTAATACATTAATAACATTACCAAATTCATTTTAATGCTCTACCAAATTTGGAAAGGAAGTTGGCTTCTCATTTGAACTTTAGGCCTAGTCATGCTTAGTAGATTTGATTTATCCTTGAAGCCCAAAATGGCTCCTCATGGCTTCCATTGAAAAATATATGCTTGAAAACATTTTATATGTTCCCACAAACATTTTTCAATATATTTTGAAGAATAATTATATCCAAAAGTGAAGGTGATCTCTTGTTTGGATTCTAGGCCAAAACCCTAACCTTAAGCCTAACTGCAACCTTTGGTTTGTTTGATCCAATTATTAGGTTTCATATTTATTTGAGGTGTTATTTATATTTAATTATATTTATTAAAACTTATCACACCTTCGTGAAGGGTTCCATGTGATCTTGATCCACCATCTCATCCTCCTTCCTCAAGGTTACAAGTTTCATGTACAAAAGGAGTGCCCTCTATCTGAGATAAAACAAAGAGAACTCCCCTATTTTATCAGACAAATGTGAATAATTTTTTAGGTTTTAAAATTAATAAAGGTTATATATATAAATTTTTATCTCCTGAAAATATTATTTGACCTCTCAAACTCTCAAAAATCCAAGACAAACTTGTCAGACAAGGACTGTGTGCAGGAAATTCACCCTAGACTATATATTTCCTATTTAGAGATCCCTTTTCTATCCTATATTAATTAATATTGTGTTATTATTATATTTAAGGGATACCAATTCTCAATCATCTCTTCAAATTTCTACATATACTCCTCATAGCCCTGCCTAGCTTAGATTGAGCATAACCTTGACTGTGTCCTGCTTCTTGAAATCAAGCATGTAGGTATTCATACCTAATTTGAACTTTTATATAATGAATATGAGTTATTAATATCCTATAATATCATTAATACATGTTTAAAAACCATTTTTTCACTTTTGGTGACCTTAAATCATCACTTAGGACCTATTTCTCAACTTACTATCTGTAACAGTTACCTACAATGGTTGTAGGTGCTCATAGGGTCCTAAGGGGTCCATATAGGCTTGTTTACATTGTTAAAATATCATTAATGTGATCATGGATTTGAATAATGTGATCATAAGTTTTTTTCATCACTCCAACTTCTCTATACCCTTTACATGTCCCTTAAGCTCACAAACTAAGTTCTTTCTCCCTTAACTGTGAAACCCTACCCTTAAGATTCCTGTAGGTGTGTATTATCCTTAAATAAAATTGATCATAGTGTTTAAATAATTTTCACTAAGCATGAGGTATATTTATCAGATAATCCATACTTTTATTCACCTTTCATGCCTTAAAACAACACTTATATTTCATGTTTGGGTCACTGCCTACTTACCCAACTGAAGGTGGGTGTTTTAGAATTATACACACTTGTAGGTGTGTTTTAGGGTATAAAAAATAGTTTTTTTATAATTTTAAATGATCATTATATAATGATTTTTATCCTCCATCATATAAAACCTTTCAATCATAGGTCAAGGTTTCAAACTACTACTTTAGGTGAAGAGTCCCTTTTAGAGTTTAAAAGCCTATAGACTTCACTTTCAAAATTCAGTGATGACAAGTTTATGTTCACACTTCAATATCAAGAGAACCAAAGGAATAAATATCCCTCTCATTTTTTAAAGTTGATCCCCTATGTTATATCTATAGGGTATGCTCATTTGGGTTCATCAAAAGTTTTTATAATCCTATTGTAAGCTTTTAACCAAATGCTCATGTGCTCTATTTTGCACCTTTGGGGATTTGATATCTAAAAAAATCATCTCATTTTTTGAAGGTGGCCTTCATTCCTTATTTATAAATCCATCCTTAAAAAAAATAATACCATGATATTTCACCACATCAAAACCCTAAATAAGGTTCATCATATGTTTCAACCTCTACATACAAGCATCTTAGTCCCCTATTCAACCACCTGTAAGTGGATATTCACATATACACAAACAATAAGGAAGTTTCAAATAATGAACAAGAAAAACACTCCCTTAATGAGTTATAAACCTATTTATAATATTTAAAATGGAATTTTCACCCTCTAAGGGTTTAAAACAAGTGTCAACACATCCCATTCAATGTGAATTTATGCTTCAAGCACTAGTAGGTAAGCATGTTCATGGCAGATTAGGTGAAAGTGTGTTATATGAATGCTACAGTCTTTTATTTTGACAAGTGTATGTTTTTTTTAATTATCTTGAGGTGAAAACATGTTAAAATTCATGAAAACTCTGTTATGCTTCCATCAATCATGTTAAACAGGTCCACATATGTGATTTTCTATGACTATAAGTAAGAATGAGCAAGAAGTTGATTGAGTATGAGAGTAGTATACAATATTGATCCAAGAATGATGTAGTGAGATCAAAACATAAAGGGATGTGATCAATATGACATTAAGATATGGAAATACACCATATCCTATTCACATGGAATCCCCTATATGGAATTCAACCTTTTGCATAGAAAATTGATTGAGACTACACATGGCGGTACCTTCATATAAAGTGAGTTATTTGGACTATAAAATCAACTTGAAACCTAAAACCAATAATAAATATCATTATATAATGAGGCCAACATCATCAAGAATCATCTTTAGTAATTGGTTCATATGAACATACCCAAAATGGAGCAAAACCTATAGGTTACATAGATTAATAGGTAGAAAAACATAGTCAACTTCAATAAGATGGTTCATGAATCACATGACATACTTATTAAAAACATTTATTTGTAAATGAATGTATTTTAGTGTAATTTCACCTCCCGAAGGTGTTTAGTGTGAAACTTTCCCTGCTGTTTATACCAAGAACAAACTTGAAGACTGCTTTTGTTTGCTAAGAAGGGTGAAAAAGGAGCAAAATGGTTTTGGGACAAAAAGGGCACTTACAAAGTGTTTCAAGAATTGAGATGGATCTAGGGAAGCTTAATAATCATATCAAAACCTTTGACCATGTGGCACACTTCCCCATGAGCCATATAAGTGCCAAACTCTCCTTTTTCCTAAAAAAAACTATCTTTTATTCTAAAAAACTTGCCACTTTTCAGTTATATTAGTTGATTAAGACCTCTTGGGACACATTGAATAAGTTTACATCATCTTTTGATCTAGCATAAACCATTATTCTTATGCTTATCATGAGAATAAGTTTACATTAGTGGACACATTAAGTCCTAAATTTTGAGCCTCAGATCTGATACCACAATGTAACAACCCCACTATATTTATCAAAATATTGTAATAATTTAAAAAAAAATGAAATACACATATTCAACATATAGATTTCATCACAAGAAATCCTAACTAGTGATCTTTAACAAATTGTATCAATTTAGTTATCCAAAAAGGTTATAGCTAATCCATTTAGCTAAGGATTACCATAAACAAATATAAGAATCATGAACAATACTAAATAACCATAAATACTACATCACATCATAAATGAAATAGTATAAATTCAAACATGCCTAGTACAACATTACAACCATTATTGTAGATGTATAATGTCTAAATGTTATAGTTTTCAATAATAAATAATAATATCTTAAATGATAAAACATGATACAAAGATCCTCTAAGAAGAGTCTCCACAACTCAAGTATCAATATGTAATCTCAAGTGTAGTCTAAAGTATAGTACTTGAGTTGGGAGGGAGAGCATCATCCGATTGTTATTCCACACCAACCACAAACTATAGATCCCACCCACTATCTCCCAAATAAGGGGATGACCTTCCTTTCATAGATGGGTATATAATGATGGTGCAAGAATCTAGATTAAAAAATTAGAACATGTGTGTTGAAGATATCTAATACATAATGTGTACCATAAATAAACCTGTTCTAATATGATATCACACAAATATGAAAACTATATCAACATATGAAATGACAATGTTGATCAAACATTATTTTGGCTGAAATTTTTAATAAGAAATGATCTCTAGGATCAGTCAAATTTATACACACCACTTGATCAAATTTATCTTGCATTATTGGCACTAATTAAGCTAGTGGAGTCCATCCACTACTTAATTAGTGTCATGAATACGAGATTCAATAAAATAAATAATAATATAAAAACCAATAAATTGATTCATAATATTTCACTTTAACTAATCAAAATTATTCTAAGTACAAAAATATCACAAACATTCATTTTGTCCATCAAATAAGTTGAAATGAATCCATATATCTAGTTTATTTCAAATAATAAACAAAATCCAAAAATAATCCTCAATATAACATACCATCTGGGTAATGATTATCTAGACTGCCAGTTGCTTTAACCACTAAGCAACTTATAATATTATTTCTCCATGAAATAATATTATAACCTTGGCTAAATAAATTATCCATATTCTACATATAACAACAGTGAGTCAAAAACATCACAACTATTTTATATTTAACTCTTAAATACAATATTTTGGTGCTTTTATATTAACCAAATATAAACAAGCATCAATTACTCATTGTTATGATAATAACAATTATAACACAACTATATTCATTAATATATATTTATATATTAATTCACACACACAACTTCATTATAAATATTTTGTTTATATAGTATACTACTAAGATGACATCTACTATCATACACCTTAGAGTATTCTATATACGTTAAGTATAGAGTCAACTCACATACAAAGGCCCCATAACCTTTTTCATTAAACTGAGAAATTTCATTTTCCCATGATAAATAAACATGCATAATTCTATAAATCAAACTTAGTTACTCCTTTATTCATCAAAACTTTTTAACCATTTGAATCCAATCAACCATTCAAGTTTTTCCAATTAACTATAGTTCCTATGAGCGATTTTATAAAATCACATTCATCTTTACCCAATTTGGGTATTGTTTAATAAAAAATCAACAACAAACAATCAAATACCCAACTTGGGTATCATTTATAACATCTCAGACATGGTCGAATAAAATAATGCAAACATGCAATCAAACCCATATACCTAGTCCCCCTATGGACATATTAATTTTGTACACCATTCAACCAAATAAAAAACAATACACAGTCATATATGAGTATATGGAAAGTTTGTAATCATAATAAATATCTAAACTCTGCCTTAAAATCATTTAATAGTTTATTGGTATATATATTTTTATAAAGCCATTATTCATCTACCCATAATTGGGTTACACAAAAAGACTACATAGAAAGTTCCCAATTTTTCATATAACCCATTATGAATAATACATGATTTCATAACTTAAATTAGAGTTTAAACTATAATTTATGCATAGTCTATATAATTTTATTTGATTCTAAATCCAAATAAAACCAATCTAAGTCATATGCTTCAATTTGTCCAAACAAACAACTTTTTCTTTTAAAATGTAATACATACAGTCACCTTAAAGTCTATCTATTGATTTCAAGTCTATATTTACACACACACACACACACACACACACACACACACACACACACACACACACACACACACACACACACACACACACACACACACACACACACACACACAATCACTTATTTAAAATATGACAGTTATATACACACATAAAATCACATATTGAAGTCTATCAGTTCAACATACAAGTGTGTGTGTGTGTGTGTGTGTGTGTGTGTGTCTACATATATATTTAATCAATTTTAACTGAGTATATACTCATATAAATATTTGTTTATATATTTATAATCCTTGAAAACTCACATTTTTAACCCAAAAAGTCTGAATTGGTTTAACAATTGAATGATCATATAGACAAATAGTTTTGAATCTATTTTATTATATACCCAAATGAATATATAACAAAATGGTTTGATATAACTATTTCGATCTGTATGCATATATACCCATCGGAATAATCTTCTAAATTTGAATAGATATTTTTGAATAGTTAGGGAGGTATAGGACAAAGCTTTATAAAAACCAACATTCATGGCCAACTCTATGACTCTACCCTACCCTCCTCAAGTTACCCCAATTTGAATGTGGGATTCTATGGTGGCTAAACCTTCTATAGGCTCCACATACAACCCAATGTTTCTAATAATTTAACAGAGAAACTAGTAACTAAACATATTCAGAGAAACCTAATCAATATTACACTCAAAAATTGAATTATAAAACCTACCTGTGAATGCCAAAGAAGCCAAATTAATTCCTTTCTATTTCCTTCAAAATTTCACCTTCTTTTCTTTCAACAACTCTCTCCTCTATGCCATATACCATCCCATGTACCATCCCTCTTTTTATTCTTTTCCATCCCCCTACTCACCTTTCACTTCTCCACACTCTTTGGCAGATTAAACTCACTCAAGAATATGCATGCCTAAATAATTCAACCAACTCACAGTCTGCCACCATGAAAACATAATGAACCTCATAGTTTTCTCCTAATTATGCTTAACTGAAGTCAATAGATGATTAGTAACCCTTATCATCTCAATGCTTTTCTCAAATCCCTAAATAATAATATTATGTTATTTATAAAATATGCATGATAATGATTTAAAAAATCCATCATCGACTATCTAAATCGCTTAATCCCCATATTTTATTCCATGCGAAGACTATGAACTAGTCGATATCCCTGCAATGACTAAATACAATAATAATTATATAACTTGGCAATTCAATTAGGTATTACAAAACTAGAGTTTAATGTTGAAATGCTATCCACAACATACATAGAAATTACAATGATTTCCTAAAATCATTAAATAATTAAAAATAATATATTCATTTATATATTATGAATATCAATCCTCTAATCAAATAGTTAATCAAATACGATATCTTTTAAAATAATGCTATTTATCTTTCAACATTATAATATAATATCATAATAAGAATCTTTAGTTATTATTATCTAAATCTTATAGATTGAGTAATGATTATGGAATCCATCACAATATCATAATGTTTTACAATTCAACCATACATAAAGAGGCAATGAGATAATTAAACTTAAATAAATTCACTCATTTAGCTAAACAAGATGAGTTACGTAGGATCACAAAATCAGTGAAATAACTCAAATAATCAACATGATCATCATCAACAATTAAGATTCTCTTTTAGATATTTAAAAGGGGTCCTCAACCCATTATCTCTTTTAGATAGTCCTACCAATCATCGACATGTCATAGCGATGATCAGATGTGTTAACAATGAGTGGATCCATCACTTCTCCAAACATGTGGTTAAAGTAACCTCAAAGATTCCTAATGAATTTTATCAAGGGTATACAGGTGTTTCTTTGTCCAAGTATCCTATCAAATAGTGTTACTACATTGACATTTTACTGGGTTTTATAAATTCTATTGGGTCCTCAACTCCTCCCAATAGCTGTACACATCAAGCTTGTTTGACTCCTACTAGAAAAATAGATGAGGTTCCTTCCTACCACTACCTTTGCACTCAAGACTTGAGTCTGATCAATGTTACCAATACTTCACTATTTTATACCTTTCAACCTATGCAAGATACAAATGTTCATGATCCAAGCTTGGCTTTAATAGGGTCTTCCTCTATGGCTCAAGCTCTGCCTATTCTATCCCTCATTTACCAAAATCCACCTTGACTCTCTAACGATCTTCTTCACAGAGATATAACTATGTTGGCTGTAAGTATGCCTTACTATCCCCATGCTATCTGCTCCATAGTTATTTCTATGCATTGCATTAATTTTGGCAATATTTTTAAATTTGATTTATTTCCTCTTTCTGAAAGCCTTTCTCCCTCATCTGACATCCCAATTTCCTTCCTTTCTTACCCTTTGAACTCCCTTTTTCTTTTGGTTTATGGGGTACATACTTGACACCCAATTTTTATTCCAACTCTCCCCAATCCTAAGCCTTACATTTTCAGTGGTTTCTCCCAAATTATATTATCCCCCCTTCCCTGTTCCTTCATGGGAACTTAACACATATCCAACAATCCATGTTAAATCTCTCAATGGTTCTTTTGACCCATCTCCATTTGGTGTTAACCTCCCAACCGATCCCTTATCCTCCCATTCTTTTGAGCCTACCAAGAATGCCCCTACTTTGGTAGACTTTAACCCTTTTATTGGGACTCATACTATTAACCCCACTCCCTATGGGGGTTGACTTTAATTCATCCCTCAATGCCAATTATCCAAGGATTAGGTTGAATACACTAGCAACCCATGCCATAGATAATTGGGAAGACAAAATTGTGGTAAACCTATCTAGCCTCCCGATCAATAGACTTTCCTTAAACATTTTAAAAAAGGCTTTAAATTTCATAGTTACCTTGAAAAATATCCCAAGAGATGACTTCCTAGTAGAAATTGAAAATGTGTTAAAATTCCTTCCTCATGAGGCAGCTAGATAATATTGTCTTGTAGCCTTGAGAAAAGCCAAACCACCCAAACTAAACATCTCACATGAGGAATGGAATGATTTGAATATCCTCAATAACAATGACAACATTATCATCACCAAAGCTAAAAATGTGAACACTACAGTAATTTTGGACAATAATGATTACAACTCTAAGATGCTAGATCATTTACAAAACAATAGAATCTATACAATTTTATCCTTAAACCTGATATCCAAAATCACTAGATCAATTAAAAAATTAATTCATCAATCCTCCCTTGATGATTCCATCAAAAAGTGTCTTCTTCCTAAGAAAACTATTACCCCTAGAATTTATGGTGTCCCCAAGATTCACAAGGAGGGGATCCCTATTAGACATATTGTTGATACCACAGAATGATCTAAAACTCAGAAGTTCTATTTGATAAATATTTTAAGAATAAAGAAATAACACAGTAACAATGAATTCTTTGAGAAGAGATGTATTATTACTCAAGATCGCAATACAAATATATGCTTATCTCTAGGAAGAGATGTTTGATTTTCCATTTCAGGTTACATCTTTATTTATACCTATTTTGAAAGTAGGGGGAGGATGTATAAGGTCACCAATCTTGAGGGATATTAAGTGGTTTGACTTCCATGCTTTAAAACAATACAAAATTTGAGGAATTACTATTTTTAGAAACTTATTATTTTTAGACTGCACTACTAAAATTGAAATTTGGGTCACTTCCATTAGGTTTTCAAGGGTTAAACTTCATAGAGTAGATCTCAATGCCATCTCATGATGTTTTCCTCATTCTTAGCTTTCCAATGGTTCAAACAATGAGTCAATTAGAGCTATGGTGCAAAAGTTATGGCTCTTGGAAGTTCCATCATCAATTGGTGTGGAACTGTCACCCGAATTGTCACCTAAATTGCTGCCCAGATCACTGACTCTTGAACTTATGCCTTAGCCTCTTTCTTGGATAATAAGTTAAAACTATTAGTAGGTAAAACCTTCTCTTTTATCAAATACTCCTCTGATTTTGTTGATTTTATCAAGGACCAACATGTCTCTAATGAGGACATTTTAGTGAGTTTTGATGTGGTGTCACTCTTCATGAAGATTCCCTTAGCTGACACCATCAAAGTAGTAAGTAATCAAGTGGATGAAGAAACTAGATCTATGGTGACTCTATGTCTGAAATCTACTTTATTTTCATTCATAGGAGTTATTTATGAGCAAATAGAAGGGGTTGTAAGGGGTTCACCCCTCTCACCCATTGTGGTCAACCTATTTATGGAATAATTTTAAGACTTAGCTCTCAACTCCTTCCCTTTAAAACCCACCTAGTGGAAGATATATGTAGATGAAACCCATATCAATTGGCCACATGGGTTAAATAAACTTAAGGAATTACATACTCATCTAAACCAGGTGATTGATTCCATTAAGTTCACTAAAGAATTAGAATCGGGATGTAGGCTTCCCTTCATAGATGTCCTCCTTTCTAGAAATTTGGATGGTTATTTCTCACATGAGGTCTATCAAAAAGTTACCCACATAGATATTTATTTACACATGGATTCCCACCACCATCCCTCATAGAAATTGGGAGTCCTAAAAACCTTTTCCATAAGAACATTTATAATTTGTGATAAGGAGCACTTAGAAGATGAGTTACTGCACCTGACTGAGGTGTTCAATTTGAACAAGTACAAAGGTAAGTAGATTGCTCGAGCATTCAAAGATAAAAAGAACTCCCTTGGTAGACCAAATATTCTAAAGTAAAATGTAAGTAATCCTAAAATTTTCCTTCCTTATGCAGAAGGGATCTCCAATATTAATGCTAAGATTTTAAAAAACAACAATATTCATACCACTTTTCTCCCCTCAAAAAGTTAAGATGTATGATCAAATCATCCAAAGATAAATTAGAACTAACTTTGAGAAATAGAGTGTACAAAATTGATTGTTCTTACATTATGTCATATATTGGGGAGATGGGTTGCTCCATAAAAAATAGAATCAATAAACATGTTATAGATATTAACAAAGAAGGAATGATTAAATATGCCTTGGCATAACACTCCTTCAAAATGTGCCATCATATTTGCATAGAACAAACTATAGTCTTGGACACAAAAACAACTACTTCAAGCATCACCTTAGGGAAGCAATAAAAATACAAAAACATGATAAAAACCTCAACAGATATAGCGGACTTGAATTAAACTAAACTTGGAGACCTATCATTAACCTGCTCAAACCTCGCTGATTTTTTCTCCCATTAGTTTACTTGTTTAGATCAAACCTCCCTTCCCGCCTGCCCCCCACCTCGCCTGCTCTCACCCTAGGTTAGTCTTTAGACATCTATTCTATTTGGTTTTTGACTTAGTAAGCCCCAAACCCACTCCCCCATCCTCCCCCCTCTCTTTCTCTCCCACCAACCCCCCCAATCTCCTCCCCCCCTTCCCTTTTAACCCTCTTTTGATCCCCATTCTTGCCCCTGTCTCCCTTCTCTTTGATAATCTTTTATTTGAACTCTGAAAAACTAAATTTAATCTGAATTTGAAGTCATAATTTATAAATATTTATATTTATTTCTTATAACTTTTAATTTATCATTTAGTAGTTATAATTGGAAATTTAGAAAGAATTTTATAATTATTTCTTTTTATGTGAAATTCACCTCTCACAATAAATTATATTTTATAATTCATAATGTACATTCAAAATTGACTACTGTGATTTTTTAGATTTTATAATGTATAATTTATTTACCACTAACCTTGTACAATTTGTAATTTTTAACAATTAGTATTTACAATTGGTCTTTTGTAATTTAAACCCTATTGGCCAAATTAATTAATAATTTATACTTAAAAAACCTATATTTTATAATTTATATTTTATTGAATGGTATAATTTATATTGGTTTTATAATTTTATAATCAATAATTTTAATTATTATTATTATTCATAATTGTTATTTATAACTTTATGATTAGTAAATATAATTTATAATTTAAATCATGTCAGTGAAATAAAAAATTACAATTGATAATTCATATTAAAATAACTTATTTTTTATATATAATTTATTTTATAATTGATCTATCACAATTTAATTTTTATAATTCATCTTTCATAATTTATTATTGTTAATTCATTTTTCACAACATAGAATATCATAATTATCATTGGTAATTTATAATTTTTATTTAATAATTTTGATTCAAATCAGAAATCAAACTAATGGTTTATAATTTATAATTTTTAATGTTGATTTTGTAATTTTACAATTAACATTTACAATTTATAATTTAAACTTTGATAGTTAAGATAAAAATTACAATTGATAATTCATAATTTTAAAACTTATTTTATATATAAATTATATATTTTATTATTTATCTTTCTTAATTCATTATTGATAACCATATTTCACAATTTTAGAATTTATAAGTAGGTATTTATAAATCAAATTATAATTGGTAATAGAAATTTTTAGTTAATAATTTATACATGTCAAAGTACAAATCAAATTGATTGTTTATAATTTAAGAAAATTTTAATGTTAAGGTTTCTAAATTATAATTTTTAAAAATAAAAAATAAAAAATAAAAAATTAAAATTTCTAATTTATATTTTATAATTTAATTTCTAATTTGAATCTCTAATCTAAATTCAAAATTATAACTTTTATACCTTACCACCTTTTTCCCCCTTTGAGGGTCCCACCTCTTTGAATCACCTTGACATCATTGGGCTTCACTGTTATATCTATAAAGGAAGAGCTTAGTCTGCTATTTTATATTTTTCATTCTCTTACCCTGATGATGGTTTATGGAGTGTGAACCAAAACGTCGCTCAAAAACTTAAACATAGTTTAATCTAGAAACTCTCTACTCTTTAATGGACCGTGGAAATACTATTACTTTAATCAAGATTATACCAAAAAACATATTAATAATCACGTAAAGGAAAAGTAAACAAAACATGATACTCTATCTATATCAAATAATTAAATATAAAACATGATATATTAAGTGGTATGTGCAAGGGTTTTTGGATTCATTCTTTATCATCTCCCAATGTCTCCTTCTAGACCACCCTCTTCGATGGTGCTCTCCCTCCATCATGATCTGAGGGAAAAATATATCCTGCATCCACCTCATGACAATGAAGTTAGTTAGCTTGAAACATCATTATGTCTATAAAATAATGCATTATAATAATCAAACACAATCACTATATACTGAATGTAAAAGTACTACTAACTCATAGAAAACTAATCATATAATTTAAACAACACAAACTATCCCATAATCAACATATGTCATCAAGCTTAATCAAATATTAGTTAATCAACTAATCAATCACAATAATCTATAGATCAAATAGGTTATTTATCTTAGAGAGAAATCAAGATGTGACATAAAAAGGTTATGGCATATGTCACTCATAGTTTGATTCTCTTATAGTTATTTCCATAGACTCTAGAGGGTAAGGCCTTAAATTGGTTCCATCATTCACTCTCTCATGGTTCAATACATAAATATGATGCACTATAAGATTTTTTTTTTATGCATTATATTCAGAATAAGGGACCTCAAATCACATATAAGAGGTTGCCTTCATTACACCAAGGGAGTCAGAAATAGTAAATTATTACATCTTATGATTCAAATCATTATACAATAATTGATCTATTAGCCGCTAGATTTAGAGACATAATTCATCTTTGTTAGAGGCATTATTTTCCCTCTTAATGAGAAATTATTATATGATACATCTAAATCATTCCTGCATCTATGTTACATAGCTTTGATATTAGAGAAGAAGTTGGGACTAGTTGAGACATATTCAGAGGTAGATTTGGATTTAGATATATCATAGTCATAGTCATCTGATATGGTACAAACACATAATCCAACCATGATCAATGAAAAATTAGAAAAAATAAACCAAGAAAGATACTCAATAAAGGCAAAGAGCCACTTCACAAAGCATCTCCCACAATGGTTAGATCACAGGGTACCAACAGAGGGGATATATAGTTTTTAGACAAAGATAGACCCCATGATATCTTATTTACATAATTAGATAGGGGAATGATCACATTTACTCCTACTAATCACCATCCAACACGTCAATTGCAAAGAATAAAGAATAAACCATATTTTAATTATCATCAAATAACTATTGTGCACTCAGAGATCATATTAACTAGTGTGTTGATAGAGGCTTTATAGCATTCAAGAAGGGGGCATCGATATCTCATTCTCCACACTCTCTTAAATCACATTCCTCCATGAGTGAGTTATCCCAAGACATTCCTTTTAAAGATCCCTTGGTTACTCATTATATAAGCCACATGGTTTTTAGGATACGTACTTATGTGAGATCTCACACACCATAAATTCAATAAAGATGGAAAAAAATTCATAAAACTCAACCTACTTACAACATCATGGTAAAAAAATGAAAAACAACTAACCACCCATCTTAGTACGACAACCAATTAAAATATTTGCAAGACATAATGGATAATAGAGTAAAAATCTAGTATGACAACCAATTAAAATATTTGTAAGATATAATGCACATCAAAGTATAACTCTAGCACACAAACTGATTAATATGTTTGCTATAGAGTCTATAAATTTAGTTACTAGTAGTACACGATGAGTAGTATCAATTTTAGAGTCTACTTCTACACCTACATAGTATGAGCAGTATGGTCACTTGTTTACCATGCCATCAACATTTAGATTGTGCATGCCATAGTTACATGATGCAGACTCAGATATAGTATGATACTTATACACCATTGATAATAACAACTAAAATTACTAAACCAATATCAATAACTACTCAAACATCTATATACAATGAAAACCAATTATCATTCTCTATCCAAAAAACACATTTCCATATCAATGCATAAGTTATGAATATAACCAAACATCTACTCAAGTAAACAATGCCACAAATCAAAATGCCAAGTGACATGATGTCCATATAACAAGTCCATATATATATATGTGTGTGTGTGTGTGTGTGTGTGTGTATCATAAACAAGTTTTAATATAATATTACATAATCACTCAATAATTAGAGCTTGGTCACCAAGACCAACCTCATCACCCTCACTCTTATATACATACACACTAGAGCTAGATACTCTTGCATCCCTTCTATATCTAGACTAAGATAAAGCTCTATGAATACACTCCCTATCTTGTAGCACCACTGCCTCAGCCACTAACTCCACATGCTCCCATTTTAGTTGAATATAGTCATCCATGATCCTACTACTTTCCCCACTCAAACTATCAGGTGGGGGCATAACTCACCTATGTAACTCAACATGTGTCTTGTCTCTATCTATAACTACCTTCCTATATGTTATAGTGGTAATGGCTGCTTGATCAAACATGTGGGCATGGACACTTGTAACTCCTATATCCCTCTCCACTAACCCATCATCCATAACATCATTAGGAGTGTAACATGTTAGATCTCATAATGCAACCTCAATGATGGTCTCTTAGTACTTGTCATCTCTTGCACCTACACACACCAGTACAATATGTTAGACCAGACTATACAAACTAATAAGCCAATAATAAATAAATAAATAATGTAAATATATAAATGGAAACATGCCCTAAACTACTCTAATGAGCTTTGAATCTATTACATCCTCCATATAGCCCCATCTCCTAGAAATAATGGAAGCCATCTATGTCATCCTCACCATAAAAAGAAGGCATCGATAGCCCCTGTATCATCTACATCAGGTATCTCTATCACAACATCTCATTCCATTACTAGAATAAGATCCAACTTAGTTACTATGGGTCTCGATGTATTACCTGGCCTCGCTAGGGCTCGACTCCTCCTCAACCACACCTATGGTGTGGGAGGCATATCTAAAAACCCTTGTAAGGTCTCCAAATAATATCTTTGGATGTCACTTGATCTAATACCCATCGAAAGTGCATCATGCTCTTAGATCATGTGGGATATATGCCACTCCATCTCTCTATAAATACCTATGGGTGTGCTCAATCTATATTTGGAAAACCCTCAGGTCTAGCCATTACAATGTTCTCATATGCCCAACAATGTAACACCATCGATGATCCAATCCCACCACCACACAAATCTTGAGTAAAATGGTATAAATATTGATATAAATAAGCTAGTATGGTGTGACCCCATGAATATATGATCTCATGCTCCTTTATGTACTACACAATCCCATGCATCTTATATAAAATTGATACCCCACTACCATCAATAGAAACAAATGAAGCTAGTAACACCACAAAAAAAAATTGCAATCACAAAACACTAGTTGTAATAATCAAAGATAATAACACATCATTTCTACTCCCCTAATGATGGGTCCCCACATGTATGGCTAAAAAATACCTTGAGGCTCAGTCTATGGGTATATCCCCAACTACCTCTTGTAATACAACCTATTGACCAGTAATGAGCAATCTAAGTATCCTATACACATCCTCCAGGGTACTAGTAATCTCTTCAGTGGGTGGCCAAAAAGTACATATATCAACATTTCACCACTCACATATTGTAGTCATCTATGGAAATCCTAGGGCATTAGTGCAAGTGATTCCACATAACCCAAACCAACCTTATCCACAACTTCTCTCTCATCATTTATCAAGGGTAAATTATGTAAGCACTCCATCATCTGACCACTATGGAACTCCTTTATGCACACATCCACCTAAAAAATATATAGAGTTAGACATTAACATATCTAGATGATAAACATTCAAGCTAAAATGACCATTACATGTAAATTCAAATGAAAAAAATTCAAATATCTAGTCTACAAGACATTAGCATGACAACATAGAACACACGTCATTAGGAAAGCAGTGTTGACCTTCTAAAAAACCCCTAATCTAGCTCAAACAATGTAAAAAATGATGAAAAACATAATAAAAAATTCAAAAACATGGAAAATAATGGAATTATTACTAGGGTAACCTCTTCATCATCCTAGATAAGTGACCACACCTCCTCGTAGTGGGTCACATTCACACCTCATCTCCTCAACTCCTTTTCTTGACTCAAAACAATAATTATCTCAAATTAGAAAGTTCAAATGATTTTGAAATCAATTAATCAAACCCATTTAAAAAATTATTTAAAAATACCACTGCCTAAGGTTGATCCCACATGTAAATATATCCAACTAATTACCAAAATCTTCCAATCATGATCTTTTGAGAACTGTGGCTTTGATTTTCATTCTATTTCTTGTGTGTGTAATTCGATGATAATATCCCCTGCACTATACCAATTACACTGCTATCCAAATAAATTTGAATCTTAAATGACAAAAATCATTTTTCCTTAACAAACTCAATATAGACCACATGCCTATCTTAGTATCCATTTACAAACAATTCCTCTACATTGGTCAAAATAATCAATCCTGCAATCATCTTTTCAATGCAAACTATTCATTAAAATGTCTATTAGTTTCACTTTAGGTTCGATACCCTTACCCTTATTTTAACTCTCTTACCAAAAGGGGGCATATATACACTATTCACACCAATACAATTTGGATTAGATATTTATTGGCTTAGATATACAAACACACAGTCGACTTAGATTTCTCAATTAAGTGACTCAAACATAGTTTGGCACATATATACAAATTGACTTAGATATTCATATACATATATTTTCTAAATGGTTTAGATATACAAACACATAATTGACTCAAATTTCTTGGCTTAGTGACTCATACACATAATTTGGATTAGATACATAAATTGACTCAGATGTTTTGATACAAATATTTACTCAGTAACTTAGATATATTGACACATGATTTTCTTTACTTAAACACTCAGATACTCATATAATTAGATACATAGTTTAACTTAGATTTATAGGGGTTTATGATACTGGTTAAGACTCTTAGATTTTAAATAAGATTTCAACATAGTTTTAGGCTTAGATTATGACTATGGGGGCACATACATGGTACACCATCCATATATATACATATAACTTTATACATAGGATGCACAACTACATTACTCAGATATCAAGTTTTGAGGCATGATGTAGGGCACATGTCCTCGATCCCACAACATTTCACCAGGTTATATAGACATAATGTCAAATTATACCATTCTCCATGCACATACTATTAGATTGCACTCAAATTTTCACCAGGATGTCACCAAGATTTCACCAAATTGGATCACATAGCCATCTGCAATAGTTGATCCATATTTTTCACTAGACCCAAATTATGTCGGTCAAGCAATAGTTTTGACATCCAAACATATGTTACTTCTTAGACTCAATTACATATCAGAGTAGGGGAAAACATGGATTGTTTTTACACTTTCACATATTACTTAGCAAACTTAATTACATATCATAGTGGGGGAAAGTAGGGATTATTTCTCCACATTCATAGATTACTTCTCAGACATAGTTACATATCAAGATGAGGGCAAGTAGGGCTTGTTCCTCTACATTCACAAATTACCTCTTAGATTCAAACACATATCAGAGTGGGGGAAAACATGGATTTACTTCTCACAATATAGTTGATTACTCAAATTTAGTATAGGGGACACCCACATTATGGGTTTTCTCTTCACAACTAGTACTCCAAATGCATGTCCACTTTTTTGGCCAAGAAGTGGGACATATCTAGAGCACATCCACACATGCAAGTATAGGTACACATTTTTATTTTTATTTGAATCTAGTACTTCAATTTATATTGCATTACTAGAATAAAAGGGGGTAAATGTACACACCCTAATTAGATCAAGTAAACACAAGTATTATGTCTTTTGTAGCTCTTTCACAGAAAGTTCTTAATGATGAGTGAATGTCTTATTCATATGGTCACTTTGGTATTTTGGTCCTTTTATGGCTTATATTCCCATATTTTTCACCTATAGTGGTCTTATGTCATGCCTATCCTACTTACAGGGGCCCATGACCTATTTATTTTAATCACAACCCAGTTTTTTTCAAACAGGATAATAACACGGTCTTAGATAGTAGTGCATTGCACTAGTGTCCACCTCAACACTATTATCCAACAGTCATACCTTTAGATAATTTTGGGACCTTACCCTTTTTTTGGTCTCTTTTTATGATTTTATCTATCATTTCACCTTGTTGGCCTATGAACAAGCATCTTACATTCAAATTAAAGTTCCTTCTATATAAAAAGCCTCATAAGGCATTCTACATATAACACTTACTACTCTGGCACATAATTACATAAAAATAAGTCAATAGTATAGCTTAACACTTTGCATACTACTCAATATCACACATATATCTTCATGCTTTATCAAAGAAGGGCCTAAGCAAAACTTCTTTCTAGCATACCATGCACATTGGTTATGCATGTTCCCTAGGGGAGAACTACATGCAAACCAAGACCCCTATCATTGGGGTTAATGTAGGCAATGAACAAAATAATAAGGGCTATGTAACATGTGATCATAAGATCCCACAACCCACTTTCCCCCTTACTTTTGCATTTGATGTCCTTGTTGCTTTATGTGTATAGGTGCTCATTAGTTTTTAAAGGAAAATCAACCAAACAATGATATAAAAGGATGATTGAGAGTTTCTAAGCACATGTATAGAGCCCAAAAGACCTCTTGTAGCATCCCAAAAGTCTCAAGACCCTTGTCCACAAAAGAACATTAATGCGATGCCTTTACCAATAACGTAGTGCACTAGTGTCCAAATGACCACACTACTATCTTAAGGTAACCAAAACTCTAGTTTCAAAATGAAGGGACTCTAAGTTGTTCTCTTGACCTACTTCATCATTATCATCATCTAAGGACACTCATTTCAATCTAGACAAGTGAATCTTATCCTTACACTCAATATTCATAATAAATCAATTAAATTATCTATTTGTAATAGATATCTATATTTACCCTCTTTACTTAGCCCTTTAACAATCTAGGATTTACACTAGTGAACACCTAAAAAGTTAAATCAATTCTCTTTCTATAAAAATGCAGCACCAAAGACCCATAAAATTTTCTCAATAAAATACCATATAAGAAAGATAATACCCCT
Organism: Torreya grandis; assembly: GCA_037957365.1. Classification (NCBI taxonomy): domain Eukaryota; kingdom Viridiplantae; phylum Streptophyta; class Pinopsida; order Cupressales; family Taxaceae; genus Torreya; species Torreya grandis. Next base: position 5,581,231 of record JARHVA010000317.1, on the reverse strand, counting down.
TCACATTCTAATTCCTTTGTGAACTTGATCATATTGTAAAAGTTTCTGAGGTGATTATGGAAGTCTTCTAACTTGTCCAACTCAAGTTGTCAACTTATAGTGGTATCATCAACATAACTCTTTCATCATATAGGCTTAAGTAAGATGGAATGGAAAACACTCTCCTTAAAATGATTCATAAATAAGTTGGAAACCACCAGTAAAAGATGAGACCTATAACCACTCTATATGTCTCCTTGTACACCACACCATCAAAAGCAGAAAAAAATATTAATCATAAATCAGCCAGGTGTGTTGTTTCCTCATCAATGTGGGCTCTAATAATATCAAAAAATACATGGATAAATACTTTAGTAAAGATAGATTACAAAATCGAAACCAACCAAAATATCATCCTTCTCCTCCTCCTTATCTTTAATGAACTCTACAAAGTGGGTAGAAAGTCTTTGATAAAATAAGAGGTACCACCCACTAAGGGTTTAAGCTTGTTATGCAAAAACTCTACAAGATCATAGGTAGATGAATCAATTGTATCCAAAATAGTTATAGGACACCTACTTTATATATCTTAGGATTCTCATATATACTCAAAGTGATTAAATTTTTTTGAATCATTCTCTTCTTAATAACACCATTAAAAAAGGATCTCTTGATTGCCATTACAACCTTTTTAACAATATAAGTGACCAAGTTTATTCCTAGTCTAATAAAACCTCCATTATTGAGTAAGTGATCTTTCATATTTCTAATAAAATATGGAAATTTCATCATAAAAATAATATTTTGGTTCTCCTTCAATCTCCTTCAGGCTGCCACTTCCTACTTATGAATATTTCACCTTGATAAATTTGCATGCTCAATGCCACTACACAATCATGTCTTACCTCCTTAGCCACATCATTAGGAAGATAACTAATAACCTTATCAACAACCACCATAAAATATTCACATGATATGTGACTAGGAATGATAACAACCACCATCCCCATATTTTAAATATTAAATGTGAGTATATCTAAAACAATATTAGATAAAATAAAAATGTTTTTTTCTTCCCCACACCACTACTATAGACACCTTAATTTAGGGGTTAGTTATGCTCATATGTGTGTTTTTCCCTCTATTTACGGTCTCATTATCCTTTCTTCCTTTAATTATAATTTTATAAATTTGTTTTTGTGCCCATGAGCATGTTTCTTTCTCTTCTCTCTCTCTTTGTTCCCTTTCTTCCTAGTTAGACTCATAGGACCTACGAGTTTGACCTTAATAGACTTGTGGGACAAACAAGTCTTACACTTTCATTTTTATGGATCCTTCTATGTTAGGTTGTGGAGTTAAAAGCTTCATTGTTTGCAAACATGGAGGAGGTTGCTGAGTTCCAGGGATACCGGCATCGGCAGCGCAATCAACGTTAGTCAGGGGTGAACAAAAGGGAAATCGACATCGGTAGGATTCGGTCAATGTTGGTCATCTAAAGGTAGACAGGGACCAATGTCAGTCGCCTATGCAGTTCCAGAACTGTTTGTTGCATGAATAGTTAGTTTGTTGAACCGATTGTTTGCATGTAAAGGTTATTTTTGGTCTTGAGTTGCGAGTCTAATTATTGTAAATTAGAAGTCTAAGTTATTGTTTAGTATGGGATCTATTTATAGACTCATTGGCATGTATTGTAATTATGAGCAAAAGAGGAAGGCAAGGTAGATCCTTCCAATTGTAAGAATAAGTTGATCTGCAAGTTGTTGTAAGATCAGGGAGAAGTTCTACATGGTAAGTAAGATCATTTGAGTTGTAGGTTGTTGCAGGTTCATGGGAGATCTACTTGAAGTACTTTGAGTACTTGTGTACTGGCAGGGTTATTACTGACTGGTTGGAGGTGAACACCAACTCTATGTTTGAGTTGTGTGTTGGGATCATTTTTGGTAGGAGAGTGAACTCTTGAGGGAAAGAGATCTGTACATCTGAGAGGTGTGGAAGATTGTGGCATCTTCATTGTATTTCCTTTAGGCATGAGTATTAATACAAGATTGTGTATTGTCTCATATTCTGTGTCATTTGTGAATTCTAGTTACTTGTTAATTCTGGTTTAATTCCATGATTAGTTGCTTATACAAGGTAATCATATTGTGCTCTTATTGAGGAGCAAGATCCTAACAAGTGGTATCAGAGCATGTTTATTGTTCTAGGTGCCTGACATTCTACCCATATTAATGTCTTTTTAATGTTTTGATCTATTTTTTGGTCTTTTGCCTTTTTTTTGTTAGCATTTATGCACCAATTAGTACTTAATTCAAACCATGGGAAGCCTATATCTGTAAATGGTCTATGAACATTCTTATGTCAAGTATGACATTGAATATCCTAAGATTTAATTTCATTTCAAGTTTAGGCACACCTAATAAGGATTTATATTTTCTCAAATGACTTAAATCATCATTTCATATTGTATAAAAATAAGGCCTAAATGATATATAGTTACATCTCCACCTAGGGAGAGGAAATTTAATCCCAACCTCAAATACATCATCTACACATTGCATGAACTAAAATAGGTCTGATTTTAGTATGTGGCATGTGTATCTTGAAACTCCACTTTGTTGGTTGCTTGACCCAAATATTTATCCCTTATCTCTTTTAGACTGACATCTCAATGTGCCAAGCTAGGTCAAGAAGGAAAATAATAAATTCTAAAAGTTTGCTTGGTGAAAAACTAAAAAGTGAGCATACATACTAGAAAAACATCAAATAGAAAATAAAATATAAAGAGAACAAGCTATAGTTGTCACTCCTATTCAAACTCAATGAAAAAATATTCCTAATGATAAGTCTTCTCAAGGCAAACTCGGTGATCATAGTTATAAAAAATAGTCCACTTAGGAGACTTAGATTTCACACATATGTGGTATACAAACTGAACATCTCTAATTTAGGTTTAGATTTCCCAAAATAAATTAAGGTGTGATCATTCTAGATCATTTTATCTTCTTTACATTATAATTATCATTGTTATGATACATTTGAGCTATGTTCTTGATTTAGAAACTAGGATAGATCTAATTTCCACCCTAATTCTAGTTTTACTCAAAATATGACAAAAATAATTACAATTAAATATATATAAGCATACATCCATCAATATTATAAAATTCATAGCTATCTAATAATCTATGCTCAACAACATGTCTAAGTGCAATAAATAAAACTATACCATGCAAAGTAAATATAAAAGTTTAATGAAAGATCACATCTAATTACTGATCTAGGATTTTTGAATTATAGAATAAATATGTAGACTATTTGGATTCTAATCCTAAAATTAGAGACTTGACAACATTATCCTTGGTAAACACACACTTTATATAATTATAATTGACTTGTTAAGAATTGTAAATGTTGGGTTTGTCTCTAGGCAACTAATTTTGTCCTATGTAGCATTGTGAAACTTAATTTTTCTATAACAGATGTACTTGCTTTTTTTTATGTCCTTATGCCTTCAGTTCACTATTTTAATATGTAAAATTTGCATAATTGATGTTATTCCTATTTGATATAACTTAATACATAAAAAAAATAAAAAGGAGTTATGGAGTCCGATAACCATCGAAGTGGTGTTACAAATTATATATCCTGCATGCTCGGAATCAAACCTACATGCATTTTTATGAGTGTGTGATGGAATGCTCAAGTGATGATTTTGAACATCCTCTTCCATATAAGTGATAATGAAACTATATGCAAATTAATACCCTTATTTGGAATAAGGGGAATGATGGAAGACCAAGAATAACAACTCTGTTATAATTATAAAAGATATGGCTCGTTAAATATCAACATGAGGTAGGAGATATGATTTCTGATGCTTGGCTTTAGGTTTGAACTTTGATATTCATATTTTCTCTATGTTAATCTTATATTTTTTTGTTATAAAATAATTTGACATAATATTACATATATATATATAGGTTTATCTAAACAAGTTTCACATGTTAGTTGATTTTTAAAATGACAAGGGAGGATGTTAAAGGTGCATCAACGAAAATGGGCAAAAAGGCCCACAGGGCTAAAAGAGACAAACATGGAAAGGACACATGTATGAATTAGATGGACCCATAGAAAGTGTGGGCCTAACTTGTGGATAACATAGGCTCAATTTTTGAGGAAAAACATGATAACAGGGGATGGCTAATCCAAGGATGCTAAAAAAGACTTTTTGATAAGTGTTACACTATGTTTTTTAGGCTCAAAGGCTAAATGGGGACCTAATTGGGGCTGGAATGATCCATGAAACATGCCAATATGTATATTTTTTCAAAATATGATAAAATGGGAATAAGATATTGGGAATAAGGTTTTGTATAAAATTTAGGTGTCTATATAGTTACCCCACTTTGATGGGAGTATAAGAATATAATTAAATGCATGTGTGCATAAAATTAGAATGCAAATAATTTGAGATAGACACCTCCATTTACCCATTGAAGAAAGGATATTTTTTTGATGCACACTCAAGCTTAGCTTCCATCTACATGGGATTTTGATGTACCCAAAACAAGTGAAAATTATTATAAGTAGCCAACACTCATGATAGATATTCAAAGTTTGAATTTTAATTTTGTATTTTTAAAATTTAAAATTTGAAATTAAAGCATAAGAATGAATACACTTGGTAGGTATTTGTTCCAAATTTCATGATATTTACTTATATGACTAGAGTTATGATAGGTGTTGAAACATAGCTAACACTTCTTTGTGAGTCACCAACACCCGATCCATTTCTTAGTTAAGAAAGTAGATAGATTTGTTCAAGTTCACTCCATTTTGAAAAAAAAATGAAAATACTTATATATATATATTCCCACCTTTTGATGTGAGGGATGAATAATTATGATACAATCACTCACTTTAAAATATAATGTTAAATGTCTCACATGTTAAGAAAATAATATAGCCAAAGCATCAATATCTTGAAACATATGCCACTAAAATTTGAATATAGCTAATACCATTGAATTTGTTTTGTTGAGTAGATGAATCATGTATAAGTGTCAATATAGTATAGGAAAGATAGTACTATATCAAGCACAACACAAAAGGATATGATGTCTTCCATAGCAAAAGTAAGATAGAAACAACTTAAATGTCTTAAATGTGATATGATATGGCCTCAATCAGGATAAATATATAAATAAGAACACACACAAGTAGCATTCCCCCATAAATTGATGGTAGAGGCCATGGAAATAGAGGCACCAAATAATTATAATAATATGCATGACAAACATTGTGGCTAAAATCATATAATAGAAAATGCATGATAAACATCATGGATAAAAATAATGAATATATGAATGGACCACATAATTTATTGAACACACCTAAGTTAGTGACAAGATGAGTCTCTAAGACCACATAAAGACATGACAAAAAAAAAATGATTACAAGAGGGTACTTTGTGGACAAGGATGCACAAACAAGCAAATACATGCACATGCAAGAAATCATCTGCACACAATAAATGGTGTAATCACATAACAACCTTAATAAAGATATCCATGTGTTATATAAGATATAGGTATTATCATGAAATATAGTAACCAATTTAATATAGCTCAATATGATAAAAAAAAAGGGGAAGATATCACTATGTAAAATATGTTATATGGCAATGCCCCCAAGATAGGACATGATGTTGATAAAAGTACCCTCTCAGAATATGAACAATTAGTATATAGTTAAGTATTATGTAACTTGTCAATCTACATAGCACCCACTCAAGAAATACTATTAAAAAAAATGTATAAGTCATGGATATGAAAATATTAAGAAATAATTCTAACATTAAATGTTTACGTATGGTAGAAACTAGATACTATTTACCGTGTGTTAGTTACCATGGTTATATGTAAAGTTATTATGGGTTAATTAGTTAAATGAATATACAATTACTAATAATATATTTTATATCTGGGTTAGTTGGTCAGTTTGGTGAGTTATTACTGGGATCTTAACATCCCCACTTATAGGTAATAACTCCTCATATATTGTAATGCTATCAAATTATTAAAGTATGTTGATTGACTGACTAAAATTATGTGTTGTGCACATTGTTGAGCCTACGAATCTACCAAATAATGGATTAATATCAATATCTGGTATTAGAGCAAGCACCCTGATGGGACCTCTCTATAATCTAGGTTGTGTGTAAAATGAGTTTTGGAGTATAGACCACATCCAACACTCATATCTGTTGATAGGCCTTTCATCATTCATGATATTGAGCCAGTAGTGTAGACCATGTTCTATGTTCAACATCAATATTTTGAAGATAAATCGATTATGTAAAAAAGAATTATATATATATATATAATTTATAGTTTTTTGCATTGGCTTTGTTTTAAGGATTAGAATTTTTATATTTTCACATTTTCAAAGAAGAACTAATTTGCATTGTTTATTATTTAGCATTGCAGATCTTGTTGGCTTGGATCTAAGGCATTCAATCTTGGACTTTACTTCATATTAAAAGCTCCTCAAACTCAACTCAGATGTGCCCACATCTTCCTTGCAAACTTATACTTGGCTCTTTGTGCTTGGCACTCACATTGACCACTGATGATTTTGGCTACCTACAACTCCATAATTTTGGATTTCAGTGAACTAGATCCTACATCATGTACCTTAGATTTAATTTAGGATTGAAGGTAGATAGGAATTGTGACATGATAAGTTTTGACATAATTTCAATGTTGGACCTACACATCATGATATTGACATCTCACTTGGCTCTATCCAACCTCAAGTATACCCTGTTCCATCCTTCTTAGTGATTGTGGCATTTAATGTGTCTAGTTGTTGCATTCAACTCAGAATTTCATAACTCTTCTTGACCCAACATCAACATTTTCATAGACCTACAAGCATCGATGGTGATGGGGAACTTCCAATTTTATGGTAGGCTCCTCAGTCTCATTATATGTCACCTGCAATTATACCATACTCTCTTCTATGTTTATATCTGGTATTTAGAATTTGACTTGGCTCTATATTGGCACTTGACCTTGCATCACTCAACTTGACACCTTGGCTATGTATAGCTCTACTCAATAATGAGCTCTCCTCTAACAATGTCACCCACTACCTCTACTATCCATTTTCCCTCAATAATAGACTCTCCACAGATCATGCACAATCTACCATTCCATTCTCACATGACACCTTTCTCGGTGGTATCACTAATATCTCCAATGGAAGAGAGTTTTTAGTTCTTTTTTTCTATTTTAAGTTTGTATTGTTTTAATGTCTTAATTTAGTTTTTTAATATTTTAAAGTTTTAAGAATTAAAATTAAGTTCGTAGATATTTTGAGTGCATTATATTTAATTTTGTTAAGTTTTGTGTTTATTTATAGTTTTATTTTTGTAGGTTAGTTGATAGGTCAATGGTTCTAAAATGTTTTACTATTTAGGATGCATTTTTTGGTTTTATGTGGTATTCAGTTTAGTTTTTTTTAAGTATGTGGTATTTTATTTTTATTTATCAAGCTAATGTTTTGTTATATTTAATTTCTATATTAAGTTTATTTTAGAATAAAGCTAGTTAATTTTTTATGTGTTTAGATTTTAGTGTGTTGATTTTTAATAATTTAATATTCAATTGTATTTGTTTGGTAAAATTTAGCTTAAGATTTTGTGAGATATAAGAGTCTTATGTCAAGAATCATTTTTATGTCAAAAGTATCAAAGTATTTGATCTCTTTTGGTCGTAAAAGTCAATAAAGTTATTTGTGTATATTAGGGTCCATAATAGTCAAGTGTCAAAGTTGAGAGTCAAGTCCTTTTTAAATTAAGAGCTTCAAATAAACCTTGAAAGGCAATCTTCAATAAGACTATATTTTTAAAATTGCATGTTTGTAATTGAATGAATTATTAGTTGAAATAGACATTAAATTTCTTGCCCCATGTTGGAACTAGGGGGTGAATGTTAGGAAATAGTTCTAACATTAAGTTTTTACATATGGTAAAAACTAGTTACTATTTACTGTGTGTTAGTTACCATGGTTATATGTAAAGTTATGATGGGTTAATTGGTTAAATGAATATATTTTTTTTAATAATACATTTCATATTTGGGTTAGTTGGTTAGTTTGGTGAGTTATGACTGGGATCTTAACATCCCCACTTATAGATAATAACTCCCTATATATTGTAATGTTATCAAATAAATAAAGTGTGTTGATTGACTGATTGAAATTATATGTGTTGTACACATTGTTGAAACTTTGGCTCTACCAAATAATGGATTAATATCATTAGAAAATGTCTATCATAGGTGAATATGTAATTGTTGTCAATCAGACTCGCACCCTTGTGAAGGTAGTTTCAGGCCTTCACAGTCTATTGAAACATGAAAACAATCCTAGGTTGTGGGTGACTTACTAAGTGGATTGAATTTCTAGATTCTAAGGGCTAGCTCCCTTTGGTGTATCAATTAGGATCTTACTCTATGCTACACACTACCTAGGAAAAGGGAAAAGGAAACTTGAAGGAAAATTCTATATAATTATGGTGACACACCTAAATTTTGATTTGATCCACTTAATTTGAGCTTCTAAAAAACACTGATCTAACATGAAAAGGGTTGAACCTTCAACTCCAATTGACCACTATGCATAAGTATTTCATAAAAGGTTTTTATCTATTAATTAAATCTTGAGAGAAATGATGGAATAGGCTTGATTTAAGGCACTAAAAACCCACTTACTTCCACTATAACTTCAGCCAAAAGACATCAAATAGAGAACATGACCTACATAATCTAATCAACTAGTAACTAGGTAGGAATCAAGACTTATCAAGGAAGAAAAATTGTATCACATGTGTAAAAAATTGACATAAATACACTTTACTAGTAGTTAGAAATTGAAAACAATCTTTATATTAATCTAATAAAGGTTACAACTCAATCTTTGGTAGAATTTTTTGTCTTGCCAAAAGAGGGATACAATTCAAGGCTGAAAAGCCAACTTATATAGAAAAGAATACATTAGCCAAGAGGTTGACATTGAAGATAGAAGAGAAGTCAACTCTAATTCAACTTGTGTTGTCCAAAGATTTAAAAATAAATCTCTTTGTCTTATGCTTACATGAAAATTCCTTGGCATTGAAAAATGGATGGTGAGTTAATCTCCTTCATGCATGAACAACATGCTAATTTGGATGTCTAAACTCAAGCTTGAACTGACTTGAAGTTGAATTGGAACATGAGAATGTTTTCTATTGCATGGAGAGCATGAGTGGATGTGACACTTGTCAATTAGTCACCTAGAGCTCAAGACTAGTCATCCTCCAATGGTCTTCAATTAAAATACTGGAATGTTTGAAAGGCTCAAAACAAATAAGAGTGTGCATGCATGAAATCAATGTTAAACTCTCCAACGTTAAACTCCTTTCTTCATGCAAACAAGCCTCTATTTTAGAACTAAAAGTGTCATGTTTGAAATGGTTATACATCTTGGACATGTTTAATCCTATTTTGGGCCACTTTACATATTGTAGAATGTGTTCATCTATTTATTGGCTGTTGACATCTCTTGCATTTTTTAGTTCTCCATTTTTATGCATGTCTTGATATTTGTATTTATCTTTTTTGTGGACTTTGCTTTTGCATGTATTTCCCTTAGGATTTTTGACTTTCTTATTTATTTCCATGGCTTTATCCATTTCTGATTATGTCTATTTTCACTATCAATATTTCATCAGACAAATTGCTCATGAATATTTTCTTGGTTTATCTCTCTCCAAAATTTTGTCTCTCTTCTCTTTTGGGAAAATTACTTGAAAGAATTGATTTGTCCTTCTTATCTATCATTTTCCCCTTGACCTTATATTTATTTTAGGCATTCATCTTCAGACAAATTATTTGAAGCTTATTCTCTTTGGCTTCTCCTTTATTTTAAGCAAATTGCCTAAAAGAATTATTTTTGGGTTTTTGTTTTTGTCTTCTTCCCATGGACAAATTGTCTACAAGAATTGTCTTTGGATTTGATTTTATTTATACTTATCTCTTCTAAAATAATTCCTTTGGAGAAATGACAAGAACCTTCCTGAAGGGAACATACCTTTCAAGATTCTTGCCAATGTCCCTTGACATATTTGTAAAGTCCTTTTTTGAAGGGATAATAACCCTTCAAATTTCTTGTTTTAAACTTTCCTGAAGGGAAGATACCCTTCAAGATTTTTGTAATGTCCCTTTAGAATCATGATGTGAACTTTCTCAAATGGTAGATACCCTTTGAGATTCTTGACTTGGGTCCTTCGGATAAAAGTTTGAAGGAATTGTTTCCTTCAAGCTTTTTGTTAAAGACTTTCCTGAAAGGAGGACCCCTTTGGAAGAATGAAATAGACTCTTTGCTAAGTACCCTTTAAAAAATGTTAAAGTCCTTCAGCATTTGGAAAATGGTCCTTCTGACTAGTAAAGTGCCCTTCAGGAAAATGTAAATGGCCTCTTCCCCTTTTAAATGGTCTTTTGGGTTTTCTGTAATAGACAATTCCTTTAGAAAAAATGTTTGAAGGAATTCATTCCTTTCTACCCTTTAGATTTATTCTCTCAGACGTTGAAAACTAACCTTCAGGTTTTAGACAAGTGCCTCTACGTATTTGATAAATGCCTTCTTTTGAAGGGCATATACCCTTCAAGTTTTTTCAAGTGTCCTTCAGTAATTTTGAAATGGTCCTCCTACGGAAAGAAAGAACCTTTTAGCCCTTTGAACTTATTGGAAATGTCCCTAGAAAACTTGAAATGGTCCTCTATCGTAGTGGCCCTTTGGACAAAAAGTCTGAAGGATTCAAACCCTTTGGAAATTTGAAATGATCTTTGCCCCTTTGTAAAACCATAAAAAGTCCTATTTAGAATTTTCTCCTTCAACTGCTTGAATCAACATATATTCTTTCCTGTGGGGCAAAATTATCAACATTCTGGTGATTCAACTGGGAAGCATGCCTGCTATGCTTGAGAACTTAGACCATAAGCATGATATTGAACTCACAAAAACAATGGTAAACCTAGTCCATGACTGCAAATATCTATTGACCAAACATGAAGTAACCTTCATCCTTCAAAATAAGAAGGGAAAACACATGGAAATAGGAAAACATAACTAATCAAAGTAAAAGTGAAAACAAGCACTTATTTGGAAAAGAATAGAATGAAACTACTATGCTTTCAATAACACTTGGAGGAAAGAAAACAAACTATGTATAAAGATATTTGCTTTTCAATAACAATGTTTTAGATCTATCTCATTGACTAGGATTGGAAGCTCCTCACCATCCATCTTTGCAAGTTGGAAGGCATTATGGGATTTGTAATTAGAGATTGTATATGGGCCACTCTAAAAGGAATCAAAATTTGTGTGCCTTCTTGGCTTAGCTCTATCCTCATCCCACTTGAGGACTGTAGAGTAAATTTTTACTCTACATTGCATTTCAATTTTCAGTCGCGTGCTGCAAATTTTGTTCCCACATACTTTGTTTTTTTTAATGGCAAAGTTCAGAAATAGAACATGAGTTCTTTTCCCCCTTTTGATTCATTAGTTTCAAATTTTGGCTAAGTGTTGAGTTCAAGCAGAAGCTACCAAGTGGCGTCGTCTGAGGCACCTTTCATTTTTCCCACAAGTTGGTCATGATGTGCCACGCATTCAATAACAACTCAATGGAAAACACCACATGTCAGTATCTATATTTCATATCAGCACCCATGTTTCATTTTTTTTAGCGAAGATCTTCAACAAGCTAAGTATCAAGGTGAGGCAAAAAGCACAAAGTGGCAATCACGGAAGGCTCTAGATTATTTTTGTAAGAGAAAGTGAATGCCACCATGTGTCAACATCCAAAATAAGGCAGTTCAATGCCTTGGTTCAATAAGGCGGTTAAATGCCTTGGTTTAATAGGGCAGTTTAATGCCTCAGTTCAATATTTTTGGTTCAAGATCTTGAGTTATGTGTAAACAGTGTGCAGTGTTAAACCATTGAACCAATTTTGGTTCAATGGGTGGTTCAAAGGAGTGTCCCAAAGACCAAAGGACAAGTTCCCTTTTGGAGGACAAGTAAGGCACAACCACACCATTCAAGCAGAGGCCGCTAAATGTTGTCAACTTAGCCCCTCTCTACTCCCATATCTTTTTCGAGTTTCATTGCTGAATAAATACTATGGTAGGTCCCAGGTTTTATTTATGAAGTCTATGGAAGCCGCCAAGTGTCACCATCTGTAGGAGCCTAACATGCATCCCAAACACTTCCATAGCATAGCAAAAAAGCAGTGGAGATTACCATGTGTCATTTGTTGAAGAGAGGCAGAGATTGACACCTGTCTCCATGCCTCTTTTAAAGGTTGCTCAGGCAAGAAATGTGGTGAGTCTTATTTCTTTAAGCCATTAAGTATCAGAGAAGCAGATTGCTACAAGTGTCAAAGGTGGGATGTTCTTGAGTAGAATATAGTAAGAATATAAGGGAAGCAGAAAGTACTGCATGTCTTCGATAAAGATGTAGAAAGCACCAAGTGTCATTCTCCGGTGTCTCCTAAGAAATAAGATTTTTTTTGAGAAATTGACTAATTGTCCTCTTCTGTTTCAACAAAATAGAGGGTCCTATATAGACACTTCCAGCTCAGTGAGAGTTTAGTTTGGGCCAAAAATTTGGGAACACACGATCAATCTAAAGGGAAACTCAGTAGGAGTTATTTCCAATAGATGGAGTAGTTCACCAAGTAGATTTTTAGGGCTAACAAACATTGAAAGCACCATCTGTTTGTCCCCTGTGAGTTAAAGGTAGAATAGAATTGTGCAGGAAAAGTGGTGATGGAATGAGACATTCGAGGCTATAAAGAGGAGTGCAGGGATCACCAGAAGGATCATCAGATCAGAGAAGAGGGAGAATTCTCTGAGAAAATTGTTGAAAAGACTTTTGGACTTTCTAGAGTTTTGATTAGGAATATCATTTGCCTTTATTCTATTTTCTTAAGTTGTCAAGTTTATGTAACAGTGCATGTTTTTGTGCCTTTTATATGGCTAAAAATTAATGAGAAGATAGAGTTTTGTGCCCTTGTTGATGTTCCCTGTATCATTACAAAAGTAGTCTAAGCTATGAGCCTCTATTTCTATTATTTCTATTTGTTACATTTATCATGCTTCATCTGCTCTTTGATGTAATTGAATCTTACATATAGTTGCACTGTGCTTAGGATCAAGGATCAACATTACATTTAGGCACATTGCCATAGTTAGATTTTCTTTCTTTACATTTGCATTTTTGTTTAAAATTCATATCCCTTTTCCCCCTAAACACTTGATATAAAGAAGAGACCAGCTTCTTAAAAATTTGGAGGTTGTTTCGAGATGCACATCCCACATCTTGAAACTTCCCATTATTGGTGTCTGAAACAAAGCGCAATTTTAAACATCAATAGTTTTTGGCATGTCCGGTGGGACTATTCTTGAAGTTTCTTTCAAGACCATATGAACTAGAGAGCTACAAGGAGTTAGAGCTATGGACCAGTCACTAGATCAGAATCTACTACAAATCCAGGTATCCTTTTACCACCTTTGGTAACAAGTCCCAGAAAAAGAACTAACCAATTTGTACCAATACCAAATATGGGAGCCCCCATACCCCCAAGAAATTATGAAAGCTAGAACACTGGTAGTCCCTTAATCCTCCCAACACCACCAGCCATTTGGGATCCTATCCTAGTAAATGCCCTAAAAGCTCTGCCCAAATTCAGTGGGCAAGACTCTAAAACACCTGTAGAACATCTTCAAGATGTATTACATGTCTGTGATATACATGTTGTCACACAACAAAATGTGGCCATAAGATTATTAACATCTTATTTTAAAGGGAAGGTTCTAGAATGGTATTGGTCTTTGACCCCAAATACCATATCTACATGGGACCAGCTTAGAGATCTATTCTTTGAAAGATTTGCAGAAAAGGGTGATAGGTCTTCTTTGTTACAGCAGTTAATCACCATTCAAAGGGGACCATAGGAAGACATGACTGATTTCAATACCAGATTTCAAAAAACTTGGGATAGAATCACTGCTATAGCTAGACCACTACCAGGTATGGCCATAGTGTTTTATCTTAAGGCTTTAAATTCAGATATATCTGTTATGATTCAGTCACTTGGAGGACACACTTTGCCAGAGGCTTATGAATATGCGGTCAAAGCTGAGAATCACTTAATAGATGTTGGAAAGTTACCTCCAAGGCCCCCCATGCCCATGTTCCCAAAAATTTCCTTACCATTACCTCAAGAAGTTCCTAAATCTATAAGCCCACCTGTGTCTATGTACACTTATCCTCAACCATCTGTGTCAGTCATCTGAGATGGATGATATCAAGAATATCCTAAGGATGTTTTCCAATGAGCTGATCAATATAAAGAGACAGCAAAAAACTTTCCCTAAGCCTCCTTATCAAGGCTATCAAGGAAACAGGTTTTCTTCCCAACCAAACCAATATTAGGGTCCTCCAAAACAAACTAACCATCAGCCAGTGAATCAATTAGTTGCAGTTCCCACACTGTCATAGAGCATCCCTCCCAACTCAAATAGGGAAATGGTTCTAGGGAAAAATAATTATGTGGATGATACTAATGCCTAGTGTTTCCCTTGCAATAATGCTCATACACCTAGAGATTATCCTAGAGGTAATCTACAACAAAGGGTGGCAGAGCAAAGAAGAATGGATGGTCAGTTTGCCAGTACTAGTGACAATCAAGCCTACCAGTCTCTTGGTATGCAGAATTTAGTCCTAGTGGCTCAGATGCAAGGAATGTCCTTGAAATAAGAGGAAAAAATAGCCCCAGAACATGCCTTGTTCTCATGGGTTGAAGATGAAGAATTAGTTTTCTTGAATGAAGCATCTACCTCCCAAAGACCAGTAGTGCAATCTGATTATTACACCAGATCAAAGAGGAGAATGGTGGAGCAACCTGAGTTCATAAATGGTCAAGTCATGAATAATCCTCCATCTCAAGGGAAAATAAATGCTGCTATTAGACAAGAAGTGCCTTAGTCAGTGCAAGATCAAGGGAATCCTGCCCAAACTCAAGAAAAAACAAGATACCCTTATGTTAAAAAAACTCAGTCTTTGGGACCGATAAATGTAGTGGATCAATTAAAGAAGACTCTAGCACAAGTGTCAATATGAGATATATTGGCTATTCCTAAATAGAAAACACTACTACAAGAAGCTCTGTAAGGCCAAGTAGTGCCCAAAGGTACTATTACCAAAGAAGGACCCGCTGGAAAAAAAATCTCAAAGATACAGTTCCTCCGAAGACAACAACCTTTGCGAACAATGTAGCACAAGTAAGTAAATCCAAACTAGGTCCTTTTTATTTGAATTTGATAGTTGGAAAGAAATTATTGCATAATGCATTGATAGATTCAGGAGCTAGTACTATAGTAATGCCCAAGAAAATAGCTGATGCTTTGAAAATAAAATATGAACCCCTTACAAAAAGAGTTATGCAGCTAGATGGCAAAACAGTACAAACCATAGGGAGAATTAAACAACTCCCATTGTAGTTATACACATGTCCCAATATAATTATCAACCAAGATGTAGTAGTCATAGATATACCTCCTATTTTTTGTTTATGTTTATTTAGAGACTTTACAACAAAAATATGAGGATATATGTCTCTTGATTGGTCTCACCTCATCCTGAGAACCAGATACGGTTCGAAGATGAAAATTCTATTTGAACCACTATCAAAAGATCATATCACCAATGAACCCACATCCAAATTAAAGGCAGATCATGCTATGTTAAATAAGGAAGAAAAGATTTTTGTTGAAGAGTTAGGCGACTGGACTGAGCATGATCAAGAGGAGGAAGATAACCAATTGTTGGCTATGATGCATATTGACTCATATGAAAACTATGACTCTAGTGGTCTGGGCACATATGCCATTTCTGATGAGGATGATGAAATCCCAAATGTTCTAAGGAAAGAGGCACCAATAACTCAAAATTCAAAAATTTGGACCTTAAATTTTGATGGGGCTAGAAGTAAGCATGGTGTTGTAGCTGGAATTTGTCTTACTGCTCCAAATGGTGAGAAATTTTAGGGGCTATCCATTTCCAATTTGCTTGTACTAATAATGATGCTGAGTATGAATCTTTAGTACATGGGCTCCTGTTAGCCAAGAAAAGGGGGATAAAGAGCCTAGTAGTAAAAGGAGATTTAGAACTAGTGGTAAAGCAAATTAGAGAAAAGGTAACAGTCAAAAATGTCAGGACGAGATCCTACAGACATAGGATCTGGGACTTAATAGAAGATTTTGAAGCTTTCAATATCAAGATAGTCCCTAGGAGTCAAAATTTTGAAGCTAATAGGATGGCCCAGATTTTCTCACAGTTTAATCCAGTAACTAGCTTATTAATTAACAATGAGTCAGTAAAAGTTATAATGAGGCCAACTATTCCAGACAATGATGAGAATTGGCAAGTATTTGAAAATGATGCTCAGGTTGTCTCATTCTTACAATAATTAGATGAGTTTGTTGATCAGTTACAAACCAAAATTAAGGAAGGATATGGGGATCAGATTATACAATTGAAGACTAATAAGCTCCCCAAGGGCTTGATCACCTTAGAAAACTTATTTGATCTAGAGGATGTAAGCTTGGAGAAGAAAAGGTTCCAGGTAGACAAAGTAGATTATTCTAAAATAGAGGTGAGTCAAGGGAAAAAACTAAAAGTTGGGAATTCTGCAACTCAAGTGGAGAAAGAAAGACTAATTGAATTGCGTGAAAAATATGATAGAGTCATAGCCTGGAGCTATGAAGACCTTCATGGGTACAATAAAGACATTATTCAACACACAATAAAACTGACTGAGGGATCTAAGCCCATCAGGCAAAAATAGAGGCCAGTAAATCCAAGGATTGAGCCTCTAATGGTAGATGAGTTGCAAAAACTTTTAGATTCTAAAATAATTTTCCCAATCAAGTACTCAACTTGGGTATCAAATCTAGTACCAGTTAGGAAAAAGAATGGAGATGTAAGACTGTGTGTAGATTTCAGAGATCTAAATAGGGCATCTTTGAAAGACCACTATCCCTTGCCCTCCATGGAAAAAATTCTACAAACTGTGGCTAGATCAGAGAGATTTTCTTTGCTAGATGGTTTTTCTAGATACAATCAGATTTGGTTGGCTGATGAAGACCAGTACAAAACTGCTTTTACTACCAAATGGGGAACATTTGCATACGCTAAGATGCCATTTGGCCTATCAAATGCAAGAGCCACATTTCAAAGAGCTATGGATGTAGCCTTTGGTGAACTTATAAACAAAATCATCCTAGTTTATTTGGATGACCTCACTATCTTTTCAAAAAACACTGTTGTTCATTTTGATCACTTAGAATTTGTCTTTAAGAAATGTCAGGATTTTGGAATATCATTGAATCCCAAGAAATTCATCTTTACTATGCCTCAAGGCAAATTATTGGGACATATAGTGTTTAAAGAATGAGTTTCCATAGATCTTGAAAGAATTGTAGCTATAATGAACATACCTCCTCTGGTAAATAAGAAGGTAGTTCAGTCCTTCTTAGGAAAGATTATTTTTGTCAGTAGGTTCATATTTGATTTTGTAGGCTTGGTGAGGCTAGTGACACTCTTGCTAAAGAAAGACCTGATTTTCAAATGGACCCCAAAAAGAAGGCAAGCCTTTGAAGAAGTCAAGAAGGCTATCTCAATGGCCCTAGTACTGAAAAACCCAGATTTTTCCAAGCCTTTTGTAATATGTCTATGGAGGAGAGTTAAGCATTGCTGCTGTCTTGACACAAAAGGATGATAAATAAGAGGGAGAACACCCAATAGCCTTTTTCTCAAGAACTCTCAGGGATTATGAAACTAGGTACAACTTTGTAGAGAAACAAGCATATGCCATAGTAAAAGCCCTCAAGAAATTTAGGCATATGGTATCAGGGAGCAAAATTCTGGTACTTGTAACTCATCCAAGCGTCAGAGAATACATCATGGAGGAAAAAATCACTAAAAAAAGAGCTAACTAGATTACTAAGATCCTTAAAAATGATGTAGAGGTCAGACCCACCAAGTTAGTCAGTAGGGGTTTGTGCCAATATATGACCCAAGAGCTTGAAAAGATGATACCTAGGGAGATAGATAAAGAAGAAGAGATGGAGACGTTGTTAAAGATATAAGAGGTTGATTAGGAATCCTGGGTCACAAGCAAGATTCATTTAATGAAGTATGGAATTTATCTGAGAGAAATCCCTCAAAATAAGAGGAGATACTATAGGATACAGGGAGTTCATTTTGTTTTAATTAAACAGGTCCTTTTCAGAAGAAATTCTGATGGTAAATTATTTAGATGTGTAGAAGAGGCTGAGGCTGAGAGAATACTACATGAGATGCATCATGGAATATCAGGGGGGCATTTTTCTACAAAGACCACAGCCATAAAGATAAGTGAGGTAGGATATTTTTGGCCTACTTTATTTATAGATTGTTATCAGCTGGTAAAAAAATGCCAATCCTGCCAATATTATATGGGGATGAGGAGGAATGCAACAATGCCCCTTAGTCCTATAATTGTGGATGAACCTTTTGCTCAATGGGGTCTTGACGTCATTGGAATGATAAATCTAGTGTCTAGTATGGGCCACAAATGGATATTAACTACCATAGATTATTTCGCGAGATGGACCGAGGCAGTCCCACTCAAAGAAGCAACAAAAAATGTGATCCTAGATTTTCTAGGAAGTATCACTACTCACTTTGGGGCTCCTCACACCATAATTTATGATAATGCTAAGACATTCTTGGGGTCTAAAGTATCTGACTTTACATTAAAACATGGAATAGATATGAAAACTTCATCTAACTATTACCCTCAAGGTAACGGTTTGGTAGAATCGACTAACAAGAACCTGATTAGAGTCATCAAAAGAATAGGGGCTGATCATCACAAAGAATGGCATAAAGTGCTTAATTTAGCACTATGGGCTGATAGAATCACACCTAAACAGGTGATCAAGATATCCCCATATGAGTTGGTATATAGAAAGTTATATGTAATTCCCCAAAGTTTGGAGATCCCTGCTCTCCAGTTGATCAAATAAATTGAAATTGAGGAAAATGGCCCCATGCAGGTTAGGCTTACAAAGCTTTTAGAAGTTCAGGAGAAGAGGGATACAGCCCATGATTCATTAATTAAGCATCAAGGAATGGTTAAGAACTATTTTGATAAAATAAATTTGAATCTTAATTTTGATGTAGGCTCAATTGTTTTGAAATGGGATGCAAGAGCCGCCAAGCCGGGTCAACATACTAAATTTGAAGCATTATGGACTGGCCCGTATAAAATTTATGCATGCAAGCAGAAGAATTCATTCAAGCTAGAATCGATGGAAGGAGAACCTGAAGAGATTCCCATAAATGGAATCTATTTGAAGCATTTCAATTAACTTGGGTTTTTAATGTATTATAGTTAGATAGTTTCCCCTTCCCATATTATTTTTGTTTTTTTCCTCGTTGTTTTCTCGCTTTTCATTTAAATAAGTGTTTTTAAACACAGAGTCGGTGGTTCAAAAAGTTTTTAAATAATTAAAATATCTTCAAATTCTTGAAGCATTGAATGCTCAAATCTTTTAAAAATCTCTGAGGTACATTGCGTAGCCACTTGCATAACATGTCTATCTCACTGTCCCAGGAAGATTGAGCAAGATTCGCTAACAATTGTCTAAGTTTAATGCCTTTTGAGACTTGATCGGTCTATAAATACCTTTTAGCAGGAATTAAAGTTTACAAAATCTCAAGCATTCCTGTGTTTGTGAGAAAATATCCTATTACTTGCGAAAAATTTTAGCGCCTAGTATAGTTGCTTTAGTGAGAGTGTTTTGTTTGCAAAGGATTCATACCAGTTATCATAGAAGGGATGTAGACATGGAAGGAACATCATCTTCACAACAAGGAGTTGGGATATATGAATCCCTTGATAGGTTTTTTGGAAAGTAAGTCATATGCTTCAGCTCTCGCATAACCATTGAAAGCCTATCCAAGGACCAAAATTTTGGAGGTTGGTCAGGCAAGTGACCCATCAAAAGTAAAGGATTATGCAAATGGAATCATGGACCCAATCTTGCAAAGAGCCAACATCAAAACCCTCAGAGAAGGGGCACATCAAAGGTGCCTTTAGAGAGCCAGAGCAAGGCAATATGATACATTTGGCATGAGGATGTGGACCTCACAACTGGCATAGTTCCTTGTCCCAACTATGCATCCATGCCCCAAATTGGTTCAATTATGTGTAGACTGGCTCCATGCACCCTCATGCACCATTTAATAGGGTCCTTTCATGGTGTAAATCACACTACAAGCTATCAGAGATATGCTAGCCCTACACCATGATAGTACAACAATGTTTCCCACTATTGCTAAGATGCAAAGGACATGGGCTAATGTCAACACCTAGTTAAGGTTCTTAAGAACTGAATTGCAAATGGGTGATGACAACACTACTATGCCCACACTCCCTACAATAAGGGGCCAATTCACACAAGCTAGCCAAGATGCACTATCCATGATGGCTTTCATCTTCGGTATGAAAGATGATATGGCAATTTACGTAGAGAAAATGGCCATCCTCTTCAGGTTGAAGACCATTGACAAGACCCAAAAATATTAGCTCGACTTTTCAGAGCAGATTGCTTTTACAATGGTGGAGCAACTGGCCTAGTTCAAATCAAAAGGAGTGTTCAGGTACTCTTCTTATTTGTTTCACCTCATGTTATACCAGAACACCGACCTCTTCACCCAACATATGCATTTGAACATGTATGACCCAAGTTTTGATCCCTAAAGGACCATTCCTGTGTCTGCATGGACACATGTTTTGTCAAGGACCAGTGACCCATATGATTTATGGGAACTATTTATTACCATTGCTCTTTGCCATCTCGGCCCCGAACCAATCATGAACAAATTATTTCCCAGTGTTTCAAACCTCCTGGCTAGTTGACCGATTCCATGTGACTTTTACTTTAGATCCCACCATACGATTATAAGAGTTCATGGGTTTTGTGGGGAACCAATGTTGCTACCGAAGATTCTAACTCTTAGGTTAGCATTTTTAGAAGTCACCAGGCAAGTGTCAGTAGTAGACAATGATTATGGTTCTGGGAAATGGAAGAGAAAGATGTTTGATCTCCCGTGGATCATAGGCAACATCATTTTAGAATCCAGGGATGTTGAAATCTTGCTGCTTCAAAAGCTAGCCTTCCTAGGGTTCTTGTTAGTTGAAGATAAATGGGTATGTGACCCAAATGGTTACATAGCTTCTTGGATAAGGACTAACAAGGTTGCAACTAGGATTGCACATGAAGGCTGCCCCTTTTGGGAGACCCAGAGAAACCCTATGGAAGATGCTCTTAATTTTTATGTTGAATTAATAGATTTGCCCCCTCTACAAAATAGACCATGGGAGACTTTCTACGTTAAGCAGAGGGATTATGATCCCAAAGTTAGAATGACTTCTAGCTTGGGAAGAGCATTAAAGAATAAATATTGGGATGTGGAAAAGATAAAAGCCTATTGGAAATATAGGCAGGGGATTTCTCAAACCACCCATTCTTTTAGGAACGTAGACATAGATGAGAGGTGGGAAGAACTATGGGATGAGTGCCATCTATCCTCTACATCTAGCCCAGAGACAACTGATTTGCCAACATGGGGTATAGAGTAAGAAGCTAGCCCAAGCCAAGAGCCACAAGCCTCAGAACAAACTACAACTGTAGCAACTGTGTCTGATTGGCCCCGACCTCTTGACATCTCAGAGAAATAAAAGAGTGTGGTTCATTCACCACCAAAAGCTTCCCCATCATTAGAAGTCATTAAAGTTCCCAGTTGTCCACAAGCATCTCTGATGACAGTAGTGGATGTGGAAGGAGAGAGAACATAGCTAGAGAAGGAGACACCCAAGAAATGATAGAAGGTACAATTTCAGTTGGCTATGGAAGAGGAGATAGACACCCAACAATGCCAATTATAGAGTGCCGTAATTACTCCCCAAGTAAGTATCATCCCTCCTTCTCCTTCTCAATCTATGTCTTCTCTTGTAACATTCCCCACCACTTCTAACATTCCCATTTCTCACTTTGCCCCATCTGTGACTCCTCAATTTTTAACGTTACCCCATTTCTCCCCCTCTGTTCCTAAAAAAATTTCTCCTCAAATTGCCCATAGCCAACAATTGGCTATTCAATATGGTCTGCCACAGGGACATCCTTATGCAGGTGGGCACATTGCCTCTCCTTCTAGCTTCATGACCCAAGCAAATGCTACATGGATGGCAAGGGAAGCCTGAAGAGAGAAAAAGAAGATAAAGGAAAATAAGGCACTAGCTACAACTCATTTGCGGTCACAATTTGACCCAATTCAGCAACAATTGACGGTGACCCATTTGTCACCAAATGTTATCAAACCAGCTGAGCAGATGCAGCCTGAGGATTACTCAATAGATGCAATGGCCATTAACATGTCCCTTTTCAAGCCCTAAGATAGAATTGAGCTATTGACTGAATCCACTTCTACAGTTATTGAAGACTATTTGAAGACATCATGGAGGCTGTAGAAGATGGAGGCCGATTTGGCCAAAGAGAAGGCAAACTATAATAGTTTGGCCATAGAAATTGGCAAAAAGGACAATGAAATAGAAAATCTAAATAAATAGTTGCAAGAGACTATTTCTCTTCAAATTCACTGGGTAGTCCAGGCCCAAAATTATTCTTTAAAGGTAGAGCTCACACAGATAAATGCTACAGTGGGGACCCTAAGGTGGGAAAAAGTAGAATGGTAGCACAAGCTACTACCCAAACAAAATAATACTATGGCCATTCGAGCTTAGTTCCAAGTGGAACAACAAAAAGTGGCACAACTGACACTAGAGCTAGCTAATAGGCCAAGCAACGTCAGGGTGATAAAATTGGTAAAGGAGCTCTATGAATCCATGTGGAAAAGAATCTCCTCAGAGATTTTACAGCTCAAGCCTTCTCTCACCTTCCTATTAAATGCACAAAAAATATGTGAAAATGTGGGAGATTTAGTGAAGAACACTCTGACTATAGTTTCTGAAAGAGTAACAGACTCTCAAACATTGTTGCAGAAGCTCTATGACATAATAGACATGACATTGGTAGCCGCAAGAATCATTGATAGAATGGTCACCGCAAATAGAGCCAATGAGGTTCTCAATTTCAATTCTATAGCCAATAGTTACAGAGAGCTCCTTGACATCATGAAAGAAGGCATCAGTGAGATGAAGCAGCATATCAAAGCTCTAGTCAGTTTGGGTCTTCTTTCTCTATTTCTTGATGATAGCATGGTGCTAATGGTTGATCAAATTGAACCATTGCTGTTGGCCAAATAGAATGATCAAACAATTTTTTAGAACTTACGGGATGATTCTTCAATCTCAGAAGTGGAAGCTATTCTGGTTCTTGTTTCCCAGCTTGAATTCAAATTAAAGGCTACAATTCAGATTTTGCAAATTTTTTTGCATAAGGATATTATTAACCTTGATTTAACCTTCAATGAATTGTAGAACAAGCAAGGGTTATCTGACCATGAGTGGTCCACCTACCAGATAACACTGTTGACGCTATAAAATTTTACAATTTTGATCTAGTGGGAGTGTGGTTTCTTTTTTGAGCAGGCTCAAAATCCCTTAGGGTTGCCAATAACTGTAGAGTAAATTTTTACTCTATGTTGCATTCTGATTTTCAGTTGCGTGCTGCAAATTTTGTTCTTGCATACTTTGTTTTTCTTTTTATGGCAAAGTTTAGAAACAAAACACAGGTTCTTTTTCCCCTTTTGATTCATTAGTTTCAAATTTTGGCTAAGTGTCGAGTTCAAGCAGAAGCTACCAAGTGGCATCATTCGAGGCACCTTTCATTTTTCCCACAAGTTAGTCGGGATGTGCCATGCATTCAATAACAACTCAGTGGAAAGCACCATGTGTCAGTATCCACATTTCATACCAGCACCCGTGTTTCATTTTTTTTTCAATGAATGTCTTCAACAAGCTAAGTATCAGGGTGAGGTGGAAGGCACCAAGTGGCAATTGCGAAAGGCTCTATATTATTTTTATAAGAGAAAGCAGATGCCACCACATGTCGGCATTTGAAATAAGGTAGTTCAATGCCTTGGTTCAATAAGGTGGTTCAATGCCTTGGTTCAATAGGGTGGTTTAATGCCTCAGTTTAATATTTTTGGTTCAAGATCTCGAGTTATGTGTAAATGGTGCGCAATGTTGAACCGTTGAACCCTTGAACCAATTTTGGTTCAACAGGTGGTTCAAAGGAGTGTCCCAAAGACCAAAGGACAAGTGCCCTTTTGGAGGGCAAGTAAGGCACAACCACATTTTTCAAGTAGAGGCCGCCAAATGTTGTCAACTCAGCCCCTCTCTACTCCATTCTCAAGAGCAGCAGAGGATGCCACGTATCTTCTCAGGAGCAGTGAAGGATGCCACATATCTTCCTAGAAGTAGCAGAAGCTGCCATGTGTCAACATCTGAAAGATCTTTTTTGAGTTTCATTACTAAATAAAGACTATGGTAGGTCCTGGGTTTTATTTCTTAAGTCTACAGAAGCTGCCAAGTGTCACCATCTATAGGAGCCTAGCATGCATCCCAAATACTTCCACAGCATAGCAAAAAAGTAGTAGAGATTGCCACGTGTCATTTGTTTAAGAGAGGCAGAGATTGACACCTATCTCCATGCCTCTTTTAAAGGTTTCTTAGGTAAGAAATGTGGTGAGACTTATTTCTTTAAGCCGTTAACTATCAGAGAAGTAGATTGCAACAGGTGTCAAAGGTAGGACGTTCCTAAGCAGAATATAAGGGAAATGGAAAGCGCTACATGTCTTTGATAAAGATGCAAAAATCACCAAGTGTCATTCTCTAGTGTCTCCTAAAAAATAAGAATTTTTTTAGGAAATTGACTAAGTGTCCTCTTCCATTTCAATAGAATAGAGGGTCCTATATAGACACTTCCAGCTCAGTTAGAGTTCAGTTTGGGCCATAAATTTGGGAACACATGATCAATTTGGAGGGAAACTTAGCATGAGTTATTTCCAATAGATGGAATAGTTCACCAAGTAGATTTTTGGGGCTGGCAAACATTAAAAGCACCGTCTGTTTGTCCCTTATGAGTTAAAGGCAAAATAGAATTGCGTGGGAAAAGTGGTGATGGAATGAGACATCTGAGGCTATAAAGAGGAGTGCAGGGATCACCAGAAGAATCATCAGATCAGAGAAGAGGGAGAATTCTCTGAGAAAATTGTTGAAAAGAGTTTTAGACTTTCTAGAGTTTTGATTAGGAATATCATTTGCCTTTAGTCTATTTTATTGAGTTGTAAAGTTTATGTAACTGTGCATGTTTTTATGCCTTTTATATGGCTAAAAATTAATGAGAAGACAGAGTTCTATGCCCTTGTTGATGTTCCCTGTATCATTACAAAAGTAGTCTAAGCTGTGAGCCTCTATTTATATTGTTTCTATCTGTTACATTGATCATGCTTCATCTGCTCTTTGATGTAATTGAATCTTACATATAGTTGCACTGTGCTTAGGATCAAGGATCAAGATTACATTTAGGTGCATTGCCATAGTTAGATTTTCTTTCTTTACATTTGCATTTCTATTTAAAATTCCTATCCCTTTTCCCCCAAACACTTGATGTAAAGAAGAGACTAGCTTCTTAAAAATTTGGAGGTTGTTTCAAGACGCACATCCCACATCTTGAAACTTCCCATTGTTGGTGTCTAAAATAAAGCGCAATTTTAAACATCAACAAGGACCAAATCTCTTTCTTTGAAACTTTGTGAAGAAGCTCCTTTGTCAAAATCTCTCTTCACTTGTTCTTGATGAATCTCCATGGCTAGCATGAATTGATTTTTTGTCTCTTCTAGCTCCATAAGCTTAACATACCTGATCTTTATAGGCTCATTCTCCAATAATTCAAGTTTATGCATTAGTTCTAAAGTAGGAAACTCAAGAGAAATGGGTAACCTTGCTTCCTTACCATACACCAACTTGTATGGAGATTGGCTATTGATATTTTGTAGGTGATCCTATCAACCCCTAGAGCTAACTTCAACTTGAGATTCCATGACCTCTAATTGTCTTCAATAATACTTCTTATGATCCTCAATAGGTTCTTATTCAGAGATTCAAAAAGGACATTAGCTTGTGGATAATAGTTTGATGAAGTGTTGAGGTAAATTCCATGTTGGACAGCCCATTGACTGATCTTGGATCCCAAAAAAGCCATTGCATTATCATAAATAATAGTTGAAAGAACTCTAAATCTAGTAAGCAAACCTTCATATAAATCTAGAACATTGGTTTCATTTGCTTCTTTCAATGCTACTACTTCTGTCTAATGTGTGAAGTAATCTATAATAGTTAGAATCCATTTATGACCTAAACTTGAAGGAGGATTTATGAGACCAATAAAGTCTAAACCACATTGGACAAAGGGATGATCCACCATAATTGGTTAAAGAGATAAGGCTGTAAGTTTCACTTTTACTACAAACATAACACACTATTTGTACTTTCTAACCCATGCATGGCAATCAAAAAATATACTAGGCCAATAGTACCCACCTCTCATGATCTTAAGGGCTATATTCTTGCAAAAAAATGTCCACCATGTCCTCCACCATGTCCATTTCAAAGTTTGACTTGGCTGTATACATCTTAGCAACATGCCATTGATATCTTTCTTAAATAACACACCATCAATAAGCAAAAATGGAATTGATTGAAATATAAAATATCTTATTTCTGAAGCATTTAGATGAGAGGGGTAAATACCATGTTGGAGATAGCTTACCAAGTCATGAAACTAGATGGAAGGTGAGGTATGAACAACTGCAATCTCTTCATCATTTGACACTAAAATAACCTCATTAGTCTCTTGCAAGTCTTAAGCTAGATGCTCACAAATTACTTTTCCCCTAATCAACTTTGTCACCTTAATTTCCACATCATATTCCATTACCTTGGTTATCTAACCAGCTCTCTTCTCATTTATATCCTTGTTCAAGAGAAAATCTTTGATGCTTGGATGGGAAACCATTAGATATATCTTATTATTAGACAACAAGTATCTAAACTTCTTTAGAGATATTATAACTGAAAGGCCATGTTTCTCAACAAAAGAGTACCTTGTTTCATACTTTTCCAAACCTTGACTAAAAAAGGATATTGACTACTCTAAAGCCTCATGATTTTGTTGCATACGAATGCCTGAAATGGTGTCCATGTTAGCATAAGTATACAAAATGAAATCCTTTGTGAAATATGGATTTATAAGCATAGGAGCACTAGCTATGGCCTTATTAATATATTTAAAAATGTTTATTCCTTCTTTGGACTAGTTGAAGCTCTAATATTTC
The DNA here is from genome assembly GCA_037957365.1 of Torreya grandis. Taxonomy (NCBI): domain Eukaryota; kingdom Viridiplantae; phylum Streptophyta; class Pinopsida; order Cupressales; family Taxaceae; genus Torreya; species Torreya grandis. Next base: position 5,553,739 of record JARHVA010000317.1, on the reverse strand, counting down.
TTTAGCATGGCTATAAGTGGCTTTGCTAAAATGGCAAAATCTGAAATACATCTCCTTATGCAGTTGATTTTACTAAAGAAGCTTTGCATAGCCTTTTTGTGCTTAGGTAAGGAAAGTTCAAGAATGGAGTCAATCCTTTTAGAATTTATGCTTAAACCAAGATTTGAAACAATATGTCCAAGAAACTTACCTTCATGAATGTAAAAAACATAGTTTTTAGGATTTAGAGATACCCCAAATTGCCTACACCTTTCAAACACTTGCTTGAGATGAACCATGTGATCTTATATATTATTTGAAAACACTATTATATAATCTAAATAAATAAGTAAAAACCTATTAATAAGGCCTTGGAATGCCATATCCATGGCTCTTTGAAAGGTTGCTCCAACATTAGATAAATTAAATGGCATATTTTTGTATGTAAATGTCCCCCACTTGGTTGTGAAGGCTATCTTAAATTGGTCTTCTTCCCTGACCAAAATCTGATTATAGCCACTATATCCATATAACAAAGAAAACCTCTCTAAACTTTCAGCAAGATATAAAATTTGTTCCATTGATGGAAATGGATAATGATCTTTAAGTGAAGCCCTATTCAAATCACAAAAATCAACACACAAACAAATCTCACCATTATTCTTCCATATTGAAATGAGGTTGGCCACCCAAGTTGAGTGCTTGATTGGAAATATAATAGCTGATTCTATGAGCTTGTGAAGCTCAGCTCTCATCAAAGGCTCAATCTGAGGATTGATTAGCCGTTGTCTTTATCTTACTAGTTTAGTCTTCTCTAACTCAATGGTTTGTTTATCCAAACTTAGATTAAATCCCTTAAGATCAATATATTTCCATGCAAATATATCAATAAAACTTTTACATAACTCAATGAAAGCTTGCTTTTGTGAAGGAGTGCATACCTTACCCAACTTCAAAATATTACCAGCTGTAATCTCTGCCTTGGCATAGTGCTCTTCTTTTGTTGACAAGGATGACTTCTCCTTCCTTAGCTCATCATCACCACTAAAAATATTCTCAAGTGTGACCAATTCCTTGGGTAACTTATTAATTTTTAGTTGTATAATCTAATCACCATACTACTGTAAATGATTTGATTGGTTTCTTGAAGAAAATTTAGTCTCCTCTTGCAAGAATCTCACAATTTGATTGTCATCCTCAAACACCTGCCAATTCTCATGATTGTCTGGAATTGAAGGCCTTATAACCACCTTTATGTGTAACTAATTTTTTTCATTTTTTACATCAGCTAAGATACTAAATTGTGCCCCAATAATAGCCAGCCTATCAGCATGTTTATTCTCACCTCTTGGTATTGCTTGGAAATATTCAAGTAAGTCCCATATTTTATGTTTGTAAGATTTAATAATTTTGTTTTTTACATACATCCAAACACCATACTTGGTGAACTACACGTTCACTATCTTCAAAAACTTGTAAGGTGTGAACTTTCATCTTCCTAGCCCACTATAAACTGTGAACTAGTGCTTCATACTCAACAACATTATTTGAATAGCCAAACTAAATTTAATAAAAGAGAAATGATTTTTTTTGGAGAAACCAACATCATTCTAGCTCTGATTCCATACTTATTACTTGATCCATCAAAGTATAATTTCCATAAAGCTTCATTAGACTCATCTTCTTTAACCATGGCTGGAATTGGTGCATCATTCTCATGAAGGAAATACACACCAAGTCCTTCTTATTCAATCAGCTTTTAGGGATCATTATCATGAAAGGTATAAGCCCACTCATCAAAGAACAAATATAGAAATCCATCTAAAGGTGATTCACTTTCTACTTCACTAGCTTCTAGTACTTCATCTAAGATGATACAGTTAGTATTCACAAGACTTGGCATATATGGCTCCATATGAAAATGTGAAATAGGTTCAGAATGAATTGCTACCTTGGTATCATACCTAGTTTTTAACATCAAATAAGTCCAATCAGATGATAAATATCCCCTAATCTTTAAGGTAAAGTCTCTTGAAAGGCACATAGAAAAGTAAGGAAGCAAGTCTACCATAACATCATGCTAAATAGTAACATTTGGATAAGCATGCAACATCAATTTCAGATCTTTGATGATTCCTACCATATTTTTTGGTGACCCATCTAATTACAATACTCCTTTACTATTTGGCTCATAAACAAGACCAAGCTTGTCTGTAATCTATTTAGGCATGATTGTACTACTAGCTCCATTATCCACCATACAATTATGAACCAAAGTATCACCTACTATCAAAGAAAGGTAAAAATGAGGATTTTTATTTGATTTTAACTTATTTTTATCCACCTTTTCCATATTATTTACTTGTTTTACCTATTGCTTTACTGGCTGATCTGAATTAGTTAAGACAACATCTTCTTTCTCAACTAGTTTTGGAGATAATTTGAGAGATGAAAGCTCTTGGATGAGCATATTTTTTTGTCCTAGAATGGAAAGAGAATACTACATGATAATTCTAATGTTAGATTCTTCATATAATCCATTATACTGAAATGAGATCCATTAACCTTTGGTTGTACCTTCTAAAATACTAGCTATTCACAAATTAGAGGTAGTTGATGAACCTTACCAACCTTTATATTCTAATTTTTCTGAGTTGTAGGGAAAGTAAGTTACTCTTTTGTACTATTAAAAACAAACTTAGGAGTACTCGAAGCATTTTTCATCTCTTGAGCCTCTTCGATGGCTCTTATTTTAGCTCTAGTTACAACTGTATATTGAGCACTTGAATTATTAGTTTCAACACCTTAAGTAAAAGCAACATGATTATCCTCTTGATAATTTATATTAATGGCATCAATATGCCCTTAAAATTGATGAGTATCTCCTTGTGATTCCAAATTTGTATCTTGGTAATGACCTCCTTGAAAAGAAAACTCTTCTTTTGTCATTTGAGGCATAGTGATGTTTTGTGATACCAAAGCTTGGTTTTGAGCATCATTGAGATTTGAGGACTACCAACCTGAATCTTGCATCATGTTGTTTTGAGGTGGGATAGAAACAATGGCCTTTGAAGTGGAAGGAGAATTAAGATCAAAGGCAACATATGGCTTAGTTAGAGTTATGGCTCCTTCTACTTGATAAGGTGGTCTATTTTCTCTAAAACCCTGATAAGGAGGCCTTTGATCTTTGAAGGGTTGATAGGTGTTTTGATTTTACTATTGATAAGGCCTATTATAATAAAAATTTCACCTCTTAAGTTTCACTATTTCATTCCTAAATGATTGTAACAAACTTTTTAACTTATCTATCTCACTAGCTTGACTAGTAGGCGCTGTAATTTGAGTTGGAGGTGGTAGAATAGGAGCTAAATATGGAAATTAAGGAATTTGGGGGGATGGTGTAGAATTTATTTTTTGAAATATAAGCATTGGATGTCTTGGATAAAGCTTACCAACTTGTATCAAACTATTTTTTTCCCTTATTACAACCTCATAAGCATCTAACAAGGTAATACCACCCATGGACTATATCATCACACTAATGTCAGAATTAAGGGCTTTCAAATAGTACAAAAATGCATATTTAGGGGATGGAATTATCAACACAGGGATTTTGGTCCATGTATTTTAGAATATAAGGTTAAAATTAGACATGAACTCATGAGGAGCCCTTGTTATGGTGGCTAGTTACTCAACTAAAGATAGGTGATCAGATTTGTCTTCAAATTGCTTGACTAAGGCTACACCCAATTTATCCTAGGTAGAAATGGAGTTTAGTGGAAGGTTTATATACCATTGCAATGTTTTTACTTTAAAAGAGGCAACAATAAATCTAATAGCAACATTATCGTCAATAACATTATGGAATAAACAAAGATTAGACACATCTTAGATATTCTCAATAGGGGTTTTTTGATTTTATCTTGAAAAGAATGGGATGATCTTGAGGGAAGACATCAAAATGTCATCAAAATAGGTTAAATTTAGTGGGATGCCTCTATTAAATGGAGAAAACACTTGATTTTTAATGGCCATTTAGGTAGTGGGGGTTGTAGTGATTAGAACAGTAAGATGACCAGGAGGCAAATACTATTTTTAAGGATATGGTTTTTCCCTCCTAAATCTTGATCTCTTATAAGATATAAATTCAAAAGGAATACCTTTACTTGCTGAACTTGTGGTAAATTTTGGCATGAAAGAGCTGCCTGAATGATTCTATGAACTCTGCAACTTGAAGAATCTTTAGCTTGATGAAGATGAATATTCTTATCTCCTACAAAACTTTTCTTTAGCTTCAAACTTCTTTAAATCTTCAAAATATTTCTTTGTTGGTCCCACCAGGTGTACCAAAAAATATTTTCAATTGGACTCGCACCCTTGTGAAGGTAGTTTTAGGCCTTCATAGTCTGTTGAAACATGGAAACAATCCTAGGTTGTGGGTGACCTACTAAGTGGATTGAATCTCTAGATTCTAAGGGCTAGCTCCCTTTGGTGTATCAATTAGGATCTTAATCTATGCTAAAAACTACCTATGAAAAGGGGAAATGAAACTTGAAGGAAAATCCTATCTAATTATGGTGGTACACCTAAATTTTGATTTGATCCACTCAATCTGAGCTCCTAAAAAACACTGATCTAGACAAGAAAATGGCTAAACCTTCAACTCCAATTGACCGCTATGCATAAGTATTTCATGAAAAGGTTTTATCTATTAATTAAAGCTTGAGGGAAATAACAGAATAGCCTTGATTTAAGTCACTAAAAACCCACTTGCTTCCACTATAACTTCAACCAAAATACATCAAACATAGAACATGACCTACATAATCCATTCAACTAGTAACTAGGTAAGAATCAGGACTTGTCAAGGAAGAAAAATTCTATCACATGTGCAAATCACTAACATAAATACACTATGCCAACAACTAGAAATTGAAAATAGTCCTATTAATTTGAAAAAAGGTCACAACTAAATCTTTGGCAAAATTTTTTGTCTTGCTAAAAGAGGCATACAATTCAAGGCTAAAAAACCAACTTATATAGAAAAAAATACAACAACCAAGAGGTTGGCACTAAAAGTAGAAGAGAAGTCAAATCCAATTCAACTTGTGCTATCCAAAGATTTAAAAATAAATCCCTTTGTCTTATGCTTGCATGAAAATTCCTTGGCATTGAAAAATGTAGGGAGAGCTAATCTCCTTCATGCATGAATAACACACTAATTTAGATGTCTAAACTCAAGCTTGAACTAACTTGAAGTTGAATTGGAATGTGAGAATATCTTCTATTACATGAAGAGCATGAGTGGAAGTGACACTTTTTAATTAGTCAGCTACAGCTCAAGACTAGTCAACCTCTAATGGTATTCACTTGAACTATTGGAACATTTGAAAGGATCAAAACAAACACGAGTATGCATGCATGAAATCAATGTTAAGCTATCAAATGTTAAACTCATTCCTTCATCCAAATGAGCCTCAATTTTAGAACTAAAGGTGTCATGTTTAAAATGGTTACACATCTTGGACATGTCTAATCTTGTTTTGGGCCCCTTTTCATGTTGTAAAACATGTTCATCTATTTATTGGCTATTTACATCTCTTGCATTTTTTGGTTCTTCATTTTTGTGCATGTCCTACTATTTGCATTTGTCTTTTATATAGACTTTTCTTCTACATGTATTTGCCTCAAGATTTTTGCCTTGTTTATTTCCATGGCTTTATCTGTTTCTACTTATGTTTATTTTCATTGTCAATATTTCATCAGATAAATTGATCATGACTATTTGCTTGGTATATCTCTCTCAAACCTTTTGTCTCTCTTCTCTTTCTAGAAAATTGCCCAAAAGAATTGATTCAGTCTTCTTGTCTATCACTTTCCCCTTGGCCTTCTATTTCTTTCACCATTCATCTTTGAACAAATTATCTAAAGCTTATTCTCTTTGGCTTCTCCTTTATTTCGAGTAAATTTCTCAAAAGAATTATTTTGGGTTTTTGTCTTTGTATTCTTCTTGTAGACAAATTATCTATGAGAATTGTCTGTGGTTTTGGTTTTCTTTAGACTTCTCTCTTATGAAAGAATTCCTTTAGAGAAATGACAAGAAGCTTCCCAAAGGGAACATACCCTTTGATATTCTTGCCAATGTCCCTCGACATCTTTGAAAAGTCCTTTTTTGAAGGGCTAATAACCCTTTAGATTTATTGTTTTGAACTTTCTTGAAGGGTAAATACCCTTCAAGATTTGCATAATGTCCCTTTAAAATAGTGATGTGAACTTTCCCAAAGGGTAGATAAACTTCAGGATTCTTGACTTGGGTCCTTCAGACAAAAGTTTGAAGGAATTATTTCCTTCGATCTGTTTGTTAAATACTTTCATGAAAGGAAGATCCCTTCAAAATAATGAAATAGACCTATACTGAGTACCCTTCAAAGAAATGTTAAAGTCCTTCAGCATTTGGAAAATGGTCCTTCTAGATGGCAAAGTTCCCTTCAAGAAATTATAAATGGTCCACTTCCCCTTTTAAATGGTCTTTCAACTTTTCTGTAATGGACAATTCCTTCGAAAAAAATGTCCAAAGGAATTCATTCCTTTTTGCCCTTTAGATTTCTTATCTCAGACATTGAAAACTGACCTTCATGTTTTAGACAGGTGCCTCTACCTCTTTGAGAAATGACTTCTTTCAAAGGGAATATACCCTTCAAGTTTTTACAAGTGTCCCTTGACAATTTTAAAATGGCCCTCGTGTGGAAAGAAATAACCTTCTAGCCCTTTAGACTTATTGGAGATGTCCCTCAAAAAATTGAAATGGTCCTGTCCTAGTGACCCTTCAGACATTGGAACTTTGAAATGATCTTTGCCCCTTTGTAAAACCACAAAAATTTCTATTTATAATTTGCTCGTTCAACTACTTGAATCAACATCTATTCTTTCCTGTGGGGCAAAACATCTAGCATAGGTGAATATGTAATCATGTAAAAATATAATTTTTTTGAACTTTGTACTTTGTAATTTTTTGAATTTTGTAGTTTGAGATCCCACTCCTTTAATGGTAAAATTATATGTATAATTTATAGATGAAACCTAAATAATCTTAATGTCTTAAACCTTACTATTTCTCTCTTTTATGATTACTAATATCACTGTACAATGTAATATACAAGCATACTTAGAAAGTTCTAATAAGCTTAGACTTAACACAACACGTTATGAAAAATATACCTTTTAAGATGATCCTAAAGTAAGGGGACTTTTTAGTAGGCTTATATTACTTAGACAACAATATTACATATTATATCCCAACTCTTATTTTCTAACCTTTGCCTTCTTATAAACACAAGGTTTATATTATAGAAAACCCCACCCATAAAGGGGAGGGAGAGTGAGTCACATCATACTAAAGCAAACATGATTCCCACTTACTATGTGGAAATAATTATTGAAAATTAATAGAAAAACATATTACCTCTAAAATAAGTGGAGAATCATACATGTCACATATAAAAAAAGAGATGCACACTCTTAAAAGTAAAACATCATAAAAAACAAAGTGAAAAAGCAATCTAAAAAGATAAAAGTAAATAATCTTGGTCTTAGTGTCACTTCTTAGTTGACACCATTATCTAAATATTCTTTCAATATAATGATTACATCACTTCAATCAAATTAAATTCATTATTTAGGCATGCATGTGTTAATAGGACCCACTATCCATCTTATCACATTATCACATTAATCAAGTCTCATAATTATCCTAAGCCTTACATGGATCATAATCCTATTTAGTTTGTGACATGTCTTGACACTAACCATGTGAATAAAAGTGATTTAAAATTATTATAATATCATTCACCTTATCTTTCATGATGCATACATTATGTTACTTTTTTTAGATAGGTTAGCATGACTAAAGGAATCAACTGACAAATACAATTGATCAAGAGAGTTTGGCACAACTTGATAAGGTCATTCATTTTCATAGTAAATGAAACCTTTATCATATGGAGGTTCTAGACTATCCACATTATCATAATCGTAATCTTGATGAATAGGGTCAGAAAGGTCAAAAACCCCAAGTTCCTTATAATTTTCATCAATTTCTTTAAGATCAAAATGAAATATTGGATTTGGATTTTGCTAGTACCATGGATTACCCCTTCTATGACAAGTTTATTCAGTGAAGAATAATACTTATGCTATAAAATACTATGAAAATATCTCAACATGATAAGTTTGAGTAGACCAAAGAGTATCCCTAATAATTTTTAGATAACTAGGATCAAGAATATATTTAATAATAACAATAAGAGTCATGCTCACACAAGTTAGGAATTTAAAGTATTCTTTATAATCATGTGATTTGGGAAGATAAGCAACATATTCAGGACTGACACGCTGATCAAACAAGATCATCCACCATGAGGTTGGTGTTCCCCACTCCAGATACCAATAACCTATCTGATTAACCTTTCCATGCGCTGATAAACTATTGAACATGATAAAATTCTATATAATTCATCTTAGGTCTAAGGATTCTATTATTGTGAATTTTTACCTCTGTGGAAAACTTAATTTTTTGAAAATTACTTAAACAATGCCTATTGTACCATACCAAATTTACTATATACAATGGGGGGAAACTTGATTTACCACACTTGTTATCATTTCACTTGTTTTATTGTTTGTTGATTGTTAAATTTGATTGAATTCTAATGTGAATATCAGTGAACATGATAAATGCTGATAAATTCAATGATAATAACACATGATTTCTATGAATACATATAGATGAATGTGTGAGATTACATTTGCATTTGAAGTGAAAGGTGAGATTGTACAATTGTTTGATCACTTTGGCTTCTTATATTGAATTCTTTTGACAATGACAAATGTTAATTTTGTTTTCAAGTGAGATTTATGAGTGAAGAAATAATAAGTGATGAATTCAGTGATTCAATGGCTATCTACTTTGTATAAATTTTTCACTAGTGAGTTTTAACATTGATATAAGTGTTCATTATTTTAATATCCATTATGGGATAATGATATTGTTTCTAGTTTTTAAGTTTGAATAAGATTTGATTTCATATATTGTTGGTCTATAGTCATTTTTAGGACACATTGTTTGTGTAATTTGGATTACAACTGTATGTCTAGTGTTAGTCCTCACATCATTATATTAGTGACTAATATGTTAAAAAAATATAATATTAATATACTTAAAACATTATTTTAATTTTTTGAGGGCATGTGTTAATATTATAAGGTCAATATGATATTGACAAACTTTTGAAAATTATCAAGTTTGATATAAGCTTCAAGAATAAATGTGAGGTGACATTTTGTTTGGTTTAGGCATGAAATATTTTATTTTAATTTTAATTAATGCTATGTACTTGGATTTGGTGGAAATTTTAGCTATAGTTGAATGCTAAAATAATTTAAAAAACTCTATTCTAAAGGTAAGGTTTTAAAAAATAGTTAATTTGGTGTTTACAGAATGTGATAGAATTCAATGAAGTCCACCTTACCAAGTAAGCCCTAGTGCATGAAATTAATGTGCCTTAAAAATGAGGTTTAAGTAGTATTTTATTATTTAAGTTATTAATTTGAAATTTTCCTTTTTCAAAGCTCTAAGTGAATGTGAGCTGTTAAAATTATTCTTAAATTTTGAGTGGTTTTGGAATTTTGTGAAGTTGTTTGGATAAGTTTTGGAGCACAAAAATCTTATGAAAACGTCTCTTTTGTTGGTATGAAATTATTAGTTTAGTAGTTTGGGAAGAGTCAAATATAAAGAGATAGTTGAGTTTATAACACTTGTGGATTTGCATGATTATGTAATAAATATTCCAATTCTTATTTGCATGTATTCACTCTTTTAGTTGTGCAAGTTAATATTATTTAGTTGTTAACCATCTAAATTTTGTTTGTAAGATTAAATTGATTTGTAAATGGTCATAAGTAAATAAATTTAAAATGATTTTTAAGGCATTATTTCTAGATAGTTTTGATTGCAAGAAAGATTTGTTTTCTCTCTTTATTTTGAATGATGAGTAAATATTGAACAACAAGAGGCAAGATAGGTGTGCCAAAAATAATAAAATATTTTCAAAACAACTTATAACTCTATATTTTTGTGTTTTACTTGGGTTGAATATAATCATAAATGTGGTTATGGGTTTTTTTTCCTTCACAACTTACATTGTTTTTGTAGAGTTTTGTCACTAACTTGCATTCTCAACTTATTTTGAATAAATTGGTACTATTGATTTTAAATTTCTATGCTCAGTTTTAAAATATGCTTTCATATTATTTATACATGTTATTTGAAGCTTTAAGAGATCTAAAAATGGTTTTGTATGCTCTTTTGGCATTAATTGGGTTTTCATTTTGTTCTTTTTAAAAATAAAGAAACATGAGATAGGTTTTCCTTCTTTTTAGAGGTGCACTCTTATACAAAGAAGTGGTTTTTAAAATGGTTGGTAAATTAAGGTAAGATTGTCATGCACATGGGATTTTATTTCAGAAGTAAAATATATTTATGAGATAATGTAAAATATTTGAGACAATTATGGTAATAAATGTTGATAATTTTAGAGAGTATAATATAATTTATTCGTAGGTAATTAATCTTTTCAAAACTTGAAGCTTTGTTTTAGATGTGATTCTAACCTTGTGGTTTCTCAATGTTGTTTTGTGCATGAGGTGGAATAGGTATGGATATATATAAGATTAGTTTCAATGTTCTCTCTTTATTTATTTATGCATATGAATATAATTTTCCAAAATGCAAGTAGTCAATAAAATGCATATCAAGTTTGTTCAAAATGAAAGTCATTGGAATGTTTGCATATATAACTTAGTTTATTTAAGCTTTATGCAGATGATATTTATATGGTTTTATCTTATTTATTTACAAAATCATATAAGGGTTTTATTTACAAATATTAACTTCAAAGACAAGTTTTTGTATGCAAGTTTGAAGGTAACATATTGAAATTCAGTGTTTGTTGCAAAGGGACTTTTACGAAAATGTGCTCAAATTTTAAAATCATATATTGCATTTATTTTGAGATAGAAGAATACTTTGAAATAATTTTTGGTTATTTACCTTCATTGGTTACAAAATAAGATTTAATTTTAATTTTAGTAAAATATTATATTTTTGCCTTCCAAATTAAAAAAATGATTCATTTTGTGACCTTGATTACATTATGAAATGATAATTCAAAATTTATTTCTTACATGAAGTATCAAAATGTGTAATAGTAATAAGTAGTTGTTTAGATAAAATTTTGTTTTAGGGCATACAAATATTTGAATATATGTAAACACCCAAATTTGGTACAAATCCATCTTTATGTCATTTACTATAGCTTGGCACATATAAAACATTGAAAAAGAATAATCTATATATTGGCACATTTTACTTGGGTATTTTCCATTCTAGTTCATTCATCCATCCATTTGTTAGTCATCATCCCATTTTGTCATGGGTATCCCAAATCCTAGTCTCATGTCCTTTTTAGATAAGTCCATTATTGATGGACAAGAATCATATTGTGGTACTATCTGCAAGGACCAGATTTATGTAGGTGTAATTTTTAGACCTTCTTTCAAGCCATGTTTTATTTAATTCTTATTTTTTTCTATTGGGTGTTATCTTGGGTTGGATTTTATGTGCCAATAGCTCCCCAAATTTAAAATCAAAACCTCTCTAAATATGAGGCTACTCTAAGACATTAAGGATGACTCTGCTCACTCTCATAAAGTATTCAAAGATTTTCATATTCTATCTATAGATTTATTGAAGCTAGATTCAAGGTTTTTAACACCGAACTCACATTTGAACGCTTGTGCCAAGGGTGAAAAATGAGAAAGAGCATCTATACTAGTATTCATAATTTCACGCATACACATAAATGGGAGAATTACATTCAAGTTTGATCCCTCTTAAGAGTATTGCCAATGTAGTGTAGTACTTGGTCATTCAATGAGGATTAGCCAAGGTCAATCCAACTCATTCCTTTTCAACCTACACCCCTATTTGATATCTATTTGGTTTGTGTGCAGGCAACTAAGGTTTTTTAATTGTAGGTATTTAATGTGATATTCTACATTTGAAAGTGCATCAAAAATCTTAATTTAGATAGGCATAGGTAATTTAAAAATCAATTTTTTCAGTCAACCAAGACAAGTATGCAATCAATGAAAATGAATGACTTGCACTATTGTCCACTTAAAATAATTCTATCTTGAGATATTTAGAGATTCAATAGCTAATCTATCATTTTTAGAATTTTACTTCTTTATGTATTATCCTATCAATAAGTGATCATAGCTAGTTGGGACAAGTCCACGGTCAATAGACATGATTGACTTATGTTTCCATCCACTTACAGTGAATCTATCTAGAAATAGTTTCAAATTATGTTTCTCATCCTAAGCTTGCACAATAACATCTTATATTGATTTTCCATTTCAAACATTCAACATAAATTCCAATTTTAGCTAAGTTATTTTTTTCCTAGTGTTTTCCAAAAACAATAGTTTTCCATATTTATCAATTGTCAAAATCAAAAATTTTAATTATTTCATATGTTTAACATTTTGATATATTATATTTTTAAACCTATTAATAATAATATATTTAGTTTTATATAAAAAATAGGGTAAAACATATTGGTAAACACAATGTGAATCGACCACACAACTAATATATATGTTGGTGCATAGCCAACATCATTTACATCTAGTTTATGGATAATAAGATATGCATATAATAATGGAATAGGCTCCAAGTCAACAACATCAGGTTGACCCATATCCCCCTTACATAGTGGATCCCTCATATATCATCTCCAAACATAAGGTGTCAAGGGCACATCTTGTGTAATACTAAATTATCATGTCACATGCTCAAATTGGAAGAACTCATACACATCAAACCATGGGTCATGTATCAAAAAACTCACTAAAATCCACATATGTTACACCCCATCCTCTGTCCACCCTCTAAAACCCATGTATGGTCACCACATAATATCAACCACAAATAGTCATTCGAGAATGTGAAAATACTCCATTGTCCCACCCCTTACAATGCAGGTTATACTCACCCACCTCTTAGCATACATATTTGGATGATCGCATCCACCTTGAGGAAGACCCAAAGGATATATCACCATACTATGCATGTAATCCCAAAAATGTAATAGAGTGGTCGAGCCCAATCCTCCTCCAAACCCCTCTCAGGTGAATCTATACAAATCTTTGTATAAATGGGCTAACATAGTCGGACCCAAGAGTACCTCATGCCATGGTCATCTATATCTCATATAAATTAGTGCATATGATGTGAAATGGACACACCAACACCATATATTATAATTAATGAAGGCAATAATTCATATATGAACTTTCATAAATGTGAAATATTTACAAGTACAATATTTGATAATAAAATAGTGGTGTCATTGGGGCCATAACAAGTAACCCAAGTGTGATAAATCATATACAAGTGTGCCTAAGATATATGGTTTGGCCCATTACCACCCTATAAATTCACTCATCTCCTAATAACTATCAATTACAAAATTCTCCACACATCCTCCAAAGTCATTATCATCTCCCGTATCGGGAGCTAGAAAGTGAAAGTGTCTAAGTCTAAGTGCTTAGCCAAGGCTATCATCATGTGTATATCATAAGGCATCAATGAAAACCACCCAAAATGACCAAGCCCAACCAAATCAAGTGTATATCTCTCAATGTGTATCAATGGTAGTGTCTTATGGTCTCCATCATACAACCATGTCTAAACTTTCAAGCCCGCATATCAGTTTGTAAGGACAAAGTACATAAAAAACAAATCAATGATATAATACAAAATATAGTCAACAAAATTATGACATAAAAATTACTAAAGCATTAAACTTCTCATGGAAAAGTCTTTATATAGGAACATTGTCAAGCAAAAAAAATTGTGCCCATCCTGGAAAACTATGGCAAGGGTCTAGATAGGACCATTATCGACAGGACACAATTGACGGAGCATGACAAAATTTGAAATACATAAAAATAGATAAAATTTCAGAATTAACACATGCAAAAAAATAAAAATAAAAAATAGCATACTAGGGGCAAATGTCCTCAAACTATAAGATGGCTTCAACCTGTTCAAATTTGGTAAGCCTAATCTCTCTCCTCTATGCATTTTCTCTCTCTTAGATATTAAACATAACACAAATTGTTGATATACAAATGAATTACATTTTATTTTCATCAAACCTATTTATATGGGTTGACTTTTCTTTTCAAAATTAAAAACTTTATAACTAATTCCTATATAAAGCAATACATATCAAAACCAATCTTTATGAGTTGAATTAGAACATATACAATGTCCTCTTCTACATGATACTATTTCCATCATACCAATCAACCTTTTCAAATATGAAAAAAATATTGCTTACTTACCTATATGCAGAGTCTCTTGTATAATCTTCACTATCTCAAAATTCCTTTGCCATAGATATTGCCTTTATAAATATTTAGCCTACAATACTTATCCCAGTATAATGATTCTCTAAAAAATGGCCAAAATGGTAATATGTCAAAAGAATAAAAGTCAATCAATATTTAATAAAAAAATCTCTAATTTGCTCACCTGTATTACAAAACATACACCTTATTATTTCAATATAATGTACTCAACACTCTCATTCTTCATATTAATAGCGAGTCATATATCATGATTATCATATAATACATTTCAAAAATTATGCAGAATTTAGAATGGTTCCAACTAATCACATACTACATATTTGTTACAAATTTCTAATAAGTGCATACACATTAGTATAATACTAGGGGCATATGACATATAAATACACTCAAATCAAATTAAAAATGAAATACAAGATTCAAAAATATATAATACAAGTTTTCAAATATTCAAATTAATGCAACATTAGATTCTATAACAAAGTACAAGTCTTCAAATATTTCATAAAAATGAGATTCTATAACAAAGTACATGTTTTTAAAGATTTGGAAATCAAACATATGACATATATTTACACATTGATGCATATTTTGGGGGCATATGACATGTATATGTTCTTAATTTTCAAAGACCCAAAACACATTTATACACACTTGAATGCATATGCATGGGAATATGTAAAAAATATACAAGATCAAAGTTATAGGTTGCAAATACATTTATAATTGAGCATATAGATGCATGGTATTCTATATCATTTTGAAATAATTTCAAAGCCATGATGCTTGTTCACGAAATTTTTTAAGGTTCAAAGTTACAAATTTTAAAATTAAAAAAGGCATAATACTTGTTCACACACATGTTTCAAAGTTTAAAGTTACAATTTCAAGGGCAAAATATTCATTTCAATGCAAATCTATGAGCAATGTGATCATGATGGGAGCATGAATATTATTTACTCTCTTTTGATCATGAAAATATAATCTAGATCCATATGCAGTGGTGTGATTTAATTTTTTATGAGTAAATTATGTTGAGGTTCAATGATGCTCAATGACCATGGAATTACTACTAGAGAACCCATTGTGTGGTTCCATCTTCTGTTGCAAGTGATGTACGTTAAAGTCTAGTGACATTCAATGACATTAGCATCACTTATAGAAAACACGTCATGTTTTCACATTTTTGGGATTAGTAAAATGCATATTATTCCCCATTCATGAGAGTTGGAATATGCATATTTATAAATCATGGAATTTTTTAGTTATTCAAACATGAGACTTGATCACTCTTAATTCATCAAAATTTCAACATAAACAACTACTCTCTCCAAAATGATTTATAAGAGGGTACATTTTCTCCAACCTCTTATCTCAAGTTACAAGATTAGAGCTAGATTAACTACTCGAGTCAATATGGTCATGGGTTTAGTGACTCCTGGTGACATGTTACTCTCCCTTTATTTTTCAAGAGATTATTCATTTCTTAGGATAGGAAATGAACATAACCAAAAGTATCCTTTGTCTACCCTACATAGAACAAGCATTTTCCATAAAAGACACAATACCACACACACATATGTGTAATATTTCATTGATCCTTACCTTTTGTAGATTATATTTTATGATTATATAGCACCTTAGTCTTACACACTTGGAAAACTCAAACCTTGGTTTTTTCTCTTAGTTCTTTACCTTTCTCACTTCTGTAATTCTCACATCGATTTTATCTTTGTGTCCCTTGGCCTATATTTCTTAGTTTGACTAGTCTTATGTTGATGACATAGAACTTCTATCTTTCCAAGAATGCTTAAAATATACTTATCTTTAATATCTACAAGTTTTGAGCTTATTTATGTTACATTTCACCCTAAACACTCATGTTTGAGATAGGCAGTAACATCGACACTACTATCTTATCCTGACATAAGTGTCCAGTGTCTTAAAATCATATAATTAATAAATGAAACATATCCTAATGGAAAACCTAAGTTATTTAATGCAATTCATTAATCTAAAAGGATTGATATAAATACAAGATCAACCCTCATTCATTCCTCACCTAGCATTCAAATAAAACAACATTCAATTGAATAGAGCTTCCTTATTTATTCCTATTTCCATACTAGTCATATGGACTACACATCTATAAGTTTAAAGTACTAAAAGAGAAATACATGAGTCTGAGGCCCTCTTCAATCCAACATGTAGGGGAGAACTACATGAGTTTGATTCCCTCTTCAAGAGTATTGGCTATGTAGGCAATGTCCTCTTATAGCGAGGTCTTTGGGGTTAGCTTGACACCATGTGCCTATTAACCCATTTCAACCCAAGGTCACTATAAAAATGGATAACTAAGGTTTTTCATTTCACAAGGAGAAAAAATCCATGACCCATATCTGAATGCACCAGAGTGAAGGCAAAGCAAAACCCATAAGCATCTAGGTGGTCGCATCCTATTCCAACAGGTATTATGTTCATGATATTAGTGTTGAACCCATATAGTAACATCAATGCAACCATCCCAAGTTGACATTACTTTCTATAGTGCTAGTAGTGTCAAAGCTAAAATTTGATGATTGTTATAGAATCTCATTCCAACATGATTTCTACCTATTCTAAATATAGAATTGCATTAACATTAGAACAAGTTAAGGAAATCACATATTTGTCATTTTTATATATAACATAATTGTACTTTCCATATTTAAACTATCTAGACATAATAAATTTAGTGTATACTTATATCTAAGTTTATCATCTAATTGTCCTATTATAGATTTGATTATCACCCTTGTGCCATCTCATTTATTTATACCCATTTAATGCAAAAGATAGGGTTAACAATAAGATCACCTTATATATTTTAGGGTTAATCATTTGGTAAACTCAATCTTTAGACTTTAAACCCTAAGATAAATTGTGTTTTTTGATTACTATACTTTGTTGTAAATTTCAAAAATTTAATTTGTGAAGTAATGGAAAATGTTAGTGCAAAAATTCAATTTCAAATGGAAGATAAAGAAGTATTGATTACTCATCTCAATAATTACAAGGGATTAATGGATGAATTATTTTATGTTACAAGAAATGAAATAAGTAAACAAAATAAAACCAAGGCTACCTCACCTAGTAATGGTGAATCCTTAGAAGGTATTGTAACTCAGCCCACACTTATAAAACCACTTACATCTAGAGAGAACAAAGATTATGTGTTTAAACCTTTATTCCCTAAAACTACTATTGATACATATATCATGGAATTACTAATTATTTTAATATAAATACCGATTTAAATTCCTATTAATACTCAAAACACATTTTCATCTCTTTTGGTGACTACTAAATTTTTTAATATAAATCCTACTGGGCTTACAATTCAATCACTCCTTCAAGTTATAAAGACCTTGGAAGACAAGGTAAAAAACATTGAACAAAATGATTTAAAATCCCCTCATGCTATAGATTCACAAGATGTATTGCATAACCCACTTGCATTTAAGATCTATTTAAACCCTTTGCCAACTAGATTTGTTTCACCTAAGTTCACATTTTATGATGGCAAGGGTGATCCTAAATAACATCATTGAAATTTTTATGTGGCATACCTTGATTATGCCTCCAATGATAAAATTTTGACCAAGTTATTTCCAACAAGCCTTAAGGAATATGCTTTGAGTTGATTTTATGATTTACCTCTACAATATGTAAAAGCATTCAAACCTCTTGCAAACTATTTTTAACACACTTTTCCATTAATATTTTTGAAAAGTTTTCTTATGCCTAAATTTACAAAATAAAACAAGGAACCAATGAACCTATCAATGAATATAACTTGTGATATAAGACAATGCTAGCCAAAATGACCAATCTTATGGCAGACAGAGTTGAAAGATATATTCAAGCAAAGTTTACTTTCTCATTTACATGAGTCCTATTATTTTTGAGAAGTTCAAATCTTTTGATGAATTAGGCCATGTTGTATGAGACCATGAAATGAAGCTTATGTCATTAAATAAGATCAAGTATGTAGAAAAAACACTAATTCCATCTACATCTAGTATAAAATTAATGATGAAGCCAAGTTATAATGTAAAACCTCTTGAGGCTAAAATAGAAACAACTACCATGGTTAACACAATTTTAAACAACTTAATCAATTTATCTTATCTAATACACCAAGGAGACAATTCTCCCATTTACCTAAGTCCCTAGCTTCATTACTCATACAATTATTAGATTGTCAATTTATATCTCTCCCTCATCCTATCAAGGTTGATATGAGTCAAAATATACTTAAAATATATGATTAAAATGCTTATTGTGATTATCTTCAAGGACTAAGACATTCTATAGACAAATAATTTACCTTAAAACACAAAATCCAAGATCTTATCGATGACTAAAAACATATATTTGAGGATCCTCCAAAGGAATTAGACTCACAACTTAGCATCACCATAAATAAAAAATATTTAAAAATCCTTTGCAAGACCATTCTAAGAAGGAACCTGAAGTGCAAATGGTATATAATGCACATCCTCCTCCATCACATTATGGGAACCCACTAGATGGGATTATTGGTACTTACATGTGACATACACATCTTGTAGTTAAAATAACATATATTTACTTTGATGATAGTGAAATTAAGGATAATGGATATGATATTCATTCTTTATTTATTCAAGCATACCTTGACAAACACCCCATACATAATGCAAACAAAATTTTTTACACCATGACATTACTTACACATTTGGGTTATACTCATCATGATTTACATTCTTCTAATAGATAAATAAGATAATTTGATGGAACTCACATAATTTTATTAGCAATATTTACTTGACTTTAGAGGTCGGTCCCGCATATGTGGTTACAACCTTTTCAATTATCCCTTCCACATGCATCTTTGACATATTATTAGGAAGACTTTAGATACACACTCTTAAAAAAATACCATCTATATTTCATGGATGTGTTATATACATTAATTAAAATAGGGTAATTATATTTTATATAATTATATATGAGCATCATGTTTAAAAAAATAAACTTATACCCATATGATTAACTAGTAAGACTACTGTTGACAAAATTTTCCACCATTGGTTAAGGTTGCTTATGTGCAGGTTTTTAGAAAGACTCTATTCATATAGTGAAGATTAAAAAATGTCTTAAAAACATCACATAACATTCATAAATCTAAAACCATTCTTAGGAATATCTCATAGGTCCAATTTTTGCAGAGGTTTCTTCTATTCCTTTAACAAGCTAGTTGTAAGCTAATAAGGGTAATTTTTAAATGTTCATTTCATGAAAGAAAATAATATTCGGTTAAAATGATATTATATTAATATTAGATCATATATTACCTAAATATTATATGCATTTTTTTTAATTTTCATCAAATTAACTTTATGAACAATCATTAAGAAGAAATGGTGCTCTAAAACTCTTCTTAAACCTCAATACCTCATTTTAAAAAGATGTGATTGCATTTTTGAGTCCTTTGTTGAAAATAAAAAGTTATTTGAGATATTATTAGGCATAAATAAAATTATTACACATTTCTCAATCAAAATTTTAAGGTAAATAATGGAAAAAGGTAAAGGTAAAGGTACAGGTTGTAGGGTTTCAAGCAAGCAAGAGAGACAGTCAAAAAATGTATTTTTTGAGAGGTTTAAGTATTTGTTTGAGCATATCTAATGGTTTTAATTGTTAGAGAGTATATTTAATTGGATAATTAAAAATAATTGTCTTTAGTCATCACAAAACTTAATAAAATGGTAAAATTCATACTTATAAGCATTCAAAAATGAAATTATGCAAGCAAGGAAACACCAAAAAACACATATTTTAAGTTTTATTGAATGAAATCTATTAAATTTTTACATGGAGGTATGTTTTGGTGTAATTTAAGGTTTAATTTTTTTAAAATATCTTTACTATACCTTAATATAAATAAAATTATAAACACAAGTTTGTTCATGAAGAAAATTATGATTTTTTCATTATTTTGCTCATAAACGGAGTTAGAAATGAGGTTTTAGATATTTAAAAGGGGAAAAAATTATTAAAGAGTGTATAATTAATTTAAAAGTATAAATACATGATCATACAATGAAAACCAATTCAAAATAGCCTCAGATCAAGGAAAAACATCTCCAAGTCACCTTGAAGGTAGCAAGCAGACACTTTTAATGAATTTTTGTTTGGGAGTTTGGTGATTTTTTTTGAGATTTTCAAAATTTTATAGGTATTAAAATTTATAAATATATAATGAGTGTTTTTTTGGGTTTATAACTCATTTTAGACCCCCACATCCAAATTAGGGTTTCTTGAGGTCTAAAAGACACAAAAGAGCAAATTTTGATATTGTATGTAAGAGCTAAAATTTTATTTTAAGGTATATGAAAACATATTTATGATTTTAAAATCCTATTTACATTATATATATTCAAATAATTCAAATTTATCAAGTTCTAAGTTCTCATGGTGCATTCAAGAAGCTTGTCAAACCATAAAAGATGAACATATCCAAGAGGGACTAATATGGAGAGTCATGATTGTCCATAAACTAATGCAATTTAAACAAGGATATTTAATGGAGTTTAAAAAAAAAATAAACATAATATCTATCTCTCCTTCTACACCACCTTTTAGGAAGAAAATAATTCACAAGCTTACCAACACATTATGAATTCAATGACCTTACCTAGTCAAGCACATGTGTTCATAGCTATCTAGAGATCAAGGAGGGGTTAATTGTTTGTTATTAAAATTAAATAAGGGTTAATAAGGAGTATACATACATTAAATAATAAATAAGGGTTAATAAGGAGTATACATACATTAAATAATAAATAATGATTAATAAGGAGTATACATACATTAAATAATACCTTCTCTCTCCTTTTACACCCCATTTAAGCTAATTTTAGAAAAATTCAAATCAAACTACAAGAAGCCTTTAAGGAGCCCTAGAAAGGTGAAGATCAAAACATGCAAGAATAAAGGATTTGATTTGAATTTTTGGTTAATAATATAGGCCATAATTTCATAAAATATACTCATTAAAAAATCAACATGCAATATCTCTCCTACTACGCCCCCCTCAGAGCAATTTGGGAAAGTCAAAAAGTAGAAACATGCATGCAAGATACAAGTAAGGTAATTGAAGTCAAAATCCAATATGCAAGTAATAAATAAATTCAAAATTCAAGATTCATGAAAAATTAAAAGTATTTAAGTTAAGATAAATAGAAATTAAATGAAAGATCAAAAAGAGATAACTAAAGACGATCAAAATCTTCAAGATTAAAGACAATCAAAGCATGCATAAAGAACTAGGACTTGTTCCAACACATTCAAAAAAGCTTCTCTCTCTCTCTCTCCTATGCCATATTATAATAATATATATTTAAAATAAAGATATACTATGTATTTATTTCAAATTTTGATGTTTTTGTTGAAGGTTGAGTTAAAGTTGCAGTGGAGGGAAGAGTGAACTATGACTAAGATGATGACTCATCTCTAGTTTGGAGATGCTTATCTCTTCTTTCTCTTCTTCTTTTATATATGTATATTCATTTATGAGAGATCATGATGATATTATGATTTTGGATACAAAATTTTTTAAAAAAATGTACTACATCACCTTTTAAGTAATAAAGAGTTGATTTTTCCTCTATTTTCAAGCTATTCATAAAGTGTGTGTCTAGTGTTCATTGATGTAATTTAGTGAATGATTCTTTTTTATAAATTTATGTCTAAATTTTCCACCTTTGTGTAGAAAATAAAAACTCTTTAAATTCATACAAAGTGTATAAATATGATTTATACCTAATTTAGAAGTCAATTAAACTATTTTTAATTTCTTCCAAGCTAGTGTGAGTGTTTGTCAAGACATGCGTATGGAATACTAATGCAAAATTCATTGTATGAAGATGAAGTGAATGTGTGATAGTTATTAATATTCCAAAGTGTGTCAAGTATAAGAATAATTTACCTTTATATTGGTGCATTAACCCAATTTTTAAACTTAAAAACTTGCACACATTCACTTCATCTTCATACAATGACTCTTACATTAATATTTCATACACATTTCTTGACAAACACTCATACTAGCTTGGAAGGAATGAAAAAGGTTGAATTCACTTACAAATTATGTATAAATCAGACTTAGACACTTTATATGACCTGAATTTTTTATTTGATACATAAAAGTGAAAATTTTAAACATAAACATAGGAAAAATAATTATTCACTAAGTTACATCAATGAAACACCAGACACACACTTCATGAACAAATTGAAAATAGAAGAAAAATCAACTATTTATTGATTCAAATGTGATGTAGTAAATTTTTTTGTAGAATTTATATATATACAAAAGCATAATCTCATCATGATCTCTCAAAAATAAATATACATATAGAAAGGAAGAAGAGAGAGAGACAAGATATAAGTAGCTCCAAACTAGAGATGATTCATCATCCTAGTCATACTTCAATCTTCCTTCCATTAAAAAATTAAGTTAACCTTAAAATAAACATCAATATTAAAAATAATTATATATTATATCTTGAGTTTAAATATCTCTTCTTGGAATATGACATAGGAGAGAGAGAGAGAAGCTTATTTGAATGTGTTGGAACAAGTCCTAGTTCTTCTTGCATGCTTTGATATATTTAGTAGAAGAGATTGATCATCTTTAGTTTTCTATTTTTGATATTAAATTTAAATACTATTGATATTCACTTAAATATGTTTTATTTTTCATGCATCTTGAAGTTTGATTTTAGTTATGTACTTGCATCTTGGAGTTTGACTTTAGTTACCTTGCTTCTTACATGCATGTTTCTACTTTTTGACTTTTCTAAATTACTCCAAGGGGGAATAGTAGGAGAGATATTACATTTTTATTGTTTAATAAGTATCTTACATGAAATATGGTCTCAATTATTAACCAATACTTCAAATAAACTCCATTGTTCTTACATGTTTTGATCTCCACCTTTTTAGGGCTCTTTAAAGGCTTCTTATAGTTTAACTTGAATTTTTATAAAATTAGCACAAAAAGGGCATATAATGAGAGAGAAGGTATTATTTCATGCATGGATACTTTTTATTAACCTTTAGTTAATTTTTAAAACAAACATTTAACCCTTGATCTCTAGAT
Source organism: Torreya grandis (assembly GCA_037957365.1). Taxonomy (NCBI): domain Eukaryota; kingdom Viridiplantae; phylum Streptophyta; class Pinopsida; order Cupressales; family Taxaceae; genus Torreya; species Torreya grandis. The sequence goes on along the minus strand of JARHVA010000317.1, from coordinate 5,530,071 downwards.
AGCTATGAGCATGTGTTTGACTAGGCAAGTCTATTGAATTCACAATACAATGATTAAGCTTGTGAATTGTTTTCTTCCTCAAAGGTGGTGTAGAAGAAGAGAGAGATTATGTTTATTTAAAAAAAAAATTCATTAAATATAATTTTTAAAATTTCATTAATGTTTATTTTTAAAAAAAAATTCATTAAATATACTTTTTAAAATTTCATTAGTAGATGGATAATCACAACTCTCCATACTGGTCCCTCTTGGATATGTTCATCTTCTATGGTTTGATAAGCTTCTTGAATACACTATGAGAACTTAGAACTTGATGAATTTAAATTATTTGAACATATAAAAAGTTTAAATATTATTTTAACATCATAACCATGGTTCCATATAAATTCAAATCAATTTTAAGCTCCAAATTCCACATATAACTACAAAAATTATTTTTTTGTACTCTCTAGGCCTAAAAAAACCTTGATTTGGATTTGGGGGTCGAAAATGAGTCCTAGGCCTCAAAAAAAACTCTTAATATTATAATTTTATATTTATACATTTTTAATACATATAATTTTTTTAAAATATTAAAAAATCTTCACCAACCTCCCAAATAAAATCATAAAAAAGTCCCTGCTTGCTGCCCGCAGGGTGACCTAGAGACGTTTTCCCTTGATCTGAGCCTATTTTGAATTTATTTTAATTAAATTATCATGTATTAAGACCTTTAAATTATTTATTAACATTATCAAATCGTTTTTTTCCTTGGAAAGATCTGAAACACTCATTTCTAACTATGTTTATGAGCAAAATAGTAAAAAAATCCTAATTTTTTTCATGAATAGACCTATATTTTACCATTTTATTTCTCCTCAAGTAGAGTAAAAATATTAAAAAAATATAAAAAAATAAATTAAATAAAAAATACACCCATATCAAATTTAAATATATTTAATTTAATAAAACTCAATATATGTACTTTTTGGTGTTTCTTAGCTTGCATAATTTTATTTCTGAATGCCTGTAGGTTTGAGTTTTACTATTTTATTGAGTTTTATGAGGTATAAATATCTAATTATTTTTTAATTATCACATTAAATATCCTATATAACCATTGCAACCATTATATATTCTCAAACAAACACTTATACCTTTAAAAAATGTTTTTTCTAACCATCTCTTTTACTTGCTTAAAACCCTACAACCTGCACCTTTACATTTTTCCATTATTTGACTTAAATATTTGATTTAATAAGGTTAATAAATCACTAAAAAATACAATCACATCTCTTAAAACTTAGGTATTGAGGTTTAAGAAGGGTTTTAGAGCACCTTTTCTTCTTAATGATTGCTAATAAAGTTAAGCCCCTATAACTTGAAACCAATGAATGTAATATTAAGGGAATAGGGGTAAAAATAGTTATTTAATACCATTATAACCAAATATTCTTCTTATTCATAAATTTAATATTTTAAAATTTCTCTTACTAGCTTACAACTAACTTGTTAAAGGAATCAAAGAAACCTCTGCCAAAAATTGGACTTGTGAGCTATTCTTGAGCATGGTTTTGGATTGATGAAGGTTATATGATGTTTTGGATATATTTTTTAATATTTAATACATGAATATAATCTTTCTAAAAACTTTCACATAAGAAACCTTGACCAATGGTGGCAAAATTTATCAACCATAGTCTTGCTAGTTAGTTGTCTGGGTATAAGTTTCTTTTGCTGAAGAAGATGCTCATATAGAATTTTGGAAAATATAATTATCCAATTTTAATGAATGTATTTAACACACCAATGCACTATATATGGTAATTATATAAGAGTGTGTATCTAAGGTCTTCCCAATAATATATCAAAGATGAATGTGGAAGGGATAACTGAAAAGATGGTAACCCCACATGCGGGACCACCCTATAAAGGCAAGTCAATCTTGCCAAAAAAATTATGGGAGGTTCATATAATGCTTTAACTTATCTAGTATAAGTATGTAAATCATGATGAGTATAACCCAAGTGAATAATTAAGATCACGCTTTAAAAATTTTCACTTTCACTATTATTAATCATAACACTATGTATGGGGTATTTGTTAAGGTATGCTCAAATGAATAAAGAATGAAGATCAGAGTCATCATCCTTAATTTCACTATCATCAAAGGAAATATAATGTATTTGAACAAAAATAGTTATATGTCATGTATAAGTGTCAATAATCCCATCTAGTGGGTGCCCATAATGTGATGGAGGAGGATGTGCATTATATATCATTTGTACTTTTGGTTCCTTCTTAAAATGATCTTGAAAATAACTGTTAAATATTTTTTATTTATGGTGATCACGAGGTTGTGATATCGATTCCTTTATAGGATCATCAAATATATGTTTTTGGTCATAGATAGGATCTTAGATCTTATGTTTTAAGGTAATTTATCTACTTATATAATGTTTTAGTCCTTGAAGATAATCACAATAAGCATTCACATCATATCCTTTGGGTAGAGTTTGACTCATATCTACTTCGATAGGATGAGGGAAAGCTATAAACTGACACTCTAATAACTTTAGGATTAATGAATTTGGGGACTCAGGTAAATGTGATAATTGTCTCCTTTTTGCATTGGATAAGACAAGTTAATTAAGTTGTTTAAAATTGTGTTAACCATGGTGGTTGTTTCCATTGTAGATGTGTAGTCCCTATGACTATTATGGAAAGAGGAATAAATAAGGAATCTTTGTTCAATTAAATACTCTTTCATTTGAATTCTAGTGAGGAATGAATGAGGGTTGATCATGTATTTATATCAATCTTTTTGGTGTAATAACTCACATTAAAGCACTTAAGCCAACCATTAGGATACATTTCATTTAATAATTGGATGACTTTAGGGTACTAGACACTTATGTCAAGATAAAACAATAGCATCAATGTTACTGTCTATCTCAGACATGAGTGTTTAGGGTAAAAAATAATAGGTATAAGTTTAGATATTGATTGAAGATACATGTGAGCAAATTAGAGATTTTTTATTATTAACTATCGATTGAATTTTTATTTTTTTGACATATTACCATTTTGGCCATTTTTTAGAGAATCATTATAGTGGGATGAGTACTATATGCTAAATATTTACAAAGGCAATAGCTATAGCAAAGGATTTTTGAGATATAAAAGATTATGCAAGAGACTTTGTATATAGGTAAGCATTAAATGTGTCATTTTGAAAAGGTTGATTGGTGTGATGGAAACAATACCATGCAAAAGAATAAATTGTATATGTTCCAATGTAAATCATAGAGAGTGATTTTGATATGTATTAATCTAGATATCATGTGTGCAATTTTAAGAGGAATTAGTTATATAGTTTTTAATTTTGAAAATAAAATTCAGCACATACAAATAGGTTGGATAAAAATAAAATTTAATTCATTTATATATTGATAAATTATTATTTTTAAGATCTAAGAGAGATAAAATACACAAAGGAGAGAGCTTAGGCTTACCAAATTTGAGCATGTTGAATCCATATTATAGCTTGAGGACATGTTTCCCCTAGTATACTAAAAAAATATATTTTTTGACATATGTAAATTTTGAAATTTTATCCATTTTATGTATTTTAATTTTTTTTCATGATTTGCCAATTGTGTCCTATCGACAATGGTCTTGTCTAGACCCTTGCCATAGTTTTCCAGGATGTGTAAAAATTTGTTTGATTGACTATGATCCTATCTTCAAAATTTTCATGAGAAGGTTGATACTTTAGTAACTATTATGTCATAATTTTGTTGACTATATTTTGTATTAGATTGCTAATTTGTGTTTTATGTATTTTTTGCTTACAAATTGATATACAGGCTTGAAAGTTTAGACATGGTTATATGATGGAGACCATAAGATGCTACCATTTATATAATATAATAAAGATACACTTGATGTGATTTGGCATGGCCATTTTAGGTGGTTTTCACTGATGGCTTATGATATGCACATGATGTTACCCTTGGTCAAGCACTTGGACTCAGACACTTGCACTTTCTAGCTTTTGATGAGGGAAATGACAATGACTTTGGAGGATGTGTGGAGAATTTTTTAATTTATAGTTGTTGGGAGATAAGTGACTTTATAAGGTGGTGATTGGAAAAAACATATAGTTTAGTCACACTTATCTATGATTGATCACACTTGGGGTGCTCATTATGGCCCCAATGATACCACTATTTTATTGTCAAAGATTGTACTAGCAAATGTTTCATAATTTCTAAAGTTTGTCTATGAATATTTGCCTTCATTAATTGAAATATATGGTGGTGGCATGTACATTTCATATTAGATGCACTAATTAATATGATATATAGAGGACCATGACATGAGGTACTCTTGGGGTTGTACCATAGTAGCCTATTTATACAGACTCACTTAAGAAGAGTTTGGAGGAGGATTGGGCTTGGTCACACCCATTAGATTTTTGGGATTACATACACATTATGGTGATACATCATTTAGGGATTCCTCAAGGTGGAAGGGCTCATCCAAATATGTATGCTAAGAGGTGGGTGAGTACAACCCGTGTTGTAAGGGGTGGATAAAGGAGTATTTTTAGATAATCAAATGATTATTTATGTTTGATATTATGTGGAAAAAATATAGGGGTTTTATAAGGTGGATAGATGATGCGGTATAAAATAGGTGGATTTTAGTGAGTTTTTTGATACATTACCCATGGCTTGATGTGTATGAGTGCTTCCAGTTTGAGTGTGTGACATGATAGTTTGATATTAGACAAGATGTGCTATTGACACCTTATGTTTTGAGATGATTTATGAGGGTGACACTATGCAAGGGGGATAGGGGTCTACCTAATTCTATTGACATGGATCCTATTCCATTATTAAATTTGGATCCTATGAGCTAGAAACTAGATGTAAATGATGTTGGTTATACACCACTATATATTAGTTTTGTTTTGTTATTTTATCTCTTTTCAGGTATATTAAAGACATTAAAACATTTGAAAACCTTCAAGGACATAAAAAAATACCACCATATCAAATTTTAAGAGATTTAATTTAATAAAAATCAATATATATATTTTTTGGTGTTTCAGAGCTTGCACAATTTCATTTCTAAATGTCTATATGTCTGAGTTTTATCATTTTATTGAGTTTTATAAGGCCTAAAGACATTTTTTTTTTAATCATCATATGAAATATACTCTATAACCATTAAAACCATTGGATATGCTCAAAAAAATACTTAAACCTCTCAAAAAATGCCTTTTCTAACGATCTCTCTTGCTTGTTTGAAACCCTGCAACTTGTACCTTTACAAATTTTCATTATTTGCCTTAAAATTTTGATTTAAGAATGTGTAATAAGGTTATTTATTCCCCATTATAGCTTTAAAAAATTTCATTTGCAACAAATAACTCAAAAAAGCAATCACATCTATTAAAATTGAGTTATTAAGGTTTAAGAAGGGTTTTAGAGCACCTTTTCTTTCTTAATGATTATTCATAAAGTTAAATCCGTATAACCCAAAAAAAATGCACATAATATTTAGGGAATATAGAAACAAATATTACTCTAGAACCATTCAAAACAACTCTTATTTTCTTTCATAAAATGATAATTTTAAAATTTCCCTTACTAGCTTGCTAAAAAAATAGAAGAAACCTCTGCAAAAAATTAGAATTATGAGCTATTCTTGATCATGGTTTTGGATTGATGAAGGTTATATGATGTTTTTGAGACATTTTTAAATCTTAAATCCATGATTGGAGTCTTCCTAAAAACCTACACATAAGAAACTTGACCAATGGTGGAAAAATTTGTCAACATTCTTGGTGACTTTGCTAGGATGTTTGCTTGTTAAATACTACGATATGGAGTCATGAAAATATCATCAAATATGAAATACATAATATTTTAAAAATTTTATTGATTAATGAAACTTTTTATCTTGCATGTCTTAATCTCAATCTCAATCTCTCTAAGTGCATGTCTTAAAGGATGCACCAAGAAAGGGGTGGGCAGACCATTGGTGCTTCGTAAGATTATTGTCCCTTTTGACACTTACCATATACACACTCATATCCTGAAAACATTAACTCTAAGCCTATTATTATTAGCCTTAAATATTTTAATAATTTTCATCTTTCCATCCTCCTTTTCTTACCTTAAATACCTTTTGGCCAGTCATCTTTACTAGGTCGATTGGGTCGATCCTATATAGTTTAGGGGTATTTTTCACTTTTTGGGTTTGTTAGCCTTTCGGCCAACCTAGTTTAGACCTAGTGAATTTTCCTCAAAAACATATAGGGTCAATTGGGTTGACCTTGTACAACTGACATTTCTAAGAGGATTTAAGGCAAGATTTGCCTACATATACAAGTTCATTTCTAACCATTTGTAATAAGAGAAGCGAAGAAGAATAAGTGTGAATGAACATCTAATTATTGACTATTCTACTTGAGGAATAAAACTTAGGGTTCCATACTTTATTTGTAGATATGGATATTATCTTATGGATAAGTCTTTTGGATATATAGATAGGTTATGTAGTCTAGAGCTAATTTGTCTTTGTTATTCTTACATACCACAACAATATCTTGTGAAGCACCTTGGCCAAGGGAGAGATTGAGGCTCGATGGGTTCATCTTCAAGGTAAGTATTACTAACTTTATTTCTCCTTTGTAAGAGTAGATAGATAATGTAGTTGTGCTTCTTTCTTCTATATAATAATATTATATATACATTGACTTGAGTATGTGTCTTCTATGCATGCTTAGTTGAGTATATTTTGTTTCTAACCCCCACTTTTTGCCACAAGATTTGGTGTGTACTAGATTAGATTTACATGTTATTAGAATAGATTGAACATTAAACCTAAGACTCTTTTAGGGTTGCTACATGATTGTGTTAGACTATAGGCTTTGGAACCCTTCCTAGCATGGTTTATTATGAAAAGTGATCCCTTAATCAGGTCTAGTGTATCCCTATATTGGTCATGCTACTGCTTAACAAATGTATTCCCAATTAGAAGTGTAGGTATGCTCTATATTCTTCAAGCCAGGATTGATTTATAGACATCATGCATTTTTGATTGCATACATTTTAGTGAACCCAATATGAACTAACCCTTACAAGATTTGTTCATTTTATTTAATTTATTTGATTATTTTATCATACATCTATCATACTAGATCAACTCTATCAACCTAATATCTAACTTATGTGCACAAGTTTTTAGGTATAGGCTACTAGATCGATCCTGTTGACTCAGTACAAATTTTTAGATTTTTAGACATCCATTCTAGACTAATAGGTAACCCAGTCTACTTTGTACATTTTAGGCAATCAACAACAAGTTTTTGTAAAGCTTGATCAACCCAATTGACCCAATTAGCAAAATTTGCAAGAATAAATCAAGGTTCTTGAACATCAATCTTCATTCTCTGCATCTTTATATCTCTCTATCTCTTTCTTTACAATCTTTATTTTCATAATTTTTAGTATTTAAAACTACCCTTGCACAGTTAACTGAATCGACACGACTAACCCAGTTTTGTGTGCTATCTGGATAACTAGGTTGACACTACCAACCCTATTCATTTTTAGACCTTGATTTCATAGTACAGGTTCAAACCTGTTGACTCTATTATGTATTTTGTGCATACATTTTTGACCATATCAATATTTTACCTTGTTTCAAAGTTGGAATTAACATTATATGTTAGTAATTAGTTCACACTTTCTTTTCATGTTGCTTGGATGCTTAAAATAGATTGCATAGTTTAATTAGGTGGTTTTCAATTAATCATTTAGTCTAATATTTTCTATTTTATGTACACATATCCAAATCATATAATCTAAATAAGTATTTTAACATTTATCTATCAAAGGCCAACCTACTTGGATTTCATCACTAAGGGGGAAGCTGACTTGATACTCTAGTTAAGTATAAAAAATGGTTAATGGTATATTCTAGCTAAGCACCCAACACCCTTATTGTTACGATCTGTGAAGTGATGGGGTAGACCCCAATACCAAGTTTGTATCATTGCCAATACATTCCCTTTCAGCTCAAACCCTTAGATTTATATTCTAGTTTCTTATTTATAGCCAACTTCCCATCACATTTTAAATCATATCTTAATAATCTAATTAACATTTAGGTTGACCAATTAGTTATATCTTTAATTTCTAAGTTGATTGTTTGATCTTTTCCCAATTATATTTTGTATTGAAAAAACTTCCATTAGCCAATGTTGGTGTAAGGTTTTATTCTGTGTGATTCAATTAGATTGGCCAACACTAATCCAATTGATTATTTGTTTCCTTCCTATCATTTATTTTCAAATTACCTGTAAAATTTTCCTTGTTTAAATTCACAAATTTGTCATCAATTTCTAATTTTTCCTCTCTATTATATTAGGTTGACCCAGTGAACCCTGTACCTTTTCCAACCTCTATTCACTATACTGGATCGACCTAGTCAACCATGTACATTTTATAGACCCTATTTAATATTTTTCTAATCCATGTTTACTATACTGGATCGACCCAATTAACTTTGTACAATTTATAGACCCTATTTTTGTGCTAGGTTGACCTAGTCAACCCTATACTATTTCTATCATTCCCTATTTTCTTGCTTTCTCATCTTTCTTTATTGCCCTTCATCATAGACTTTCTATTTGATGACAATTCTAAATTGTAGTCAGTAGACATGATGAATTTTATCAGCCCTCATAGGGTCTCCCATAAATAGAGTAGGGCTCCTCTCTTGGATGCTAGTAATGTTCATATTGACACTCACACAATGAACTATAGGACCTCTCCTAATACCTCTTCATATCATAATCCTCTCTTCTCATTATAAGACCAACCCAAATTAGAGTATATCCCTAAAATGCTCTTCTTTTCTCTAAATTTCCTCAACATTAAGGAAAGGATCCTTCTACCATTTATAATCTTATGATTAGTGTTCAAGTTGAAGAGCCTCATTCACCTACTTCTACATTCTCAACTAGATTTGGGGGTACCACTTTCTTTGACTCTCAACCTCTTCCTTCGATTATGATCCCTTCTCATACTATGACCTCTTCTTCTCTTACTTCTTCCACCTTCATGCCTAGTATATCCAATAACATGGCAAGTTCTACATCTAGTGGGCCTCTCATAAGATCCATTACCCTTAATACATTCACTAGTGCTTCATTTTCTACCCAAGGTAATAATTATACTAGTGCTTCTTCTTCTCAAGCATTCACTAGTCCATCTTTTGATACACAAGCAAATTTTGACACTAACGCCTCACATTCTCATAGTTCCTCTCAAGTTCCTATTTACACCAATAGTGGTACCCAAGCCACTAATACCAACTCTAATGCTTCTAATAATGATAATCAAACACATTAATTATTATTACAAACACTTACTAAAATGAATAACTTTCAAGCTCATAACACAAATCAAATGATGAGAATTCAAAACCACATTCTTCATCTTCAATCTCATCCTCAACCAATAACTTGGGGTACACATAACCAAAATGTTTCCCCTCCATCTCTTCAAGATTCTCAAGGCAATCTAATTCCTCAACCTCCTTTGATTAACAAAACCATTAAACATCTCCAAAATGAACCTCTCACTACTCAAATTTCTAACATTGATATTAGAAGTATCACACCTATAATTTCTTATAATGGATCAACCGATCCCACCCTTCATCTTAAAATATTTAGAAATATTTATAAGGATTGGGTCAAATTGAACACCTTTGTTGCTACCAAACTCTTAGCCAAATTTTTCATAAGTGATGCCTTGGATTGGTACAACCAACTTAGAACTCATTTCATTTCTAGTTTGGAGGATTTAGTGAATGCTTTAGTCCAAGAGTTTCAAACTAGTGATCTTACTGAAAACACTTTGGCCCACTTCATAAATTGCAAACAAATTGAAAATGAAACTACTCAAGCCTTTGTTAAAAGGTGGAAAAATTTGTCAAAAAAATGTGAACATAACTTGGCTAATGATAATCTTTTCCATCTCTTTACTAATGCCCTTTTCCTAAACTTCAATATCAGGTCTACACTCTCTCTCTCCATGTACATTGGAGGAGGCTAGTGACCAAGCTAAATGACAAGATTTACTTATGCATCAATTCAAGCCACCCCAACCTTCTGTGGGTCCTCATCTCTTAGAGAATAAAAATCACAATGTTACCAATGATGGTGTTACAGATTCTTATGACACCATTCACAATGTTCAAGCTATCATTCCTACCCCTTCATCGGAACTAGCTCCCCCTTCTCAATAATATACCAATCCTCACTTATCTTCACCAAACAACATTAATGTTCACAAACCACTATCCTCAACTGAATTCCTTAAGTGTCTACCCAGGCCTCTTTCATAAGATCTTGACCCTACCTATCCTATGAAATCTTGGTATGATCCTAAAAAGTTTTGTTGGTTTCACGCTAGTTGGGGTCATTCTCATAAAACTTGTAGATAACTTCATAATTTAGCTATGTATTTTCTTCTTGGTCCTAATTTTGATCATAATTTTATCATTATAAAGTGTCAACAAGCTTATGAAATTTCTTTTAAGGATTATAAATCACATGATAAAACTCAAGCCTAAAATCAAGCAAATGCTCATTTAGATATCTATAAAGACCCTCTTCCTAATCATCAACCTATTCAAGGAAATCAAGAAAAAGCCACCCCTTCCACCAATAATGTAGAAAGTCTTATTGAACCCACTTCCAAAGAGAATGTGGTTATCATGACTAATATGCAAAGGGTGGTTACTTTTATTGATTTTCAACCTATCTACACTCCATCTAGAATATATTACGTTATCCAAGATTTTTCTCCAACTCATTTAAATGAGCTGGGTCAAGATGACCTTATTACTTTTGATGATCCAATTTTTTATTGTCCTTTGGATAACACTTCCCATTCTATTTCAACCACTCTTTCATCATCTTCTAACAATAATGATACTCAAATTTCTATTTATACTTCTTCCAATTATCAAAATCAACTTGAACCAACTACTTCATCATCTCAACATGATTTATAACCTTGTTCTAAATCTTCTTCTTCCTATCAAAAAAATTCCAATGTACTTCAGCTCCTCCTTTAGAAGACCTCCTTAATCATTACACACCTATATCTAACAACCTTATTATGGGTTATATGAGTGGGATCCCATTGTAGAGCTTATTAATATCCCATCCCAAATTCCATTTATTGAGATTATGATGACTTCTACATATCATATAAACTATCTTATGCAACTATTATTTAAGATGAATGTCCCTCATCCTCCCTTAGCAAGATGAGAAGCAACCTTATCCAGATCTGAGGATAGTATATTATAACAATGTGAAGAAATGTCTATCAATGTTGATGAAACTATTAACACTTATCTTTCCTTAGAGTTTCCTTTAGATTCTATGATTCTCGACAAAATTTTGCTTCATGCAGATGATCCTCCCTTATTCATTAGTGTTCAAATAGGTGATATCCAAGTTAAGCATGCATTGATTGATGAGGGTTTCAACATTTGTATTACCTCTCTTGACTTTATTAAGACCCTTGGATATTCATAATGTAACCTCAAGTCTACAAATGACACCTTCCAAAGATATGATAGAAGGTAAATGCCTCTTTTAGGTTGTGTGTGGTTTCCCATTACTATCCCACCTACCACCATTCATGTGAAGGTGACAATCTTTAACTTTTACCTTTCTTATAACATCTTTCTTGGTAGGCCATGGACTCACTGCACGAGAGCTTTTGCTTCTTCCACCTACCAATGCATTCAATTCTCTCATAATGAAGCCATTTATAGGATTTAGGGTGACATTAACCCTTGGAATTTTTAACAATTCCAAGACTGAGGTATCTTCAAGATTCCTAATCTTTAACCTTTGCCCAACATTCCATTCCTTGAGTATTAGTGTCTTAATTTTCCCATTAATTAAATCTAAGGTTATAATGGGAATCTCAAACTCATTGGGAGCATTCTTCCTAAACCTTTAGATTTTGATGATGATGAGCCCGATGAGATTAACCTAAAGATTAAAACTTTTGATCTCTCACCTCATCTCATCTTCTACCTTCCTATTTCCTTGCAGCCTTATTCTCATAAGCCTCCTTGTGATGATATTCCCATAGTCTTAACCAAGACTCAACATTCTATTCACCACACTTCCTTAGATGACAAGGTCATCCCTACTTGTGTTAGTGATCTTCACACCCTAGATTGTGATGATGGTTATTCCTTAGATGATCCACTCTTAGGTGTTCTTGTCTAGCCCTATGATGCCAATATTATCCGTTATCATTCTACTTTACTTGAATATTTTTGTGTATCTTCCCATATTATTTCATTTATAATTCCTAATTTTAATATTTTCACTCTTTATTATAGGGTAGAGATGGTGCCAACACCTCTAATTTATGAGTAACCTCATAGGATTATGCTCATGGGTCATGCTATGATTGGGCCTCACCATTTTTCTAGGTTACTTGATCATTATAGCTAGTTTATTCTTGAGATTAGTGTGACCCTTATTAGACCTTTTGTAGATCTTAATCCTCCCTCAGTAGATCCCTTATCGAAGCCCATTCCCACTCTTGCTATAGTTGAGCCCCTTCTTATTCCTATTATAGTTGAGCATATTCCTGATCTTATTATTGTGGAGCCTACCCTTTATTCTCATCCCATTACTCCTTTAATTAAGACTAGTTCCATTCCTCATCCATTGCCACCTTCCTTGGTGATGGTTTGCTTCCCTTACCTAAGATGGCTCCTCTACCCACCAAATGGGCTGACGAGTGTTCTACAACTTCTTCCACTCTTATTATACCTCCTTCTATGAGTGCTTCTCCTAAGACCACTCACAAGTGTATCTATTACTTCCATGGGATAAATAATCATTCTTCTACCCATTGTCACAAGTTGCAATAATATATTGATATTTTGCATCCTTCCTCTCCTACCTCAAACAAAGCCACACCTCCACTAAAGGTTTTACCTAAATATATACCTAAGAATGGTGAGGTATATTATTTTTCACACCAATATGATACCCATCACACCAATCATTGTTGCATCCTTCAATAACACCTTAAGGACCACCTTGTAGCTATTCATGAACCTTCTTTTATCCCTCCCATAGGTCATTCCTACAAGAAGGCTCCTCCTTCTTCTCCCATGGCTCTACCTCTAGTGGTTCCATCTCTTCTTGTGGTCCCTTTGTCACGTTTTATGCCTCCAATTGGGATTCCTTCACCTATGGACCTTCCTTCACTTGTGGATCCTTCTCCACCTATGAGTCCCTCACTCATGGATACTTCTCCACTAATGATTCTTGCATTTTTCGTAGAGCCTAATCCTAGACATTATCCCAAGCATACCTTGCCCAAATTACTTCCTTGGCATGATCTTTTGAGCATTACTAATTTTTTAGTTGAGGAGATTAGAAGAGAAGTATTTTCTTAGTTTTTAGTGAAGGTTGATGAGACATTACCAATAATTCGTATCCAGCTTCACAGAGACTTATCTGATGTCTTAGATAATGTGTGTGTGCATATTATCATTATCTATGAGCACATGTATTGTGCCTTTACATTTACATTTTGATTGGATGTGTGATCTAATTTTATTTTTATCTATCTTTTATATCATTTAACATTGTGTCAAATTCATATTTTTCTTATATGGTGATTCTTTACTTTTTGATACTATATCTTGCTTATTTTTGTCATTTACATTTGCATATAATTGGTTTTATTTATCATTTCTCTCTCTTTCTTTGTTAAGTTTTTATTAAAACTCTCTTCTTGTGTTTTCATGATTGTTTGCTTTCTTAACTCTATTTTCAAAAATAATTATCATTGTGACTTGGTTATACAATCCCTATTCCCTTTGGTCCTTATCTCCTTTTATCATGTGATCAGTTAGCCAACAATGCATCTCATTATACTTTCCTTTTACTATTCCACTTTGGATCTCCTTTTTCCCTTCTTCCTTTTTCACAAACTAATCATATACATAGTCGAGACTTGAGATCACATGATAGTTCATTACTAAGCCTAAGTGTCCTAGTCAATATTTGTCTTAGGTTACTTAGCTTCCTTTATCCTTAACCTAAAGCTCATTCATGTGTATCACTACATCTCTCATGATTGGTCATTGCAAATCTGTCTGGAGGAGAAATCTTCAAAAGCCATAAAAAAGTTAAAAGCCAAATCATTTAAACAAAAGGAAATGATATAAAAGGCAACAACATTCTTAAAAAGTCAAATCACACTAAAAGACGTGACTCAATGTACATCTCCTTCTTATAGTCAAAACTCAAACTCCATAGTTGGCCTCATGGTAGAGATGAGGTCTTTTGGAGTACAGTAGGCCAGTAGATTAGAAGAGAAGAATAAAAAATATTTTAGTGATACCTACTTTCTCACATAAGTATGCAATATTTACAATATATTAATGGCTCTGTAAGGGGTCGTAAGGAACATGGAACATGTTGTGGGAAGGTAGGTCTATTTTAGTTTTCTTATACCAATCTAGCTTCATGAGTTTATCTTTATAGCATAGTTATTTTCTTGCAAATCTTTGTGTCTATAGCGAACATGTTTCCTTTGTACATTGATGGTCACTAGTCACTTAGTATCTTATCATGTCCTTAGTATGCCTCTTATCTCCTAAGGTATTCTCATAAGATACCTAAGTATTGATTTTTACACTCCCCTTTTCATTCCCTATATCCCTCATATTTCCTCTTGAGAAATATTGTTTTGTCTACTGATCACTTCCCTCGAGATTTAATTTGTGAGTTGCATTGTAAGACTACAGATAAGACCCAACCATCTTCACAAATTACCATATTTTTTCTTCCTATTACCCAATTCCTTTATTACCTGATTATCCCAAATTTTCCACCCTAGTGGTGTTCTCTTTGTAAGTTTTAGTGTAAGACCATCAATAGGACCCAACATTCCTCATTAAAATTTCAATAATACAAGTCACAAAAAAAATTATATGTGTCAAATATGAGATAAGATGTGATTGATTATGAAGTTACACATCATTGACATGATTTCCAACTTGATTTAGTATGTTTTATGCTTACTTCATTTCTCTTTCTCTTTTATCTTCTTATTTTTCAATTTTATGTAAGAATACAACCATTTCTTGAAATTTCATACTTCCTAGCTTGAATTAGTGTGATCAATTTAAGACCCATCTTTTGACAATTTTTTTTTCTCTTATACTTCCCAATGTGATATAGTATGATTGATTGACTTAATTAATTTATTTTTATACCATTTATGGCCTTTTCATACCTTGAATTTTATTAAATTTTTTTCATACTTCCTAATGTGATTTAGTATTATTTTACTTATTTTAATTTGATACAAAAATATTTCACTTTGGTTTGAGACAAAATTCCTTTTTACTATCCCTTAGCTCTTTATACTTGGTCATTTTCTTATTATTACACATTTCCCAACTTAAAATAGTGTGTAGTACATTTTTTTATTGATTATATTTTACCAAATCCTTTTTGCCTATGCCTTTTTAACCTTGCATGAGAAAAGAAACCACATCTCATATATTTCCTATAACATATATAATAAAGTTAAATACATGTGCTAGAAAAAATATATTCAAAGCATCCACAACCATGCTCATAATAATGACAAAATACACAACCAATAACAATATGCCAAAATGATACATCATATATACATATCATGAGTTTTAAATATATATATATATATATACATCTCATGAGTTTTAAATACAAAAAGTACTACCATATATATATAATGCTCTAGCTCTATGGTTGGGCCCCATCCTATCTATCTCGTGGTCTAGCCACACTACCTACTGAGGCATTGGTTTGAATCCTCTAAATAACATGCTATAAGGAGACCATTTAAGATCTCAATCCCTTTACCTATCACTATAGATATGTTATCTGCACTTAAGCCTATGTCAATTGGGTCTACATCACCATATGTGCTTGTGTTATCTACATTACTATAGCCAAATGTGTAGCTTTCTCTTTTGCTAGGGCCTATCATACCCATATCTCACCTGCACCCATCTTTATTAGTGGTTACATATTCTCCCTCTATGCTTGTATCTACCTCACTACCTCCCCTGCTAATTTAAACCAACTTGCTTGAGCTAAAGCAAATGGTAAACTAGGGTCCTCTAATGTAGTAGGGTCATACAACTATAGAGTCTCATCCAAGATGTCATGAAGTAATCCCCTCATAAGGGACCCCCATCTCTCCTCCTCATCCTCAATTATGCCTACAAAATCACACCTAGATAGATATTAAATCACTATCATATCTCATAATATCTATCTACCTCTAGTCTATATTTCAAAATGAAAAACTTAAGCAATAAATTAATCATCTTTTACCTGTCTATGTCTCGACCACTATGGTCTCACCATCTACATGACCACATAACATAGTCTATCCATATGAATGACATCCTAAAACCTCCTTTGTAGGTCACCTCCTCAGCTCAAATCTAACTATTATGGCTCACATTCACCTCAACATGCACTTGAGTGGCCTCTCTATCATCTAGCTCTCCTCTAGCTCACTTGCTAGGTCCTAAGGGATGGTGATAGTCTCCACTCTCTTTTCCTCCTACCTTCATCGATGTTGTGTCCTTAGTGGTCATAACTCATCTCACTATGGAGATGGTGGTATCTCTAGTGATACTTCTTTCACATCCCACTCCTCTTGATCTATTCCCTATCATGCTTGCCTAGTCTATGGCCACAAATGATATGATCTAAGTGTCAGCCTCATCACTAGTGGCCCTAGTCCCTTCCTCCCCTAAAAATCTCTCACATGTTGAGCCCACTATTCAAGCATCAATATCAATGTTATTAGATGAGGTAATCCCATCTATCTTAACACCTATGCCATCATATGTGACTCTCTGCACCAAGTATAATGTCCAATAATCTTTATCATCATTGTAGTTGGTATAACTATGTACTAGCTCAACCATGTAGTCATTATGTCTCCATATGGCTACCACACTATGTATACATGTCTCACAATATACAATGATGGCACATGGGGCATGACCTACACTACTTGGTCCTCTCTCCATCTTCATACTTGAGGTGACCTATCATCAACTGCATGGGGCAACCTAGCCGACCGATAGATGGGAAACCTCTCATAGATCCAAGCTATCAATAATATGATTGATCTTATATATTTTTACCCTCTAACCATAAACTCATACAAATCATGTATGAGATGGATCCAAATGATAGACCCTAGATCATATAATATTATCTCCTCTAAAATCCTCCTATTCAAGGCTACCACAAATAATGGTACCTTGCCATCTAACTTATGACACAACACTCATTATGTCACAAGTCCTATCACAACATTTTAGATATCCAAAATATATGATGCATAAACATCAAACATGCTAACTCACCTACCTCCTAATATCATATCCAAGCCTATAACCCACATGGCTAAGGCTTTCCTATTCTCTAGGCTAGTTGGTATGCCTATAATCACTGGTGTTCCTATCACCAGTAGCCATAAGATGGCATGCACATCCTCTAGTGTGATAGGTACCTCTACCACATCTCCATCCACCTTCTATCTAAAGGTATTATTCAATCATTTCCAACATTTAAGGAACATGACTAATAGATCTGAGCTTAGGGGAATCCTACACATGTCAACTATCTCTCTTAGGCCTACAACTACTAGCTTAGCTATATCACCTATGGTTAAATTATCTAATATATCTTGTATCTAAGACATGTCTACCAATCTCCAAAACTAGGGTCATCTCTACAACCAAGAAAACAACAAAAGATGTATTAGATCCTCCCTACCATGTATAGTCAAAATACATTCTTTTTACAATTTTAATAAAAAAACAAGCTTAAATTGATTTAATTCATTCATTATTACCTATTTTTATCCTACTCAATCTTTTTTGCCCTTACTTGGTCATTTTGGGCCATTCTAGCCTTCTTTTGGCATTTTACACACATTTTCATACAATTCTAGTTCTTTGATCAAATTAGTTTGACTAAAATTTCCTTATGTTTGATTTGGTTGACTTAAAAATCTAAGTCAACCCTCTTATTTTCCTCTCTCTAGTACTACATTTTCATTTTGGAATTTTTAGATTAGTTGAAAAACTATACTAGGTCAACAGTTTGCAAAACCTATTGGGTTGACACACACCTATTGGGTTGGTAGTGTGGATTTTGACTATTTTTAGCCTACTAGGTCAACTAGATCGACCTAGTTGTTTTTGGCTACTAACCCCTTACATTTTCCTTAAAAAATGATTTTTTATCATTTTATTCCTAAATCCTTCAAACCTATTTGCCTAATTAGGTTTTGCTACCTATAAAATCTAATATGGCTTTATTTTGACATCTAGAAATGTTAAAATAATTTTTTTCTAAAAATAAACTAAATTCAATAAAACACTTAAAAATTGGCTTAAGATTCATAGTTGCATACTGGTAGTGCAGCTGTTATCACTCTTGGAGCCCCTTTTTGTCGAGCCTATCATCCCCTCACCATCCTATCTCGTCTGGTCTCTGGAGCTCTTTTTCCTTTCTTTTATAAGTCAAAATAACCAAATGACTTCTCTTTCCCCTATTTAAAAACACTTTTCAAAATTCAAATTCTTCAATTATTTTTTTGCAAATTCCTTGTTTTATCTATATCTTTGTTTTTACTCATCCATTTTCAAAATTGTAAAATACATTAGATTCATGATGATGTAGAGAATCTTTTCCACTATCATATGCCTAATTTCCAAAAAAATTGACTTTTGACTATTTTTTGCACCAACTTTTACATGTTTATCTAGTGTTCTTCACATTAGATGACTTCACATTTCTTGTAGTCTACTTATTTATCTACAACACTAATGTAAGTAAAGGCATGTGTTTTTCAATTTTGTCCTTTCTTTTATCTTATTTACTACTTATTACACTTTACTTAACATCAAAATTATGTGTTAGCATGTTCTATTTCAAAGCACCATTCCGTATTGCACTTACATGACATGTGATGAGCTTCGAGTGGAGCATATGTATACACATAATATTTTCAAACTTTTATTGATTACTAACACTTTATATCTTGTAGGAACTTGTCAAGTCTCAATCTCTCTGAGTGCATGCCTTAAAGGATGCACCAGGAAAGGGGTGGGTAGACCATTGGTGCTTCATAATATTATTTTCCCTTTTTCCACTTGCCATCTACACACTTATCTCCTAAAAACATTAACCCTAAGCTTATTCTTCTCATCCTTAACCATTCCAACCATTTTCCTCTTTTCATCCTCCTTTTCTTTCCTTAATTCCCTTTTGGATAGTTGATTGTACTAGGTTGAATAGGTCAACCTTGTATAGTTTAGAGGTATTTTTCACTTTTTGGGTTTGTTAGCCTTTCGACTGACCTAGTTTAGACCTAGTGAATTATCCTCAAAACATATAGGGTCAACTGTTCAACCCTGTATAGCCAACACTTCTAGGAGGATTTAGGGTAAGATCAAATTATATATATAAGTTCATTTCTAACCATTTGTAAGAAGAGAAATGAAGAAGAATAAGTACAAATGAACATCTACTTATTGACCATTATACTTGAGAAATAAATCTTAGGGTTCTATACTTTATTTGGAGATATGGATCTTGTCTTTTGGAGAAGTCTTTTGGATGCATAAATAGATTGTGTAGTCTATAAATGATTTGTCTTTGTTATCCTTACATACTACAACAATCTCTTGCGAAGCACCTTGGCCAAGGGAGAGATTAAGGCTCAACAGGTTCATCTTAAAGGTAAGTATTCCTAACTTTATTTTTCCTTTGTAAGAGTATATAGGTAAGGTAGTTTTGATTTTTTATTCCATGCATTGGAATTCCGTATACATTGACATGAGTATATGTCTTCCATGCATGCTTAGTTTAGTTTATTTTGTTTCTAACCCTAACTTTATGTCACAAGATTTGGTGTGCACTAGATTAGATTTAATTTTTTGTTATTATAATAGATTGAACATTAAACCTATGACTCTTTTAGGGTTGTTTCATGATTGTGTTAGATTGTAGGCTTTGGAACCCTTCTTAACATGGTGTATTATGATAAGTGATCCCTTAATTGGGTCTAACAGATCCCCATATTGGTCATGCTCTTGCTTAAAAAATGTATTCCCAATCAAAAGTGTAGATATGATTTATCTTCTTTGAGCCATGATTGATTTATAGGCATGATGCATCTCTAATTTCATACAAACCAATGGTGGTAAAATTTGTCAACATTCTTGGAAACTTTGTTGGGATGTTTGCTTGCTAAAAAATGGGATATAACATCATGAAAATATCATCAAATATGAAACTTAAAATGCCTTCAAGAAAAAAAAACTTATGTATAATCACTTAGGGATTTAAAAACTAAAACAACTACCAACTAAAAAAAATGTGTAAGATAACACTTAAAGGAAAGTGAAAATTAAACTACTATGTATAAAAAAGAAACTATCTTCAGTAACAATGCTTAAGATGAATCCCATTAACTAGTATTAGGAGCTCTTTACCATCCATCTTATCTAGTTAGAAGGTGTTGTAAGGCTTACATATTTAGATCATGTAAGGACCACTCCAAATTGATTCAAAAAATTTGTGCCTTCCTAGTTTTTCTCTATTCTAATCCCATTTGAGAACCAAGTCACCTTCCTTGAAGATCCTTGAAGATGATCTTCTATCAAATGTTTTATTTACTTATGATTGATGCATATCCATAGCTAAAATAGACTAATTTTCAAAGTTATTATAACTCCATAAATTTAACATATCTCACATCTATAGGCTCACTGTCCAACAATTTTAACTGATGCATTAGCTCCAAAATAGGGAGCTCAAGTGAGATTGGAAATCTAGCTTATCTCCTATACACTAGCTTATAGAGTGAATTGGAAATGTACCTTTTGAAAATGATCTTATCATCCCATAAAATATATTTTAACTTCAAATACCAAGTATTTTTATTATCTTCAATGGTTTTCCTAATGATCTTCAACAAGTTTTTGTTAGTAGACTCAACAAGGCCATTACCTTGTGGATAATAACTAGAAGAAGTGTTGAGATACACACCATTTAAGACAACACATTATATTATCTTAGCACCTAAAAATTCCATAGCATTGTCTAAAATTATAACATAAGGAACCTTGTGAGAAAATATTCATAGAAGTCTAAGACACTAGATTCATTTGCTTTGTTCAAAGCCACTACTTCTGTCCATCTAGTAAAGTAATCTATGGCTGTAGCAATCCACTTGCCACCCATACTAGAAGGTGGATTGATGAGACCAATGAATTATAAACCCCATTAGACAAAGGGATAATCTATTGAAATAGGTTGAAGATGTAAGGTAACAAGCTTTTTCCTTTCTTGCAAATAGTGCACACTTCTTGCACTTCTTTACCCAAGCATGGGAATCTCTAAATATGTTTGGCCAATAATATTGAACCCTCATGATTTGAAAGGATATTTTAATTGATTAAAAGTGGCCTCCACCTTGTCCATATGAAAATATCCAATTAATCTCTTAGCATGACTTGGTTCCATGCATCTTAACAACATGCCATTAACATCCTTTTTGAATAACACACCATCAACAACCTAAAAAGAAATAGATTATAGCCTAAAGTACCTTCTCTTTAAACCACTTAATTTTGGAAGATACATACCACTTTTAAGGTACTTTAACATATATTGAAACCAAATTTGTGAAGGTGTATGATTTACTACAATATATTCATCATTTAAGACCAAAACTACCTGTTTGTTTTTCTGTAAGTTTTGAGCCAAATACTCACACAACCTTTTGCCTCTAATCAACTTGATTACTTTTATTTCCATGCCATATTATATGAACCTTATTATCCATCCTTATCTCTTTTCAATTATGTCCTTATAGAATAAAAGCTCTTTGATGCTAGGATGAGAAACCATCATGTGGATCTTGTTGTTAGATATTAGGTGCCTAAACTTTTTGAGACATCTGATTAGTGCAAGCACATGTTTCTCAACAAATGTGTACCTTGTTTCATATTCTTGCAAGCCTTGAATAAAAAATGATATTGGCCACTCCAAACCATTTTGGTTTTGTGTGTCAATATTCCTAAAAGTGTATCAACATTGGTATATATATATATATATATACAACACAAAATCCTTGGAAAAATTAGGATTGATGAGAGTGGGAAAAGCAGTAATGGCTTACTTGATTTATTCAAAACTTTTCATACTTTCCTTGGTCCAAGTAAAATTCTTATTTTTATTGAGCATATCTATAATTCAAAAATTAGATATATACCTTATTATAAAATTAATCTTGCCAAATAAACTTTTCAATGCTTTATTATGCTTAGGTAAAGACAATACAAGAATATAATCTATTATTTCTAGATCACTACTCAAATCATGATTAGGAATAACATGGCTAAGGTGTTTACCTTCATGCACTAAAAAATGCACACTTATATGGGTTAAGTGACACCCCATATTTACTACATCTCTCAAATATCTCCCTAAGATGAAACGTGTGATCACTTGCATTCTTTAAAAAAATTATAACATCATCTAAATACACAAAAACAAACCTATTGATCAAACCTTAAAAGGCCACATCCATGGCTCTTTAGAATGTTACTCCTACATTGGACAACCCAATTAGTATTTTTTAGTATGAAAAGGTTCCCCACTTAGTGGTATATACTATTTTGAACTGATATTTTTCTTTCATAAGTATTTGGTTATACCCACTATAACCATCTAGCAATGAAAACCTTTTTGAACCAGCCACTAACTATAGTATTTGTTCCATTGATGGCAAGGAATAATGGTCCTTGAGTGAGACCTTATTCAAGTCACTAAAATACACACACAATATAATTATCCATTCTTATTTTTCATGAGAATAAGATTATCCACCCAAGTTGAATGCTTGATGGGAAATATGATAACTGATTCAATCAACTCGTGAAGCTCTGTTCTCATCAAAAGTTCCAATTTTGGGTTAATTGGACTTTGTCTTTGCCTCACTAATTTTTTTATCTTATTTTAATTCAATGGTGTGTTGAGACAATCTAGGTTAAAAACCCTTTAAATAACTATACTCCCATGAAAACACATCAAAAAATTCTCTACATAAATCAACAAAAGATTCTTTTTGAGCTTGAGAGCATATTTTACCAAGTTTGAGAGCTTTCCCATTGGCTATGTCAATGATTGAATAGTGTTCTTCTTTGGTAGATAAAGAATATTTCTCCCTTTTTACCTCATCATATCTACTAAAAATATTTTTAAGTGTGACCAAAACCTTGGGTAATTTGTTATACTTGAGGTAAACTATTTGATCACTATACTGCAATAAAAGTTTTCACTGATTTTTAGAAGAGAATTCACCCTCTTCTTATATAAAACAAATGACTTGATCATCATATTAAAAATCTTTCCAATTCACATTATTATCAAAAATATAGGTTATTACCATAATATTGATGTATGGTTAAGTTTTATCATTCTTTACATCATTTGGAATGTCAAACTAAGCTCTAATTGTAGCCAACATATCTGCATGTTTATTACTCTCTGGGCATTGTTTGTATGTCAAATACATCAAAGTCCTCAAAAAAATCCCATACCCTATATTTTTATGATTTTATAAATATATTTTTACACACATTCAATTGTCTTATTTGATGTACCACAAGCTCATTATTTCTAAATTCCTGTGATAGGTTAGCTCCCATATTATAGCCTATTGAAAACCATGAACTAAGGCCTCATATTCTGCTACATTGTTAGAGAATTTAAACTAAAATTTTATAGAAACATATAACCATTATTTGGAGGGTGAAATGAACATCATACCAGCCCTTGTACCATGTTTATTTTGTGAGCCATCAAAATAGAATTGCTATAAACCATCATTTAGCTCATCTTCTTTGTATACAGATGGAATTTATGCACCATCCTCATGTAAACAATAAACTCCAAGTCCTTCTTCCTCTATCATATTATGGGGATCATGATCATGAATATTAGTATCCCATTCATCAAGAAACAAATCATGTATGCCATAAATAGATGATTTTGCTTTAGCTTCACTAGCTTACTCTACTTCCTCTAAGATGACATAATTAGTATTAATAATACTAAATATGTATGGTTCTAGATGAAAATGAGAAATATAATCTGAATGAATTATAATTTTTTTTCCATATCTTGTTCTAAATATGTGGTATGTCTAATCAACTAAAAAATACCCATCTATCTTTGAAGTGAAGTCACATGATAAGCACATAAAAAAGTATAAAGGAAGATCCACCACCATCACATCTTGCTAAATGATTATATTTGGGCATGCATAAAGTGTTAATTTTAGATTCTTGATTATACACTCTATTTTTGTTGGATATCCATAAAATTTCAAAAACACCCTTAGTGTTTGGCTCATACACCAAACCCAACTTATCTACAGTTGGTTTTGACATAACTCTATTACTTGGTCCATTATCAACCATGCAATTATAAACTAGTGTGTTGTCAACAATCAAGGAAAGATAGAAAGGAGGTGTCTTAATTAGTTTATTATCATCTTTTTTGGCCTTTACCTCTTAATATACTTGTTATTATTCTTTATTCTCTTGCTGATATGAATTTTTTGAAACCACACTTTCCTTCTCTGATGGTTTTATAAACAAGCTAAGGCCTGAAACATCATGGATAAAGGTATCCTTTTGTCTTGGGATTGTTAATGAATCCCACATAATCATGCTGATGTTAGATTTCTTCATATTTTCTACTATGTTGAAGGAGGATCCTCTAATATTTGTTTTCACTTTTGGAGCAATAGGACACTCTTTTACCTAAGGCACTCGGTGAAGCTTACTTGCTTCAACATGCTAATTTTTTTGAGATAAAGGGGAAACAATATGATTATTAGTACCTTTATAAACCATATTAGGGACATTTAAATCATGACTTACCTATTAGATCTCATTTATAGCCCTTATCTTAGTTCTTGTAATGACTGCAATAAAGTTCTTTGATTTTCTAGGCTCACCAATCTAATTTACTACCACACGATCATCAAATTAGAAATTCATCAAGGTTATATTTGGTTGTACTTGTCCATGATTCATTTATTCTTGTTGTATCCTAAATTTATTGTGTTGGCCTTCTTGAATAAAATATTCCTCTTGTGTCATTGGAGGAATTGTCATATTCTATGATAATAAAGCTTGATTTTGCACATCATTGGTGTTATAATGATACCAACTTGAATCTTGCATCAAATTATTTTGTACTGGTATAAGGGCCTTGGTTGTGGAAGGAACATTGGGATTAATTGTAATATATGGTTTGGCTGGTGTAATAACTTTTTGAGCTTGGTATGGAGGTCTATTATCTCTAAATAATTGGTAGAGAGGTCTTTTCTCTCTATATGGTTGATATGTGGGCTGATTTGATGCTTGATATGGCCTATTAGCTTGATATTATTGCCTTTTCACCTGAACTAATTCATTACCAAAAGATTGCAACATACCTTTTAGTTCACCAAACTCACTAGATTGACTATGAGAAGCTTGAACTTGATCTTAGAGGGCTGGAATTGGGGCTAAAGATGGTCCTTGAGGAGGTAAAATATGCTGAAATTATAGAAAAATTGGCATTAGAGGCCTAGGTGTAAGTTTACCAGTTTGAATTAGGTTATTTTCATCTCTAATAACAACCTCATCGGCATCTGGGAGTGTCTTACCACCCATGGACTGAATCATAACTAAAATATTAGAATTTAAGGCTCTCAAAAAGAAAACATATTCAGGAGATAACCTTGTCATGGGAGGTATTATGTTCCATGTTTTTAAAATCTAAGATTGAAATTAGTCATAAATTCATGTGGTGCTCTCTTGATGGTAGTGAGCTGTCCACATGGGATAGATAGTCTAGTTTGTCTTCAAATTATTTATAGAATACTACACTTAAATCATCCCCAGAGGCAATTGAGTTTAAGGGAAGGTTCCCATACCATTACAATGCCTTTCCCTTGAAGTATGCAATAAATAAATAGATGGAACCATTATCATAGGTAACATGGTGGAATGAACACAAGTTGGCCACATCTTTTATATTCTCTATGGGTGTAGTTTGAACTTCAATTGTAAAATATGGTAGGATTTTGAGAGTTGAGGCTAAAATATCATCATATTGGACCAAATTGAGAGGGATTCTATCATTAAAAGGAACAAATACTTGATTCCTAGGGACAACCATATTGATAATAGGATTTGAAATTGAAGTGGTTTGCATAATAGGATGATTTGGTACTTGAAATAATTTTGTAGGATATGGACATGTTGTCAAAAACCTTATTCTTCTCCTAGAATGCTCAGATAATTTAATAAAATCAAATGGTGTAGCTCTAATTATAGACCTTATAGTGACTTTAGGTATGAAACTAGTGTTTGTTGTTACAAATGTATTTTTTCATCTTCAATTATGTCCTAGTGGGTGTGCTAGAAATTGTTATCACTTAGAAGTTCACCCTTGCAAGAATGTGTGCTTGTTCTCACTCTGTTGATACAATGGAAACTCTCTAAGGTGTGGGTAACCTTGTATTGGAGAGAATATCTAAATGAAGGGATGGGTCCCTTAGAGAGTATCCATTATATCAATAGGAGTGAGAATAATCACACATTATTGCAAGGGTGTACTTATAAGTGATAATAACTACTAAGGTTAATTCACCACACAAGGGTAAGAAATAAGCAATCCCCTTTATTAGGTGGCCAATAATTAATACACCATTACATCAGATACATATATTGGATTCTATAGAATGCCCATCTTCTACTACACATAATGATCAAATATCTATAACACCTCAAAATGTATATATTACTGCTATACCAAAGAAAAAAAATACTCAACGATGGGTTCCAAGAACCTCTACATATGTTATTCCTACTACTTTTATAGGACCAATAAGTCATATTTTACATATGCATAGCCCCATTGATACCATAATGACATATATTACACCTATACATGCTCCTCAATAGTGTAAATGGGGTATTACACTAGATTTATAGTGGGGAAATATCTATTACCATCCATTGGATGACATCATATGATGATCTTTCCTCTTCAAAAATATGAAAAAATCAAAACATCTAAAAATCTAAAAATATTTTTAGCATCTACATGGTATATTAGCTCTTTGGTATCTATGTGTTAGTGCCATATTTATGGATGACATGCTTAGTTACTTCTACATACATGTGTGTCATACTTCTACTTGAGTGTGATAAAGGCATACACAGATACATGATACATTCATATTTCAGATGTTGGGTCTTCTTTCTACTCATATCATGCAGACATGGGGGCATCCACTTCTTTGATCTTGATATACATAGTTTATATGATTTCATGATCACTCTACATTATCATGTTTGAGATTACATATATAATTACACATGAATTTTATACATGATTATATATTACAAGGGGTACCTGATATGCTATACACTTGATATCTTTTCATAACACATTTGATCTATGAGCTACTATGAAGTGTTTATGTTGGTTGCTTATAGTTTACTTTATGCACTTCCTCTAGTGTCTTGACTTGCTATTGTATTCCTTGTTTGAGAATTTGAATATGTTCTTTTGATTTCATTCCCCATGCCTATGTATGCTTTCATTAAAATTTTCATGTCATTATTTTTTGTATGGAGATTTCAATATGTCATTCTTAATTTTATGGACACTTGACTAAGTCATGTCCCTTTGATTGTGTGACATCTGAACATGCCCCTTGTTTGTTATGTCCTTAGACCATTTCCTTTTTAATTGATTTTGAGTGCTCTTGTGTGTTTGTTTGTTTGATTTTTGAGCTTGTACTATTGCTATCTACACATTGCCATGATTTTTATCATGCATCTTATGCCTACATGTGATCACATTGGTTGTATGCACTTCAATGATATATCTACCTAGACATGTTTCTTATATATGCTACACCATTACATTAATAGATTATACAGTTATCTTATCCTTTTGAGGTGAGGTAACTACAAGTTCCTATATTTACCTCACCTCAAAGGGGGGCATATTAGTGGGGGAATGATTTGAAAGCATGTTCTCTACATCTATTTAGTATTCAACACCCCTAGTTTACAGTGGGGGCATGTTTTGGAAATATGTTCTCCACATTGGTACTTATATCAATTTTAAGATTTGTCCATATACAGTGGAGGCATACTTTAGAAGCATATTCTTCACACTTACATAGTTTTCTTAATTAACCAAAGAACACAATTATATGATTCAAATTCATAGTTGTGGTAGAATTCTATATGTTGGTACTATTGTTATACATAGTTTTAACATGAGACACATCTAAGTCGAATATGATATGCAACATGTGCCTAATATTACAAAATTCAAATCACTTTCATATTCCAAAACTCTTTTATGGATTGTGACCACATCGTATACATTTTTGTATTAATAATCTACGGACTTTTACAGACTTTTATTGATCCAATATATTGTAGTAATTGGTTTTATTTTTGATATGGTTGAAATGATCAAATCACTCAATCTTGACAAGTTTTTAGGTTGGACTTGATCATCTATCTTTATGAGGTTATAAGTATCATTGGGTTTCATGGTTGAGCTAATCTCAACTCCAAGTGGTAACTCACTTTTGTTCCAATGTTGGGGGCATATGCCTTCTAATCTCTCTCTCTATCTCCTTGGATATATGCACTTTAAATATTTATCTATATTTGTCATAATATCAATTTTAGAACCTTACAATGATAGATATTTTGCAAAAAAAAATACCAAGAGGCAAGGTGGTTACATTGACACACATGTGTACTTCTAAACCTCATTATTTTAAATTAAATTTATTTCAAGTAATTTCAACCTAGATTATATGTATTGATTTTATACTATAATATATTCTTAGTTATAGGTCAGTAACCAACAAAGCACTCAATTTAGGCACACATAAATACAAGGTGTTTATAGACACCTTGCTATATATTTATTTCCTTTAAACTAGTAATTTTATTACTAGCTTTAGGGGGGATTGTAGACACTATTTTATGCTTATATATCACCTTAGTCTTATACACTTGGAAAACTCAGACTTTGGTTATTCCTCTTAATTATTTATCTTTTTTACTTTCATAAGTCTTGTATTTACTCTATATTTATCCCCCTTGGCCTATATCTCTTAGTATAACCAGTCTTATATTGATGATCTAGATCTTTTATCCTACCCAACATGCTTAAAATGTACTTATATTTTATATTTTCAAGTTCTAAACCTATCCCTGATGCCTTTCTCCTTGAATACTAATGTTTGGGATAAATAGTAACATCGACACTACTACCTTATCCTAATATAAATGTTTAGTTCTCTAAAGTCATCCAATTTATCAATTAAATGTATCTTAATGGTCAACTTAAGTGCTTTAATGAGAGTTATTAATCCAAAAGAGTTGATATAACTACAAGATCAACCCTCATTCATTTCTCACCTATAATTTAAACAAAATAATATTTAATTAAAAAAAGATTCTCTATTTATTAGTATTTTCATATCATTTATAGGGATTGCACATCTATAGGTCTAAAGTACTAAAGAAGTATCCAAAGATCTTGATTTTCCAAGTTATAAGCTAGATCAATATTGTACTTGATTTACATATATTGTATGATTCATACTTAAGCCAACATGTAGGGGAGAATTATATGAGTTTGAGTCCCTCTTTTAGAGTATTGGATATATAGGTAGTCTCATTTGATAATAGGATCTTTATGGTTAGCTCAACACTGTGTGCCCATTAACCCATTTTTACCTAAGGTCACTCTGAAAATGGAGAACTAGAGTTTTTTCATTTCAAAAAGAGTGGTAGTCTATGACCCAAATTTGAATGAACCAGAGCAAAGGTGAAGAAAAACCTAAAAAGTATCTATACAAGACACTAGCATTAAACCTAGATAATAGTGTTGATATAACTATCTCAAGATGATGTTACTGTGTAAAGTGTCAAAAGTGTCAGATCTAGAATCTGATGACTATTCTAGAATCTCATTCTAGTTTATTTTCTACCTATTCTAGATTTATTACTACATTATCATAAAAATAAGATAAATACATCACTTCTTTGTTATTTCTATATCTACCATAGTTATACTCTCCATATTTAGACTATTTCAACATAATAAATTTAGTGTTGCTTATATCTGAGTTTATCATCTAATTGGCTTGTTATAGATTTGGTTATCACCCTTGTGCCATTTTATTTCTATATACCTCTTTGATAAAAATCTAGATTTAATGATAATATCACCTTAAATTAACATTTTAGGGTTAAACACCTTTATAATTTTAAATTCAGGGTTTTAAATTTTATGGACATTAGATACTACATGTGTTATTGTAGATTATACCATGACATATATTTCATAATCAAAATTCCAAGTCATAAGATAAAGTGTGTCTACACACTTAGGTTTCATTATTTTATTTACTTTATCAATTTTATTTCTAGAATAAAGGGGAAGAGGGAATGTAGACACCCAATCTTGGTACAAGCCCATATTTTATGTCGTTTATTATAGCTTGGCACATATAGACTACTGATGATAAATACAGTATCTATTTATGCATTTTACTTGGGTAGTTTCTATTTTGGTTCTTCCATTCATCCATTTGATAGTCAAATTCCTATTTTTTCATGGGGATCTCCAATCCTAGTCTCTTGTCCTTTTTGGATAAGTATGTTATAGATGGATAGGAATGGTATTTCGGTCTTGTCTGTTAGGGGTGGATTTGTTTAGGTGTAATTTGTGGACCTTATTTTGAGTCATGTTTCATTTAATTATTATTTTTTAACATTAAGTCTTATCTTATTTATAATTGTGTGTGCTAATAGGTCCCCAAATTAAAAATCAATACCTTTATGTATACAAGGCTAATTTAAGGCATTAAAGATGATTCTCCTCACTCTTAAAATCTATTAAAAAAATTTCATGTTTTATATATAAATTTTATGAAACTAGACTCAAGGTTTTTAAAGGTTGAATTCACATTTCCATGATTATGTAAAAAATAAAAGAGAATAAACAACTTATAGACTAGCATTCACAATTTCATACACACACATTATAGACACCCAATTATGGCCACAATGGGCTCCCAACCAAACTTCAGATTGATTCTTATCAAACATTGCAAATTAAATATAGGAATAACTAAATGTTGCAATTTCATTTGTACATCATTCATCAATGATTATAATCATGTTGATACATTCTTATTTGGGTTATTATATCATATGAAATAATAATCTCTCATGGATTCATCCTTAGTCACCTTGTGAACTAATAACTGATAGTTTGGCTTATGAACCCATTAAGCAAGGGATTTGAACAATTATCAAAAGAGATAAAAAGCTAATCAAAATGAATCATCTAATTAAGTAATATTAAATTCTTAGTTTAATTGTCCATTTTTAATTAATGAATATCTAAAGATGAAATTTTTAAGATTTAAAATATCAAGCCTTTTCATCATTACTTTTATGAGTTGTCAAGCTCTTCCAAAATATATAAAAATATCTAATTTCAGAGCCATGCCTAGTAATTGAAAATCATAATTACATGACAACTTTTAACTCAACTAGATTTAGCCTCAACTCACCAAGGGTTAGTTTGAACTCAATCCATGTTTAAACTCAACCTTAACTCACCTTAGATGAGAGTTAACTTTTGGAGGCTATAAATACAAGGCCATGTGTATTGATCTCTAAGATTTGATAGTATAGTGTTATTATGTAATATTTCTTCCATAAACTTCATTAGTGATATGTTACCATGGAAAATTCATAAGCCAACTAGCCAAGCCAAGATGCTAAGGAGAGAAGGAGAAAATGGACCTTCATTGTTGAAGACTTATTGATGTACAAACTAAGAAAGCTATTTCAATAAGCCATTTGGATCTCCAATAAAGGTAAAAGAATGATTTATTTTGTGTTCTAGTTGTGTTTTTATTTGTATGTTTATTACCTATGTTACCCCTAGTATCTAGGATAGATGTGTTAAGCATTTAGTGTGTTATTTTGATTTTGTTTTATTGTACTAACACTAACTAACATCCCCTCTATGGTTTTTTTGTTCACATGATGTCATGCTCAGTGGGACCCGCACCCCAAAAAGTTATTCCCAAGGAATTTTAAGACATCCTTCTAATAATTTTCATGTCAAAATCCAAACTTACTAACCAAAAAAGTGGGAATTGAAGGCTCATGAATGTTCTATAAGAAATCACAAATTTGTTCTATATACTCACATTTTTTATCTCTATAATCATGATGTTACTATAATATCATGACTTTATAGTCACAATTTGCCTAAATTATTGTGATATTACATTAACTCTCATGATATTGTGATAACTGTCATGGTATTACACTAAACTACCATAGTTTTTAAACTATTAGTCTATTTTATAGGAAAAAGTTAAGATATTTCACTATCACCACTTTGTAATCACGACATCTCATGATAAGTAGTGATATCACATCCATAGAGATATTTCCTAATCGTCACATTTTCCTCACTAACCATTTTGTTTTATAGATAGAGTTGTGATATTGTGACAAGTTTTGCAGTATTATCTTTATTTCTATGATATTGATATAATAGTTGTAATTTTGTGCTAACCATTTTATTTTGTAGAAACTTGTGATATTATGCTAATAGTCATGGTTTTGTAATAAAAGTGGTGATATTTCTATGTGTTTCTATGGTTTTTCACTCTGTGTAAAATTTTGGAAACATGAGAGCTAGAATTCAAAAGTCATTAGCCCACTTATGTTTTGTTTCTAAGTACAAAGACCCCCTAACATATTTTGCAGGACCCAAAAGTAAATAAAAATATGATTTTAAACACTAAGTTACAAAACTCACATTTAAAATTGGTGTTTAAAAAATCTTTTTACTTGATTTATTTTTTATTTTGTTTAAGTTTTCAACACAATGCCAAGGGACTCAAACTTCATGACATATATTTTTTGGTGATATAAAAATGAAATATCACTTTAGTGAAATACTCATAAGAGTTTTCATTTTCATTTTTGTTGTTTGAGTGTTTATTTAATAAAAATGGGTGCCATGTGTATGCTCTCCCACACATCCCCTTTAGGAACTTAGGTGATAAAAAGTTCTCACTCCTTGCATTTGTCAATTTGGTCCAAAAGCATGGAAGGAAATTTGCTAAGGCCCTCCCCAAAAGATAATAAATTTGAGTGACCCTAAAATGACCCTAAAGTCCTTCTACTTTCTTTATTTTATGTATTTTAGCTTGTGGATGGGAGTTCATCGCC
The DNA here is from genome assembly GCA_037957365.1 of Torreya grandis. Taxonomy (NCBI): domain Eukaryota; kingdom Viridiplantae; phylum Streptophyta; class Pinopsida; order Cupressales; family Taxaceae; genus Torreya; species Torreya grandis. Next base: position 5,496,534 of record JARHVA010000317.1, on the reverse strand, counting down.
TCCCCATGAGTTCTTTAGGGAAGCATTGACCTGGGAATTCATCTCCAAGCATCATTTCAACCCCACTCCATTGTGGGATATATAAATTAAGGGTTACCTACTAAGATACTTGTTTGAGTGGTTAAACAAGTTCCATTAGTGGTACTCAGCTTTAGACTGTAGGGGTAACTCAGACATCACATACACTGAGTAATTAACAGATGTAGTGGTTATGAAAAAGATAAGACCTTTTCAAAATAATCTATTTGATGTGGATCCAAATGACATGATGCACCCTAGTGTTAGCCACACATATGGGTCCATTTAGAAATAAGAAGAAATTGATAGTTTAGAAAACTCCACTTGTTATGGGCATATTATCAATGTAAGGCAAGTAGCCCAAAGGTCTAGGTTACCATAAAAACTCTTAAGAGAAGAGGGGGATTAAAAACCTTACTTTGCATGCACTTTTACTTTTTGGATTAACAACTTAAAATCCTCTAAGGATCAATTATATAGATGGAATTTAATATTACGATGCCACCTTATCAATTTTAATATTTAAGATGTTACACTTAGGTGTTTTTGTCATTTTGTCCTCTTTACTTGCATGGTCTTGAGTGAAAACTATTTGGTTATCATACCACATCCAAAATGAGTCATGTTTGCACATCACTCCTTTTATTGAATAGGTGTTACGCCATCTGTTTTACATCACACCTTTGCCTTAATCATTTATGCAAATTTTTGTGTGTGTGTCACTTGTTTGAAAGGGGCATCATTACGCTACCCATTTCATTCCAAGTCTTGTGCCTTAGAGTTTTGAAACAAACCATTTTTTATATCTTTAGAGAAATATAACATTTTTACACTGCTCAAATATTTTAAAGACTTATTGCCTTGTGTTCAAATTACAAAATCAAAACCACATGTGGCTTCTTGATCTATGCCTAGTACCTCATGCTATTCATTCTTATCTATCTTATTGTGTATTTAAGGAATCTAACCTTCTAAATTAGGTTAAAATTTAGCCTTGGCAAGTTTAGATCCAAAAATTGATTGTTTTATATCTATACTTTGCATAATTTTGGCATAGTCATTTATCTATCACTTTTGGGTTGTGAAACTTAGACTAACATCTTATTTGATATTTAAGACTATTCCTTGCACCTTGATTTGGGAAGTGGTCTATCTTATATATGGCTAAAGTCCAATATATTTTTCCAAATGGTCAAGTTTATGTTTAAATATGAATTCCTAGTTTATGTCCAAGTGTTTCAAATTGTTAGCCTAATCTCTTGCCTTTTAGACCTAGTTTGTTTAAAATTCTAGCTTTTGTGCCTTGTTACCAAAATACCTAGCATTTTACCCTTTGTTTTATTTTAATTCTAGCTCTTGTGTCATGTTTCCAAGAGTCCTAACACCTTACCTATTTTTTGTAGACATAGTTGTTTTGAGCCTAGCTTTGTGTCTTGTTCCCAAAGACCTAACAACCTTTTTAATTTTTAGACCTAGTTTAACATTATTTTAAAAACTTTTTACCTAAAATTTGGGATTTAGTTTTATTCATCCACTTGACCATTTACATAAGATATTTGATGTTTTAAATTTGACATTTGACATTAGACCATTTTAGACCAAGTTTATCATTAGACCATTTTGGAGAAACAACCCATTTCTTAGACCAAGTTTGGACCATTTATATTTTTAGACCTTGTTTTTAAGATTTTGTATAACTCTAGGCTTATCTTCACAACCTGCTAGTCATTAATTTGGATATGTCTCATTACACTCATAGTGAAGCCTTTCACAATCAAATTTATGATAATGTGGTCACAAATAATAACTTTGTTCAATACCCCTACAATGATGATGTGGTTTATGAGACGGATCCTTATCCTCCTTACACTACTCAATATGGGGAAAAAATCCAAGATCTTTTAGCCCATTATTTGGTTAACACACATCCATATTTAGATCAAGCCAAGATCAAACTACATGATATCTTGCTACCATACCATTGGTTGTAGAACAAGTTCAATAACAACTGTATTATGTTACTATGCCATCAACATATGATCCTTATTTATTTGATCTTCAATTTATTGAAAACAAGGATGAGGTCTTAGTCAAAGCTATAGAGGTAGGGGCCAAGTTTTCAATAGAATCCTCTCATGAAAATTTGCCTAGTCTAGTTAGAGTACCTCTCAACATGTCTTATACTCAAACCATTGAACAAGCATTTGCTATCCATCCTCAAGTGATTGTGTTGATGTCATATCAAGACCCAAATATGCTTGTAAAAGGAAAGTTCTCATGGAGGACCACTTTATACAAATGCAACAAGTATATCAAACCTATTTGAATCTAGTGCATAATTTTAATGCCATGACCATGTCAAACACTCCACTCATAGAGTTAGCTCCTTCAACATGAGTATTAATTGAGTTGACAGGTCAAGATAATTCGAGTATAGACCCATTTTCATAAATCACTTAAGTTGGTGACATGTAAAATGTCACATCTATTAAGGAAGTGACTACTACTTCTATGCATAAAAATGTGCCAAACACGATGGATAACATGAAAGTGTCTTCTAATCTAGGCCAAAGTGGTCTAACTACACCAAAAAATAATCCATAACAATAAGTGCCTTTAGTTAATACCACAAGTGGTTCATAGTAATAAGGGGTAATAACTCATACATTTTAACCACAACAAGTTACTTCTAATCCCCAACCAACTACTTATTCAAGTACACAACCACAAAGATTAAGTAGTCAAGCACCAATTAGTGTTTATCCTCAACAAAAAGTGACAAATGTTATTCCAACTCAATATGTGATGATTAACATTCCACAACAATAAGCATAGTCTAGTTTACCATCATAGCAGAGGTAGAACACTATGCCACCTCAAAATGGGGAAACAAATGTTCCACCTCAATAGGTAGTGACAAACGTACCTATATAGTGACAAACCATCATTATTTTACAATCACAAACATTATCTAATCAACAATGTATGTTTATTAGTCAAATACAAATGTCAAACACCCAACACACGTCTACTTCACAACTAGTGTTTGTGTAACAATGAGGTAACATTGTCCAAAATATACCAATTAGGAAATAATTGCCTTTTGTTTAACACATGCTACAAATTCAATGACAGGGCCTTGGTTTAAAACAAGTTCCCCTTATTCAGCTAGGTTTAACCAGTTAATAACAAGTCCTTACTCAACCTTAGCAGGCATAATACTTTACCCAAAGCCATAACCTTCCATCACAACCCTAATTCCTTGAAAATCAAATCTATATACCAAATCTAAAACAAAATATAACAACATAACATGTGAAATTTCAACAAATGCATCCCATTCCATGGAAGTATATTCCTGGTCAATTCACTCATCAAACCAACATTCCACAACAAACCATTCCTCTATTATACCCTGGTCGAGGTAATCCACCTTTAGCCACACAACCTTCACCTCAATCAAATGTTCCATCTAATTTATTATCACAAGAATTACAACAAATGAAGGATACAATTTTTACCATTCAAGTAGGGAAACATACTAATAAGTTCAAGTTAGATTATGTGTGTTCGTACCCATTCAACATAGAGTATTTGTATATACCATTTCCTCCAGGCTATGAACCATCACAATTTGATAAATACAAGGGTAAAGGAGACCCTAAGGCCCATTTGACAAAGTTCTTTATTTCATGCAAACTAGTGTCTTAAAATGACATTTATCTACTCCTCTTGTTTCCCCTAAGTATAGTAGGATAGGCTTTGAAATGGTTCCTTAAATTGCCAAATAATTTTATATATAATTTTGATAACCTCTTAGATAAATTTATGTAGCATTTTTCCTATAATCTTGAACATGAGATTTCATTAGTAGATTTGACTCAAGACAAACATAAAGTTGGTGAAAGTTTTGTAATCTATATATAGAGATAGAGATCACTTTCTATTCATTTCATGCACAACTTACCAGATAAATAGTTGGCTATAGTGTTGACTAAAAATTGACACAATTAGATATCCTATCATCTGGAGCTTTAATGTGCACATAATTTCAAAAAGATAATTGGCAAAGTTTTGTTAATTTAAAAGGCCTTTATTAACAAATGGATTATCAAGTTAATCTCATTAAATAAAAATTTAAACTAAAACCAAAGAAAAAGACAATTAAAACCATAACCAAATCCAAGCGCAAGTGTTGGCATCGACCCAGACCAATAACTATGAGAAATCTAAGAAATATAACCACAATAATAATATTTTTGGAAACAGAGTAACTAAGTTGTGTCATGTTTAAATGGTGCACACACCATCTACTCAACCAATGATACAAATGTAACTTACTCCTCATCAACAACCCTTTCAACAAGTGCAGCCTTCATCACAATCTAAACTAGCTCAATAAATGCAACAATCGCTACCTTTACAAACCCCTCCTCTAATAAGAAATGCCCTTACTTTTCAAATCTTAAATGACCTTGGAGAACCTATAAAATCATTATTTTTCAAGCTTGCTATAACCAATATGATCACTTGGCCAATTTTGAAGTAATGTCCAGAGGGTATTTCACATCTAGACTAGTATAGAAAGAATGATTTTTATGAGTACCATCAGGTTCATGGGCATAATCTATGTCATTATGTGTGGATCAAACACCTCATTGAAAATATGTTAAAAAATGAGGAGATTACATTAGATAATAGAGCATCTACATGCAATCAGAACCTGGGTATCTACCAAAACCATTTTCCATAACATAAAAATAATAATAAACAACAATAATAGTATCATCATAAACAACAACAACATCAACTAAATGGGAGGAACCAAGGATAGAATTATTCCAACAACCAATAGACTTACCACATAGTTGCACATGACTACATCAAAGTTGTGTGTCATATTGTGAGAGTTCAAGTTTCAACCATCACCATTAATCCTAGACCAAGTACTAATAGAATAAGATCATTACTAAACAATTCTAATCAATCCACCTATGTTATTAATTCTTCGTTAACTTGGGACCACAAACAAATGCAATAATAAATAGGGATTATTATTTTGAGACCTTATACCAATTTTCCATCACTACCTCATGACCACAACTAAGTGCATCAGTAATCGATACTTATCCTCTATGGACCCTCTCCATCATCATTTTATAGCAACAACAGTCCTATAATCAATCTCAATTATACAATCATAACTCAATGGTCAAATATTACCATTCTAGCCAATGAACCAATCTAACCCACTATCCTAGTTAGGAACAAACCATATACCACTATTAAGGAAAATCCATATGATATTGTGGAACAACTTCAAAAGACACCTACACAGATCTCTATTTTAGATTTGTTACATACATTTATCATCCATAAGAACATCCTAATAAATCTCTTAGGCTAATCCCAAGTTCCCAACGACATAACCATTGATAAATTCCAATATCTGGTTAGACATATAGCCCTAGGCCAATAGTTGACCTTCAACCAAAGTGATATGGCATCCCTTATCCCTCTCCATAACGATCCCCTATACATTGAAGTTTTCATCACATGAAAAAAGTGAAATGTGTCCTCAGATAATGGATCAAGCCTAAATATTGTGTCTCTAAATCTCATCAAGCATCTCAGATATATAATAGTTGATATCTAGTTTGAAATAATTACTATCAAAACCTATGATAATGAAGCGTGAGAATCACAAGGCACCATCAGCTTACTAGTTATCATTGGGAACTTAACCCATGATACACATTGACATGTATTAGACTTAGGTTTATCTTATAATTTACTTTTGGGTATACCTTGGATATATGATATTTCTACAATCCCTTAAACATTGCACCAATGTCTCAAGTTCTCACATTCAGGCATAGAGGTCATCATAAATGGAGATTTGCATCACTATGAACATTCCAAACATTTGGAGGCTAAGTATGAAAGTTACAACTATCACTTTAGCATAGATCCAGTTTTTAAGGACAAAGACAAAGAAATACTTGTCAAATTTCTAGAGGCCAATTGTATAGAACTAGATTGTCTTGATTCATCTTCACATATGCCTCCTCTTGAAATGTCTAATCATTTTACCATCTTAGCTTATGGCCTAAGAGAATATTTGACACATGATACATTCCACATTGCCAAGCTTCCATAGAACCCCAAGTCATATATAAGACTTAAAGCCAAACCAACTTACATGGAATGGTAATGTAAAGAAAAAATCAAGCTTCATAGTCCAACTCCTATCATTTTCACATTTGCCACTAGCCAAGAAGATGACCACTTTCCAATAATGAATCTTGGTTGTACAATGGTAAATTATATGATTGCTACAAAAATGCTAAATATCCCATCTCTAATAGGATCATGGATAACCAAGCCTATGAAGGAGGAAGCCTTAAACTAAATTAGCAAGGTACTCTTAAGTCAATTTCCATAACTTGGTATAAAAGAACTCATGGTTTCAGATTTAAACTACTTGGAGGTGACCCCACATATCTTATTCATGTTCCAACATCAACATCTAGTGAAGATGATGCCACAAGTGAAGCAAAGTCTGATCACAACATTTATAAATACCTTGCCAATACTAATTTATTTGACACCCATGCTATGTAAACCCTTACCCCAGTTATTTGACACAATCCACTTCCTCTCTATCACCCTCAACTTATAGCCTAAAACCTATAAGAATCCATAGTGTTTGTAGATGAGTCTGAGAATGATAAGGCCTTTTGCAATTTTCTAGGCCTAAGAGATAATGTTCCATTGGGAGACCACAAAAAGGAGTTCTATATCAAATTGGATCCTGAAGCCTATTTTGGAGAGTGGATTAATACCCTTAGCCACAAACAAAATATTAAAACATTGAGGTTCAAAAGTGAAAACCTCTTTGAGGCACCTTTAGAACAGGGTAGAAATAAATAACAAGGTCAATATTTTAGTGAAAACCTATTTCAGACACCATTAAATGGGGGTGTTCACCTTTCCTCAAATGCAACTCAAGAGACTACCAATAATGAAATTACTTTTGGATTCAAGTTTAGTTTGGTAGAACATCATGCCTTTGATTGAATTGCTTAGGAATTTCCAATAGTGTTTGTCACATGGCCATCCCTACCATTGGGAGATTTATATTCATTTTATGTAGGCAAGATTGAAGAAATAGTCTAAATAAAGGACTTTATAGTTGTAGGCCAATTCAAATCATTACCAACCATTTTGGAGGATGGCTTAACTCTCCTCATAGAAGATACTATAAAAGTTAACATCAGGACCCATGATGACCCAAAGTGGATCAAATTAGGCACATCCCTTACTAAGAAGGAATCTAAAATCCTTACCACCATTTTAAGGGAATTTTTTGACATCTTTGCTTAGGCCTATTCAAAAATGCTAGGTTTAGACCCCTCTTTGGTTATACATGACCTTGTTGTACATCCTAATGCCAAATATGGAAAATAAAAATTATGCAAGATGCATCCTTGTATTATTGTATTAGTAAAGAAAGAGTTGGAAAAACTCGTATAATTGAGATGCATCTAATTGATCAACTACTCAGATTAGATCTTGAATATTTTCCCTATTAGTAAGAAATCATAAGGAATTAGAATCTACACCAATTTTATAGTATAAACAAGGCCTGACCTAAGAATGACTTTCCTTTATCAAAGATTGACATGATAGTTGACTCCATAGTGGGGTATGAAATGTTTTCACTTATGGATGGGTTTTTAGGATACAACTAGATCTAGATTATGCCAAAAGATCAACACAAGATTGTATTCACCACTCCATGGGGAATGTTTTATTATTAGGTTATGATGTTTGGTTTCAAAAATGCTAGGGCCACATACCAAAGAGCCATGACCATCATATTTCATGATATGATGCATGCCATTATTGAAGACTATGTTGACAACATATTGGGTAAATCAAAGACCTATGCCGATTATCCAACTACACTACAAAGAATATTTGAGAGGCTTCATGAATAAAAAGTTAAACTCAATCCCAAGAAGTGCATCTTTGGTGTCACTTTAGGTAAATTTTTAGGCTTCATTATTTCTTGAAGAGGCATTAAAGTTGATCCTACCAAAGTACAAACCATTATCAAGATGCTCTCACCTTCTAATTTGAAGCAAATTCATAATTTATAGGGAAAATTTCAATCTATCAGGGGATTCATCTTGAAATTAGCTTAAAAATTCCATCCATTTACACACTTACTAAAGAAGGGTGTCATATTTCATTGGGATGAAGAATGATAGAAAGCCTTCCAACACCTAAAAGAATATCTTGCCAATCCACTTGTTTTGTTACTGCCAATGCTAGGAACATCATTTCTATTGTATCTATCTACCTAGATAAAGATCTAGAAGCACTTATAGCTCAACATGATGATAATGGAAAAGAACATATCATGTACTATCTAAGATATACACTATTAATGTATGAACATAATTATACACTGATAGAAAAAGCTTATTTGTCTATGGTCTTTGCAGCCCAATATTTATGACATTATATGCTTAAAAATAAGACCATAGTTATTTCTAAAGTAGGTCCACTCAGGTATCTACTATTCAAGACAACTTTACAAGGCCACATGACTAATGGATCATTCTTTTGAGTGAGTTCAAGATAAAATATGTCAATTAGAAAGATATAAAAGGATAAGTACTTGTAGATTAGCTTGCTAAATCTCCACTTATCGATACTGAACCCCTAACTTTTCAATTCCTAGATGAGTCCATCATAACCATCATAAAAATGTATCCTGAGCAGCACTAGAAGCTATATTTTTATGGCCCATTCAAATCACATGGATTGGGGATAGGCCTATTATTTATTACACCACAGGGGGATCTTATCCCTAAATCATTTCATGTCAAATTTCCTTATACCAAAAACATGGCTAAATATGAAGCATTTATTATAGGGATTTATCAGGTAGTAAAATGGAATATTCATCATCTCATAATTTATGGTGATTCTCAGTTAATCATCAATCAAGTTATAGACCAATTTTAGACTAAAGATGACAAGATGGTGCCATACAAGGTAACGATGAACACTCTCAAACAAAAGTTTGCCAACATACAATTTAAACACATACCAAGGGCCAGCAGTAGGACAATGGATTCCATTGCCATAATTGGATCTTTGATTCCTCACATAAATAAGGCAAAAAAATATCAATTCCTTATTGAAAATCTTCTAGCACCTTCTCATGAACCTTCAACCATCGTAATGATCTATGATATTTTTAGTCCCAGCTCTATATGGTATTAATACCTCTTTGCCTACCTTCATGACCAAATCATGCCATCAGACCTATCACAAAAATAATAAAAAGATTTTAGTGATCAAGCCTCATGCTATACCTTACTTGGCCTAACCTTTTATTTCCATAGTTTTGATGGAACTATGCTTCATTGTTTAAATTTAGTAGATGGGAAGTTCATGAAGGACTGTGTGGAACCCACACCAATGGGAGCATCCTAGCCAAAAATCTCCTACATACTAGCTATTATTGGCCAACTATGAAAACAAATACATCTACTTATGTCAAAGGGTGTGATAAATGTCAATGACATACCAATCTAATTGATGCCCTAGCTAAAAAAATAAAACCAATGCTTAAACCATGGTCAATTACAACATGGGGACTCAATCTCATTGGAAAAATAAACCCTACTTCATTTCAATCCCATAAATACATCCTTATTACTACTGAATATTTCACTAAGTGGGTTGAAACTATACCCCTCACTTACATGACTAGAAAATAGATTTCCAAGTTCATCTTTAATCATCTCATATGCCATTAAGTATCCCATCTAACATTATATCTAATGATTATAGATCATTTAAGAACAAGGATGTCAAAACACTTTGTGCCAAGTATAACATCACTCAACATTTTTATACTATATATTACCCATAAGTTATTGGCCAAGCAGAAACATCCAATAAAACCATTGTTAGCATCCTTAAAAATATTGTCAATGATGTTGGCCACAATTGGCACCTCCAACTCTTATGCACCCTTTGGGCATATCATACTAATTGTTTTACTCCAACTAGAGCCACTCCATATTCTTTAGTTTATGTCACTAAAGCCATTATTTCCATAGAGATTGAGTTACCTTCTTTGTGCATCTCATTGAAACACATCCTTGATGATGAATATTATAGAGTTTCTCACCTACAAAATCTAGAGCTACTTGATGAGAAATACATGGCTAGTGTCAACAACCTTTAAGTATATACCAAATTAGACTCCATGGCCACTATAACTGGTGGGTCAAACATAGATAGTTCAATCTTGGAGATCTTGTTCTCAAAGAAAACCAAAAGAACACAACAATCAAGACGAATAAAAATGGCAAGTTCAAACCCAACTGGATAGGCCCATTTATCATTATTGTAAATTATGGCTCGAGAACATACAGGCTTATTACATTAGATGGAGATGAACTTGATGAGTCAATGAACATCATATAACTAAAGTGTTATTTCAATTGAGATACTTGAATTAATATCTATGAGGCACATTTATGTTGTACCATAGTGTCATCTTCTTTGTCCCATACCCTATACCATTCCACCATACCTTCACTATTAACCAAAGTTATTTTTACCCTCCCTGCCCAACCCCTTTGACCTTGGTTCCATTCCATTGGTTATTTGGGAGCCTTCAGTAAGGGGTTTCAAATTAGTTTCAATAGTTTGTTTAGTACTCTAGACAAAGGTAATATTTTGGATCCATATGATAGTGGTTTGGCAGCTACATCCTTCATTTTTTATTTTTTTTCATTGTGAGTGTTACTAATTATAACTATCTTTGGACAAATCAATATCCTACTCCATGTTACTAATTATAACTACCTTTGTAAAAATTAGTATCATTGACCTATGTTGTTTTTTCCTACTTATAACCACCTATAGGTAATTTAGGAACAACACCTTTACCATTCCTTACCGACTCACCTTGCCATTCTTATGCCATATTGTGCCATTTGCCTAATTTGAGAACTTGATGCTAGTTAGTTAGATTCCTCCACTGTAAGGTAGAACTATAGTGACTTGAGGTCCTAATGGGACTATGTAGGCAATGTTCAATTCATATTGAGTTTAACTCAATCACCCTTTTACCACGTTCTCACCATTTTATGAACATTTCAAGTTTGAATGCTCTCACAATTTTTTTTAGTTGGACCATTTAGTATGCCATAATTATTTCTCGAGTTGAGATGCTTAGGACACTTCAAAAATATTTTTAATAGATTTAAAAAATCCTAAAAATCACAAAATCAAGACAATTGGATTAGAATTTACATGCAAGATTTAAAGCCATCAATTTTGTTGAAACCATTCCCATATTACTCTACATCGTCAATTATATTTTCTTATCATCATTTTGTTCTATCCCATATCCTGGGAGAACTACATTTGACCATAAGTTTATGTTGGATCTTGCATCCATGGACCTATGTAGGCAACATCCTATTTATATAGTGCATCTAGAGTCAACTCGACTACCCCTTCTTTTTCTTTTATTCCCCTATTTTTTATGTTTGTTTCATTATATCCTATAGCCTAAGGTCAATGTTTGTCATCTTATTTGTGTCTTTATTTCCTTATATTTTTAGGGGCAACCCTGTGTCATTTGATTGTCTTCTGTTTGTAGTAACATTATGCTTAACCATTATTTGTGTTTGTTTCATGTTATTTTGGTTTTTTTTGTTCACTTTTTATTTCTTATTATTTTCTTATGCTTTTAGTTTATTGGTGTTTTTTTTTTTATTTGTTTGTTTCTTTGCTTATTTATTTTCTTTCATTTTTGTGCCTTGACTTAGTATATCTCTATTCATTGGGTGATTCCTTGCGTATTATACTTAAGTCTATCCATATTCATATGTCAACATTGTCATCATGGTTTTTATCATTGGTACACTATTTTTAATTGTTTATTGGATCATGTGTCAATCCTTATGCATATTTCAACTAACTTATCATGGTGTTTTCTATCATGCTACATACCATTACATGCTTTAGCAAAAATTAACCCAAGAAATATTACAAGTAATGAGGCCATGGTACTTCTCCTTGGTCACCTAAAAAAATCTTGATTAATCCAAATCATTACCTATATACAAAGTAATTAAATAATGAATAAATTTTAATCCTTTCTAGTTAGGACATGCATCTCCATACTAACAGGTTACTCAAATTCATCTTTTTCTCTGTACCATCTTACTCTTACTCCATAAGTACAAATTTAGTACGTAAGCCCTTTTTACAATTTACCATATTGTCCCACTCACAGAACTAATAAGTATAACCACATTTGGAAAAATCATTGTGGATCAATCCACACTAGTGTGCCAAATATTATAACCATATTTAGGTAAATCATTATGTTTTGATCTATTTGGATGTTAATGATTATAACCACCTTTGGGAAAATCATTATCTCTATCTACCCAACTAGAGTACATTTTCATTGTACTAATGATTATAACTACCTTTGCAAAAATCATTATCTCTATCTACCCAATTGGGGTATGTTTTCATTATGATGATGATTATAACTATCTTTGGGAAAATAATTATCTCTATCCACGTAACTGGGGAATATTTTCATTCTACCAATGATTCTAACCACCTTTGGGCAAATCATTATTTTCATTTAGCTAATGATTATAACTTCTTTTGGGCAAATCATTACCATTTTATCTTGATATGTCGATGATTATAAATAACTTTAGGAAAATCATCCTTTTTATCTATTCAATTGGGAAATCTCATTGTGTCACTAATTATAATCACCTTTGGGAAAATTAGTCTCATTTTCACCACCTTTACCTTTGGGTCCCATAATTTTCCTTCTTTCAAGGGATCGATCATTAACCTTATTTGCTAATTACTCCCTTGAGGGGGAATCTATGGCTTATCCATGACCTATTAGGGCATTAGGCATACATGACCTTTTTGTTCTTTGAAAATAATTTGCTATGCCTATAGCTTGTAATGCATTTTTAAATAGGGGTAAATTGTAGACACCTAATTTTGGCCACAACTAGATCTCGATTAGACTTCAAATTAATTCCTACCGAACATTACAAATTAAACTTAAGAATCATTAAACATCCCAATTTCATCTATGCATCAATCATCAATGTTAAGAATCATGTTGAGGCATCCCTATTTGAAGTATTATATCATAAATAATAATAACCTCTCACAAATTCATCTTCAGTCACCTTGCGACCTAAAAATTATCAGTTTAACCTATAGACCCATTAAGTAGGGAAATTTAACAATTATCAAAAGAGATAAAATTATAATCAAAAGGAATCATCTAATTAAACAAAATTAAATGCTTAGTTGAATTATCCATTTGTAATTAATGAATATAAAAAAATAGAAATTCCAAAATTCAAAATATCAAGCCTTTTCATCATTGCCTTAATAAGTTGTCAAAATCTTCCAAAATATCTAAAAATATCTAATTTGAGAGTAATGCATAGTAATTGAAAATCACAATTAGATGCAAGTTTTTAACTTAACTGGATTTAGCCTCAACTCACCTAGGGTTAATTTAAACTCATTTCATTTTTAAATTCAACATTAAATCACCTTGGGTGAGAGTTAACTTTTGGAGGCTATAAATACAAGGCCATACCTATTTATCTCTAAGCTTTGATAGTGTAGTGTTATTATGCAAGATTTCCTCCATAAATTTGATTAGTGCAATGTTGCCATGCCAAATTCATAATCCAACTAGCCAAGCCAAGGTGTCAAGGAGAGAAAAAGAAAATGGAGCTTCATTGTTAAGTCATTTTTGATGCACAAACTAAGAAAACCATTTAAATCTTCAATAAAGGTTAAAAAATGATTTCTTTTGTGTTCTAGTTGTATTTTCATTTATATTTTTGTTACCTATGCTCACCCTAGTGTTTAGACTAGAGGTGTTAAGTGTTTAGTTTTTTATTTTAATTTTATTTTATTGGAATAGTATTATACTAATTTATCCTCTATGTATTCATTGTTCAAACACATAAGTGAGAACTACATTCAATTTTGAGTCCTCTTTAGAGTATTAGTAATGTAGTGCAATGTTTGGTCATTCAATGAGGATTGGCTAAGGTCAGTCAAAATCAACCCCTTTTTCCTAACAACCCCATTTGAAATAAATTTAGTTTGTGTGAAAAAAATAGGGTTTCATCATTACAGGTAATTCATACAATATTATATACATAAAATTTCATCGATGACCCTAGTCAAGATAAGTGTAAGTAATACAATATTCATATTTTTGTCATAGCCAATTGGGATAAGTCTATAATCAACGAACTCAAATGACATGTTTTTTTGTCCACTTAAAATAGTCATGTCCATGGATATTATGATATTCTATTGATAATATGTCATTTTCATAATTTTTATTCTTTCTATATTTTTTAATTAGTCAGTGATCATTATCAACTAGGACAAGTTTGTGGTCAATGGACCTAAATGGTCTACACTATCATCCACTTATAAAAAACTTGTCCATAATCAATTTCATATTTTATTCTTAATCTTAAGCTTGTATAGTCACATATTTTACTAATTTACACTTTTAGACATCCATAATAGTCAACAAAAATCTTAGTTTAAGTTAAGTTGTTTTCTTCCTAGTGTTTTCCAAAAATTATAATTTTCCATATTTATCAATTGTTAAAATCAAAATTATTAATTATTGCACATATTTAGCAATATATATATTATATTTTTACACTATTAATCATAATAAATTTATTTTTTTTATAAAAAAATGGTAAAACAATATTCAATTTTATTTCAGTCTATTAAAAAATAAAATGAATGCATTTAATTTTCAATGTGATAAAACTTAAGATGACATCATCTTATAGTTTTGTAAAGTAGATATGGTTCGTTAAAGTAGATGTTATTTTATATTTGGTATAAAAAATGTTTAAGGTAGATACACTCATAAAAAATATAATACACCACCTATGAAAAGTAATTACGAAGGCATATCTTTCATAGCTTGAAGTGACACTAAGACATTTATGCAAAACTTTAATCATGACACCCAAGTTCTTTAAATTTTGATGCTAGTGACCTTATTTTATGGGTTTTTTAGACTCAATGCCTCTTAATACATTTAATACTCATGGTAATAACTATTTGAGGGGATATAAAAGAGGAAATTGGTGGTCTCATGCAATTGGATGTGGTTCTCCAATTATTTCTTCCTACCAAATATACACTACCAATAATGAAATTCAAGCACATGTTGACTCCATGCTTCAAACTATTGAAATGCCTCACCTTAAAAAATTTCAAGCCATTTTGACTATACAAAATTATATTTCCTCCACAATCCATAAGTGTGGCAGTGATTTAACTTTTTAGGGGGTTATGAAATGTAAAATCCTAGGTTGTTAAAGTGTTAGAATAATAGATCATGGAATAAATATAACAATATAAAAAATGACTAATTTGTATAATAATTGATTTATCTAATTATTATATAAATAGTAATGAATTATAAAAGGTGTATTGAGATGGAAAACTAACTGAGATAGACAAGTAGTAGGCTAGAAATTGGTGTAAAAATAGTGTAAAGTGTCACCAATAGGAAACAAGTGTTAGAAACCATCTTGGATAGTAACGTGGTCTTATACTCAATAGAACACCATTATAGTGTCCTATATGTCATTATAATATCCTTGTGTATCAAATGTAATGAGTTTTTGGTGGACCTTTGCATGGTTATGAGAAGCCTATGCCTATGGGATCGAATGTTAGATCATTAAATATTCCCTATTTTGACTGATTCCAATGTGAAAACCTAATCCTCCATGTTTGTTAGGGTATTTTAGGAGCACAAGTAAAATAGAGTGGCATTAATAGGGGAGGATAAATGTGACCTCAACACCCTATGTGATGAGAGTTGCCTACATATCAATACCTTGAAAGAGGATCAAGCCTAATATAGTTATCCTAATCTAAGTGATGGTGCAAGTACAAGTGAATACTAGTATGAGTGTTGATTTGAGGGATTTGAATGTGAATTGAGACTATAAATTTGAGTAATATGAGATCTAGGATATTGTATATGGGTGTATGCACAAGTAAGATAGAATAGGGATCAATGAACTTGATTTACACAACTATTTCTGAGTGTGTGTGAGTATTTACATCTCATTTCCATCTAGAGGATAAATGAATGAAAGTGGTTTATATATAGCATTTTAGTGCTTGTGGAGATATGAAATGGGTCTTGGCCAATCATAAGGTGATTTGAGAAATAGAAAGATACCTGTTGGGGGTGAAAAGAGCTAAATTAAAATACCTCTACCCCTTTGCCAATAACATAGTGCACTATAGTACAAAGAGATGCACTAATGTCTAGGTAGAAGGAATAGGTGAAAAAGGGACCTAGGTTCCTCAGTGAATGCTTAGTGACAATTTTGGTATATTTGGGAATGGGTTAGACCCACACAAAAGTTATAAAGTGATCAAGAGAGGCCCTAAGATAGGTATAGGGTTAAACTAAGGATAAGGTGGTCTTAAGTGATACTTATTGCACTAAAATGACACTTTAAATGACTACATTTGACCTCCATTTATTATAAAAATGTAGTAAAGCAAAATGACTAAGATAAAGGAAAAAGAAACATACTTGGACTTATCTATGAGTTAAATCCCATGAATCTAGGTCTGAGTCTATGAAACATGCTTAATTTCATGTCTTGCACTTGAAACATGAATGAATCAGTCCTTACTTAATAACTATCAAAAACAAAGACAAAACTAAGTAAAGAGATGAGATAAAGAGGAAAGGAATGAATACACCTCATTAGGTATGGGAACCAATGTAAAAACTTGATTACATATTGTGTGTGTATAAGGTGATCAAATGGTGAATAGCTTGGACTAAGCTAATGGATTTATCAATCCCTATGTGTGGGTGGCTCAAGAACTTAATCTAGCCTTGAATTCACCATTGCCTACCCCTATTTAGTGGATCATATTCTGTGAATAGTTTGGATTGGAATGATGGCTTATCCAACCCTCTTATGTAGGTGGCTAAATAACTCAAGTAGGTTATGACTCTATCATTGCCTACCCATGTGTAGTAAATGCATATGAAGCAAAAATTATGTGATGTAACTGAAACTATGTAATATGGATCTAGTCCATATAAAAAACCTAAAATTTAAAATGATTCTTGGCCACTTGAGAATGTAAAACAACTCTAGACCACTTGGGAATGCCAATCACTATAAATGGAATGAGGCACCAATCTGGTGTAAACTTGGTGCAAAATTGCTAAAAGTGGTGTCTAGAGTATATAACATGGATTTTCAATTCTATTTAAGAGAACTAGTACAAATATAAGCATATGAAATCATTGTGATAGGCATGTGCCCCCAATTTTGATATATGTGCATATGAATTCTAGACTAAGTTAGAGTAATATGTGTTTGTGTATATCTGAAACTAAAATGAGAGTGATCATGTTGTACATGATGCCCTTAATCTAAACAAACCTATGTAATCTATGTAAAAACCAATTATAAATTGAACCTATCTAATAATCTATGATTGAGACTCTATAAATATGAACTATAATTAATGTACTTTTTTAGAAATTTCAAAATTTTCTATGTTTAAGGCTACTAGATAGTAGTGCAGTCCCCTTTGCCAATACCACATTGCACTATATACCATTGTACTATGATATTGACCAAATGTGTTATTTTTGAGGAATAATGAGACTAATTTGTATGTGATTCTATTTTCAATATATTTTCCTAAATCTAAGCTCTGTAATCTATGTTTGCATATTGAAAATTATGTTCTGAGTGCATTAGGATGGCCTAATATCTATGACAAACCCCTATGAATTCCCCTTATTTTGAAGGGAGTTGGTGAACCTATGCAATGATTATCTTCAAAAGAAAATTTATGCATCATGTGTGTTATAATGAAAACATATTATATCTATGTGATAAACCAAAATAATGTGTATACATGACATTATAATGTAAAATAGTCTGAACATAAATTGGTAATATACAATGTATGTTAGATATACCATTCATAAGATTTTTGAAATAGATATAATAATGTAAACATATATATGAACAACACATGAATATAATTTGAGTAAATTACCTAGGGGGATGGGGCATGATGTTTGTTAAGGCACCCAAGGAGGAATGGGAGATGCATGAGGTCCCTCATGGTATAATAAACTAGATTTGAATGTAAAAAGCAAAACACAAGTGTTATGGCCATCATGCATACATGAAAGTATACATACAAACATATGAGGCACACAAAGTAGGCCAAGGTACCATAATACAAGGGACATTGGCACATGTCACTAAGTTTGAGAAAGGATCAAACATACAAGACATGTTAAAATTCCCACATATGCATAGACCAAGTAATATTGGCTTAGATCCAAATATAAGGACATGTTCAAATATCCACATACATAATTAAGAAGCACACACAAGGACATGGACACATGTCCAAAGCATACACACAATGAAAGAAATTGGCATAGAGTTATAAAATAATGGCATATTAAAATGCCCTCGAGTAGATGTAAAATCAAGGAGATACAATCAAATCTAAACTAGTCAAACTAGAAATGAAAGTATGCATAATCATGTAGTACAATTCACATAAAATCAAATATGTACATAAACTAAGTCTATAGTAGTGGTAGTCAATAAAACATCAGTGTAGTATAAGACGATCAATATCAAGATATAATCAATGTTAAATCTATGATATGGAGTATAGAAAGATATAACCTAGTAAACTAGAAACTATGTGTATGATGCCCCCAATGGGTTGATACGTCAATGTTAAGTCTATGTATATGTGTATGTGCCCTTGATGGGTAGATAGTAGCAAATCTAGATTTGTGTAGAGGACTCAAGTTCTATAATAATCCATGAAAACTTGAAGGGAATAAGTGAAACATGTATGTATGATAAAACTAATTACACTAACATAGATAACATATGTAGTACCTGGAAAATAGAAGGAATGTAAACATGGAAATGCATACAATCTAAAATTTGTATTTCTAAGAAAAATATTTGAATTTTTTTGTATTTTTGAACATATTATATTATTTTTATGTTTTTTGAGTGTAAGCTATGTAGAATCAACATGAAAATGAAACTATATACAAGGATAAAGATAAAATAAGCTATGTACAAGTAAATTGGATTGAAAATGAAACTATGTACAAGTAGGTTGCAAATGAGTGAAACTATGTACAAGGAGTGCTATGGATTAGAATCTGTGTGTTGGTAAGGAATGGTGCTAGAGCCCAACATGTCATCAATGGGATAACTCTATGTAACATAGGTGGCATGTTTACATTCTAAATGGTCTATACCATAATAATATATGTTCTTCCAAGCATCTTCTTCATCTTGATTATCATTGTCTAGTTTATTGATTGTGATATTTCCATCTAAAACTATATCCACTATAGGCATATCTTGATTTGAAGACTATGTTGTTAGAAACCCTCTTTTGAGAATGGTTTTTTACTTAGCCTAGTTTTGATTATGCAGCTTAAGTTCTTGATCTTTTTATAAAATTATTTGTGTATCTAGATCTTTTGCTTTGATAAACTATATCTATGAATGATTTTCCTTAATATGTTCCATAAATCCCAAACCTTGTTGACAAATATTATCAACTTCTAGAATAGGAGTAGTGATTCCTTGGGCATTTTTGCCCAACCCTTGACCTTGATAATCAAACTAATGTATATATTTTTGACCAAACCCATACTTCTTTGAAAGTGGGACCTCATTTTGAAGAGGTATATTTCTATCATTCACTTGTTTTAGATGTGTTTGATGTTCTGTTTCTTACTCTAATTTTGATTTATGAACCTTTTATTGTTGTAAGTTATGCTTTGGTAACCACTTTTGTACTATTTTTGAATTTGACCCTATATCACTATAAATTATTTAATTAATTAATCTTTTATAGGGTCCTCATTAGTAATTATCTATTGTATATGATTTTTCAATGCCAAACACAAATTTGTGTGATGACCATATGATGCAGGAGCATCTCAAAACATCTCCATGATGACATGGTCAAGTTAGGATTAGTCTTCAATAGGAATTCAAGCTCTATTCATGCTTTAATTTGAATCCAAATTGTTGTATTTTCCCTCCAAATGATGTTTAAGGAGTAAATTTAAATGCCAAATGTAAAAAGTAAAAATAGTGAAAAAAGGTAAAAGTTAGAAAGAATCCTATGTTGAAAATTTGTTGAGAAAATAAGGGAGATGGTTGAAATATTCTAAGCATAGGATGTTGTTAGATATTATTTTGCATTTAGTATGGTGGTTTGAGGTAAATCTCTCTTATTTGTTAGCCTTAGAGCCCAAGTTAGCATCGAAGGAGGAGAGTCTTACAAAAGAGTAATATATGGAATGGAGAAAGGGAAGAGAGAGAGAGAGAGGAGAGAGAGAGGAGAGAGAGAGGGAGAGAGAGAGGAGAGAGAGAGAGAGAGAGAGAGAGAGAGAGAGAGGGAGGAGAGAGAGAGAGAGAGAGAGGATAACTAGGAAGATAAGATAATATAAGAGTGAAGGAGAAAGAGAAGTCTTGATGTGAGGATAAAGAAGAAATATGAAGATGACCAATAAGGCTTTGGAAGCCATTTACATGGGTCATAGAATATATAACTCTTGTTATGTAAGTATCTAGTTTAATAAAGAATAAATGGTATTTGTCTCTCATGTTAAATTTATATAAATAGTGTTTTTACACTTATAGAATTCTGGTTTCAATAGTGAATAGGACTATATGTGTGTGTGTGTGTGTGGATATCTATATAGACTAGGCAGGGAATGAGCATCTTGTTACATGAGAAACCTCTAAACATCTATTAAGAAACCATTAAAAATTGTATTTTATGATAAAGAGGTCTTAAAACTCTTGAGATGTGTAAAGGATAAATAAATAGGGTATGAGAAGGGTACTCAGGCATACACATAGTCCACTATCTAAGGATAAATCAACGTAAAAAATGAATGCATGGGAGATGTAGGAGTTTGAGAATAGTTTTTTGTAGCATAATTTGTATAGATGGATTGATTTTTTAAAACTCTATGTTTATTATTTAATACCAAAGAGGATTTAAAAGAGTGAAATTAACTAAAGATGTGTGGAGTGTATTAAGATAAATTGTAAATGATTAGATGACATACATATTTTGGAAAACTGTTGAAGGACTATAATAATGGACCACAAGCAAACTATGTAAACAGAGTACGGAGGAATGTAATCTTAGAGTGTGGATGGAGGTTCATGTAGCGCAAAGTTGGTCCTTGTAAAGTTTTCATGGATACTTTAAATGGTAAATATCTATTTTTGTTATGTATTTGGATCTATACAAGTAAGATCATTTTCCTTAGCTTTCATATTCAATAAAGGCAAAGTGTGTGTCGTGTGCCATAGTTAAGAACCTTGTTCATAGTAAATCAAAGAGGCATAATAAACCCTATTGAATTGGGTTGATCAAGTAACAAATAAAGGAGTAGTGAGGTTATTTGCATTCTATGTTAGATGATAACACAGTCCAAATTTCAACTTATATTTGAAAGTGAACCAGATATATAAACATGTATCTTGACTAAAATGGAATGCATTGAAATAATTAAGAAAATAAGAATGGTGGAAGTGTAGCTCTTGGGAAGAGTCAAAGAAAAGAAAAGAATAACTTGATATGGAAACAATTTTAATGATGTTAGACAAAATGGCTACTTCAGGAGGTTTATTTCAATGAAAGAATTTGTCAAGTAGACAATAAGAGGATTGTAACTTAGCATTAACATAGAAATCTATGTCTCAAGTCCATGGAATAAAGGTATAAATCATTCCTTGTGACACTGGTGAGTAGTAGATATCTATTTCTTTTATGTTTGAAATCATTGATGTCACACAAACCCATGGCTCGATTCTAGAAGTTTATAATCAATGATAATCCCAACAAGTGGGTCATTGACTAGTTGTCAAAGTAAACTGAGATATTTTGATAGATAAGGTTTGAATGCATATGAATGGGTATGGTGGTAGAGGTTTGAGTGCCCATATAATATTAAGAAACCAAATAGATCTAAATTGAGATCTGATAGAATGAAAAGAGTGGGCTTGAAATGAAAATGGGCAATGAAACCTTATGAATTGATGATGGGAAATTAAAAACATGTTTGGTTTCCTTATTTGAAGAGCTGGGAATATAATGTGAAGTTAGTTGGACTTTTTTAAGCATGACTTAGAGTGACAAGGAAGCAAATTTCTATTTTGAGTTAAATTTTAAAGTGGCATAATGACCCGTAAGGAAAATAGTATAGAAAGGAAGAAAAAATGAATACACAAATGAGGTGAATGGAACAAAAAGTTTAGTGACAGATGAGTTGAGTATCAAATGGATATTGGTACAAGTATAGGGTATCTTAGTGGAGTATAAAAACATGTTTACATATGTTTCCATTCATTAAAGATGATGTGCCCATGATTCATGTTTTCTAACCATTATAAATAGGGTTCTTATGTTACCTCTCCTGGCCACACCATGCATTCTATGATATGCACAATAATATCTGGATCTCCTCATTAGATGTAAACGAGGTAGGTTGATCAACTTAAATTTAATCATTTGACTTAAAATATCACTTTAAATTTTATTTGATCTTTAAGTATTGTTTGAATTACTCATTTCATATGCACTTTGTTTTGATTTCTTGGTTTGAAATGCAACATTGCTTGCCATAAATTGACTAGATGAAGATGCATATACATGATGGACACTAGTGTGCCTTGGAGGATTGTGTATTGTAACCTAATTTTCTAATACTATAATCTTTTCATGTAATAGTTTATTCTAATTTTGAAAAATTGAAATTAACTTGTTTATACTAATAATTTCATCCCTTATAGTCTCACAAGTGCAAACCCTAGTTGCTTCCAATTGAACATGTAAGCAGACATCTTGAATGGGACATATGGGAAGGGAAGGGATTGAATGATAAATATGTTGAGTATAGACATTTGAAATATTAATATAGGATACCTTACCTCTTAGATGACCTGATATCATGGACCTAGTTAGAGGGAAAGTAGCTATCAACCTCTTGGAGATGAGGATGAGGAAAATAATCTTATTTATCTATGAAATCTAGAAATGTAAATTGGAAGAGGGCTACTAGGGTAGAACATATAAGGTTTTAAAACCCTAAAAAAACCACTAAAAATAAGAAATAAAAAGATATAAACCCTAATAGCATCTAAGGCTAGGGTTTTTGCACTATTCAAAGTAAGTCAAGTTCTCTAAACGATTTAACTTATTAGGGGGCTATGGAATGTAAAACCATAGGTTATTAAAGTGCTAAAATAATAAATAAAAAAATAAATATAGAAATAGAAATATCCATCAATTTATACAATAATTGATTTATTTGATTATCCTATAAATATAAATGAATTAGAAAATGTGTACTTAGCTAGAAAAATGATTGAGATAGACAAGTGGTAGGATAAAAACTAGTGCAAGAATAGTGAAAGGTGTTACCAATAGGAAACATGTTTTAGACACCATCCTAGATAATAGTGTGGTCCTCTAGTCAATAGTACACCATGCTAGTGTCCTCTATGCTATGTTAATGTCCTTATGCATTAGAGATAATGAGTTTCTAGGTGGACCTTCACCTGGTTCTAAGAAATTTGTT
This sequence comes from Torreya grandis, assembly GCA_037957365.1. Lineage (NCBI taxonomy): Eukaryota > Viridiplantae > Streptophyta > Pinopsida > Cupressales > Taxaceae > Torreya > Torreya grandis. The sequence goes on along the minus strand of JARHVA010000317.1, from coordinate 5,472,704 downwards.
CTTGTGTGATCAAATGATGGATTGTTGTATGTTCCCTACTTTGATTGATTCTAATGTGAAACCCTAAGCCTCCATGTTTGTTAGGGTATTTTAGGAGCACAATTAAAAAATAATGGTATTACCAAGGCAGGATGAACATAACCTCAACACTCTATGTGTTAAGTGTTGCCTACATATCAATACCTTGAAAGGGGATCCAACTCAATGTAGTTCTCCCAATCTAAGTGTTGGTGCAAGTACAAGTAAATGCTAGCATAAGTGAGAATTTGAGTGCTTTGAGTGTGACTTAAGATTATAAATCTGAGTAATTTGAGCTCTAAGATATTTTAGATGGGTGTATGAAAACTTAGGGTAGAATAGGGGTCAATGACCTTGATTTTCACAAAATTTTTAATTTTTTTAAAGTATTTCATCTAATTTCCATCTAGGGGATAAATAAATGAAAGTGGTCTATATATAGAATTATAGTGTTTATCAAGATATGAAATGGGTCTAGGCCAACCCTAAGGTGATTTGATAAATGGAAATATATCCATTGGGGCTGAAAAGAGCTAAGGGACAATAACATTTCCCCTTTGCCAATAGTACCTGGGTATTGAGTTTAGATAATTTCTATCTATATGGCTCCCATATCTATATAGAGAAACCCCCATTAAACTCGCTATAGTCCAAAGGGATACAACAATGTCTAGGTGGAAATAACATGTGAAAAAAGGACTTGAGTGCCTAAGTGAAGGTCCAATGTTGCTTTTGGTATATTTGGGACTAGGTTGGACTCACATAAAAGCTAGAAAGTGATAAGAGGCCCTAAAATAGATCTAAAGATAAGATAAGGATAATGTGGTATCAAGTGACACTTATTTCACTAAAATTATATTTTAGATGAATACAAGTGTTGAGGTATTATCAATGATGTCTCCAAGGCGGCCAACATTATTTATGTGGTGTCAAGTATGCTAGTAGGTCATCTCAAAGTGTACCTTAGTGATCATGCATGGATCTTGTAGTGTTTGCTTAGTTATGAAAGATGATAGATTTTGATGATGTGTTGAACATGTTTTATGGGTCATATGGGATATAAGGAGTTCTTGGTGTACTTTTGAAAGTGAAAGGAATCCATCTAAGTAGTCTTGTGAAGGTCTAGGTTATCCTAGTCATCTTGGCAAAGTTTCTTGAGTAAGCATATTGATGACATCAAAATTCACATGTGTAAAGGTGTTAGAAGAAAGTGGTCATATAGGTATGTTTATTTTTATGCCTAAAACATATGTTTCAAATTTTAGACCTTGATATGATGTCTATTAAAAGCTATGATAGTGCAAAGTTACTCTCCCAAGCTGATTTCATCATTTTTCATAGTTAAATTTGCATTTTTTAGTGACCGTTGGAATTCAAAAATTTGAATTTATAAAGGAAAACTAGTCTATAATGTTTTGCCTATAACTTTTTATGATGGATGAATTTGATGATGGATTTAAAATCAAAGTGGTAGATAACTTCAAGGGCAATCTACAAAAATTGATTTCAAGGTTTGACCAATCCATATTCAATATGAACAATTACTTAGAAGTTGATTGTTTATTTGTTCATGATGTTTTCATGTATAAGGTAAATTATTGATAGGTTTTACATATACATATGTGTGTATTAATGGATATAATCATTTGAAGATGTTTTAGGGGTCATGTGGCATGGACCTATATGCTTTGAAGTGGTCTTGTGTTTCTATTTTTGCTTAGTGAAGTGTTAAAAGGATGAATAGGTCTCCATGGACCTAAAAGGCCTACTTAGGCCTAATTGAAAGGTGTTGCTTAAAGGTGATATATCAAAATTATGGTAGACATATGAAGGTGGTGTTGATCTTTTTTATAATTGGGATAGAAACCTTAAGGGTTAAGGAATGTCTTGTGGTCAACCAAGAATGTGGTGATCATGTAGACTCTATAAAGAAAAAAAATCAAAGATGAAGTTTTATAAAGAGTGAATTTTTGAAGAAAAAATAAGTGTGAGTAAGCTTGATGGATGGATTGAAGATTTAAGCAGTGTGAGGGATATGTGTGTGACCTAGTGGTCATGTTTTTGATGTTGTAATAGTGTTTTTTAGGGTTGATGATTGAGGACGAGTGAATAGGTGTAGAGTGATCCAAAAGGTTGTTTTAGATGCATTGTTTATGTGTGAAGGCTTAAGAAAGTGTGAAGGGTTAAAGAGAGTTATTATTCACTATTTCTCTATTAGATTAGAAGGTAATCAGAGTTATGGAGGTGTTGATATCATAAGATGTTGTGTGGGTGCTCAAAATATAGGACAAGTGGGTGCTTATCCATGGTTAGGGGTTGGTGTTCCTTGTGAAGTGGGTGCTTCAATAAAGTATCTTTTTTGTGATCTCTTATAAGAATATATTCCATGTGTTTTTAGGATTAAGAGTAGGTTTTATCCCCCATGAGGATTTCCCACATATTTCATGTGTTATGTGCTTTGATCTTGTATATTTTTCTTTGTTCATTGCAATTAATGGTTTGTATGCTTCATGAATGCTTATGTTAAATGGTTAAGAGTTTGAAGGTTTGGAATTGAATTTGATTTTATTGCATCATTAACTCACCCCCCTCTCAATTATTATACCTTTAACAATTGGTATTAGATCCATAACTTATTTACAAGTTTAACCACTTGAAGGTGATCAAAGGTATAATGGATGACAAAGAGGTTGAGACATATATTCAAGGTGAGCTAGTATTTGCTTTATCAGAGATCAAACATCTAGAGGAAGAGAATGAAAGATTAAAGACTAGGAAAGGAAGTAAAAATTTAGATCTGACTTCCTTAATATGTTATGAGATTACTTCAAGCATTGATGGTGTGAAGACACAAATAGACAAACTAGAAATAACAGTCAAGAATTTTCAAGACATGATGGATAAAGGGTTGAATCAAAGAATGGATCATTTGGAAGATAAATATATGACATATACATATGTGATTTTGTCTAAAGATAAATAGAGTCCTAACTCTACCAAAAAATTTAAAGATGAAACTTCTTAGGTCATTGATGATCAAGTGAAAATAATGTCTAACATGAAAAACTATAGTTATGTATTCAATGTGCACTATTACACTTGTAATAAATATGGTCACAGATATAGGGACTATACTTTCTCTTCAAAGAATAAGAATGAGGTTCTAAGCTACAACTGATACCAATAGGGACATATATCCAAGTAATATAAGAGGGACTATTGGAAAAAGGACATACAAGTCATTGACACCATCAAATGGTTCAAGGAAGGCAAATCCAAGATTGAAGAAAATAAAAATCAGAATTTAGGTAGTACACCAAAGGAAGAGTCAATGCTTGTCTAAACTACCTTGCATATTCATGATGATGAAAAAAAGAAATGGTACATAGATAGTGGATGCTCAAGTCATATGATAGGAGACAAGAGTAAGTTTATCTCTCTCAAAAAACATAATTGAGGTTTAGTGAGATTTGGTGACAACAATTCTGCTAACATAGTTGGCAATGGTTCTATAATTTTGGATAATGGTCATACTAAAATTGAAAATGTTTTATATGTAGAAGATTTAAAACACAATATTCTAAGTGTTTTATAAATGTGTAAGCAAGGAGTTTTTTTGACTTTCATGATAAAGGATAAACTCACATTGAAGGGATATATTTTGATGAGACCTTTTCTCTTGTGGCAAGAATGAAAGTAATTAGACTCTTCTTATCATATTAAATATGTTAGGAATAAAATATAGCTTAATTCAGAATAATTTCATAGAATCACAATAACAAGATATATGAAAAAAGATACATAAAGAATATAAATTAAAATGCATAATAATAAGATGGGATTTAACATGGTTCACCTAATGTGGGATACATCCACCAAGAAACACTTCCTTAGATCTTATTACAAGCTAACAAGAGTACAATCCACTCTCATATAAGTCTTCTCAAAATTATAATGCATAAATATTATTTGGAGCTATATTCAACAACCTCTCTTAAATTTACACATGAATTCACACACTCTATTCACCTTCTCAAACTCTATTCATCTGATGTATTACCTATGTCCATCTATAATACATCAATAAGAAACTGACATAGTGGTTTTATAAAACAATTGGTACCAAAACCATGGACCAAGTCAATCCATAATGGTTTCCCATCAATCATGGGGGATGACACAACACATATATAAATATAGATAAACCACATATCTATACTCCTAGAAAAAGGGGGTCCAAAAAAATTAATACATTAAGAGTGTACAATACATTTTAACGTATAATATTTGAAATACATTGTAATGTAGAAATAGCCTCCATAACATAACACAAGCCTCAAAGGTTTTAAATTTTACCAAATAGATGTGAAATCTATATTTTTGAATTGTAACATAAATGAAGTCTATATTGAGCTACTTGAAGGTTTTTCCATGACAAGTAATCAGGACTATGTTTGTAAACTAAAGAAGGCTTTATATGGTTTTAAACAAGCTCTAAGATCTTGGTATGATATATTAGACAAGTATCTATTGAGCTAAGGCTTTAAATGAGGGGCAGTTGACAATAATTTTTACATTAAGACATAGGACACTCATCAATTACTATTGGTAGTCTATATTGATGGCATAGTTTTTAGATATGACAATGATAACTTGAGTAAAGATTTTTAAAATCCTATGAAGATTGAGTTTGAAATGTCAATGTTGGAAGAACTTTCTTTCTTTTTAGGATTGTAGATTAACTAATTTGATGTAGGGATATTCATTTCATAAGTAAAATACATCAAGAATATGCTAAATAGGTTTGAAATGATGGATGGTAAGATAATAAGTACTCTAATGATCACATGATGAAAGATAAGTAAACAAGATGACTCAACAAAGGTTGATCAAACATTGTATATATCCATGGTTGGAAGTATTTTATACTCTACTACTTCTAAGCCTGATATCATGTAAGAAATAGGCCTTGTAGGTAGGTTTCAAGCTGATCCTAGAGAGAATCACTTGAAATTAGTCAAAAAGATATCAAGGTATCTCAAAGTCACCATAGAACATGGTTTATGGTACCTCAGGAGCAAAGATTTCACTCTAAGGACATACACTGATACATATTGGGCAGGGTGTGTGGATGATATGAGGAGTACTAGTGGTGGTGTTTTCTTCATGGGTGAATACTTGGTGTCTTGGATAAGTAATAAAAAAACCTCTATATCCATATCAACTATATAAGTTGAGTATATAGTTGTTTCCTCCTATTGCACTCAAGCAATATGGATGAAGCAAACCTTCAAAGACTACAAGGTAAGATAAAATGGATCTTGTCCTATCTATTATGATAATACTAGTGCATTTAGTATCTCAAAAAATCATATTATGCACTAAAAAACTAAGAAAATTCCTATTAGATATCATTTCTTGAGAGAACAAGTGAGTAATTAAAGTGTTAAGTTGGAGTATGTGTCTACAAAAGAACAACTTGCAGATATTATGAGTAAACCATCGACAAAATCAAAATTTGAATATCTAAGACAAATCTTGGGAGTCATATCCTTTTATATAAATCAATAGAAGGTCATTAGTTAAGAGGGAGAAAAAATTTCATGAGATTTCTCCAGAGGTTAGTGATGAAAAGCTTAAATAAATCTATTCAGAGACATTGGTCCTAAAGGCAAGTTCTTGTCAATCTTTGAAGCTTGGTCTAGTTGGTCAAATCATGAAGAATGAAGGTAAGATTATTTTGGAGTGTAGAGAGGACTTGCACAAGTGTATTACATGGGTTCATATGTGTGAATTTGGTCAAAATAACCATTCATTACCATTTGTTCAGTTTGACTATTTTGTTTAGTGTTTACTGCCTAGTAAGAGCCCATCATGCAAAATTGGTGTATTTGAGGTCTATGAGGCTAACCAAGATTTGAGTCAAGTTGGAATTAATGTGTATAAGTGAAAAAAGTGATGTGAATATGTTATAAGGATTCCATGATCTTTTTATGATGTTTTGACATAGTGATAGGGATATACATAGGGTCTGTAGGCATAATCATGAGCTTTCCAAGTGTCAAATGAAGATTGGTGAGTTTTCAAGGTGAATTTATGGTATATAAATGTGTGTTTACATATACATGTGTGCTCCAAGTGATTTTAGACTTTGAAGGCCTCTTGAAGCCAAGTTGAAGAATTTTGATACCTCTTGGGTATGACAATCCTTGCTTAAGGGCTAGCAAGATAAAAACCATAATCATGGTTCTATGGGTTCCAAAAGGAATAAATACTAAATAATTGGTCCATTAGTATTATTTTATAGCCTTCATGTGTGAGAAAAGTTTCAGGAGTTGGTGTTAACCAAAATATGGCAATTTGATCACATTTCTTTTTTATGCCCTAGTGTTTTAGCCCATGTGGGTTAATGGCCTTCCCAAAGGAGTTGAGGTCTGAGGATACTTAATTTGTTGAAATGGAAAAATGGGTGATTAAAAAATACTTTACATTCATCTATAAGTGTATGGTTTGTTCTATGACTGAGAATTTGTGCAAATGGAGGGTTAATTGGTAGGTCAATTTGTGAAGGAGATATGGTGTAGAGGAAGATATGGACGATGAAAATTGGCATGAATGAGGGGGAATAAGAGTGTACATTATATATTTAATTTAAATTTATGAAGGTCTCTACACAAAATTTTACGGGCTCTACAAGGTTTAGGTAGGGCTATTAGGCCTCTAGACAAGGCTAGCTGATTCAAATGGACTTTTGGGTCATTTTCTCCAAAATAATAAGGTATGATTATTATAATATGAATTTTTAAGTCTATTTTTATAATATTTAATGTTTGAATAATTTCTTGGACATTTGTTGGTGATCATGGCATTGGCTTGTGAGAGAAAATTTAAAGGTAACTATGAAGTTTCATCATGATTGGAGATGTTCTGAAGGTGATCAAGGGGTGATTAAGTTAAAGTTACTTAGGGGGAATTCCTATAAATTTTATTAAAGTGTGATCACTTCCATTTTATTGATATTGTTCATTACTTCTTCATATAGCAATACATGGTCAAAGAAGAGTATTGTCAATGAGTAGGTTTGAGGTAGTCATGGTATGGTATGCATAGTGATAAGGGGAGTTTATATAATCTTTCAAAGGAGGTACCTTTTGATTTTAGCTTTGAAAACATTTATAGGTCCTCAAGATCAGTAGGTAATCCCACTTTGTCATTGTGTCAAAGGAGGAGAAAGTGTTTGTAGAGGGAGAAAGAGTATGTACATAGCTTTGTGTTGGTGTTTACAAGTGTTGACATCAATAAAAAATGGGGATATTATTTAGGTATTTTAAATGATGTCTCCAAGGTGACCAAGAGTGTTCATGAGGTGTTAATTATGCTAGTAGGTCAATGACAAAGTGTGCCTTAGTGATCATGCATAGATATTGCAGTGTTTACTTTGTTAGGCAAGATGATGGATGTTGATGATGTGTTGACCATGTTTGAGGGGTCATATGGAGTGTAAGTATTTATTAGTATATTTTTAAAAGTGAAAGGACCATCTGAGTAGTATTGTGAAGGTCTAGGTTATCTTAGTCATATTGGCTGAGTTTCTTGAGTAAGCAGATTGATGATGTTAGCATTTGCATGTGTGAAGGTGTCATAAGAAAGTGGTCACATGAGTCTATTCATTTTTGTGCCTAGAACATGTGTTTAAAATTTCATACCTTGACACCATGTCTATCAAAATTTATGATATTGCAAAGTTTCTCTTCCAAGCTGATTTCATCATTTTCCATAGTCAAATTTGCATTTTTTAGTGACCGTTGGAATTCAAATATTTGAATTTACAAATGAAAACTAGTCTACAATGTTTTGCCTATAACTTTTGATAATGGATGAATATGATGATGGATTAAAAATAAAATTGATATATAACTTCAAGGGGAATCCAAGAAAATTGATTTGGAGGTTTGACCAATCTATATTCAGTATAAACCATTGCTTGGAAGTTGACTATTTGTTCATTCATGATGTTTTTCATGTATAAGGAAAATGATTGATAGGTTTTGCATATGTAGAGGTGTGTAGTGATTAATGTAATCATTTGAATATGTCTTAAGGGTCATGTGGCATAGACCTAAGTGCTTTTAAGTGGTCTTGTGTTTCTATTTTTCTTGGTGAAGTGTTAAAAGGATGAATAGGTCTCCATGGACCTAAAAGGGCTACTTAGGCCTAATTAAAAGGTGTTTCTACTTAAGGGTGATCTATAAAAGATATGGTCAACCTATGAAGGTGGTTTTGATCTTGTTTCTAAGTGGGATAGAAGCCTTAAGGGTTAAGGAATGTCTTATGGCTAACCAAAAAGGTGGTGACATGTAGACTCTATAAAGAACAAAATCAAAGATGGAGGTTTCTAAATAGTGAATGTGTGAAGAAAAAAGAAGTGTGAGTAATTTTGGTGATTGTATTGAAGAGTAGAGAAGTGTGAGGGATATGTGTGTGACTTAATGGTCATGTTTTTGATGTTTTAATAGTTTTTTATAAGGTTGATGATTCAGGATGAGTGAAATGGTGTAGAGTGATCCAAAAGGTTGTTTTGGATGCATTGATTGTGTGTGGAGGCTTGAAAAAGTGTGAAGAGTTGAAGAGAGTTATTATTCACTATTTATCCATTAGATTAGAAGGAAATTATATTTTTTGAGGCGTTGACATTAGAATGTGTTGTGTGGATGCTCAACATCTAGGGCAAGTGGGTATTTGTCCATGCTTAGGGGTTGGCTCTCCTTGTGAAGCGGGTGCTTCACTAAAGTATCTTGTTTGTGATATTTTATAGGACTATAATCCATATATTTATAGGATTGAAAGAGGGTTTTATCCCCCATGAGGGTTTCCCACATAATTCATATGTTATGTGCTTTGATATTGCACAATATTCTTTGTTCATTGTAATGAATGGTTTATATGCTTCATGAATGCTTATGTTGAATGATTAAGAGTTTGAAGGTTTAGAATTGAAGTTGATTTGATTTTATCACTGATTCACCTCCCCTTCTCAATGAGTATACCTCTAATAACAAGTATTTTCCTTTCACCCCTACCTATGATAAAATGTCTTCAAAAAAATTAAATTGGAGGCAAATTATGAATCTTGAGGGGTAACTAGAATTAAGATATCTATAATACCTCTTAACTACACTAAATACCACATAGAGTAGGGAGTCCTTTTGATTGATTTAGTTTTTGATGTTAAAAATTGTGATTTTGCTTCATGTTTTACTTGTTGATACTTCACTATTTTACCTCTCATATTTTCATACTATTATATAGTTGTAATATATGTGGCAATAATAGTGATATTGTCATTATCACTAAGTTTGGTAGTAAAATTATTAGTATGCAATAAAATTTTGATGATAGTTGATCAATTTTTAGTTTGATGATATAAAAAATATGCTTTCATTTTTTCCCTTTCAGTTTAAGTTTTAGATCTACAGGTGAAAGGATGATATTAGAAGATATTATTGTTGTTTTCCAATTTGAATCTTATTATGTTCACTTTATATTATTATTTTATCATTATTACATAATAATAATTGATAATATTGATTATTATGGATAAAATTTGAGAGGACAACATATTATATAAAGTGATTTATTCTTTAGATTTTTATCATTTATGATGATTGACTTACATTATGACTTGTGTTAGTGATTGCTTAAGTCATTAGTGAAGTAGGTATCCCCCACCCATGAAAAATTAATTATGTGTTGGTCTTATAAATAATTATCCGAGTCCTTTTCTTATATTCACTTTATTTAAAGTGGTTTATTATTTTAAACCTAAAGTCATAGTCAATTAACTTCTAATAAAGTTTAAATAAATTTATTTTGAGTTAACTAAAATAAAATTATCACTTAAAGTATAAATGAACATTAAGTGAATATTTATAAATATTTTAAGGATAATTTGGAAATGGGAACTGATACAAGAAGACTAAAACAACACATTCTCTAATGGTGAAGTGTCTCGCTTGGTACAATCAAGTATATCTAGGTTGATTATTTATTTATAAATTGATTATCTAAAAAGGGCTAAGATTTGTAACCCTTTGATGACTACAAAATAATGGAGTCATATGCATGGAATCAATTATGTATTTCACCTAAAAATAAAAAATAATTCATACATTTTAGATAGATTGTCAAGTTTTCTTTAATTTAAAAGATATTTTTCTTAGATATTTTTTTAATTAGTTATGAATGTTCTATTATTTCTCAATAAAATATTTATCTTCCTATACGAACTCGAGTTCAAAATTCTATTGTTTTAATATTTAGTTTCTTAGTTAGCTCTCTACTTTTCTTCCTAAATTAGTTTTGTATTTTAGTTTTTATTCTTTTAACAAATAACTTTTTATCCTAACCTATTTAATACATAAAATTTCATAGTTTGTCTTAGATTATTTAACTAGTCTTTAGTTTATATTTAGTTTCTTTGTCAATTTTTTTTATTATCGTTTAACTTATTCTACTAATTCTTAGGTTTGGTTTTATTTTCATCTTTATATATTTCATCTATTCTAATTATTTAACATGGGTTTGAAATGAAACATAAATAAATATCATTTGAAAAAGAAAAAGAATGTATTATAAACACATAAATCTTGTCACAGATACTTTACAATGCTAATTCTTAACACATTCTAAAACACATGACTTATGTCCAAATACATGACTCTTATTCATTATTCCTTTGATGTGTGTGTGTGTGTGTGTGTGTGTGTGTGTGTGGACTTGACCCTTATTTTTTCTATCACTACTACATAAAACTTACAAATTTAAATGATCAAAATACTAACTATAACCCTCAAACTATCTCCATATTAGGACAAGTATCCCTAAACTTTAGGGTTAACTTCACCCTAGGCAGACATGACTACTATCGTGCTTCTGTCCACCTATACCGACCGCATCCCACAACAAACAAATAGTTTCCATATTTCAAATTATTATTTTGGATCTTCCCATATGTTTGTTAAGGTTAGCTAAAGGAAATTATTAAAAGGTTTACCTATAAATATACATTAAAGGTCATTCACTATCCTCATATTTTATTCAATTGGATCAAGCTTTCACACTATTTCATATTGAGAATATTTGACCTATTCCTTATAAATTAAAGATAATTCACAAGGAGAATCCATAAGCCAAGTCTAAAGCATCTCAAAGAAAGTTAAAAGTTATCATTTTCAAGTATCAAATCCACATTGCTAGTTGCATACACATAGTCAAGGAACATAATTGCACAATCACTTGAGGTGGGAGAACTACATGAGATTGATTTCTCTCTCTAGAGTCATGGATACATAGGTAGTGATTAATCATCAGGGGGTGATTGAGGTCATACTAGATAATTACACTCCCCTCTTTTTTCTAGGTTTCCAAGCTTTCAAAGTGTCCTTAGGGTTTTAAAGACAAAATAATTAAAATAACAAATTATGTGTAGCATAATACAAATTATGATATCTCATATTACTCAAAACACATAGGCATAAAAGACACAACCATATTTTCATCATAGCCAACCTAGACAAGTCCATGGTTAATAAAATCAAGCAAACTACGCTACTATCCACTTATAGTAGTCTTGTCCATAACTACTCTCTGATCTTGCATTTGATATGCCATCATCAAGATTTTGTTTCTTTTTATTAGTCATTAAGCATAGTCAACTTAGACAAGTTTGTGATCAATGGACATGAGCGACCTACTCTCTTGTCTAGATAAAAGAATCCTATCCAAAAGTAGTTTTAGATTATTTTTTTGATCTTGATCATGCACAATCACATCTATTACTAATTTCCATTTTTAGACATCTAAAATAGTCAATATAAATATGTGTGTGAGTTAAGTATATTTCTTATTAGTGTTTTTAGAAAATATTAGTTTTCCATATTTAAGTAATTTAAAATCAAAATTATTAATAATTGTACACTATTAACATTATAATATGGATTTAGTTTTACACCTATTATTTACAACACATTTTATTATTTTATAAAAAATAAGATAAAACATACTCATGAACCCGTACATTTTTTAGCATTGATTTTCTAATTTTTTTCATAGGGTCTCAAATTAATTTATAAAAAAATATTAATTTTTTATTTGGTTTTCAAATTTAAAATTATGTTTCTTTCTTTGGTTTCCTAGAAATTATGTTTTGAAAGTTTTAAAATTTATAGGAGCTATCGTTATGGGCAAAGTGGCTTTAGTTTTACTTAAGCCATGGTGTGAGGGGTATTTCCCTAATATTCAATCCATTAGAAAAAATTATATATGAATTTTATTTTTCACGTACCACACAACATATTAGAACTACATAGGGTTTTGTTTTTTATCCATAGGAAGCCTTCAACTATTTATTCTTATAGTACACCAATAAGCAGTTAGCCTTAAGTGGTTACTCTCAATGTACCTTAGAGATGGGATAATACAACTATAATATGGTTGATTCCTTTGTAGTTAGTTACCTTTAGGTTGTGTTCACTGTTTACAACTAGGATCAGTATATATGAGAACCTATAAAGCAAACACACATTGCCTAGTGTAATCATATAAAATGTCCCTTGAGTGCAATAAGTGTCACTTGAGACCACCCATCCCTAGCTTAGCCCTAAACCTATCTTAGGGCCTCTTTAGACACCTATCAAGCTTTTGTGCAGACCTTACACATCTCTAGACATCTTAAAATTAGTCCTAGACCCTCCCCTAGGGATCCAAGCCCCAAGTGCCTCAATTTATACCACTTAGACACTAGCACTATACTTTGGACACTAGTGCCCCACTTTCAACGCTAATGTTATTTACCAAATTTCAACACCAATAGATATATTTTCAATTCCTTAGACACCTAGGGTTAGCCTAGACCTATTTCAAACTCTTCACAAGCACCAAATTAGTACAAATACATAACCTTTAGCCTTTTATCTACTAGATGGAAATATGATGTAAGATACACAAATAAGCTTAGAAAAAGTTTTGTATAATAAAGGTTATTGATCCCTATTCTACCCTACTTACGTATATAGTCATCTACAACCATAATAAGCTTAGAATATACATATTTTTAGTCTCAAAACTCATTCAAATCATTCAATTTGATACTCATACTAGCATTCACTTTCACTTTAACTAAGCTCTTAGGTGGGAGAACTACATCAAGCTTGATCCCTCTTCAGAGTATTGGTATGTAGACAACTCTCAACACAACTAAGTGTTGAGGCTGTATAGCCTACCCAAATAACATCACACTTTTTCTACCTATGCCACTCAAATACCCTAACAATATAGAGGTATAGGGTTTTATCCTAAATCGACTAAAAAAAGTGTACAAATATTGAATCAGAGCTCATTCACATAGGTACAAGTAGGTTAGACTTAGCTAGAGGTACACCCAAAATATTAGACAAATTTTTACACAAAGGACATTAACATTAAAAGTAGGAGACTAACACCCTATGCTACTGTTCAAGGTACAATTATAATATCTATGAGAGTTTTTGATACTTTGACCATATTTGTGACAACTTCTATAACAATTTTTAGTCTCTAGATCATATATCTTAATCAATTTCTAGATAAGTACTTATTTATATCATTCATTATTATTTTTATAAATATTAGATTACGTCAATTCTTGTAAAAATTAGTGGTTGTATTTATGACATATTTCTACTTTGATTTAGTGTATTCAGACTCTTTAACAACCTAGGGCTTAAACTTCATAACCCTAAAAAGTTAAATCACATAGTTACATCTTTTGACATCTTTTCTTTCTTGGTATGATTAATTATTTGCTAGCAATAAGATTAATATTTGATGTTTTTTGGATCAAAAAATATAAAATGGCTTCTAAATATGAATTCTCAATGGTGTTTTTCATTTGGATTTTCTCTTATGTAACAATGTTACACCTTATTCTTATGATAATGAATGGACTAATGATCACAAGTATAATTTATAATGCTTCTTATGTCAATAAAAAACATAAGAACCATAGTTATATAAAATGTCATTTGAGTGGAATGAGCACCCAGACCTATCTTAGGGCCTCTTTTAACACTTATCCAACTTTCATGCAAACCATTACACATTCCTAGACATATCAAAATTAGTCTTAAACCATTCCCCATGGATCCAGGTCCCTAATGCCCTAGTTTCTACCACCTGAATAATAGCATTATACTTTGGACACTATCACCTTATAATAGTATCCCACTTTTAGCGCTAATGTCTCTTACCTAATTTCAACCCCAACAAATATCTTTTCAATTCCTAAGACACCTAGGGTCAGCTTAGACCTATTTAAAACCCCACACAAGCACTAGATCAGTATATATACATGATTTTTATCCCTTTATCCAATAGATGAAAATTAGATGCAAATTACACAAATAATCTTAGATTAAGTTGTGCATAATCAAGGTTATCGATCCTTATTCTACCCAACTTATGCATAAAATATCTAAAACCATCCCAAACTCAAAATTCATAGATTTCCAGTCTCAAAAATCATTCAAAGTACTCAAGTTAACTTTTATACTAGCATTCACTTACACTTGCACCAAGCATTTAGGTGGGAGAACTACATCAGGCTTGATCCCTCTTCAAAGTATTGATATGTGGGTAATTATCAACATAACAAGGTGTTGAGGATGTCCAACCTACCCAACTAACATCATTTTTTTCTACTTATACCACTCAAATACCCTAATAACACATAGGCTTAGGTTTTGCTCCTAAATAAGTCAAAAATAGTGCAAAGACATTGAATCAAAGCTCATCCACATAAGTATAGGTAGGTCAGACTCAGTCAAAGGTACACCTAGAAGCTAAGATATTTCCTACACAAAGGACATTAATGATGAAAATAAGACATTAGTGCCCTAACGTTACTATTTAAGGTATAATTTTATTGTATAAGAGGTTTTTTAACACTTGGACCCTATTTCTGATACTCATATCTACTTTTACACTAGTTTTTAGATTTCAACTCATCCATCTTAGTCAGTTTCTAGCTAAGTATTAATTTATGTCATTCATTGCTATTTATAAGAATATTAGATTAGGTCAATTCTTACACAAATAAATGGCTATAATTATTTCATATTTCTACTCAGATTTACTATACTTAGAACCTTTAACAACCTAGGGCTTACACTCCACAAATTCTAAAAAGTTAAATCATTTGGTGAACCTGACTTACTTTAAAAACTACCCAAACCTTATCCCTAGATGATATTAGGGTTTGTACCCTTCTTTTTTATATTTACCTTGGTTGTGTTAGGCTTTTTAGATGTTTTATATTCTGGTTTATCAAATCTATTTCATTTTTTTATATGCCATTTAAAAAAGTTATATATCTTCCTTTAAGAAGTGTTAAGCTTAGTGGTAATTCTATTGAGAATACTCAGATTCCTTCCATTTGATCTTATACCATGGAAAAATGACTATTTAAAACCCCCATAATTTATCCTTAACACCCTAATTATGTGGACTCAATGATAATATATATGAAGATGAGAAATATAATCAAGATCAAAATGATATACAAGATGCAAATCGGGACACACTTCCCCCACTTAATAATGAAAATATTATAGTTAATAAGGATGAGATTTTACAAAGTTTCAAAGATAGACTTTAGGAAAAACTCCATGATCATGCATAGATTTTATAAGCCATAATAGAAATAAAGAACAAATCCAATAATGGTCAATCCTCTACTCCCTAGATGCCAATATTGTTGCACCTACTTTGGGGGCAACTCAGAAAGTATAACAACCTATTTTAACTTGGCAAATTTTAACAATGGAAACACCTCTAATGGATAGTTCATCCTCTCTATATGTATAATCCCTTATGCATGAGATCCATGATCTGTAGGCCAAGGTGTTACATTTACAACAAGGTGATACTAGGCCATCTCGTATCTTGGATTCTCATGTATTTTTACATACACCTTTGACACAAAACATAGTGTAAAATCCTTTTTAATCTAGATTTGTGGCACCTAATCTTACTTTGTATGATGGTAAGGGTGACACAAAACACCATGTACCAGCTTTTCACATAACATGTTTGGACTATATGTCTAATGATTGGCTCCTTACCAAGTTGTTCTCTCATAGTCTAAAGGATTATGCACTATAATGGTTTTATAATCTTCCTAATCAGTCTATCACAATATTCAATCCATTGATAGATATGTTTTTAACACACTTTTCAATCAACATCAATGATAAATTTCCTATGCTCAAGTGTCAAAACTCAAACACAAGTCTAATGAGCCAATATCCGAATATGTCTTGTGGTATAAAATGAAATTAGCAAAGATGACTTGCCCTATGGTGGATAGAGAACTACAAGACATATTCAAGCAGAGTTTGTTACTGTTATTTCATGAATCTATCCTATTCAAAAAGTTTTCATCATTCACAGATATTTGTCATATAGTAAAGATATGGGAAGTCAAGCTTCTCTCTATGGGCAAACTAAAGTACACAAGTAGATTAGATTCAACTAATAAGATTTTCAATAATCCTCCATACAAGGTGAAGCTTGATGAGAACAAGAATGATTCAAAAAAAATAATTAATGTAGCTTCAAAGCCGCCTCCTCGCTTGGTCCTATCAGCTCCTCTAAGGAGAACTTTCATAACTCTTCAATCTCTAACACATGTTATACAATAATTCTTAGAATGCAATGTCTTATCTCTCCCTCCCATCAAAGAGGTTGATACATTAAAGACTCTTCCAAATAACCATGATCTCAATTCCTTTTATGACTATCACAGGGCACTAGGCCATACTAAAAACAAATGCATTAGTTTGCAACACAAGATAAAATATTTTATATAATCAAATATCATTGATCTCAACACTCCTATAAAATTACCTAGACCACAATAAATAAAAACAAAAGCATTGAAAATATTTTTAGATCTATTTTTAAATCATATAACTAATGAGATGGTAGGCACTTTAGGTGTTCACTATACTTATCAGGCACATCCACCACCAACATCTTATCATACTCAAATGATGGATGCACACATTATAAATAATATTATTGGGGTGTATCATACTACAATGTTAACTAGACCTCTTATCACTTTTTCAAATTAAGATATAGTTGATGATGGCACAAATTTATACACACTCTTTGTATGATCTTACTTTGATCATCATCCTATTCAGAGTGTCATGGTTGAAAATGGGTCAAGTGTCAACATGTATACTATTACACTTCTACACCACTTGGGTTATTTAGAGAAAGACATTTCATAGGCATACACAGTTGTTCATGGCTTCAGTGGCCATGTTCAAAGCTCCATCAGGGAGATAATACTACCATTACAAGTTGGGCCCACACATGTGTCCACCAGATTCATAGTAGTACCTAGTGTAGGCACATTGGACATATTATTAGGTAGGACTTGGATACAATAACTTTGAACTATTCCATCCATTGTACATATATGTCTTAAATATATACATGTTAATTAGGTGGTTATAATTGAGGGCCTTCCATATGAGTATCATTTACCTATTCCATAGTCACGTATACAATAGACACCAATTCTAATTCAACACATAAATTCTATTAACACACATCTAATATTAGTTGATCCACCAATGCCAATGAGGTTTACTCTTATAGTAGTACCATGTATACATACCCTCCCATAGAGACCTTTATTAGAGAGATCCCTATGTCAGAAACATGTTATGGATTCTAGAGGGCCTCTCTCTCCACCAACACATAAATAAGTGTTACAACATATATCACCCACTCTAGTTACAACTTCTTATTTCATATTGGTCCCTAAGAACTGTACAGTTTATAGGCTAGGTTAATTAGCTTCACAAATTAAAATACTTAAAGTTTATAGGCTAGTTTAATCATCTTCTCATATTTATATCCCTACTTCATAGGTATTTTTAGCTACACATCACTTAGTGCATCCAATTCTTAGATCTCAAGTATCTCATCTCACAACATGCATGATCACTATCCCTCTATTTGAGATATGACATGTTGATTATGAGTCTCTTGTGAGACTCATCGATTAGTAGTATCTTTCATCTTACCTTGCTCCTTGTATATAGTTTTAATATATTGATTGCTTGTACATATATTATATACTCAAAAACACAAAAATATTCAAATATTACTCAAAAACACAAAATTTAGATTACTTGCATATTCATGTTTACATTCTTAATATACTATCTAACTACTACATATGCTAGTTATCTTAATATAGTAAGTTTTTATCATACATACATATTTTAGTTGTTCTTGCCAGGTGTTCATATATTTTTACAAGAATTAGGTCCATCACACATATCCATATTTACTACTATCAACACATTGGGGGTACATACATAGATTCAACATTGATACATTTGCCCATTGGGGGCATCCCATACACAACATCTACTTTACTAGGTTATATCATTCTATAATACTCAAATTTTTACTGACTAATACTACATAGACTTAGATTATGTGCATATTTTATCTTATACAAATTTGTACCACATGTTTGTGCATACTTTCATTTCTAGCTTTCCTACTTTAGACTTGATTATGTCTCTTTACTTTTAAATCTATTCAAGGGTATTTGAATATTCCATTGTGTTACGGATCTACACCTCTTCCTTTTATTATGTGTAGCTTTGGACATGTGCCCATGTATTTGTGTGTGCATTCTTATTTGTGTATGTGAAAATTTGAACATGTTCTTCCATGTGTCTCTAGCCAATCTACTTTTTATTTGTGTATGTATACATTTGAACTTGTACTTGTATGTATTTCTTTCTTAGATTTAGTGACATATGCCCATGTACCTTGTATTATGGATCTTTGGCCTAATTTACATGCCTCATATGTGTTGTATATATGATTTCATGTATACATCATAGACATGACACTTGTATCTTTCTTGTCACTTACACACCCAATTTTTGATGCCATGAGTTCCCTCATGCATCTCCTCTTCCTCCTTGAGTGCCTTTATGGACATTATGACCTATATCCCTAGGTAGTTACTTAGATTATGTAGTTCATACACATGATTACATTTTTATATCTATCTTAAAAACCTTGTGAATACTAGATCTAATATACATCATATATTTCCAATTTATGCTCAAATTATCTTACATTTTGATGTCATGTATATACATTAAATTAGTTTACTACATAGATATCATATGTTTTCAAACTAACATACATCATGTAGATATTTTACTTTGAGGATAGTTATTTCACAAGTAAAACTATGACATTCAAAAGTGGGGTATTCATAGGGGTTTATTAGATAGATTAGACCATTCAGGTGCACTTAGAGAATAATTTTCAGCACACAAACACAAAATATAAAGCACAAAATCATGTAAACATAGAAAAATATCTAGACAGAGATTAGTTTAATTTTGCACAAAAAACACCTGACATTAGCACTAAAAGTAAGACACTAGCACCACTATCCAACATAAAACACTACTATCCAATAACCCAAAATAATAAAAATATATATTTGACAGAATGGCACAATAGTTATAACCCAAATTTACATAGTTTCAATTAAAGGTTATTACATATATCAATTTATGCTCATTTTTGTAAATAATCATACCAAGTTTGCTTAAATTAGGGGTATAATGCACAACATGATCACTCCCATTTCAATTTTAGACACATAGACATAGGTTTCTATAATTCAGTCCATAATCCATATGCATAGATATCAAAATTGGGGGCATGTGCATAATACATTATTTCCACATGATCAATTTCACACCAAATTATCTTATATTGAATGAAAAACTCTATGTCATTCTCTATGTGTTATAGTTCAAACATAATTTGCACTATGTATCACACCATATTTATGCCTTATTCCTTCTATAGTGGTTGGCATTTTTACGTAGTCCCTGAGCTACATTCTTGAGTACTTGAGTAGCCCTTGAGCCATTTTTAATTTTAGAGTTTCAAAATGACCCCAGGGCCATCCTACATAGTTATAATTACATTATACAGTTTAATTTTTAGATGCATCTACTACACATAAGTAGGAAATGATGGAGTCATAACCTATTTTAATTTCTTGAGCCACGCACATTAGAGGGTTGGACAAGCCATCAATCCAATCTAAGTTATTCATATTATATGATCCATTGAGCATGGATGGCTAATGATGGAGTCAAAACTAGATTGATTTTTTGAGCCACCCACATATGAGGATTGAGCAAGCCATAAGCTCAATCCAAATTTATTCACCTTTGATCTCTAACTACATGCACACATAGGATATCACCAGGTTTTAGCATTGGTTCACATATCTAATGAGGTGTATTCATTCCTTTCTTTTTTCTCTCATCTCTTTACTCATTCTTGTCTTTAATTTTGATGTTTCTTAAGGACTAATTTCATTCATGTTGCATGATACATAATGGAGAATGCTTTACACACTCAGATCCAGATTCATGGGCTTCACCTAATAGGTTAGTCTAAGTATGTTTATTTTTCCATTATTCTAGTCATTTAACTTTTCTATATTTCTATAATAAAGGGGGAAAATGTAGTCATATAAAATGTCACTTGAGTGTAATAAGTGTGACTTAAGACACCCATCCCTAGCTTATCCATATACCTATCTTAGGGTCTTTTTTGACACTTATCTAGCTTTCATGTAGACATTTACACATTATTAAACATCTAAAAATTAGTCCTAGAACCTTCCTTATGGATCCAAACTCCTAGTGCCTTAGTTTATACCACCTAAATAATAGCATTGTACTTCAAGCACTATTACCCCATGCAGTGTCCCACTTTTAATGCCAATGTCCCTTGCCTAATTTCAACCCCAATGAATATATTTTTAATTCATAAGATACTTAGTGTTGGTCTAGACCTATTTCAAATCTTGAACAAGCACTAGATCAATATATATACATGACTTTTATTCCTCTATCCACTGGATGGAAATCAGATGTAAATTGTACAAATAATCTTAGAACAAGTTGTGGAAAATCATGGTTATTGATCCCTATTTTTTCCTACTTTTGCATAAGTTGTCTATAGCCATCCCAAACCCTAAATACATAGATTTATAGTCTCAATCCTCATTCAAATCACTTAGGTTGACACTCATACTAGAATTCACTTACACTTGCACCAAGGACTAAGGCAGGAGAACTACATCAAGCTTAATCCCTTCTTAGAGTATTGGTATGTAGGCAACTCTCAACACAACAAGGTGTTGAGGATGTCCAACCTACCTAACTAACATCACATTTTTTATACTTATGCCATTCACATACCCTAAAAACATAAAGGCCTAAATTTTTCTCCTAAATCATTCAAAAATAATGCACAAATAGTGAATCAAAGCACATCCACATAGGTAAAGATAGTTTAGACTCAACTGGAGGTACACCCAAAAGCTTATATAATTCTTTCATAAAGGACATTGGCACTAAAAATATTACATTAACACCCCAATACTACTATCCAAGGTACAATGCTATTATCTATGAGGGTTTATGACATGGACCCTATTTACGAGACTTAGATATGCTTTCATACCAATTTTTAGCCTCCAACTCATTCATCTCAATCCATTTCTAGCTTAGTACTTATTTGTGTCATTCATTACTATTTTTATAAATATCAGATTAGGTTAATTCTTACACAAATCAATGGTTATATTTATTTCATAGTTCTACCCTTATTTACTACACTCAAATATTTTAACAACCTAGGGATTACACTCCATAAACCCTAAAAATTTAAATCAGTTACACTAGCCAATATCAAGATGATTGGTAAAATTGAGCACACTAATTTATAATTTACAAAACCAATTCTTACCTTGTATTCTAATTTTCATAATGCATAACAAAAAAAAGTATATTGATAATGAATATCTTCTTTCTCTTAATCTGTCACAAGGAAAAAAATGCGAAGAATACATAATTAGTGCACCTTATTTACCTCTTAAGTTTTCTATTATATTATATCACATTAATCAATATAAACTAAAAAATCATAGCCCTTGCATATAAATGGCAAATGATACAAATGAGTGTGCTAATCCCTCTCTTTAGAAAAGATAGATGATGTAAATGCAAATGATATGCCACATTATTCTTTAATCATGGATAATGATATGAAAGATTGTGATAATATTTATGATCCTTGGAAATGATAAATAATGTGGCAACATCTCAAGATACTTCTTCTCCCTCTATTAAAAAATCCAAGGATGAAAATGAATGCAAAATACAAATACAAACTGACATTATTGCTTTAGATTTAAAAAGTGGTGATCATGACATATTATGAAATGGTTTTAAATATACTCATGCTATATCCATTCAATTCAAGTCTCATGATAACACTAATGATTCTCCATCCTCTCCTAAGTCAAAATAATCTAATGTGAAACAATGTGATGTTCCTCATTTTATACAAATTCAATGTAATGATTATAAAGTTTGTCCTGATTTTGTCTTAGAATACAATCTTAAGCAATGCAATGATTTTTGTCATGATCCTCTAATATCAATGTTTAAAATGGATGATTGATTACAACCCATTAGTGAGCCTATCTAAACCACTTCTATTCCTACTAGTCATATAATATAAATGATGCATGCTATTGGTGACCTCAAAAAATAAGTACTTGATATCATTTTACAAATGAAATCATGTTGTGCCAATATCAAATATGATGTTATCTTAGGATAACGTCTTACATAATTTGTATATGAACATCCATATTCAAAATATTTAGTTATGCCTACACTACCCTTATTTGATGATTATAGAGATCCTTGTACCCTTTTAACTCAATATACATTTTATCTTAGAGAATGGGGCAGTGATGGATGTATTCTACTAAAATATTTCCATAGAAGTCTCACAAGAGATACTTTATATTTGTTTTATATTTTACCTAGTGGCTCCTTACCTAACTTTACAAAGTTGGAAGATGCATTCTTACCAAATTATCACAAACACATGGTACCTTAGTTCACATTGGAACACCTACAAGGTTTGTAATAGGGTCATAATGATATTATTGAAGATTAAATTTTACAATTAAAAAATAATTTTCATTATCTTACTTATCAACCTCGAGTTTGGAAAAGTAATTTATATTCAGTAGGGGTCTCTTATCTCCACTTAATGAAAAAACTATGCATAAATTTTATATTTATTTTATTTTAAAAAATTATACATGGATGTGTTAAAATATAAATGTTGTCTCAATTCAATAACACAAAAATATAATGACTCAAAATCATCTTCACATAAGAAGGATGTTATCAATAAATAGGTGAATTTAGATTTAACATGTAAAAGAAAAAATCTACCTAAAGTCACTTGTAAGATAGATGAGTCAATGGAAATAGTTGTAATCAAGGAAGAGCAAGTCAAGGTCCTAAAAAAAGGAAAATAATCAGTTTTCAAATAATCTCCTAATGTAAATAAATCTACCTTAAAATAGAGGCAACCACTTAAGATTGATTTTTTCAAAGTTCAACTGCCTTATATTCTACAAACATTGTTAGATGATAAGTTAATCACTCTCCTTCCTAATCACTATAATCTTCCTCATCAACTTAAATATATAAAATTCAATCCATTTTTCACTTATCATGGTATTAATAGACATCAAGATAATGAATATTGTGCATTTCAAGAAAATATTACAAAACTTGTAGATAAAGGGATTATTACATTTCAAAGTCATAGAACAAGTGTAAAGGATACTATGGCACAGCATAAAGTTACATCTCACCTTAAAAAGACATGGATACCAAATCAAAAATACAAAGCTTCAAATAAAAATATGAACATGTAATGCATATTTCATAGAAATCAAAATAACATTAATGATATCAACCACAAGTATCACAAGTAACTAATATAGGTGTGACTATATCTAAAAATATAGAATCAAATATTAAGTATCAAAATATAGTTATAAATGAAAATAAATATGGTGCACACTTTTTATTTCTATCAAGGTGGTCAAATCAATCTACAATTACCAATTAGTTCAATTATAAATAGTGTCATTATCGATAATTAGTCAAGTTAAAATGCATGTATAATGACACTTATTCACACTCTTGTGTACATAGAGCAAGATTTACAAGCTACATCAAGAATAGTCAAAACATTTAATGGACATACACATAATACTCTTGGGGATACAGTCTTACCTATCCAAATTGGTTTACAAATAGTGACTACTCCATTTCTAATCCTACCAAGCATAGGGGTATTCAATATGTTATTAGGATGCCCTTGGATATAGAATATCCATATAGTACCCACAATAATTCATTGATGTCTCAAGTATGCAAATTGTAATCAAGTGGTCAAAGTTTATTGCATTCAATATGAATACCCTCTATAGTTAGTGGTGACTTCTCCTCCTCCCCCACCACCACCATAGTTGGTTTTGGAACCTATTTAAGAGCACAATGAAAAATAATTATGGAACCTATTCAAGAGCATAGTGTAAATTTAGTTATTACACCTATACAAAATCTTTCTATACAATAATTTTAGAGGAGAGTGATACACCTTCATAAGAAACAAACTTCATAACAAGGAGTTAATCAAGGTTAAAATAAATATAAATATTCTATAATGCATCCTAAGGTAGTACCTTAAATAGTTCAACATATTATGTAGTGATACCTTCTATTATTATACAATAGATTCCATCAAGTCCTAAAATTTCTCGAGTTATACATCCTAAAAAATATACTATGAGTGGTAATTAGGATAAGTAAATTACACACCAGATGCCTTTTCAGATTCAAATCATCTACATGTAAAACTTTCAGCCATGAAAAGTCACCTTCCAACATGTAGTTTATTGTGTGTGGCTATTTTCCCTTGTGTGAATTTTTTTTTAACATCTCTATGATTTTTGTGATTGGTATGTGTGACATTTCAACTTGTCCATTTCTTGCATCCTTTGACCCTACTATTTTGTACAACATTTGAACATGTCCATTTTTTGTGACATTATTCATGTCCATTGCATGTGACCCTTGGCTTTATAGTGTGACATTGTGTGATATTGTGTGTTGTGTTTGTTGTGATTTTTGATCTTGATTAGAGATGCGATGATAAATATCATGCACTTTCACTACATAGTAAACTTTAGATATGGTTATTTTACTACATATTTCATTTCAAAATCTATCTTGACAAGACATTTGTATGCCTCACATTCAATATGTTACATACATGCTTCAAAGAAAATTACATAACTATGATGACATACTCATCACATGTTGACATAATTACTACATGATTATATCTTTATCACATGATATAATCAACTCTTCTTTTGATATAAGTTACTTGTAGTCTACATAACTCATCTCAAAAGGGGGCCATCATAGTGAGCTTATCTTAGAGATCCAAACCTGATCCACCCCATGTGGCCCAAGACCAAGTGTGTAAGGGACAAAAAAATTTTGGTTATACATAATGAATGGTAAAATCTAATTCAAAAATAAACAACTGAACACATTCAATGGAGTGAAAGTTTTACTTGAAGAAAATGTAACTTCTATTCATTAACAAAGAATAGGGAAAACTAGTTCAGTGTGATAATGTACATGTTTTATCGAGTAGATATGCAAATCATTATATTTGAGTTATGACTATGTGAAAAGCATCAACCTTAGGATGGATGTGTATGTTACATACTTATACAATATAATACAAGAATAGTTGCAACCACTATCGGTTAACAAGAACATGGTTTTGTTGGTTCATCTTCTAGGTTGGATGATGGTTGGTGAACCCTTTTAAACATGTGGCCAAGGTGAGGTGACACATGGATGTGCTATGGAGTCTAAGAGTTGGTGAGGAACTTAAAGCTATTAGATGTGGCATGAGACTTCAAGGTGCACGATTCTATGAGCTATGAAGAGTGTATAAGTTGGTGAGTTGGTGTGTAACTTGTGTGGTGTGTAGGTCAGTGAGGTATGTGAATCAATAAACTATGGCCTGAAACTATGAGGTGCACTAAACTATAGGTGTAAAGGGTGAAAAATTTAGTGAACTTAGTGAAAAAAATATGCAACACATTGAATTACAAGTTATGAAGTGCATAATAATGAGTGCATAGTGTGGGGTGTGTAGGAGTCAATGCAAAGAAGTCTATAATATGGCATGGGACTTATGCTTATAAATTTAAGAAAAATTCAACCAAGGAGTTTTCAAGAATAAGTGAAAGGTGAATGCCATGTGTAATAAAGTAAACAAAGAGTAAACTTGACTATGCAGGGACTGTGCATAGATCATTCACTTTTTCTTGAAGAGTAATGGTCTCTATTACATCGGTGTATTATTATGGAAACTACACCTAAATTTGTTGTGAACTATACCACTTGGCTTGATCATCATATTACCCAACCTTGACCACTCAAAAAATTTGTTATATGCCATGGTAGGTTCATGTGTTTGTCTCTTC
The DNA here is from genome assembly GCA_037957365.1 of Torreya grandis. NCBI lineage: Eukaryota > Viridiplantae > Streptophyta > Pinopsida > Cupressales > Taxaceae > Torreya > Torreya grandis. The sequence goes on along the minus strand of JARHVA010000317.1, from coordinate 5,446,117 downwards.
AATGATTTGGTCCTTCTCTGTAAGATGCAAGTGTTACGAATCCAAATTAGAAGGATGTTATGTCATGACTAGCTAAAGAAGTGGTAGAGTGTAAGGCTTGAAAAGTTTCAAGTTAAATATTAGGTGCATGCCTAAGTACTAAGGTAGATAAAGAAGCAAGGTTTTATCACCAACTATGTGCAAAATGGTATAAGGACCATAGTGCAGAGGCTTGATCTTTTAGTGTGGAGATTTGAAGTGCTCCTTCTGAAGTTGAAACTAGACTTTATCACCAACTTGGAATGTATTAGGTGTGAAATATGCATCATGGCACTCCTTGTAATTAATTATGAGAGAGAATATATTGAACCTACTGGTAAATAGATTGGATGTGGCATAGAAACATCTCAGATTTGTCTACTTCTCATTGTGTATGCGACTCATTACCTAATGGTGTACAGTTGAGATGTCTAGAGGTGCCAAAGGTTGAAACCCAAACATATATAGAATGGACTGTGGTGAAAAGATATATGAAGAGCCCTATTATAGGTGTGTTAAATTTACAAGAGATTGTCATCTTAGGTATGATCATTTGCATGGTTGTACATTCAGACAAGATGAATAATTATGTGATTGACCACTTCTATTTACCCATCTATTTTAGGATGAAAAATTGTCAATTGATCTAGATGCGTACACATCAATTCTCATAATTCTTGACAAAAATGACTCATAAAGTACAGACCACAGTCATAGAAAATGGAGGTTGGTAACCCAAAATGAAACTAAACATGGTTGAATAATGCTTGCATAGTGCTATCTATGTCAATGTCATTTCTGCATGTGACCATGATGGCCATCTTGGAAAACCAATTAATTACAATAAAAACAACATCATGTTATTATCTCATCACAAGCAATCTAGTCATGAAATCCATGTTGATAGATTATCATGTTCTAAATGAAATCACTAGAGGTGTGTAAAGTCCTAACTTTTTATTCACAAGCTTGGTGATATAAAAAATAATGCAAAAAATTGATGTGGTGCTCCATGTTGTGCACATGTGTGACCAATAAAAGTACAACTATAATGTAGTTATATTCTTTATCACACTAAAGTTCCCCAAGGTCTTGGTATAATATGCCTCCCAAATGAGTTGTTGGTGACGTGCACCATAAGGAACATAAATATGTTTGAAATTATAGAGCAGTTGGTTAGATAAATAGAAATCATAAACTTGTGTACCTTGTGTGAGGCTGGTGTAAGTTATTGTGACGTACTAATCGGCTAAGTAGAGAGGAACCCAATCTACAAAATTATGGTTGTACGTGCCCAACACTGTGATGAACATGTGAAGTGACAGTTGACTAAGGAAATCTATAACCTTGTTGTCCTTCCCTTTTTTGTGCTTTATCATAAGATGTAACTGCTATAGGTAAGCCATCCATTTCATGTGGCACATATTTTATAGCTTATTCTATAAATGCAAGAACTTAAATGGTTTATGGTCTAAATGAACAACTATCTCCTTATTGATAATGTAGTGTCACCATTGCTTAATTAATTTCAAAATAATAGACAATTCATTATCATGAGTGGATTACCTTTGCTCCATGTCAATAAATGGCTTAAAGTGGTATGCGATCAGATGTCTATGTTGTATGAACACTACACTAAGTGTATAGTCAAATGCATCAGTGTGAATTTCTAAGATTTTCACAATGTCTAACATTATGAGAACAAACACTACATAGAGGCATTATTTGAGGCCTAATAATCACACTATTGCACATATGTCTAGTCAAACTTGGCTTTGACATGTGTGAACTAGTTGAGATCCCAAGAGATGTGCAAAAAACTAAGGAAGAACCTAAAGTATAAGTTAACAAGTCCAAGAAAAATCCTCAATTCTATGATATTTCATGAAGTAGGATAATCTTGGATCACCTTGATCTTCTCTAGATCTAATCTGATGTCAGTGCAATCAATGATGTAGCTCAGGTATAGGATTTATGTTGTGCTGGATGTACACTTTGTTAAGTTGGTTTTTAACTTGTGTTGATGTAAAATGTCTAAGAAACATGAGATGTGCTCCATATGTTCCTCACAATTCTTGTTAAAGATGATAATGCCATCCAATTAGACAATGATGGAGTTCAATAATGGCCTAAGTCGATCATCCATCAAATGCATGAAAGTGGTTGGTGCATTGGTGAGGCCAAAAGGCATGACCAACCATTCATATAATCCTTCTTGAGATTTAATTATGTCTTCCCAACATCTTCAAGATGAACTTTAACTTGATGGTAGACTAACTTCAAGTCAATCTTGGTGAAGTATTATGTGCCTTGGAGCTAGTCTAGAAGGTCATGAATGTGTAGAAATGGATATCGGTTCTTCATCGTAATTGTTTTGAGGGCATTATAGTATATGTAGAGTCGCTAGGACCCATCCTTCTTGGGTGTGAGGACTATCAGACTCTCTTAAGGTGAAGAAATAGGCCTAATCTTGCCTTGATCAAGAAATTGTTGATTTTAGCACTATAATTCATCATTCACCCAAATTGATCTATGATAGAGAGGGCTATTTGGAAGAGGATATCCAAGAATAAAATCAATGTGGTGATTTACTGCATAGTGTGTTAGAAGGCCTTTAGTTTTTGTGAAGACTTTGATACTCTACTCCTATAACTTATTTAGCTATTATTGTTATGATGATGTGCATTTACTACATGATGTCAATGTGTGCTATATTTTTGAATACATAGGAGTATTAGGGTAGATCATGAGTAACACAAACTTATACATGTGTGAGATGAGCTTGTGATATTTCATGGTCAAGACCAAGGTGACTTTGGATGTGGGCACTAACTCAAAAAGGTTGTAGAAGTGATCTTGCATGGGAATAGTCCAATATTATGGCTTGGCTTGATATGTATCTTCATGGTCATATAAGTATGGTCTGCATAGTAATATGTCACAAACCTCTAGAGGTGCAATGCCACAAGTGACATTGTCCTCCATAGGCTTGAATTTGTATTGAAAAGTGTATTGCTGCCAAACTTGTATATCTTTACCCTATTGAAGCCACCATAAAGAGTATGGATTGGGATGTGTAGTACTAGTAAGACAAAGGTGATGAGATATAGATTGCATGATTATGTTATTCTAGATGCCACCATTGATGATGACATAGAGAGGCTAACAAATCACCTAGAACTTGGTGTGGAAAAGATGTTCATGCTCTTTAGAGATGTTGATCATAGTGGTGTTGGTGCTTATACAAGAGGCATATAAATTAGTGTCATTTACTAGTGTGGGTTGTGATGTATATTATGAAATTAGGGATTACTGTGTACAACATTTAGAATCATCATGAGTGGATGTGTGACGATGATGGTACCATTTATCGTTAAACTTCTTATTATTTCCTTTATCTAAAGAAAGGTGGTAGAGCCTTTGAAGGTGGAGAGATATTTTGGTGATGCTCTCCTTTTTGAGAAGTGTGTTATTGCTTCTATGTATAAGGTTGTAATGTGGAGTTATGTGAAGGTTGGGCCTTGCGTGTTGTGTTGGATGAAGATGTGACATGTTATATCATATTTATCTTGGCAATGTTTGTAGTGTTACAATATGCTTTCCCCAAAGTGTTAGAAGTTAATAAATCAATCTTCATATAGATATAAGGTGAGAGGCCACTTATTTACTTCAACACTTTATGTAATCTACTCATGTTATTATGTAGGATCACCGAGTAGTCATGAAAAATGTTGGTGTAGTCTTCCACAAATTGATCTTTGCACTACATAGTTGTTGGAACTTGATTTATTCATCTTCAAAGTGGTGTAGAGGGTAGTATTAATCCTTCAACATGTTGACAAAATTCTTTTAAGCTTCACTTGGAACACACTATTGTATGCATTATGCATTGAAGCTCTCCCACTAGTGAATGATCAGTATGGACATCTTTAGTACTACAAAGGTGATCTACTCAACATTAGTGAAATAATGGACTAAGGATTATTCCTCAAGTTTTCAAATCCAAGCATATAATGCTTTGGCATTGATATTGCCTTCAAAAAGAGGGATGGTGATATTGACTTGAACTTTGAATGGGGTTTGTCATTGAAACTATTATTGAGTGGATTATGGAGGTGTGGTATAAGGCATTGGATTGAGTTGTATAATCAATTTATGGAAGTGGCCAACATGTTTAAAATGTTGTGCCTCTAATGCATTGATGATTAGCTTTTATACTTTGGGGGCTATATCGGGTTGCTTTTGGGCATGATCCATCTTACTTTTGCTATGAAATTCTTCCAAATATTATGAAACATAATTGATTGACAAACCTTCCTTCTCAAGTTACACTCACATGTTTACATGCATATAAAAGAATAGAGCTTTTCAGCTCTGATGCCAATGATACACACCATGGGGCCAAAGACTAAGTGTGTGGTATACAATCAAGTTTTGGTTATGTAGAGTGAATGGAAAAATCTAATTCAAAAAGAAATAATTAAACACATTCAATAGAATGGAAGTATTACTTGTAGGAAATGCAACTTCTATTCATTAATATATAATAAGGAAAACTTGTACAGTGCATTACAATGCATGTTTTACAAAGTAGATATGTGAATCATGTTATCTATGTTATGACTGTGTGAAAAGTATCAATCTTAGATCGAATGTTTATGTTACATACTTATATAATAGAATACAAGATCAGTGACAACCGATGTCAATTACTAAGAAGATAGTTGTATCAATTCATCTTCTAGGTTGGATGACAGTTGGTAAACCCCTTGAAGCATGTGGCTGAGGTGACGTGACATGTGGATGTGTTATAGAGTCCAATATTCAATGAGGTGTAGAATTTATGAGCTACATTATGGGATTATGAGATGCATGGGGATACGAGCTACAAAGAGTTTAGAAGTCAGTGAGATGGCATAAAATTTGTGTGGTGTGCAGGCTAATGAGGCACAAAAATCTATGAATTACAACATGAAATTGTGAAGTGTACTAAATTGTAGGTGCAAAGGGTGTATAACTCAATGAGCTTAGCATATGAGTTATGAAGCACATGGGACTGTAATTTTTAAAATGCATAGGAAAGAGTGCATAGTGTGGGGTGCATAGGGGTTAGTGCACAAACATATTTGATATGGCATAGGACTTGTACATATGACTAAGAATAAATGTTAGGTAAGAAGTGTACAATAATGGATGAGAGGTACGCACCTTGCATAGTAGAATGAATGAGGAGTAAGCTCAACTATGTAGGGACTACGCACAGATCAAAACCTCTATGATTAAACATAAATCAAATTATAGACATGGTACATGTTTAAAAGTATAATTTTTCAAAAATTTAAAAGTAATTCACAGATTAGATTTTATCACATAGTACTTATTTCAAAAATATAGAGTGCAAGTTTTAAAATATTCAAATTAATACAAAATTAGATTTTATAATAGAGTATAGATTTTAAAAATTACAAAACAATGCAAAATTTAAACACATGAAAAATATGGGAATATTGAAAGAAATTCTAAGGGCATATGACATGCATATGCACTCTCTTTTTAAAATATCAAATTACAAACTCATACACACTTAAATACGTAGCATCGGCATATGTAAAATAATTACATGAACAAAGCTACATGTTTCACATATAGTTATAATTCGAGCATATAGATGCATGGCATTCTATATCATTGGCACAAATTCAAAAAACATGATATTGGTTGATGCATTTTTTCAAATATAAAAGTTACACATTCAACGTTCAAAAAGGCATGATATTATTTCATGCACACATTTTCAAACTTAAAAGTTTCAAAGTTCAAAGGGAATGATACTTATTCATGCATATATTTTCAAAGTTCAAAGTTATAGTTTCAAAATAAAAATGATTGTCATTTCAATTCAACTCTATGATAAATATGGTCATCAAGGAGGCATGAATATTATTAATTTTATTTTAATAACGCAAATAATATATATATATATATATATATATATATATATATATATATAATGGTGTGATTTAATCTATTATAGGTAATGTATGTTTGTGTCTAGTGACACTCAATGGCCTTGGTATTACTTCTAATGAACCCATTATGTGGTTCTATTATCTGTTATGGGTGATGTATGTTTGAGTCTAGTAACACTAAATGGCCTTGGAATCACTTTTAGTAAACCCATTATGGTTCCACATTTTTGGATTAGTACACTCGGTACTAATCTTTATCCATGAGAGTTAGAATACAAATCTTTCCAACTCAAGATCTTGATTAGTTATTAAAAATTGGGACTTGATCACTCTCAATTCATCATTGGTTTAAATTATCTAAGTGCTTCAACAAAGGGGCATAGTTATCCATCAATAGTTACAAGTTATATGAAAATTTTATTTCACCTACATACAAGTGTACTCCTTTCTTTCTCTCTTTTCAAGTTTTCAATTTTCAAAGTTTATATTTTTCAATTTTTAAAGTGGATAAATGACTACTTCATGTGTTATTTCAGGGTTTGTTAAATTTGAGTTTCCTACACAATTAGAGCATTATCTCAAAGATAAAGTGTGTTATATGCACTTAGGTTCAATTATTTATCCTTTAATCTAACAATTTTGTTCCTAAAATAAATGGGTGGAGGTAAATTTAGACATATGAATTTGGTCACAAATACTTGATAATGCTAATTATCGAGACATCTTAAACTGCATAACTTTCAACCAAATACATGACTCTTATTCATCATTCCTCTAATATTTTTATCTATATGTTGGCTTGACCCTTTGTTTAACATCATTAATACACATAAATTTCAAATTCAAATGATCAAACTACTTAATATCACCCTTAGAATATCTCCAACTCAGGACATGTGTCCCTGAACTTTAAGGATAGGTCTGTCCTAGGAAAATAGGAGCACTGTCATGATCTTGTGCACCTAGATTAGTTTTGTCCCATACTAAATAATGAATAATTTTCAAATTTAAATTTATTATTTTGGGTCTTCTCACATGTTTCATAAGGTCAACTAAAGTAAATTATCAAAATTTTCACCTATAAATACACATCAAGGTCATTCACTATCCCCAGTTTATATTCACTTGGTTCAAGCTTTCACACTACTCCACATTGAGAAAATCTACCCTATTCCTTCCAAATTCAAGATCACTCACAAGGAGTAGTAATAAGTTAAGTCTAAATCATCTCAAAGCAAGGGAGGAGTTATCTTGTTAAATATCAAAGCCACATTTCTAGATATATACACATAATCAAAGAGCACAATTGCTTAATTAATCTAGGTGAAATAACTACGTGGGATTGATTTCCTTACTTGGAGTATTAGATACGTAGGTGGAAATAAATCATCAAGTGTGTGATTGAGAGATCAACCCATTACACTCCTTTATTTTTTGTAGGTTTCCAAGCTTTTAAAGTTACCTTAGAGTTTCATATAAAAATAAAGAAAACAATGATTTTTGTGTGGCATAATCCAAAGTTGTTAATAGTTGTACACCTTTAACATTATGATATCTATCTAGTTTACACCTATTATTTATAGCACATTTTGTTATTATATCAGAAGTAAGCTAAAACATATACTAAGATATTGATAAATAATTTAGTGTTCGATCCTCCAAGAAATAGTCTATTTCATATACTTTGCTCTAATGGATAGGATTGATAACATGTGTTCAAACTTTAATGTATATGATAACTTGAATAAAATATTTAATGAGATATTGAATGTGTTGATTAGATAAAAAATGATAATTTTTATAATCTAAATTTGATATTAGATTTGGTTTTGAGAATTAATATTTATTGATTACTATCCTATATACATGAATCTAAATCTAATTTTCAATCTAATATTGAAAATTTATATCTTTTGTCTTTGAATATAATTTGAAGAAAATATTTTGATTCAAAAAAATTGGTTAAGGTTTGAATTTTATTAAAACCTATTCAATTAAACATAAATACCCTTTACATGCTTTAGAACTAATTTATTCAATCATAGGTCCTTACGATTAGATTAGTATTATTCCAATTTGACCTTCAAAATAGGATAATATGTAGATTTAATGTGACAATTTTAACCATCAATAGATTCTAAGTTCTAAAAAATATTTATTGAATTGAAAACAAGGAATATAACCATTAGTGTGGGTACCTTGGGCATACTCATATTCAATAAGTGATATTCAAATTCATCTTTACCAAAAAAAAGAAAACATAGAGCTTGATAGTATACCTTAATTCCATGTGGTAGAATGGGAGTATGAAAATATATAGGAAGATCATTCCATGTAGTTTGCCTTTGTGTTTCACCTTGTGCTTCACCCATAATAGATATTTTTCCAACTTCAAAGTGAATGGTATTTCCTGCATCAACCATTTTTTCATCCATATCTATTTTAACAAATTCTCTAGTGAGATTATTAGGGCTAGAATTCTTAGAACCAAGAATGTGTTCAACTATGAATTTATATAATGCTAAATTCTATTACCAACTATATAAGTGGTCACAAATAGCTTGTGGATCAACATTGAAGGAAAGAATAATTTAAAGTTTTTATAATTTGTGTGTATTATGAAATTCATAAGATGAACATAGACATGAAATGAATTTAGTGCTTTGATAATAAATAGAATTTACTTTGAATTGTATAATGATAATGGCATTGAACATAATTAAAAATATCATTTGTGTAATGAACCACTATTTCATTGCCATTTTTTTTCTTTTCAAGGAGAATAGATCCCCAATAATTTCCAGAGGCATTTGTTTGTACAATCAATGGGCCATCCCGAGGGATGGTTTGTAGAGGAGACACTTAACACATTTATTTAAATATTTTGATGGCATTGTTATGATAGAGAGATATTGGCTTTGGATTATTTTTCAATATATCAATTATAATATGCTTGTTGTAATCATCTAAAAATGGAACTTGAGTGATAAGATTGTTACTTGAGACCACATATCCATAGCTTAGCCCTAGACCTATCTTAGGGACTATTTAGACACTTATCCAACCTTTGTGTAGGCCACATGCATCCATAAATATCTCTAAATAATTGATCGACCCTCACTTTATCATCTTGGACCCTATTGCTTATGTTTCTACCACCTGAACACTAGCGCCATAATTTGGATAGTAGTGCCAATGGCGTTAGTGTCCTAGTTTGGGTGCTATTGTCTTTTTCTTGCCTTTGGACACCAATGGATATCATTTAAAATAAACAACCACTTAGGGTTTTTAGACCTGATATATTTGAACCTATCATCCCTCTTCCAAGTTACAATGTCAAATCTCATGGATACATTAGATTCTTTTCCTCTTCCTCATCTCTAAGAGAGTGATATCTATTTTCCATCTAACCAAGTCCATGATATCACTCCTCCAAGAGGTGAGGTAGCCTATAATACTATTTAAAATGTCTATACTTAGCCTACCCATACTTTAAACCCTTCCCTTCCTATATCTTCTCTACATGGTGAGTGCCTACATGTTCAATCAGAAATAATTAGGGTTTACACTTGTGAGACACTATGTGATCAAATTATCAATATGAGAAAGATACTTGAAAAATTAATAAATTATAATTAGATATCAAATTAAAAGATTATAGTATTAAAAAATCATATTATAAAAAAAATCCTCCATGGCACACTAGTGTCAATCATGTATATGCATGTTCACCTGGTCAATTTATGGCAAACAATGTTACATATCAAAACAAGAAATCAGAACAAATTGCATCTAAAACTAGTGATTAAAAAGTATTTAAAGATCAAATAGAATTTTAAGTGAGGTTTTAAGGCAAATGATTAAAGTTAAGCTGATCAACTTACCTCCTCTATATCTAGTAAGGAGATCCAAATATTATTGTGCATACCATAAAATATGTACTCTTCACACAAATTCATTTTTAGCATTGAAAACATATTTATAATACATAATTTCTAATGAGGAACCTAAACAAGATAATCAGTTAAGTAATCCACAATGATACAAGAACATATTAAAAAAGGGTCAAATTTAGAAATAGTAAAAAAGTGGTTACCAAAGCATAACTCATAATAACAAAAGGTTCCCAAAGCAAAATAAAATAAAAAAATGATACAATAAGCACAAGTAAAGCAAGTAAAGGATAAAAATATACCTCTTGAAAATGGGGTCCCTCTTCAAAATAATATTTACAATAGTTTTATTATCAAGATCAAGGGTTGGGCAAACATGCCCAATGCATCATTACTCATATTCTAGCAGTTGATAATGTTGGTCAACAAGGTTTGTTATTTATTAAACATCCTAGGGAAAATCATTCACAAATATAGTTTATCAAGGCAAAATATCCACATACATAGGAAATATTATAAAAAGAACAAGAAATTAAGTTGCAAAGTCAAAATCATGTTAAGCTAATAGTCATTCTCAAAAGAGGCTTTCTAACAAAAGAGCCTCTAAAGAACCATATGCCTATAATAAGAACAATTTTAAAGGGAATGATCATATAATATATTGAAAAGCATAATTCAAAAAGGTCAAATCCATAATATAAGTCAATTTCTTATGCTCATCCAGATACAATAGAAGTCAACACTAGTATCCCATTGATTCCAACTCAAGATCATAATGATGAGTGGAAAAATATAGGTTAATATGATTATTATGCTACTGATAATTAAAAATACTTAGATTCATCTTGAAACTCAATTTAAATACAACATATCAATCACACTGCCCGAGAGGTTACCATTCCTATTTTTGACACAAGCCACATTGATAGTGAGTCTCTCATGAGACTCATCAATTAGTATGTTCCTCCCTATTTGTACATAGTTTCCCTATTTATTAATCCTTGTATATAGTTCCATTTTCATGTTACTTGTACATAGCTTATATCTACAAAATATAAAAATAATATACTATGTCTAAAACATAAAAATATTAAAATATTTACTCAGAAAATACAAATTATAGATTTTATAAATTGCCATGTTTACACTTCTTATACTTTTTAGGTACCACACATACTAGCTATATCAATACAGTCAATTTTTTATCAGACATACATACTTTTGTTATTTCCAAGTGTTTATAGATTTCTTACAAGACCCAGGTCCACCACACAGATCTATATTTTCTACCATTTACCCATTAAGGGCATATACACAGATACATGGTTTCTTCATTTGATACATTTGACCATTTGGATGGCATCCTACACATAGTTATGATTTCTAAGTTACATCTTTATAAACTCCATGTCACATATTTAGCATTATTATATCTTGATATTGATCATCCTACACTACTCAAATTCATTACTGATTACTACTACTTTAGACTCAACTTATGCACATCTTTGCTCTTATACATATTTATACCACATGTTCATGCATACTTTCATGTCTAGATTCATTAATTTATACTTGATCATGTCTCTATGCTTCTACATTTAATTGAGGGCATTTGAATATGTTATTTTTATATAGATCTATGCCACTTCCTTTCATTATATGTATGCTTTGGACATGTGCCCATATCCTTGTGTGTGTTTTCTTGATTGTGCATGTGAATATTTGAGAATGTCCTTCCATTTGGATCTAAGCCAACTTGCTTTAACTATGCATATGTGGACATTTTAGCATGTCCTTGTATGTCTTGCTTTTTTAGATTTAGTGACATGTTCTCATGTCCCTTATATTGTGGCCCCTTGGTGTACTTTTCATGCCTCATGTGTGTTGTATGTATGCTTTCACATATGCATCATGGCCATCACACTTGTCTCTTGCTTATTACACACTCCAATTTTATATTCCATGAGGGACCTCACTCATCTCCCCTTCCTCCTTGGGTTCTTTGATGGACATCATGCCCCATCCCTTAGGTACTTACTCAGTTTATACCTTAGATTTGTTGTTCATATGCATTATTATATCTATATTAACAACGTTGTGAATTATATATCTAACATACAATTTACATTAAAAATTGGTGCTCAGATTATCTTAAATTTTGATGTTATGTATGCACATTATATTAGTTTATTATGCAGATATCATATATGCTATAGATGACATATATCATGCAAAGATTTTTCTTTTGAGGATAGTTCTTGCAAGGTTCAAAAACTCCACTCAAAAGAGGGGGAATTCACAAAGTTTTGTCATAGATACCAAGTTATCTAAATGCACTTAGAGTATAAATTTTAGCACACATGCACAAACTATAATAATTAGCTTTAGGAAAACATAGTGGGAAATAGTCACACATATACCAATTTTAGTGACACATAAATCAATATAGTTGGACACTAGTACCCAAAGTGGGACACTAGGGCCACCAATGCTACTTTCCAATTTATGGCACTACTATCCATTAGCCCTAATTTTAAAAAAAATTATAGATTGGATAGAAAAAGTATGATAGGTATAGTCTAGGTTTGCACAAGTTTAATTATAAATTACTAGTTTTTGGCTCAGTTTAGAATAGATTCATACAAATTTATTCAGATTGGGGGCATGATGCATAACATGATCATTCTCATTTCAATTTTAGATAGTTAGACATTAGATTTGGGGCAATTACATAACATATTATTTCTATATGTTCACTTATGCACTAGTTAATCAGATGGAATGACAAACTCCATGTCATTCTTTATGTTGTACACACCAAACACCATGTTCCAAGTTATACACTATATTGATGCCTTTATCTATAGTGTTCGTCATTCCCAAGTGGCCCAGAGCCATTTTACATATGAGTGGCCTAGAGCCATCTTATAGAGTTTTAATTCTATCACATAATTTTAGTTTCAAATGCATCTACTACACATGGGTAGGCAATGATGGATTCTTAGTCTACTTGAGTTCTTAAGACACATACATAAGGGGGTTAGATAAACCATCAATCTAATCCAAGATATTCATAGGTTGTGATCCACCAAGTAGGGGTGGGTAATGATGGATTCAAAACCAGATTGAGTTCTTGAGCCACCCACACATGGAGATTGAGCAAGCCATCAATTTAGTACAATCTACTCACTATTTTGATCATTATACACATAGGTTATCACTAAGCTTATGCATTAGTTCATGTACCTAGTGAGGTGTATTCATTATTTTCCCCTCTCATCTCTTCACTTAGTTTTTTTTATTATTTTGATATCTCTTTAAGTAAGGATTGATCTATACACGTTTCATTTGTAGGATATGCAATGGAGCATGCTTCACACACTCAAACCCAAATTCATGGGCTTCACTTCTTAGGTAAGTCTAGGTACACTTCTTTTCTTTTATCCTAGTCATTTAAATGTTCTACATTTTTAGAATAAAGGAGGGGTAAATATAATCATCTAAAAATGACACTTGAGTGTCAAGAGTGTTACTTGAGACCACCTATCCATAACTTATTCCTAGACCTAACTTAGGGCCTATATAGAATCTTATCTAGCCTTTGTGTGGGATACATACATCCTTAAACATCCCTAAAGTAGTCTAAAACCCTCACTTTAGTATCTTGTCCCCTAATTCCTCAGGTTCTGCTACCTGGACATTAACACCAATATTGTATAGTAGCACCAATGGTGCTAGTGTCCCAATTTGGGTTCTATTGTATTTTTCCTACCCTTAACCACTAATGGATATATTTTCAAATAAAAAACCACCTAGGGTTGGCATATACCTATTTTAAGACCCATATAAGCACTATAAAAATATATATACATGACTTTTAGCCCATTATTCACTAGATGAAATGAGATGCAAATAACACAAATTAAGTCAGAATAAATTTGTACAATCAAGGTTATCAATCCCTATTATAACCTAATTATACATATAGTCATCTACAACCATCCTAAGCTCAAAATACATAGATTTATAATCTTAATCTCCACTTCAAATCACTCAAATTGGCATTCATACTAGCTTCACTTGCACTTGAACCAACACTTATGTGGGGCAAACTACATCAATCTTGATCCTTCCTTAGAGTATTGGTATTTAAGAAACTCTCATCATATCAAGGTGTTGAAGATGTCCAACCTACCCCACTAACATCACACTTTGCTACTTGTGCCAATCAGATGCCCTAACAACATGAAATTCTAGGGTTTACATGTAAAATTAGTCAAAACATGTCACTGATAGAGAATCAGAACTCATGTACACATAAATAGGCTTGCTAGACTTAGACATAGGTGTACCTAAAATCTCAAAATAATTCTACACAAATAACACTAGTGCCAAAAAGAGGACACTAATACCATTGACGCTACTATCTAGTTAAGTCACTACTATCGAATAAGGGTTTTGACAACTAGATTTTGTTTGTGACACTCAAATCAACTATTGTCCCAGTTTGTAGCCTCTAAATCTCCTATCTCAGTCAATTTATAGATAAGTACTAGTTTACATCATTTATTGCTATTTTTAGAAAGGTCAAACAAGGTCAATTTTGTTACAAATCAGTGGCTACATTTATTGCATATTTATACTAGGATTTATATACTTGGCCCTTTAAAAACCTATGGCTTAAACACTTTAAACCCTAAAAAGTTAAATCATCTGTATTTACATAAATCTTTAAGGAATGGAGAGATATAATTCACACAACCTAAAAATTGTTGGAGTTGTTTGACATTAATTATCTCACTAGGAAAATTATATATATATATATATATATATATATAAAATCTTATTCGAGTCAAATATTAAAGCTTATATTGAATACATCTCATTCCTTGAAATGGAAATATATCAGGAAAAAATTAAACCAAAACCTCATATGTTGATATATATATATATATATATATATATATATATATATATATATATATATATATATATATCAACATATGAGGTTTTGGTTTAATTTTTGCTTGATATATTTCCATTTCAAGGAATGAGATGTATTGAATATAAGCTTTAATATTTGACTCGAATAAGATAATATCATGCTAATGAACCAATTCATAAACTATTTGAAGATTTTTTTGATGTTCATCATAATTTTTACTATATACAAGGATTTCATTAATGTATACAACAAAAAAATCATAGAATTAATGAAATATTGAATCCATCTAGTTTTGAAAATAATTGGGAACATTCCTTAATCTAAATGGCATCACTAAGCATTGAAATTTACCTTAAGGAGTACTAAAAGTAGTTTTATCAATATTAAAGCTTATATTGAATACATCTCATTCCTTGAAATAGAAATATATCAAGCAAAAATTAAACCAAAACCTCATATATATATATATATATATATATATATATATATATATATATATATATATATATATATATATCGAGTCAAATATTAAAGCTTATAATCAATACATCTCATTCCTTGAAATGGAAATATATCAAGCAAAAATTAAACCAAAACCTCATATATATATATATATATATATATCAACATATGAGGTTTTGGTTTATTTTTTGCTTGATAATTTCCATTTCAAGGAATGAGATGTATTCAATATAAGCTTTAATATTGATAAAACTAATTTTAGTACTCCTTAAGGTCAATTTCAATGGTTAGTGATGCCATTTAGATTAAGGAATGTTCCCAATTATTTTTAAAACTATATGGATTCAATATTTCATCAATTCTATGATTTTTTTGTTGTATACATTAATGAAATCCTTGTATATAGTAAAAATTATGATGAACATCAAAAAAAAATTCAAATAGTTTATGAATTGGTTCATTAGCATGATATTATCTTATTCGAGTCAAATATTAAAGCTTATATTGAATACATCTCATTCCTTGAAATGGAAATAGATCAAGCAAAAATTAAACCAAAACCTCATATGTTGATATATATATATATATATATATATATCAACATATGAGGTTTTGGTTTAAGTTAATAAAGGGATACATCTATTCGTGGAATTGGTAAAAAGATGGTAGACCTCATACTCTACTGAGAAGAGTAATTAAGTTACCAACTTCCTCTATAAAATCACTTCTCATAAAATTTTGTGGCCATCTAGACAAGTTAGCTCTGAGAGTCTTGAGCCATCTATTGTTCATCACCTTTTTCTCCTTCTCAGGATCTTTGTCGTATTCCTTCTATGCCTCAATGAAGTCAATTTTCAACACTTCAGTAGCAAGAGGGCACATGAAAAATTTATCAATAAATTTAGGGTCCAATCAAATTATCACATTGCCATTGGCATCTGACATTGTCCTGGTCTCTCTATTGTAGAATTGGGTGCACTAGAGTGTGAACTCTATGTGATGCACCGCCACAGGGAAAGAGGAGACTAGATGGATGTTGCTTTCAATTATTCTTTTCATCTTTGAGCTTAGGTTTGTCGCCTTTGTTCTCTCCATGAACTCGGCCATATCCACGTGGCTGATCTTTGTGTCTCTAATGTCGTTGACATTAGAAGTGATCGAGGTGATTGAGAAAACACTTTAATACTGGTATTTCATGGCCTTCAACTTCTTTGAAGAAGCTTCAGTCATTGGGATAAGCCTTTGTTGAGAGAATGTTGATGAAGGATGATCTTTAGGGGGAACTATGATAAGAATAATGATTGTACAATTAGGGAAAAATTAGCAATTTAGAGAAATTGCACGTCGGGTGATCATGACCAAGGAAAGGCACTCGACAGGGCCGAGGTGCGAGTGGGTTGGAAAGTGAGAGGAAAATGGGGAGGAGGCACGAAAAAAAGAAGGAATAAAAATTCTTCATATTTAAAAGAAAATGGAGAAAAAGGATGCAAGGGTGGAAAAATTTGCCGCCATGGCATGTGGAATGGGTCTGCATGCATAGGCAGTAAAATTTGCCACCTCTGCATGCTAAAATCAAAAAAATGCATCAGCGGCAAAATTTGCCGCCAATGAATTTGGAGAATATAATGTGTAATGGTGGAAAAATTTGCTGCCCTTGCACTTGTAAAATTTAGGTGTAATGGTGGTGAAATTTGCTGCCCTTACACATGGTCGGGTCGAGTTGCATCAATGGCAAAAAAAAATACTAGTGCACAAGATGAAATGCAGTGTTAGGGTGGAAAATTTTGCCACCCTTACACGGGTAGGAAGACCATTAGGAAAAGGGAGGGTGGTGAAATTCGCTGCCCTAACACTAAGGAAAAGAAATAAAAATTGAATGGGGAGGAAGGAAAGAGGAGGAAAGAAGTGTGGCAGAAGGAGAAAAGCGTCTTGACCAAGAGGAAGGGAAAAACAAGAAATAAAAATAAAAACTTAAAAAAAGGGAGAGAGAAAACCTAAAAAGAGGAAAGAACACAAAAGAAAATGTAAAAACAAAGACCTACCTGGAAAATAACATGCGACGAGAGCTTGAATCTAATGAAACGCACTTCTTCCCGTTTGTTGGATCGTCTAGAGGTAGAGGGCAGGAGGAGGAAAGAAAGAAATGAATCAAAAAAGATCAAAACAAGATTAAATGGGGCAAAAATTTCCCCCAACCACTCAACATGTGTGGCCATAAATGCCATGCACAAAAAATGAGGTAGTGTAGGGGCGGCAAAAATCGCCACTCCTACACTGAAGTTTAAAAGATATGCAAGGGCGGTGAAATTTGTCGCTCTTGTATGGGAAGGAGAAAAATTCATTGGTAGCAAATTTTGCCGCTCCTATATTTTGGATGCAATGGTGGCAAGATTTGCTACCTTTTCATGAAAAAGAAAAAAAAATACAGTGACGACAAAATTTGCCGCCTATGCATGAAAAAGTAAGAAAAAGACCAACCTTGAAAAAACAAAATTTGTCCTCTAGTCGCATTGAGACTGTAACAACTTTTGCATTTTGGGGAAAATATAATAAAGATATGTTATGAACTTCAAATGACGCTAGTTGAGAAAACACAAGAACAAGAAAAACTTGTCTCAAAAAATGAACTTTAGAGAGAAAAAAACAAAACTTACAAGTTTTGTAGGGGTTATTCTAAAAATGAGTTGTGCTAATTTTAGAAACAATAGCTGACTCCTATTGGGGAACTTCCATTTGATTGAACTAATCGACGGGAGTAAAAACCAGTCTCTAAATACCTTCATTCAAGCCATTAGGCTATGGAGTCATGCTAAAAATGAAAAAAAAACAAACAAAACATAAAAATTATACAAATGTACAAGTGAATCCATCTAAACTTCAAGGATTGAAATGCTTCAGGTGTTGCCCACTATGGGGTAGTAAAAATGGTGCTCCATCTTGATACTCCAACAAGAAGCTATTCTCACCATAGAGTTGTCGAATGGTAAACGGACCTCTCCACAAAGAATCAAATTTTCCGTGCATTCCCTTTGGTTCTCTCCTCTTGTCCCACAACAAGACTTGATCTCTAATTTGAAAATTATGAACTTTAGCCCTTTTGTCAAAATATTTCTTCACCTGATCCTGATGTGCAGTAATCTGGTCCACCACCATGGTTCGCTACTCATTCAATTCGATTAGACACATGAACTTTTTTTTAATTTAATTTTTGAAGGTTAAATCTTTGATTGTTTTGGCTAACCTGAGTTCTGGTAGTTCTAGAGTGATAGGTATCTCCGCATTCAAGTTGTACAGAAGTTGGAATGGTGACATGCCTATGGCCCTCTTAGGTATAATCCTATCTGCCTATAAAGCATCAAATAATGCCTTGTGCCAAGCTCTCTGATTGTCATCTACCAATTTCTTGATAATAGTAACCAGGTTCTTATTGCTTGATTCTGCTTGGCCATTTCTTTGTGAAAAATAATCTAAAGTATGGGATAGGATAATTCCATAATAAAAGTGAAACTAAGTAATCTCATGTGAAGAGAAATAAGCTACATTATCTATTACAATTTTAAGTGGAACTCCAAATCAGGAGATGATATTTTCTTTAAAAAATTTACAAACCACTTCTGAAGTAGCATGCTTAGTTGGGATGGCTTCCACCCATTTGGTAAAGTAATCAGTTGCCGTAAGGACATAATCATGTCTGACACTTGAAGATGGGTTAACTGCATCAATGATGTCAATACCCCACTATTGAAAAGGCTCTTCGATTACTACTGGCTTGAGGGGTAATGTGGCCAGTTTAGCCTTTTTGATGAACGACTGACATAATTCACATCTACGCACCCATTTGTAAGCATCTTGAAATAGTGTAGGCTAATAATACCTTGCTCACAAAATTTTATACACTGTCATTGGTGTAAAAAAATGTCTTCCACAGGCCAAATTGTGAAAAGACTCCAAAATTTTATCTTGTTGCACCTTAGCGACGCAACGAACAAATACCCCATCTAGGCTTCTTTTATACAAACCATTATCCCACAAAACATAGCTGGCGGCTTTTAGTTTAACATTTTATTTTTTCTTGTAGGAGAGATGAGTGAGACACTCACCATAGGTCAAAAAATGGGCAATGTCAGAATACCACTCATCAATAGTGGCAATGAAAAGGACTGTAGGCACGTCTTCGATCTCTATTTCTTTATTTTCTGCTTCCTTGGAAATATTGTCAGTAATCAACTAACAAAGACCCTTTCTCCACACAAGTTTGGTAGGTTTGATGTCTAGATCAAACTCTTGAATCTTGGCAACCCAATTACCCCTCTTTGTACCAAACTCTTGTTGAGTCAAAATAGACTTCATTATTGTATCAGGCACCAAAACCTCAGTATGTGAATTCAGGGTATAAAATCTGAAATGCTTAACTACTTTGACCACCGCATATGCATGCTTCTCCATGTTTGAATATTTCAACGCAAGAGTTTTGAGTGGACAACTCATGAAAAAAATAAGAGATTCCACACCTTGGTTTTGTTGAACTAAAATAGCTAAGAGTGTATGTTCAAAAGCATAACTGTATATTTTGAAGTCTTTGGTGTAGTTTAGACAAATCATAATTGGTGCGCAAGTGATTACTTTTTTGATGTCTTCAAATGCTGATTTGCCCTCTGTAATCCACCTGAAAGTGGCTTTGCCTTTCATCATATTGAAAATGAGGCAAGTTTTCTCAGCAAACTCAGGGATGAACCTTCATAAGAAATTCACTTTTCTAATGAAAGAGTGAACCACAATTTTACTGGTAGGCAGAGTAAGCTCTTGGATGGACTTGACTCTTTTTGAGTCAATTTTTATACCTTCTTGGGACATGATATGTCCGAAAAGTTTCCCTTGTATCACCTCAAAAATAGATTTTTTGGAATTTAGAGAAATACCATTCTGACAACAGCGTTCCAGTACTCGTAAATGGTGGACATGGTCAGAATGATGCTTTGAAAATACCATCAAATCATCTAGGTATACTATAATAAACTTACCCATTTCATCCTTGAAAGTGAGGTCCATCGCTCTCTAAAATGTGGAACCTACATTTATCAAACCAAAAGTCATTCTTCGATAAGCAAAGGTGCCCCAAGGTGTGGTGAAGGCAGTCTTATGCTGATCTACTTTTCTAACTTCAACCTGATTGTATCTTGAGAAACCGTCCAGCATTGATAACATCTCTAAACCTATCACCATCTGTAGAACTTGATCCATGATAGGGAGAGGGTAATTATCTTTTAAAGATGACTGATTCAAGTTCCTAAAATCTATGCAGATTCAAATTTTGTCATTCTTTTTTCTCACAGGGACTATATTGACAATCTATGTGGAGTGATAGATTAAGAAAATTATCCTGGCATCAAGCATTTTTTATATTTTAGATAAAATGGTACATGATATTTTTAGATTATATTACCTGGAATTTTGCTTGTAAGGGACTGAGTTAGCCTTAAGAGAAATGTCATGGCAGATTTCATCAGGCCTGAGTGATTTTAGGTCATCATAAGAGTATGCTAATACATCTATATATTGGCGGAGTAGAGTAGTGAACTTGAATTTCTCCTCGAGAGTGAAACATTTTCCAAGGTTCACCATTTTAGGATCTCCTTTGGTTCCCAGATTTACTTGATCAAACTCCTAAGAGGAGCTTGAATCCAATGAAACACGCTATTGTTTGATGAATATGTCATGGTTATCAAATAGTTTCTCTAAGAAAACCAGGCCTTTAGAAATCTTATTCCCTTTAAGTAGTAGGAACTCCTCACCTACATCTGTATTTGATTTAAAAGTTGTCTCACATTTTTTAGGTTCATTGCCTTTAAAATGTAGTCGTTCAAAGCTATTTTTTTTCTCCAATAAGGTAACGATTTAATTGTCATTGTTGAATACTTGCCAATGACTAGCATTATCAGGTACACTTGGTCAAAAGACCAGTTCAATAGTGTACTTATTTCCTTTAAAGTTTGGGTGGGAGACCAAGAGTGTAGCTGAAATAGCCAATGCATTAGCTCCATCATTGAATTCTCTCAGAACGGTAGAGATGCTGAAAGCATCAAAGTTTTCAATTTGGTCTCAGACTAAATTGTGATAGTGTTGCAATCTTTCATTTTTAGTTTGATAAAGGTTTCTTACTTGAAAAACCACCAATTTAGCATCCCCTTTAGCATGAAGGAGTTTAATGCCTTTTTCTCTAGCAGCCTGCAATCTAAGCAACAAGGATTCATACTCAGTTGTGTTGTTGGTGTTGCTGAACTGCAACTTATAAGATAAAAGAATAATATCTCTTTAAGGAGATACCAACATAACCCTGACTCCTGAACCGATAGAGGAGTAGCTGTCATCAAAATCTAGAATCCATACCTCACTAGACACCGCTTTTTCTTTAAAAACTTCTTCATTTAGAGGAAGAGATTCTTTCATACTTTCATTTTGCTTCACCAATTCTCCTACTATTTCAACCAAATATATGTCCAAGTTGTTACCTATAGGAGCTTCATCAAATGCCTCACGAACTTTTTCTGTAGATAGGAAGTAGTTACCCATCTTGAAGACTCAAATAAAATTTGAGCTTCTAGTGTTGATGATTGGGTGACTACATATTTTACCTTTTTTTGAGGAAGTAATCTCTTCATAATACCTTGAATTGGGATCTTTGCCTTAGACAAGTCCATGCTTAGCTCACCACCAACATCCTTGCAGAAATTTTGCCCAAGAAGGATGTCATAAGAGGCCAGAACATCAGCAACAAGAACCATCATTTTTATCCTCTTTTTTGGAAAAGCTACGAATGCAAATTAGGCATCTTTTATTTGACCAAGGAGTGGGACTTGCTTGTTTTCCATAGAAAAACACCTCCCAAAAATTTTGGTCATAGTTAGAGTAAATAAATCTACCACCTTGGTAGGCATAACATTATCAGAAGCTCCAGAGTCTATTATGCAATTACTTAATTTATAACCATTTATCAGCAGGAAAACATAAAAAGGTTCTATTTTTTTGAGAGCAATAGGAGTCATGACATGATTATTTTGGGTGGATTTATCCTTAGGGGAATTATGAGTTGCCTTTGAAGAATCTTATCCTATGAGAATAGTTTTATTTTTTACATATTCTACCAACCTATCAAACTGTTCAAAATTGGCTCACAAATACTCAAACTCAGTCATTTGAATCTTAGTCTTTTTGGCATGATCAATTATATCAAATAATTGAAATAAATTTGAGATGGAGGAAGAGGGCCCATCATCTTGATTTTTAGTGGGTGTGGCACTGGTCTGAGAAATAGAGGTGGTAGATATGGGACAGTTTGAGGTACTTACTTTTTTGTTAGTTACCTGACCTTTTGGTTGAAAAGGCAATGGAGTCCCTCATTTAGCGATGGAAATCACTAGATAAGGTTCTTCTCTTACTTTTTTTTTGTTAGTTTGTGGAGCTGACTGGTTTTGAGATCTGATAAAAATAACATAGAATCCATCAAACACTTCTCTTTTACTTCCAGCTTCATCTTGATAATCCAGAAAATTGATATTAGAGTCATCAACTAATTCTTTTTCTTATTTTTATTAGCATCATCTTATTGGTCCAACTCAGGTTGGAATGAAAAATCACGTTCAGCCTCTAGGTAACCAATCACTGAATTAACAGGTGCTGCTTCAATGGCAAGTTTTCCATGTGGGGGAGGCAGGTGATTTGGTTGCCCTTGGTTTCAGGTAGCATTGCCCTGATATTGTTTATTCTAAAATATTCTTATTGACATATCTTGATAAGTGGGAGTAGACATACCTTGGGCCATTTGTCTTTTCAAAGCTATCAGTTCATTTGTCAATTTTTGCACCATAAGATCTGTGGTGTTTATAGAACTTTCAGTAGATGAAGAAAATCTATTTTTACTGGAATCTTTTTTTATCTTACCTGCCAAGATAAGATCATCCTCAATCTTAGTAGCCAAATTTTGAGCCATAGCGAGATCCATAGGGCTAGCCTGCCTCAATAGAAAACTTACTTCAGGAAGTTACGAGTTGATGAAAAAGCACTTGAAATTCTTCGACGTGGGCTGAGCGATGGTAGGAATCTAGTTCTTTAACTTATTGAATTTGGCTATGAAATCTATCATGGGCTCATGGTGTTCCTTCTTCATCTACGTAAGTTGAGCTAATAAGGCATGTACATCTTCAACAGGTTTAAACCTAGCTTCAAATTTGGATTTGAGTATATTCCAGTCAGTTATAGTTCGAGCTTGAAGGTGGTAAAACCAATTTGCGGTAGTGCCTTGCAAAGTTCTTACAAAGAGTCTCACAACTACATCTTTGAATTTTACACCTATTATGCCACATGCTATAGAGAAGGCAGCAATATGCTCATCAGGGCGAACCTTCCCATCACCAAAAAATTTGAAAAAAATCTTTTTAGAACTACGAGGTAGTTCATGTAAAGGTGGGGTCAGATTAAGAGGGCCAAAAGAATTGCCCTACAGACCTTGGGCCATTATGATAGGATGGTTAAATGGTGGGATAAAAAATCTTGGTGGATTCAATAAAGACAAAGTCTTACCAGTATTGAGACTAGAAGCTTCACCAGATTTGGCGTTGGTAGGAGGGAAACTCCTAGTTCACTGAAGGTGAGATGGTGGAGGAGAAATCTCAAAATTAGTTTGTCACACCAACTCAAATATAGGATCAACAATACCTTGAGCTATATGGCCTCGTATGTACGATGGATCTACCAGAGTGTAAAATGAAAAAATAACTAGAGCTGCTTCAAATTGAAGCTTGATGCTTCAAAATGCCTGTTTGTAATCCCCAGCAGAGTCACCAAAAGCTGTTGGGTGAATATTTTGTCTTCAACTAATTGATGACAAAATGGGTATATCAACCATAGTACAAGAAGATTTATGCCATAAAAAGTGTAGATTTACCACATCTTAATGAGATAAATCTCTCTTCTCATCAAGGGGAGGTTCCCTATGAATCACTTATATGATATATATGTATATAAATAAATAGAAAATAATACTCAAGGTAGTATGACACCATCCATCTCTCTTTTTTTAGAGATGATGTTCGAAGAACAAAAGAAGGAGGTCCTAGTCGATGGCTAAAAGCATTCCTCTTCTTTCAGAAATGGTATCCAGTGCATAGCAAAAAATATCTAGAAGTAGTAACAAGGTTCACAAGGAAACCCACAAAAGCACAAAGTCTTATGTTGCCTCCTTCGTTGATTCAGAGCACACGTAACAGTATAGTGAAATGAAGCCCAAAGTCTTCACCTAAAACTACAGTGGATAAAAAGGTCACCAAGATAAAAGCAGCTCAAAGTCTTTCTTTTATCCTCTAAAAATGTCTTTATATAATTTTAATAAACACACTTTTCTTATTAAATTGAACAGATGAGAGATTATCAAGAAAGAGAACATAAGAACTATTTCCTAAGTAACACAAATTACTTCAACACAAAGTCTAAAATTAACCTGTTTCTCATTCATTCAACAAAATATGATTTACAAATTGAGCATAAAGTCTCAAGAAGTGTTTCAATTTCAGCAAAGTTTTTTCTCTCAATTATCCAGAAATCCCCCCTTTTTACAAAAGAGGTTCCCTCTATATATAGGGAGAAACCTTCAAAATTGAAAAAAGATTAAAATATTGAAAACCTAGTCAAAGATGAGTCAGCGTTGACTTTGAGACATTTTCTATATTTTTTACATGTAATTACATATTACAAAAGTGCATGTACTTTCACATGACAAAAGTATATGAGAAGAAATAAAAAAGAGAGAATGGAGGAATAATTCAACTCTTACCGTCGGACTTTTTCAGATGAGCATCATACATGATGATAGATACCTAAATTTTTATACTGTCTGGCATAATGGTATTCTTGAAGATTACTTTGGCTCTGATTGTAGCATCTTTCAATGCTGTGATTGCTTTGGCATGACTAGTTAACCTGGTTCTTAGATTATCTAGAGTTAACTGAGTATCTAAAATGTTATCCATAGAAGTCTTTGAAAATGCTTTCTCTTCAAAATTCCTTTGGATCATACTTTTGAATTCTTGAATCATCTCCTCTATTGAAATAAATCTATTATCTCTAGAGGTGAGTCTGAAAGGCAATTCCTTCAGTCTGTTCAACAGGTCAGTGTCACTTTTCTCACTAGCATCTTTGGAAGACTCGAGATCTTCGATCAACTCCTTAAGTACCTAGATTCTGTATATCAGTGATTCTTTGATTTCAACATAGGAATCTTTGTTGGCAATGATGTCGATCGACACTAAAGTGCATTTCTTCAGACCTTTCATCTCTACCCACTTTCTAAGATATTTATTTATACTGTTAATATCTTAAAAAATAAGAGAGATGAGGTCTTCTAAATTTGTCTTTATTTTCTTCATTTTCTCTAT
Organism: Torreya grandis; assembly: GCA_037957365.1. Taxonomy (NCBI): domain Eukaryota; kingdom Viridiplantae; phylum Streptophyta; class Pinopsida; order Cupressales; family Taxaceae; genus Torreya; species Torreya grandis. Next base: position 5,420,400 of record JARHVA010000317.1, on the reverse strand, counting down.
CTTCTCATCAACCTCTATAAGCAAAAAAATTCCTTGTGTATGCATCTTTTCTATATAATCTTCAAGTACTTTCCCTTTCATGTAGGTCTTCTCTACTTTCTGGATAATAAGCTCATCTATGGAAAAGGCTTCTGGGGTCACCACTTCAAGAGCAAAAGTGAATCTCCTGACTACTATAGTCAATTGTTCTGCCTTTGCCTTGTAATAATCTTTCATCTCTTTCTCTCTGTCAAATTTTTAGACCATGATATCCATTACAGATTGTAGGTCGCTCTTCATACCCTCTTTACTTTCCCCAACTCAACATTAGAAATGGAGTCGCTGCTCATGTCAAAATCTTCTAGGGTTTCATCTTATGGAGGTTTGGCTATCTCTAAAAATTTTTGCCCTTTTTCCTCAACTATTTTCGAAAAGATCCTTGGTTTGTTGGAGGTCTTAGCTTTCACTGGCACTATTTTACCAAAATCAAAGTCATTTGCAGAGATTGTTTGCTTCTTCCTTTTGGATGTGAAATTTGATAACCAAGGTGGGAAAGTAGAATCACTTACCATAGTAACAGTCCCTACAGTTGGTGTTACTGGGGTAACATTTGCACTACTAGTGGGAACAGCAGGCACAGTGGGTGTAGCAGGTGAAACTGTATCAGCCACTGGTTGATCGATGGTAGAACTATCTCCAATATTGAAAGAAGGAGATGAGAGACTAGGGATAGATCTTGAGGATTAAGGACATCTCCAAAATCACCTTGAGGGTCACCAAAAATAAATCTAGAAGGAGAGGCTACTCCAGAAGAAGGAATGCTAATGGGAGAAAGAGGCGAAGGAGCTGCCATAAGGGATTGGGGTGGAGAAGAAGAAACTCTTGCAAGTGGTTGTGCCCCTTCTTGGGGAGATAGAATTTCAGTTCTCTATTGCTCTGGAGGCTTGTCATTTGTCTCAATCCATTTTGTCACCTGTTCTTGAGTGCTTTGTTCTCCAACCCCATAGTTGTTGATTCTGGCTCCTTCTCAACAACCTTCAATTTCTTTGACACAAATATGATCATAGGCTTGTGAGGCCTAAAAGGAGAAGGAACATCTCCTTTATTCTTAGTCCTATTCTCTTCTCTCTTCCTTATTTTCTCTTGGAATTTAGCTTTTGATCTTGTGATGAATTCCTTCAATGTGATTCATTTGGTCGCTAGCCAATCATTGGTGTTAGCCAATATTGGTTCGAATCTCATCCTTAAAGAAGTCAACTCCTTTTGAGACCACTAAATTGGAGAAAGATGAGAGTTAAAAACTTTTTTAGCCAGGTATTTGCTATTAATTATATTTTTATCATCAACTAAATTAGAAGAAATATTTGCAAGCCCTAGATATTCAATCTGCTCCAGAGACAGTCTGTTGTAGTCTATTTTTATGATCTCTTCCACTGTTCTCAAGTCTATCCAGATGTCTTCAATCATGGGCTCATGAAACTGAGTCTTTCTTTTGATCATATCCTTGACACCCTTATAGTCAAAATTGGGCCTTCTTTTGAACTGCTTCATGGTGACAAGTATTTCTATTTCTATTACCCTTGCTTTGGCGGCAATCAAAACTGAGTATCTATAAATTTCTATTGGGAACCTGAAACTTAGCTTCTTAAGTTCCATTTGCTTAGTGTGTATGATAAAAATCTATCTACACAGCTCCATCAGGACTAATTTGTTAGAAAAAAATCTGGGGAGCATGTAGAGATAGCCTTGGAAAAAGCCAACCTGTAGATAGCAAAAGGTGGGGAATTGTAAAAACATGTAGCCAAAATCATTGATGACCATTTAGGCTTCATCTGATACTCTCTTATGTTCTAGCTAAAGATTGAAAAAACACAAAAATACCGTGAAGAAGGCATCATTTACCCTCTTACAGTGACAGATTGATCTTTTTAGTGTTAGCTGAGGGTAATATGAATAAACAAGAGTGGTTATTCTATCTCCATCTGTTGTCAAACTTGGAAAGGTTCGCATTGAAGTTGCAATATATACTAAGTATGAAGTCATATAGAACTTTGAAGTAGTAGATACATTTGTCAATTGCTCATGAAGAGCGTTGCCAATCTGCTCACCCTAGAAGATGACTTGTTTTCCTTGTAGAATTATCTTAATAAAGGAATACATCTATTTGTGAAATTGGGAAGAAGATGGTAGACCTCATACTCTAATGAGAAGAGTAATTAAGTCACCAACTTCCTCTATAAAATCACTTCTCAAAAAATTTTGCGGCCATCTAGACAAGTTGGCTCTGGGAGTCTTAAGCCATATGTTGTACATCACCTTTTTCGCCTTCTCAAGATCTTTGTCGTATTCCTTCTGTGCCTCAATGAAGTCAATTTTCAACACTTCGGTAGTAGGAGGGAAAATTAAAAATTTATCTATAAATTTGGGGTCCAATTGAATTATCACGTTGCCACTGGCATCTGACACTGTCTTAGTCTCTCTATTGTAGAACTGGGTGCACTGGAGGATGAACTCTATGTGATACGCTGCCACAAGGAAAGAAGAGACTAGATGGATGTTGCTTTCAATTATTCTTTTCATTTTTGAGCTCAGGTTTGTCACCTTGGTTCTCTCCATGAACTCAACCATATCCACGTGGCCGATCTCTGTGTCTCTAATGTCATCGACATTAAAAGTGACTGAGGTGATTGGAAAAACTCCTTGATGATGGTACTTCATGGCCTTCGACTTCTTCAGAGAAGCGTCAGTCATTAGGATGAGTCTTTGTTGAGAGCACATTTATAAAGGAGGATCTTTAGGGGGAACTGCGATAAGAATCATGATCGTGCAATTAGAGAAAATTTGGCAATTTAGGGAAATTGCATGTCAGGTGATCATCACCAAGGAAGGGCACTTGACAGAGCTGAGGTGTGATTGGGTTGGAAAGTGAGATAAAAATGGGGAGGAGGCACAAAAAAAATAAGAAATGAAAATTATCCAGAGTTAGAGAAAAAATAGAGAAAAAGGATGCAGGGGTGGCAAAATTTGCCGCCATGGCATATGGGATGGGTCTGCATGCATAGGCAGCAAAATTTGCCACCTCTACATGCTAAGATCAAAAAAATGCATCAGCAACAAAATTTTCCACCGATGAATTTGGAGAAAAGAACGTGTAAGGGTGGTAAAATTTGTTGCCCTTGCACTTGTGAAATTTAGGTGTAACGATGGCAAAATTTGTTGCCCTTACACCGGTTGGGTTGAGTTGCATCAACAACAAAATTTATAGCTAGTGCATAAGATGAAATGTAGTGTTAGGGTGGAAAATTTTACCTCCCTTACACAGGTAGGAAGACCATTAGGAGAAGGGAGGGTGGCAAAATTTTCCACCTTAACACTAAGGAAAAGAAAGAAAAATCAAACGGAGAGGAAGGGAAGAGGAGGAAAGAAGTGTGGTAGAAGGAGAAAAGCATCTTGACTAGGAGGAAGGGAAAAGGAAAAAATAAAAATAAAAACTAAATGGGAGAGAGAAAACCTAAAAAAAGGAAAGAACATAAAAACAAAGACCTACCTGGAAAATAACATGCGACGAGAGCTTGAATCTAATGAAATGCACTTCTTCTCATCTGCTGGATCATCTAGAGGCAGAGGGTAGGAGGAGGAAAGAAAGAAATGAATCGAAAAGGACCAAAAAGAGATTAAATGAGGTGAAAATTGCCCCTAACCACTCGATGTGCATGGCCATAAATGTCATGCACAAAAAATGACGCAGTGTAGGGGTGGCAAAAATTTCCGCTCCTACACTGAAGTTTAAAAGATATGCAGGGGCAGTGAAATTTTCCACTCCTACATGGGAAGGATAAAAATGCATGGGTAGAAAATTTCACCACTCCTGCATTTCAGATGCAATGGCAGCAAAATTTTCCACCTTTGCATAGAAAAGAAAAAAAAATGCATAGACGGCAAAATTTGCCGCCTATGCATGAAAAAGCAAGAAAAAGACTAACTCTCAGAAAAGGGAAATTTGTCCCCTGATTGCATCGAGACTGTAATGACTTTCACATTTTGGGAAAAACGTAATAAAGAGACGTTATGAACTTCGAATGATGCTAGTTGAGCAAACATGAGAACAAGAAAAACTCATTTCGAAAAATGAACCTTAGAGAGAAAAAAACAAAATGAACAAGTTTTGTAGGGGTTATTACAAAAATGAGATGTACTAATTTTGGAAACAACAGTCTAATTGTGCCCTAATTAACAAATGTGTCAAGAAATGATCAATGGTGGGAGTTATTGAAATTTGAATTAAAGATAATTTGGGTTTGAAGGTGAAGGTGAGCTTTCTACCAAAAGGTTTTTTTGTTATAATCTTTATTTCCAAAAAAGAGAAAGAAAAGGTTTTTAATTTTAAAACCTGGTTTGTGAATGGTTTGGGTCTTTAGATTCAAAATTAGAGCCCTAATTTTGATCCATTAAAATATAGAAAGAGTAGTTATCTAGTTTGGATAAGATTCTATGATCTTCCTCTATAATATTGGCGTGAAGACTAGTTGGATGCTTTGGGAGGCCTCATGGGTTTGGTAGTATAAATTGATGAAGCCTCATTGAAAGGTGGTATAATCACTTATGCTCGAGTCAGGGTTGAGTTGGATTTAGATCAAGAGATTATAGAGTTTTTGATAATCAAGATAAGGGGTAAGGTTTGGCATCAAAGAATTGATGTGGAAAATATTCCCTTAAAATGTTATAATTGTCACCAATAAGGGCATATCCAAATTTCTACAAAATGAAGAGGATCTCTCTTTAAACCAAAAAATCAAGATGAGGCTTCAATGGAAACTAAAGAAAGACTTAAAAGGGAAGAAGCCAAATTAGAAGGGATTAGAGCCTCGGGTCGATCAGAATAAGAAGGATAAGGATGCTTATAATTTTCATTCTAAAAAAATTAAGGCAACAGAGGATCTGTTAGTAAAGCTAAGCAAAACAAAGGTAATCTCCCCATCTTCGGTGATAAAAAGCTATGATTTCATTAAGAAATAATCTCTCTCCATTAGAGAGTTAGTTTTGAAAAATTAGATAAATTATGATAATAGTAATGAGATGAGAAATTTAGAGGTAGCGGCTTAAGAGGTAATAAGTTTTGATAAGGAGGGGTCGGATGGTGAAGAAGAATTGGAAAAATATTCTAAAGGGGACTTGAACTTCAAAGAAACTATTTATATCTCTCAGTCTCAAATCAATATTTCAAACCCTAATTGGGGACCTCAGAGTGGGTGAGGTAGGAAAAAGAAAAAAATCTCATTACAGGTGAAGTTTTAGTAGGAAAATAGAGCACTTTAGAAGACTTTTTGGATGTTACAAAGTGCGGGGGGGGGGGAGCGGGCGCAGTAGGGGTGGGCGGTGGAATTCCCTCCTCTTAAAAAATGAAATTTATTTTTTATAATG